>CAWUFW010007915.1:0-600000 GCA_963921515.1 Calotriton arnoldi | reverse complement strand
ATCCACGGGTGGGGTGGCTCTTCAAACTCTTAAGTTCCAACGGGGTCGCTCAAAGTCCTCCTAGAAGGGTCCTTAATCTTTAAAAGTGTAACCACGGTGTAGGAGAGTAGGATCTGCTTCTTATGGTTACCCCCACTTTTTGCTGATGTTTCAGTGTTTTTCGACTTTAGTCTGGCTGGGGCCCTGCTATCCAGGACCCCAGCCTAGCTGCTTCCTCTCCAAATTGATTCCCTGTACCTTAGGTACACCACAGATTGGATTTTGGGGTGCCCTTATAAGTCCCTAGTATATGGTATACTATGTACCCAAGGCATAGGTACCCCAGAGGCCTACCAGGGGCTGAAGCATGTATTATGCCACCCCTGGGCAGCCTTCCAAAATGACACCACAGGACTGCTACAGCAGCCTGAGTGAGGTGGTGCCTGCACCCCTTACCGAGATATAGGTTCACTATATCTCACCCTATCACTGCACATATAAACCTATCAGTCACCCCTATGGCAGGCCTTATCAATCCTGAAGGCAGGGTGTGTATCAGTGTGGGGTTTTTAGTATTGACAGGAATAATGGCGCTCAAGCTAATTCGCGCTGAGTTTATGTTATACTAGGAGTGTGAACGGTGCAAACCAGGTCAGGGGATATGCCCTAAAACCCCCGTGATGGTATGGATAGAAATCCACACAAATGAAGTAGGTACAGTCCCGGGCACACGTAACGAGGATATAATATCAGGAGAAATGTCTCATACTACAGAAATGTAGAGGGTCTACACCAGAATGATAATCATAGGTGTTTAATATAGTAACAGAGCATAAGCAACCAGCCAAAACAAAGCAACCAGCCGACACGTGTTTCGTCACAAAGGGTAGTAACCCGTGACTCTTCAGGGCTGAAGGCGGTGCCAACAAGGTGGATTCAAGTGACCGTTCAAGACTCCAAAACGGCAATGAAGAGCAGTGCGAACCACGGTAGGTGGACTACTGCCAAATGTAAGGAAAGGAAGACGGATATCGCCGGGCGGCGGATAAGCCAATGAGGACTATTGACCTTCAGAAAAGTCGATGCAGTCTGTGGCGACGAGAATAACCAAGTGCTAAGTAGCACAGGGGAATATAGATTAGGCGTGCCAGGTCAGTAGTCCAGGACGACAAGGCGGATGCGCCGGAGTACAGGAAACTGGGAGAAGTGTTGTTCAGGAAGGAAAATGGTTCCGGAAGATGGCCGCTCCGGAACCATTTTCCTTCCTGAACAACACTTCTCCCAGTTTCCTGTACTCCGGCGCATCCGCCTTGTCGTCCTGGACTACTGACCTGGCACGCCTAATTTATATTCCCCCTGTGCTACTTAGCACTTGGTTATTCTCGTCGCCACAGACTGCATCGACTTTCTGAAGGTCAATAGTCCTCATTGGCTTATCGCCGCCCGGCGATATCCGTCTTCCTTTCCTTACATTTGGCAGTAGTCCACCTACCGTGGTTCGCACTGCTCTTCATTGCCGTTTGGAGTCTTGAACGGTCACTTGAATCCACCTTGTTGGCACCGCCTTTCAGCCCTGAAGAGTCACGGGTTACTACCCTTTGTGACGAAACACGTGTCGGCTGGTTGCTTTTGTTTTGGCTGGTTGCTTATGCTCTGTTACTATATTAAACACCTATGATTATCATTCTGGTGTAGACCCTCTACATTTCTGCAGTATGAGACATTTCTCCTGATATTATATCCTCGTTACGTGTGCCCGGGACTGTACCTGAAGGCAGGGTGCCTGGTTTTGTGTGAGAGGGTGCCCATGCAGGAGCAGAGGCCCTCTGCAGCCTTCGGAACCTATCCTCCGGGGTTGTCTGTGAGGCAGCCTGACCATATACTCTTAAGTGCATTATAACCTCGCGGTAAATGCTAACTTTGGGATGGCTGCACGGAAACATGTCCTGTTTGGTGTCAAACACCTTGGAATCATACCCCCACACCAGTAACTGGTGTGGGAGTATGATTCCACCCTTCTAGAGGGAGAGACATGACAGCACTGGAATACCCGGTACCAGCTAACAGAGCCCTGGCATCACAAAATGGATGCTGCCAGCCACAGACACAAGTCTGGCCTCCTGCTACTGACCGAAACTCCGGCAGGGAAGGCCTGGACAATAGGTTTCCTGTCACAGGGAGGTGTTACCACCTCCCCAGCAGGCCTTAGTGGATCGGGGCTGGGTGGGTGCACTCAAAGAGTGCTTTGAAGTCCTGCACTGGGGGCACATTTGGTGTCTCTGTGCATAGTCCAGTTCAAACCGGTTGCAGGGGCTACCAGCCCCTGCTCTGGCACGAAACTGGTCAAAGGAAATGGGTGTAGCCACCCCTCTTTCCAAACCCTCCCATAGGTGGGTCCCCAGAATTAGTCCAACCCTTCTTTGGGTATAAAGAAGGAACCCCTGACTTCAGGACTTTAGATTACACTTGGACAAAACTCTGATACAGAAATCCCAGAACTTCGACGATCTACACGACTAGATGACTGAAGAATCTCCCTTGGAGTAAAGGAGTTACTCCCGTGCTTGGCTGGCACCAAAGATGCATCTGCTCGGTCTGCATCTCCGAAGCTCCCGCCGGACTCCGACAACTTTGCAACCTAGGAGGTGGGTTTCGAGACTTCCCAGAGGCTGACCCGAGTCCCCAGCAAAGCTGAGACCGGAGCCCTCGTGGGTACCCTGGAACCGGAACCCCTGGAAACCGTGCACATTTGCAAGTGCATATGCTTCTTGTCGATCTTTGAGGCTGTGCTTTGGGTTACTTGTAGCCCTGACCCCGAGCAGTGAATCCACTGAAGATTGCTGGCCTACCCACTCCGAGTGACCCGTGGGCCGCCATTTTGTGATTCCTCTCGAGGTCCCTTCGCAATCCCTTGTCCGTCGACTTGTGGGTCCCTGAGAAGGACAAATGTACTTTCAAATTCAAATTCAAAATACGCTTTATTCGATTTTTGGTGCAGTAAAAATCATAAAAGCACAGAAAAATAAGAGGAGAAAACACAAATTGCGCCATGATACAGAATATTAAAAAACGATACATATCTGTTCTCACAACCACGAACTGTAACATTAATCTAAAAGAGAACTTTACATTGTATTCCTATATCTGATCACAGCTCTTAAAAAGCAGAAATGGCTATAATAATTTGTTCATTTTCCAAAGATTGTAATCTTAAAAAGCAATTCTGCATTGTCTTAAGCCCCATTTTCTTAAAATTGATATTAAAAACTTTTTCCTCGGTAAAACATAATATTTACAAAACAGTGTACAGTGCATAGTCGATTGTATAGAAGTATCATCACAGGGACATAGAGGCAAATTTTTCGACCAATCGTTAGTTTCTGGGAAGGTAGTCAACCTAAAAAAAGAACCACCTCGAAAACGGGTTAAAAGCATACGGCAGAAACTACTCTGTACCTTTACCAAATACGGTTGTATTCCTAAACAAATTGTCATCAGATGTTTCTCTCTTTCTATACACCATCGCTTATCCACTAGGTGGTTCAAATAACACATTTTTATAATTTTCCTAGGTATCGTTACCATACAAGCTGGGGAATCAAAATATTCTGGATGGCCAATCTCATACGACATTCTTTTTATATAACTAATCCATGGAATACTAGCCGCCTTATCCAGTTTAATACAATCTAAAATTACATCTCTGTTTAAACCTGTTTCCACAGATGCCCATACCTTTACATGTACTTTAATTGGGCTTTCCTGGTTGCTCCAGACGTGCCCTGACTCGCTTGGGGACTCCCCAGGACCTTGCTGGTCCGCACCGAAGCATCTTTCCTCTTCCTGCGTGGGTTGCTGTTGCCAAGGCTTGTTGTGTCCAATCCGGGCACCGACGCTGCAGCACTCGACATCCTTCGTGGGACAGCTCGAATCCAGCTCCTGGTTGTCCTCAATGCCTCCTGGTCCTCATGGCTGAAGAGTCATGCTTCCCCTTCTCGCACTTTAAGCACCCGACATCGGTGGGCATTCGACTATCGTGCCCCTGGTCACTGGCAAGTGACCCAGACTCTGTCCCCTCTGCTTTCAGGTTCTTCACATCTTCGATTCAGGCTTGGATCTCTTCGGACACTTCTCCTCTTCCCAGCAGCAGCACTTTTCAGCAAGCTGCCATTGAAAACGACGACGTGACCCAACACCATTTGACACCTATGCACCCGGCTTCCCTGGGTGAGGTAACACGAGTACTCCGGTGCTCCCATGGGTGTTGGCCCTAGAACCATCTAAGTCAAAAAGGGTTTGTTCCTAGTCCACTCCTAAGTGTCCCTAAACTTTAAAACTCTAACCGCGACTTTCCCCATAGAAGCTAACGGAGTTCGCGGCTGTGTTCACACACTGCACACATGCCCCGTGGGTCCCCTATGTCACTATCTTGGGTGGGTCCTTGGGGTCCCAGCGATTCTACAGGCTCTAGGCCTTGTGTCTAGTCAAGTCGTGGTTCTTATACCACTTTCTTAATATATGGTTTGGTTCGCCTATAGGGCCTATCGTATATTGTGCTAATTTACTGTGATATTTGAAGTGTAACACATGTGCTTTGACCTCTAGCCTCATAAAGAGACTAGTAAGGTGTGTTTAGAAATAAATACATATATTTTATACATATACCTGGTGTGGTCTCCTTTCGTTTAGCCATTCAAGAGATTGTAGACTGGTAAAACAATCTGCTTTACACTCCTTCAAGACTTAGTCTGAAGGCTGCTCTCCATAGCTACCACTAGGATAGCTTTCAAATAAGGTTGTCTTAAACCTATCATCAATAAGGGGTTGTTTGGACTGGTGATAGGTGCCCACTATAACTAGTGGACAGCATATACCAGGCCAACTTCTCACATTGGTGTGCAGCGGTTGGATTCAAGCTTGCCTTTGTTTTACCAGATAATCTCAAGTGAGTGACTAACTGAAAACCACTAAAGGTACCTGAGGTACATATAATTCAAGCTTAAAATTACAGTAAGTTCTACTGAGCTTAGAGTTGTGTGTCAAGGGCTTAGCACACCCTTTCTACAACTCAAGAGAGTTTAGTAGGCCACACTAGAGTAGGTAGTGCATACACCACCCCTCACTAGTGATGTCTTCAAGGCCAGGAACCAGTGGGTCCCTGCCAGAAGCCAATGGGCTTCTACCATCCAAGAAAGACAACCTCCCATTCTTGGAATTGAGAGCATTGTGTAGTACTAGGAGATTGAAGACAGGAAAAAGTGCAAACACCCAACGCCTCATAGAGGTACTGCTGTTGGATGATCTCAGAAGGCCCTCAGGGTCTGAAGGGGTAGGCAGCAGATGAGGAAGGGCCAAGGGGTGAAGATAACCATGACCTGACCTCTGAAGCTGACCAGGAAGATGACACTCATCTTAACATGGGAAATCCAGCTCCCCCTGCAGATGAGGAGGATGGTCACAATGGCCCCCTCTTTATCCCACCAGGGAGAGTTGAGAGTGTGCCTAGAAGGTCAAGATCTCCTTCCCAGGAGTCTAACCATTCTGACACCTCAATAGGGACCTCTGTTTCCTCTCATAGGAGGGAATCCTCTCATGAGAGGAAAGAGTGACTGCTCAAGTATGAAGAAGCTCAGCTTAGAATCAGAAGAGAGCAGTTGGCTTTAGAAAGGGAGTCCCTAGAGCTTCAGAAAACTAGAAGAAAATTGGGACTAGAGTCCCATGGTGGCAGCAACTTCCCTAGTGCTAGAAAGGTCTTATGACCATAGAAACCTAAGCAAGATTTTCCCTCCCTACCAGAGTGGGGATGACATCCACAAATGGGTTACTGCACTGGAAAGGTCCTGTAAAGTTCAGAGGGTCCCCCAGGAGCAGTGGGCAGCAATCTTGTGGCTCTCCTTTGCAGACAAAGGTAGAGATAAGCTCCTCACTGTAAGAGAAGAGGATGCTGATGATTACCAAATCTTGAAAAGTGCACTGATTGAGGGGTTTGGCCTAACCACTGAACAGTATAAGATAAAGTTCAGATATACCCAAAAGGCACAGAATCAAGACTGGGTGGACTTTGAAGATTGTGCTGCTAAGGCTCTGGAGGGCTGGTTACTTGGCAGTAAGGTATGTGATTTCAAAGGATTGTACAACTTAATTATGAGGGAGCAGATCCTTAATAATTGTCAAAATCAGCTGTTGCATCAGTACCTGGTGGACTCTGATCTGACCTCTCCCCAAGAATTGGGAAAGAAGGCAGACAAATGGGTCAGAACTAGGGTGAGGCAGAAGGTTCAGAACCAAGGTGGTGACCCAAAGAAGCAAGATTCTAAGAACTCTGACAAGGGTGGGGAAAAGGGTAAAGACCAGAAGTCTTCTCAAGGTCCCCAAAAATCTTCATCTGGGGGGAGTCCAAATCTAACAAAGGTAAAGGCCAAAAGAAACCATGGTGTAAAATCTGTAAGCAGCAAACCCATTGGACAAATGACTGTACAAAGTCGAAAGACTCAACTCCACCCACCATTGCCCCTAAGGCAACTGTTCCCCCTAGTGCAGCTACAATTGGTGGTACTCAGAATAAGGGTGTAGTAGGGTTAACCCTGGGTTCTGAGATGGGCTCTGGCCTGGTTCCAACTCAGGCTGTCCTGGTCTGTGATGGAGGCATGGACATGCCCTCCATTGTGAGTCCCAGTAACTTGGGCAAATACAGACAGCAGCCTTTGATAAATGGAAAAGAGGCTTTGGCATTCAGGAACACAGGAGCAAGTGTCACAATGGTGACAAAAGATCTTGTGGCTCCTGGGCAGATTATACTTGGTGAAATGTACCAAGTGACCAATGCTAGCAATGTCAGGACAGACCATTCCTTGGCAGTTGTTAATTTCTCCTGGGGAGGGGTAACTGGCCTCAAGAAAGTTGTGGTAAGGCAGACCTCCCTGTTGAATGCTTGCTTGGCAATGATCTACAAACTTCAGCTTGGGCAGAAGTGGAGCTCAGGACACGTGCAGGGATCCCTAGCATTTCTGCATATGTATTTGCTGTGACCAGGTCACAGGCCAAAAAGTCTAACACTGAACAGGTTCTGGATTCTGGAAGAATGGACCAGCTGCCTCCCAAGAGGAGGAGCAGTAGGGTTAAGGCAGTACCTTCCCCCCGACGCAGAATACAGATCAGCCTCCTGAGGGAGATGATCTTAGCCCTGAAGAAGGAACTGTCCCAGAGGAGCTTGAACCTGATCAGGTTGAGTTCTTGGGGATAGGGGGCCCTTCCAGGGCAGGTCTGAGCCAGGAGCAGCAAAGCTGCCCCTCTCTTGATACCCTCAGAAAGCAAGCTGCTGATGAGGCTGCTGGGAATGCTAGTGGCACCCATAAAATATATTGGGATGATGGACTCCTATATTCAGAGAGCAGAGACCCCAAGCCTGGTGCTTCCAGGCTTGGGGGCTTCCAGGCTTGGGGCCTCTGAAATTTAGGGGCTTCCTATTGACACCAGCCCATGATATTCCTCTAGCAGGTCACCTGGACCAAAACAAGACTTGGGACAGAATTGTTCCTCACTTTCATTGGCCCCACATGTCTGAAGACACCAAGGAGTTTTGTCACTCCTGTGTCACCTGCCAAGCCAGTGGGAAGGCAGGTGGAACCACAAAGGCCCCCCTGATACCACTACCTGTGGTGGGGGTTCCCTTTGAGAGGGTGGGGATTGATATAGTTGGTCCCATGGATCCTCAGACAGCCTCTGGGCACATATTTATCCTGGTGGTGGTAGACCATGCCACTAGGTACCCAGAAGCAATCCCACTTAGGACCACTGCAGCACCTGTGGTGGCAAGGGCCCTCTTGGGAGTATTCTCAAGAGTGGGTTTTCCTAAGGAGGTAGTATCAGACAGGGGTGCAGACTTCATGTCTAGTTACTTGACTGCAATGTGGAAGGAGTGTGGAGTGAATTATAAATTCATCACACCCTATCACCCACAATGCAATGGTTTAGTTGAAATATTCAACAAAACCTTAAAGGGCATGATCAAAGGTCTCCCAGAAAAGCTTAGGCGCACATGGGACATCCTTTTGCCCTGCCTTTTATTTGCCTACAGGGAGGTGCCTCAAAAGGGGGTTGGTTACAGCCCTTTTGAACTTTTGTTTGGCCACCCTGTTAGGGGTCCTTTGTGTCTGGTGAAGGAGGGATGGGAGTTGCCTCTCAAACCCCCTAAACAGGACATAGTGGACTATGTACTTGGTCTCCGCTCCAGGATGGCAGAGTATATGAAAAATGCAACTAAAAACCTTGAGGCTAGCCAGGAATTGCAAAAGGCCTGGCATGACCAAAAGGCTGTGCTGACTGTTTACCAGCCAGGGCAGAAAGTGTGGGTGTTGGATCCTGTGGCCCCAGCAGCCCTCCAAGATAAGTGGAGTGGCCCCCATACAATTGTTGAACAGAAGGGAGAGGTTACCTGTAGGAAAGTGGCTCTGTATATACTGCACCAAAGTAAGGTTCAGTGTGCACAGAGTCCCCAGTCCCCAGAGGTTTGGCAGAGGCTAAAGTTAGATATAACCTTACTCTCTAAAGTGGTAGCTTGGTCGAGCAGTAAGGCAGTATCAGAGGACAGTGTAAAGCATTTGTTGTACACACTCAGTCAGCAAATGAAGCCACACACTCAAGAACTGAACTCTAGGCCAATGGTTTGTATATAAAAAATATATGCTTGTTTTATTTTAGAACCAACAATAGGATCAAAATATACTTTCTCAGTATGAGATGCTTTGGTTAACCACCTTACAAATAGGCAATAGACTTTTTGATGGTAATAATCACAGTTGGTGCAAGAGGCAACACAGGGTCAAATACAATGCAACATTGAGCTCAATGGAAAATTATGATTAATTACAATTAATTACTTTGTAGATTACTTTTCTAACCACAGGACTGGATCCTGGATTCAGTCCTGGGACACTTCCTGTAAACAGGTAAGAAAAAGCGTTTTGGTTAATGTAGTGATTTTTGAGAAATATTACTGTATTTCAAAAGTTGACACTTAGAAACTTTTCTGGGTAAAACTACCAATGTTATCCTATGGAAGGAAATGCAGTTTGCAAGCAAAGTGGGTTTACGTTACTTTTGTAATCCAGTGCTGGGTTCTATGGTTCAGCACTGGGGTATCTATCTAAAACAGGAAGTAATTGCGTTTGTATCGTTGGCACGATTTTTAAAGAATATTTGTAAAATGCAGAAATCGACAGAAGAAATTTCACAGAAAACCAGTCATTGGATCCCTATGGAAGGAAATGCAATTCACAGGTAAGTTACTTTTTAATTACTTTTGTTACTCAGTGCTGGACACCTAGGTTCAGCACTGGGACCTTTCCTGCAAACAGTTGAGAAAATTCGGTTAGGTTACTTGTGCGATTTTTAAGGAATATTCTTAGTTTTCAAAAGTTGACACTTAGAAACTTTTTGGAAGAAAAAGTGTCCATGTTATCCTATGAGGAAAAATGAGTTATCGGTTTCGAGGTAAGAAGTCGGTCTTTTGAGTTAGGGTTCTGGGGTTAGACTCAGGGGTCTCCCAGGGTCAGTGATGCACTCTTGTTGCACCCTCAGCGACACTAGGGCGGCCGGGTGCAGAGTGTTGAAGCCCAGTGTTATCCTATGAAGGATAGGGGGACTCCGGTTGGTGGCGGCTAGCAAGCAGGCCACGGGGTTGTGGGAGCAGGGCACGTTGGGGACCAAGTTAGCACAGAAGGGGCACCCTCAGCGGCACTAGGGCGGCCGGGTGCAGGGTGCTGTTTTGAGGTCGGGTGCCCTGTTGATTTCAATGGAGATCTTGGAGGGTGAACAAAGACTGCAGGCTTGGGGACGGTGATTCTTCAGGGGCGACCAACACTTCGGGAGGTAAGTTGGGGTCTTGGAGGATAGGTAGACACCCAGGATTTGGGCACAGGGGGCCGTGGGGCGCCGGGTGCAGGGGTGTCTTTTGAGGTCGGGAAATCTTACCCCCTGCTGGTCGCGGTTGGAGGGGTCCCTTGTCTTGAGGCTGCAGGCATCGTCTGGATCGTCGAGGAGGGTCCTTGGGCACTGGATCCCAGGTCAGAATCGCCGGGGGGACGTCCTCAAAGTCTTTGTTCACTCAGGCACAGGCCGGGCTCGGCGGGTGCAGAGTGTGCAGGTTTCGCGGTTCCGTGCCAGGGCTGGGTCTTTTGTAGTTTGTTCTTTTGAACAGTACCACTGCTCGTGGGAGTCCCTGGGTTGAAGGCTGTGACACAGAAGTCAGGTCCTCCGGGGTTTTTGAAGTGGCTGAGGCCGGGGTTCCGCAGGAGCAGGTTCAGAGGTCGACAGGACGGTAGGGCTGGGGCCAAGTCAGTTGTCGTCGCCTCCTGGTTAGCAGCTGCACGGCTGGTCTTCTTGCTTCGTCTTCTCTTCTTGTTTTCTGATTCGGGAACTGAGGAAGGAAGGTTCAGGGAGCCCCTAAACACTGAATTTAGGGGTGGTTACAGGTAGGTAAGGGCAGGGACCAATGGGTCCCTTCCCTGGGGTGGGTACACCCCCTATTCTGCTCCTCTCCAGTGGGAGGGGGGCAGGAGCCTGTCCCTGGTTGGCTGGGTCCCCCCCATCCTCAAGATGGGGACTCGAGTTTGTGCTTCACCTCGCCTCCCCCACCTTAGGGGTGGAGTTGGCAGAGGTGGGCACAACCCATTTCCTGTCTCTGGTTTTCCCGCCGGTTCTCCCGCCAGAAGTGGGGGTAGAACCAGTGGGGACCAGTTTGCTGGGAGCAGCAAATGGTCTGGGGAAGCTCAAAAGGTGGCAGGCCTTTGAAGCTCCCCCTGCCCATCCTGGGGGAGGAGGCTTTGGCACCTCGCCCCGGGATGTGCATTGTTTCAGGCCCCTGAGAGCAGAGGCTCTCGATCCAGGGGTCTAGAAACATGTCTGGTGGTGGCAGCCTGGGCAGCCACTCAGTCCGGACCCTGGAGGTCGGGTTGGTTTCAGGGGGCATCTCTAAGATGCCCTCTGGAGTGCGTTTACATTAAATCCCACACTGGCATCAGTGTGGGTTTAATGTGCTGAGAAGTTTGATACCAAACTTCTCAGTTTTCAGTGGGGCCATTATGGTGCTGTGGAGTTCGTAATGACAGACTCCCAGCACCATATACTCTTAATGGCAGCACTGCACTTACAATGCCCAAGAATGGACTTGGGCACTGTAGGGACACAGGGCTCATGCCTCTGTGCCCTCACCACTGGCATAGTGCACCCAGCTAGAGGGGTGGCTGACCTAGGCCAGGGCAGTGGTTTGTAGGCATGGCACACAGGGATGTGTGCCATGTCGACTCTTCACTTTTGTTCTGCACCAAGACACGCAGCCTGCAAGGCAGTGTGTGTGTGTAAAGGTACAGGGTCCCTAAGGGTGGCACAACAAGTGCTGCAGCCCTTAGGGGCCTTCCCTGGTCACAGTGCCCTGGGTACTCATGGTACCATTTACCAGGGGCTGACCTGTGGCCAGGGATGCCAATTGGGTGTAGGCATCAATGCAGTTTTAGGGAAGGAACACAGGCCCTGGGTACCTGGTTGGCAGGAGCCCAAGGCACACTCAGTCAAAGCACATCAGCAATTCAGCAAAAAGTGGGGGCATACCATGCGAGAAAGATGGCACTTTCTCACATTACCTACTTGGTAGACATTGGAACTCCCAAGAGTCCCCATAGGGTACTCCATGTCAACAGACTGAAACCATATGTTGACAGGGCAGACATGGGCTTGCTCATGGCTAGTGATGAGGGACAGGAGGAAGAGAGTGACCCACTCCCTGACCTGCTCTCTCAGAACCCTGATGATGGATCAGTAGATGGTGTAGCCTTGGCAGGCAGCCTTACTGTCCAGCAGCAAACTGACTGCAGAAAAGTTCTCAGCCAGTTCAGACATATGTTCTCTCTGACTCCAAGTCAGACCACCTGGTGCACTCATGAAGTGGACACTGGGGACAGTCTGCCTGTTAAAAATAAGATTTACAGGCAGCCTGATCATGTCAGGGACTGTATCCGGACAGAAGTCCAAAAGATGTTGGATTTGGGAGTGATTGAACCCTCAGATAGCCCTTGGGCTACTCCAGTAGTCCTTGTGCCTAAACCTCACACCAAAGATGGCAAGAGAGAAATGAGGTTTTGTGTGGACTACAGGGGTCTCAATGCAGTCACTAGGACTGATGCCTATCCCATCCCAAGGGCAGATGAGCTTATAGATACTTTGGCCTCAGTCAAGTTTCTGAGCACATTTGACTTGACAGCTGGCTACTGGCAGATCAGACTAGCTGATGATGCAAAGCCAAAGACAGCATTTTCTACCCCTAGTGGGCATTATCAATGTGTGGTGATGCCCTTTGGTTTGAAGAATGCACCTGCCACTTTCCAAAGGTTGGTGAATACAGTCCTTACAGGCCTGGAAGACTATAGTGCAGCATATCTAGATGATATTGCTGTCTTTAGCTCCACCTGGGAGGATCACCTGGTCCACTTAAGGAATGTTTTGGAGGCCCTGCAAAAAGCAGGCCTAACTATCAAGGCTACTAAGTGCCAGATAGGGCAGAGTCATGTTGTGTACCTGGGCCACCTTGTAGTTGGAGGCCAGGTTCAACCATTGCAGAGCAAAATCCAGACCATAATGAACTGGGTTGCTCCCACTACCCAGACTCAGGTGAGAGCCTTCTTGGGCCTGACTGGGTACTACAGAAGATTTGTAAAAGGTTATGGATCCATAGTGACCCCATTGAATGACCTTACCTCTAAGAAAATGCCAAAAAAGGTTCAGTGGACAGTTAGCTGTCAAAAGGCATTTGATGACCTAAAGCAGGCCATGTGCACTGCTCCCATTCTGCAGAGTTCTGATTACTCCAAAGAGGTTCATTGTGCAAACAGATGCATCTGAGTTGGGGGTAGGGGCTGTACTGTCACAGTTGAATGATGAAGGTCAGGATCAGCCAGTAGCTTTTATTAGCAGAAGGCTGACCCCCAGAGAGAAACGTTGGTCAGCCATTGAGAGGGAGGCCTTTGCTGTGGTTTGGCTCTGAAGAAGCTGAGGTCATACTTGTTTGGCACTCACTTCATTGTTCAGACAGACCATAAGCCCCTCCTATGGCTAAAACAGATGAAGGGTGAAAACCCCAAACTTTTGAGGTGGTCCATTTCCCTACAGGGGATGGACTATACAGTGGAAGATAGACCTGGGAGTAGCCATGCCAATGCAGATGAACTCGCCAGATATTTCCACTGAGAACATGAAGACTCAACTGGTCAAGGTTAGTTTAATGTCCCTGCGTTTGGGGGTGTGTGTTTAGGAGAGTAGGATCTGCTTCTTATGGTTACCCCCACTTTTTGCTGATGTTTCAGTGTTTTTCGACTTTACTCTGGCTGGGGCCCTGCTATCCAGGACCCCAGCCTAGCTGCTTCCTCTCCAAATTGATTCCCTGTACCTTAGGTACACCACAGATTGGATTCTGGGGCGCCCTTATAAGTCCCTAGTATATGGTATACTATGTACCCAGGGCATAGGTACCCCAGAGGCCTACCAGGGGCTGAAGCATGTATTATGCCACCCCTGGGCAGCCTTCCAAAATGACACCACAGGACTGCTACAGCAGCTTGAGTGAGGTGGTGCCTGCACCCCTTACCGAGATATAGGTTCACTATATCTCACCCTATCACTGCACATATAAACCTATCAGTCACCCCTATGGCAGGCCTTATCAATCCTGAAGGCAGGGCGCCTGGTTTTGTGTGAGAGGGTGCCCATGCATGAGCAGAGCCCCTCTGCAGCCTTCGGAACCTATCGCCGGGGTTGTCTGTGAGGCAGCCTGACCATATACTCTTAAGGGCATTATAACCTCGCGGTAAATGCTAACTTTGGGATGGCTGCATGGAAACATGTCGTGTTTGGTGTCAAACACCTTGGAATCATACCCCCACACCAGTAACTGGTGTGGGAGTATGATCCCACCCTTCTAGAGGGAGAGACATGACAGCACCGGTATACCCAGTACCAGCTAACAGAGCCCTGGCATCACAAAATGGATGCGCCAAGCCACAGACACAAGTCTGGCCTCCTGCTGCTGACCGAAACTCCGGCAGGGGAGGCCTGGACAATAGGTTTCCTGTCACAGGGAGGTGTTACCACCTCCCAGACAGGCCTTAGTGTATTGTGGCTGGGTGGGTGCACTCCAAGAGTGCTTTGAAGTCCTGCACTGGGGGCACATTTGGTGTCCCTGTGCATAGTCCAGTTCAAACCGGTTGCAGGGGCTACCAGCCCCTGCTCTGGCGTGAAACTGGACAAAGGAAATGAGTGTAGCCACCCCTCTTTCCAAACCCTCCCATAGGTGGGTCCCCAGAGTTAGTCCAACCCCTTCCTTGGGTATAAAGAAGGAACCCCTGACTACAGGACTTTAGATTACACCTGGATGAAACTCTGATACAGAAATCCCGGAACTTCGACAATCTACACGACTAGATGACTGAAGAATCTCCCTTGGAATAAAGGAGTTACTCCCCTGCTTGGCAGGCACCAAAGATGCATCTGGCCGGTCTGCATCTCCGAAGCTCCTGCCAGACGCCGATGACTTTGCAAACCAGGAGGTGGGTTTCCAGACTTCCTAGAGGCTGACCCGAGTCCCCAGCAAAGCTGAGACCCGTAGCCCTCGTGGGTAACGTGGAACCAGAACCCCTCGACAGCATGCACATTTGCAAGTGCATATGCTTCTTGTCGATCTTTGAGGCTGTGCTTTGGGTTACTTGTAGCCTTGACCCCGAGCAGTGAATGCACCGAAGATTGCTGGCCTACCCACTCCGAGTGACCCGTGGGCCGCCATTTTGTGATTCCTCTCGAGGTCCCTTCATGATCCCTTCATGATCCCTTGTCCGTCGACTTGTGGGTCCCTGAGAAGGAGAACTGTACTTTAATTGGGCTTTCCTGGTTGCTCCAGACGTGCCCTGACTCTCCATCGCTTGGGGAGTCCCCAGGACCTTGCTGGTCCGCACCGAAGCATCTTTCCTCTTCCTGTGTGGGTTGCTGTTGCCAAGGCTTGTTGTGTCCAATCCGGGCACCGACACTGCAGCACTCAACATCCTTCGTGGGACAGCTCAAATCCAGCTCCTGGTTGTCCTCGACGCCTCCTGGTCCTCGTGGCTGAAGAGTCAAGCTTCCCCTTCTCGCACCTGTAGCACCCGACATCGGTGGGCATTCGACTATCGTGCCCCTGGTCACTGGCAAGTGACCCAGACTCTGTCCCCTCTGCTTTCAGGTTCTTCACATCTTCGATCCAGGCTCGGATCTCTTCGGACACTTCTCCTCTTCCCGGCAGCAGCACTTTTCAGCAAGCTGTCATTGAAAACGACGACGCGATCCGACACCATTTGACACCTATGCACCCGGCTTCCCTGGGTGAGGTAACATGAGTACTCCGGTGCTCCCGTGGGTGTTGGCCCTAGAACCATCTAAGTCAAAAAGGGTTTGTTCCTAGTCCACTCCTAAGTGTCCCTAAACTTTAAAACTCTAACCGCGACTTTCCCCATAGAAGCTAACGGAGTTCGCGGCTGTGTTCACACACTGTACACGTCCCCCGTGGGTCCCCTGTGTCACTACCTTGGGTGGTTCCTTGGGGTCCCAGCGATTCTACAGGCTCTAGGCCTTGTGTCTAGTCAAGTCGTGGTTCTTATACCACTTTCTTAATATATGGTTTGGTTCGCCTATAGGGCCTATCGTATATTGTGCTAATTTACTGTGATATTTGAAGTGTAACACATGTGCTTTGACCTCTAGCCTCATAAAGAGACTAGTAAGGTGTGTTTAGAAATAAATACATATATTTTATATATATACCTGGTGTGGTCTCCTTTCATTTAGCCATTCAAGACATTATAGACTGGTAAAACAAGCTGCTTTACACTCCTTCAAGACTTAGCCTGAAGGCTGCTCTCCATAGCTACCACTAGGATAGCTTTCAAATAAGGTTGTCTTAAACCTATCATCAATAAGGGGTTGTTTGGACTGGTGCAAGGTGCCCACTATAACTAGTGGACAGCATATACCAGGCCAACTTCTCACACACGGCTTCCCCATAGAATTGTACGGAGCCCGGGGTCGTGTTCCCACACTGCACCTGGCCGCCGTGGGTTCCCTGTCTACTCACCTGTGGTGTTTCCTTGGGGTCCCGGCAATTCTACGTGCTCCAGACCTTGTCTTGATCTCAGTCGTGACTGTTATACCACTATTTTAGTTTATGGTTTGGTCTCCCCCTGGAGCCCACTGTGTATTGTGCTACTTACAACTGTTCTATTGGTCTCGTATTGTGTGCTTTGTGTTCTATCCTTGTGTAGAGGATAGTAGAGAGTGTTATATTATTATATACATATTTTTATATAACTACTGTGTGGTTCCCCTTCATTTAGTCATTCAGGAGGTGATATTCTGGTAAAACAAGCTGCTTTACATTCCTTCAAGATTAAGCCTGAAGGCTGCTCTCCACAGCTACCACTAGGATAGCTTTCTAAAGGTTATCTTTGACCTCATACATCATAAGGGTCATTTGGACTGGTGCAAGGTGCCCACTTTAATTAGTGGACAGCATATACCAGGCCAACGTCTCACATGCATCAGCTCAATGTTTCTCTGGGACTCATTTGTATCACCTAAAGGGACACTAACACTTGTATGGCTCGCTAAGTATCACAGATAGCACTGGTGCACAGATCGTGCCATCACTATTGCAACAGCATGCAACAGCATTTCCCTCATTTTTTTAATGGGGGCATGACTATTTTGAGCAAAAAGTAATGTGAGCCATACTATTCATCAATGGGTAAATGAAACACATAGGAAGGCACACAAATCATGTGTACTTACCAACTTGTCCACCAAGTTGGATGCCAACATAGCTGAGGAGGTCAAACACCCTGCCAACCACATCTGCCTAGCGATGTTTGAGCTGATGGATGTTCCGGTCAACTCCAAACAGCTATAACAAGGCAGCCCTGGAGCACACGTCCCCCACTGGCCACCATGTTGGGAGGGTAATGGGTAACCAGCCACAGGAAGCTCCCAAACTCCTGTCTGCTTATGGGGCGAGCCATACCCTTCCCAGGCATGATCCCACACAAAGATAACAAGGACCCAAACTAAACAGCACACCCAAAAACCCCAAAACCACCCCTATGACAACAATACAGAAGAAGACAAACTCCTGACAGCACACAATAGACAACAAAACAGCACAAAAAGGACTTGAGGGACACAACAGGGACAGCAGACATGACTAACCAGCTCCAGACACACAACAACACTATCCAGCACAGCCAAAACACAACCACTCAAGCTCAGACAGTAAAACTGTGACTTAAAGTGAATATGAAAGTAACTTCACACTTTCTGGTTTGTAGCATGCCATGATCCATGACAGCTCTTCCCTTTATCCAGAACATCACTTACTGGGCGGAAGGTGTCACTTTTTCAGCCAATGCTTTGTTCGTTTTTACGCTACCAGTCAATGCATCCATTTCACACAAGGCCCGACAAAGGTACTGATGCAGCGATAATTTCATGGTAATTTCTCAATTCAAAACCTCATTTACCTTCTAATTTACCGCTGCAAAGGTACTGGACCCTTGCCACTGTATATTACCATCAGGAGAATTTACATAAACATGAAAAATCAAAAATGCAATTAATATTTAAGCCAATAAAGAGAGTTGTGAGTATTATTAAAGGGTTTTATTTTCTAGTTAAAAGTTAAGGTTCTCTGACCCTTTATTCATTAGTCAAATATCAATCAGGTTACAGAATTTGAAAACAGGAAAAATAGAATTAATACAGAACATATTATAGGTTGCATACAAAACATTCCATAAAGGAAGGGAATGAGGCAATCAAATGTCAATCAGAATTCTCCAAAGAAAGTTCAGGAAATATAATTCAAGAGTGAATTATGCAAGGCTAATCAATAATTAATAATTGGCAAAAATATCCCATAAAGAGAAATAAATGCATAAGACAAATAAATCTTTTCAATACTAATTAATTAGTCAAAGCATGAACTTAAAAGTTTTAGCATCTAAATCTAATCCTGTTCTATCCAGCTCTACTCTCTGCCCTGGTCTGTTCAATCTGAGAGAGGCTGCTTCACAAGGAGCTAGACAACCCACCGTTCACAAGACCACAGAGGAATGTGATCTGCCTTGCCAAAAATATGACGTGCAAGGCTAGCCTATGCTCCCCACCTCCCTCTCTCTCTCCTCGGACGCAATCTGCTCTCAGACTGCACCCCCTAAAGCTTCTAAAGCCTCTAAAGCCCCCTAAAGAGGTCATTATTTATACTCTAATTCTTGGCTGACTATACTAATAAGGTTGCAATTTTCAGTAAAGCTTGCACCGTGATTGGTTTGGATAGATGACATGAGGGTCTCACCATCCTGTTCTCATTGGCAAATCCAACCCATACCAGTTTTAACAAAGGAAGCATTAATGCTTAATACAGTCTTATTGTTTCACCATCAATAATTATACAAATTTGCAACATTAAGGCAGAAAAATGTATCAGTCCATTTCCTCCTTCCTTTCTCGTCGCACGCAGGAAGGATACTTTCTACAAACACTGGTACATTGGCACGATAACAAGAATGTACAGTTCAACGTGGCCTTGACCCATGTCTTCACTTGAGGCACTTGGCAGTTCTGCGCATGCGTCTCTCATTCAGTACAATTCTCAGCCTTGCTGGATTCTTAGGCAGCCATTTAATGGTGGGCCCATAACAAAACAAACACAAATATAGTATTAATTTACAAAATAATACCCATTATGTTTTACCTCCCCCATACTAATACCCTGTATAAATGATTACCTAGCAAAAGCTATTAGTTTAAAGCAGCTTTTCTTATTATTTGTGCACAACATGCAAAAATGTGCAATGTACAACATAGCATAAAACATGCACTAGTGTAAATTTTGAAAGCGCACACAGTTAATACATACTCATAGCAACATGCTCTAATGTTTTAGATAGCTTTTCCTGCCAAATGCGTTTGCCCCATGTGTAGTGTTGGTGCATGGTTGATTAATACACATTATAAAAAGATGTGTTATGAACTGAATATATATTGTCTAAATATGCAACAAAGCCAAAGCCTCTTGAGACAGGTACAGGGAGTGTAATTTACAGGGAAAAGAAGCTGGGAGGAGAGAACACACATTCTATGATTATCTTCAAAGCTAAAGAGGCCACTGAAATCACAAGTTTCCTCTACACTGCAAAAACACATGTTAATTCAGCACAAGCATTTCAGACTGAAAGCATTTATGACCAAGCCTCATTTTATGTTTTTCACTTTGCATGCACCAAAAGTGCCACTTTTAAAAAACTTTTGACTAGGCATGTGCCATGTGTTTTCACTTGCACCAAAATTTGTGTGCCATTTTAAATGCAGTCTGTCTGAAACATAAAAATAAAGCAATGCTTAATTTGAGAAATCTAGTTCTATCAGTACCATGTGGTCATTTCAGACACATTGACTGGGAAACGTAATTTTCGGATGACCGGGTGGCAGCAAAATCCACGCTTTAGTCTCATGCGTCAATTTCTTTTGACGCAATAGGGCAAATGTGTGTTTTTGTGTGTATTGGGATATGCAATTCTTGTAATCATTTACAGGAATTGCTGTGTTGGGTATGAATAGTGGAGTTGTCCTGCTTACTGTCATTGCATGTGTCCAATATGTGTATTGACAGTGTATACATGTGTGAGTTTGTGCTTTTTGTGAATCATACTATATATAGGGGCCAATCCCTCTGGTTGCAAATGGGCACAACTTACAAGAGGTGCACCTTGTGCTAAATTGGTATTAGCGCCAATGGTCTTGCTTTACCTTCCCCCAGGAATGCCGTAGACTAGCACTGCTGGGAGGTCAGTGCTCCCACCTCTATGACAGTGCAGCCTACTTCCAATCTGCGCCATGAACCGCATTGCAGGCAGTAGGCTTTGTGGATACTTGTGAGGGTTACATTTCCCCTTGCAGGCGAGTGCTGCGATTGGCTGCAGCCACCTGGTATGGATGCCACCAGATGATTGGTTGAGTTTAAGCCATTCATATTCACAAGTCGTACTACACAGGAAAGTAATAGTCATCATTTATGGGCCACATGATTCTCACTTATGCTGATGGTGCTATGCTATGCTATATCACTATGCATGCCTTGGCGTCACCTCCTACATATTGCTGACAGTATGGCTGCGTACATCACACCATAACTGCACTCTGCATCAAGGCGGTGTTGCTTGTGCATAGCAGTGAGTGTTCACATGCAACACTCATTTAGTTTGACATTGAGACAGGTTGTGAGAAGTTGGCCTAGTATATGCTGTCCACTAATTAAAGTGGGCACCTTGCACCAGTCCAAACGAACCTTATTGATGATTAGGTCAAAGATAACCTTTATGAAAGCTATCCTGGTAGCTATGGAGAGCAGCCTTCAGGCTTAATCTTGAAGGAATGTAAAGCAGCTTGTTTTACCAGAATATGACCTCCTGAATGACTAAATGAAAGGAGAACCACACAAGTGTTATATAAAAATATGTATTTATTACTAAAACACTCTCTACTCATCTCTACCCGAGATTAGAATGTACAGTACACAATGTTAAATCAATAGAACGACAGTAAATAGCACAATACACAGCGGGCTCCAGGGGGAAACAGAACCATATACTAAGAAAGTGGTATAACAACCACGACTTCAATTGACACAGTGCCTAGAGCACGTAGAATCGCTGGGACCCCAAGGAACCACCCACAGGAGTGACACAGAGAGCCCACGGAGGACGGTGGCAGTGTGGGAACACAGACGCGAGCTCCGTGCAACTTAATGGGAAAGTCGTGGTTGGAAAATTACAATTTAAGGACACTTCGGAGAGGACTTCAAGCAAACCCTTTGGGACATAGAAGGTTATAAGGCCAGCACCCTTGTGAGTACCGAGGTACCCATGTTACCTATCCCAGAGGAGTCGGGTACATAGGGGTCAAGTGGTGTCGGAAACCCTCGTCGTTTTAAATGGCGTACTGCGAAGAAGTGCTGCTGCCGGGAAGATGAAAAGTGTCATGTGGAATCCAAGCCTGGATTCGGAGTAAGAAGAACCTGAAAGCAGAGGGGACTTCACGTGACCAGGGGCTCAATAGACAAATGCCCACCGATGTCGGGTGCTTCAGGTGTGAAGATAAGATGTTTGACTCTGCAGCCACGGGGACCAGGAGACGTCGACGATGACCAAAGTCCGGAGGTGAGCTGTCCCACAAAGGATGTTGAGTGCTGAGGGGTCAGTGTCCGGATTGAACACCAACAAGCCTTGGCAAAGTCAACCCACGCGGGCATAGGAAACAAGTTACAGTATGGACCCGCAAGGTCCAGGAGACTCTCCAAGCTATGGGGAGTCAGGGCATATCTGGAGCAACCAGGGAAGCCCAAGGAATGTCAAAGTGACCCTCGCCAGGACCCACAGGCCAAAGGACCAGATATCGCGAAGGGACCTCGAGCTGAATCACAAAACACCAGCCAACAGAGCACTCATGGAGTGGAGGCCGGAGATATTTGGTGGAAATGCTGCTCGGGGTCGGGACTACACGTAGTCCAAAGCACAGCCTCAGGGATCACCGAAAAACATATGCTGCTGCAAAAGTACACGGTGCACAGGGGTTCGGGTTTCACGGTCCCCACGAGGGATACTGGTCTCAGGATTGCTGAGAGAGCAGATCGACCTCAGGGACGCTCGGGAACCCACCTCCTGTGTTTCAGAAATCTTCAGAGTCCTCAGGGGCTTGGGAGATGCAAACCGGTCAGATGCGTTTAGGTGCCTGCTGTTGCAGGGGAGTAACTCCTTTACTCCAAGGGAGATTCTTCTGTCGTCCAGTGAAGTGTAGACCGTCGAAGTACTTGGTTTCTGCTTACAGAGTTTAGTCCAGGTAAAATCTAAAGTCCTGTAGTCAGATTTCCTACTTTATACCCAAGGAAGGGGT
Organism: Calotriton arnoldi; assembly: GCA_963921515.1. Taxonomy (NCBI): domain Eukaryota; kingdom Metazoa; phylum Chordata; class Amphibia; order Caudata; family Salamandridae; genus Calotriton; species Calotriton arnoldi. Next base: position 578,007 of record CAWUFW010007915.1, on the reverse strand, counting down.
TGGACTAACTCTGGGGACCCACCTAGGGGATGGTCAGGACAGAGGCGTGGCTACACCCAAGTCCTTTGTCCTGTTTTGCACCAGAGCAGGAGCCAATGGCTCCTGAAACCGGTTTGAGCTGGACTATGTACGGGGACACCAAATGTGCCCCCAGTGCAGACTTTCAGGCACTCTCAGAGTGCACCCACCCAGCCCCAATATACTAAAGCCTATCTGGGAGGTGGTCACATCTCCCTGTGACAGGAAACCTATTGTCAGGCCTTCCTCTGCTCGAGCTTGGCTCAGCAGCAGGAGGGCAGACTTGTGTCTGTAGCTGGCAGCATCCATTTTGTGATGCCCAGTGTTGTATTCCTCTTAGGGTGTCCATAAACGGGCTTTCCAGTATCATGTCCTTATATAGGCACAATTCGCCCTGCCCTTATATAGGCATAAAATCCCAGTCCTTATTTAGGCATTAAACCGTGCACTCCAAATACAGGCATGGTCTCTGACATCCGTCCACCGTAACGTCACAACGAGTTCGTGAAGAACAGACCCTCAGGCTGCGGGAGTTTCCCTAGCCCAGGACTATTGATTTCTTCAAGGACTCATATATTATGCATGAACCATTATTCCTTAGGGGTTCATTCATGACGTCTTCCGCTGTCCGACTCAAGTCAATGCTAACATTCTGAGGTAATTCTCAGGTATAAATATACCTTCCCTAGCCCCTGTAAATCAGAGGAGACCTCGACTTCAGAGGAGCCCGTTTCCCGGCCGGACGCACTGAGAAGATGGTGTCATCCCTGAACGCAGAGTGTCCAGCTTCCGGTGATCTAACTTCCCTTGCGGGGTGTTGGAGTTCGAGTCTGGCAAGAGATTCCTACCTCTCTCAATCTTCAGGTATGGAGCTGACTAGAACCTTAGAGGGACTTTTGGCATACTTGGCATACTAGGCTTAACATACTCTTAGTATACTATAGTAAGGAATACTTCACCTACTTCATACTTCTCCCTACACCTAGGTTAGGTTAGGTACATTGGGGTAGAACCAGGTTAGAAACGCATCGTATGAGTACTCGCATTTTTAGTCTATGTTATCTATGTAAATGCATATATGCTAAAAAGATAATGCTATCGCAGTATTATTTATTTCTACTGCTCACACTGTACATTATTTATCTCGCATACTGTCTTGTGATCGTAACAGCACATTTTACTTACACCAGAAACAAGACTGTTCAATAAATCTTTTATTGAAACGCCCGTCTGTTCTTTCTGTGTAACTTTGAGGAAAACTAAGCATGCACGACTGAGCTGAGTGAAATAGTTATCTATTGTTTCTACGACTCTGGGACACGTTCTGATTCTAAAGGGAAACAAAGTGGTCATGTTTTGCGGCTGCCAGAAACTACTCCTTTCTTGTCGTCAAGAACTTTCTAGTGGCCTCTGAGCTAGCTGGCACAAGTAATTAAGTTTAATATACTCGATAGGGACATACCGACCTCAGTCAAACCTATAGGAGATATTATTCCAATGCGCAGAGCCTATTAGGGAAATAGGAGCTACACTACATGGCGTCCAACGGTTTGGTAAGGCAGTAATTCAACGTTAGATACTGAGTAACTCAGCCGTGCTTTTTCTCTCAGAGACCCCTACCCATATACTCCAAAAGACGTCTGGAGTGGGCAGGGTTAAGTATCCGCCACGGCTACATAGGGCAGTACCCTATATATTAGCTGTTTGGTTTGCTCAACGTTGAAGGATACAGTGTTCCAAAATATTGTGCACCTTATCTTTGTTTCCTTGAAACTTGTTCTACATTTTTCAAAAAACACAATGTCCATAACAGGGGACGAAGCCGCCCGAAACGGTGGAGCTGCGGCTGATCCAACCCAAGCAGCAGTTTTTAACATTACAGGTTTAAATGAAACCGAGGAGGGTATTATAGACATCGCTCCAAATTTAAGAAGAGCCATCACTCTAAAACTTATAAAACATGGCCTACCACCAAGAGGCTGTAGAGCAGTTTTCGTGATAGAGGCACACAAATCCTTTCAGACAGAGGTATTCTATTCATGGGTAATATTTGCTGAATCCAATCCAGTAACACACATGTTTCACTTCTACAAAGAAGATGATCCACCAGAGGAATACATTCCTTTCGAGGATATAGAAATTCCATTAACATACCAGGAGCATCAGCTCTGGTTTAGAGGCGCCCTAAAACATCACAGAAACATTACCAGGCTCGGTCCACTAGGTAGACCAGGAGCAACATGGCCGATTCTAGCCGGCTACACACCACATCCTGTTCTGGACATAATGACAGATGAGGAATTACTTACTCAACTCACAGAGTTAATAAAAATCTACAGACAATTGGTCCAATATGTCATGCAGACTTTCACAGTCCAACCACCAATAACACTTCCAAATCAAACCCCTCACTAGGGGAATACACTAAAAATTACACCACAGACTCTATACGCAGTCATGGGTAAAATGCCCACAAAACGTGAGCAAATTCCATTTTGGATAGCTCAAAAAATTACTCAAATTGAAGCAGTATTTCCAAATACTAGCCCATATGAGAAACACAGAATACTGACAATCAGTTTACCGATGGGGATCACACCACAACTGGAAGACTGCATCACTTGGGGCTCAGTCTTTGCTGCCATCTATACTAAAACACATGGCATTCCGTCAATTGCGGTAATACCAGATGTCCTGAAACAAATTCAAAACGAATACGGGACATAGCCTGCTCTAAATTTAGGTATGAAATTACTGAAAAAATTCGACCAGGTCTCAACAATAATATTATCTAATATTAAAGGGGAGGCAGCAGCAGTGGCTATCCGCCAGAAGTTAAGGGAATTCGATGTTACAGAACATCAAACAGAGCTACCCAGAATAATAGAACAATGTTATGCAGAATTAGGCAGAGATAGTTTGGGTGGACGACCAGTGAAGCCGAAGCTATCTGAAAGTCCTGAGAAGGACTCTATTAAACAAACTCCTACATCTTCTAAAAAGAAGTGGGAGACTAATAAACAAAATTCAAACGAGAAACGTTCTCAATCCCGAGGTAGGTCTCCTCAAAAGGAGCCCTCTAAAAGGAGGTATAACCTCAGGAATAGGGATAATTTGAGAAAACCTGACAGGTATCAAGATACTGATACACGTTCCTCTCGTCCCTTTCAGATCTCATCACAGACTTCGGAAAGAAGAGGACGAACAGAACATAGAGAAGAACGCGTGAAATCGAAAGACGAAAAACACGCTCCAAAAACTAAAGCAAAACCTCAATTCTCCAAAAAGAAAGTAGCATGTCTAAAGATCAGACATGCCGAGAATACTGAGAACACTACTCAAGAACGGAGAATGGGCTCAGACAATGCTGGACAGTGCAGCAGAAGTCACAATAGCTCGCCAGAACCTGAAGGAACTTCCGGAGATAGTGGACTTGAATGAGTACATTACGGTAGAGACTGTAGACACCAGGGTTAGTACTCCACAAAAGTTATATGAAATAACACTCCGGATGGAGGGAGACAAACCGAGACAGGTGAAAGCGCTTTTTTGGGAAAGACTATCAAAGGGCTATGACATACTTCTAGCAGAAAAAGACTGGCCACCACAATTTGTCAGGGACTGCCCACACGGCGAGGACATTATTATGCCTGCCTTCTCCAACCATATTCCAATTCACCTAAAATATACTTATGCCAGTAAATGGGCAGTAGCCCAGGCCCCAGCATTATATAAAAATCATGTGGGATGGGATGAGGACTCACCTCACCATAAAATTCATCTGAAACATGAACCAACTGCACAAAGGCAGTATCCAATAAAGCAAGAAGCTAAAAAACAGGTCAGGGAGATCTTAGATCAACTTGAATACCAAGGGGTGATTGAAACATGCACCTCCTCAATGAACAATCCTTTGTTTCCTGTCTCCAAACCAGACAATACATATCGTCTAGTTTTGGATTACAGACACTTAAACACTTGTTCAAAAACTTTTGCAGTGCAAAATGCACATAGCACAGCATTAATGAATAACATTGTGCGTAAAAATACAAAACAACATTAGACATCTCAAATGGTTTCTTGTGTCAAAACATAGCACCTGAATGCACGTACTTAACAGCATTCTCCATAATGGGGACCCAGCGTCACTTTTGTCGACTCCCACAAGGGTTCAAGAACAGCCCAGGTTTATTCTCAGCGAGAGTAACGGAGTTACTACAAATTTATGACAATGAGGCATTGTCCTATGTTGATGACATCTATCTGACAGACGATGACCTGGACAAACACTTGAACAGGGTGAGCACCATTATACTGGGTTTCGCCTCTGAGGGCTGCAAGTTCAACTTTAAAAAGTCCCGAATTGCCCATCTCAACGTCCTATTTTTGGGATATGAGCTTTCAAGTGAAGGCAAGAGCTTGGCAGCTAACTTCCTAGAGAAATGTGCGCTGCTCCAACCTCCAAAAACGCTAAAAACTTACAATCCATCCTGGGTTTCTAAACTTTGGAAGAACATACATTCTAAATTACGCAGAAAGGGTTAAACCTCTCTACGCATTAATCAAACCTGATTTTTCAATCAAGAATTGGACACAAGAACACACAGAAATTTTGCGTTCACTCCAGGCTAACATGTTAGCAACAAATCGTTTACAAACATGTGTAAGTCAAAGAAATTTGGTGATCCGAATAATTTTGGGTCAATGCGGATTCACCTACTTAACCTTCAATGAGGGTGAGAAAATACCAATCGCATACAAATCTCATTTGTACACACAAGCGGAAATGCGCTTCAGTTCCACTGAAAAATTCTGACAGCAGTTCAAACCGCTGTAGCAAAAGAAAGAGCCTTAGCCCAAGGGAAACGCATTATTGTCGTAACCCCGGTACCAGCTTTAGAAGCGGTCACAAAAGCAAGCATTCCAAATGCTAAAGCATTACATCCAAGATGGATACAATGGGCTCATTCTCTTGCTGCAACAGATGTTGAATATGTTTTTGATCCAGATTTAAAAACACAAGCATTCCTGCAATATGAACAAGAATGTCCTCTGCCTACTGAAATTCTGCCTCTCGATCAGTACGAATTCATAATTTACACTGACGGATCCGCACAGCCCGCAACAGGGAGTAAGCAAGCTTACAGTGCAGCGTGTGCAATCGTTAAAGGTCGCATGCGAAATGGCATCTTCAGACCTATGGTCACAAAAACTCAATCACTAGGAGATTGTACAGCTCAGCGAGCTGAACTACAAGCATTCAAACTGGCACTTAAAAGTACAGATCGAGAATTCCCCACACTAATAGTGTGCGATTCCTTTTACTGTGTTCAGTCGTATAATGACTATATACAAAACTGGCTTGAAAATGGTTTCAAAGATGCGAAAGGTGGCACAATAAAGCACAAAATGCTTTGGGAACAAGTAGTTCAGTTGAAAAACGAACTACCAAAGGCTCACGTGATCCACACATTGAGTCATCAACGTGATGGCGTTCACGTTGCAGGGAATTCATTGGCTGATGAAGCCGCAAAGGGGGCTGTTCAGACGGCTTCCGTAGCTGCGATCACTCGCTCAAAAACAAAAATAGACGGTGAGATAATGTTGGCTGTCAATGCTTCAAGCAAGGGCAGCAGTGCAGCATTACCAAAAAAGTTTCCACTCAAGTACTCTTATGTAATTGATGCGAACAACGTTCCTTTGCTCGAATCCCTGGAATGGGGGATAGGGTAATTCCAAACATGGAACGTAGAGCAGCCTTGATTTATGAAACACATTTGGGGGAGGGTCTGTCACATCAAGGGATCTCTAAAACGATTTTGACGTTAAAAGAGATGTACTGGTGGCCTGGAATGAATACTGAAATTCACATATTTATCAACAACTGCTTAGACTGTAAATTACAGCGGGAGAGCCACCAGACACCATGCTGCGAATGCGGCAGCCCAGTACAGACACCACTGTTAGACAGCATCATACTATCTACGCGCCTGCGTCCTACTGGACAAGTACAATCCCACAAATACTGAATCAAGGTTCCTATGGTTATGGCCTCAGCGCTCGGCTGACGCTCGAACTGTTATAAAAGATTTGCGAGTCTTTATCGGCACATACGCAATAGGCACGCTACATTCTGACCAGGGTCCTCCGTTTAGCTCTCGGGCTTACAAAGAAGCCATGGCCAGTCTGGGCGTTGCATTGCGGTACTCCTCTCCATTCCATCCTGAGGGAAATTCAGTTGTGGAAAGGAAAAACCGGGACATAAAGCAGTCTATAACAGCTAGGGTTTTAGGTTCGGGTGATGGGTGGGTCAAACACCTTAATGGGGTACAACGCTCATTGAACAATCTGCCAAGAAGTTCTCTAGGCGGGGGTCACTCCATATGAGGTCCTATTTGGGATAAGAATGTGGGTACCAGACCTTGAACACGTAGGCACAGTGGTGGAAAGTAAACCGTTTGATATCAAAGATCGTTTGGCTGTTTTACAGGAACTGAATGAATTAATAACGAAACAAAGCAACGTATTCCTGCAGCCAACCACCACTGGGGAAACATCGGCGGTCCCAGCAACGCCTGTCTGGATTCCAAAAGTTGGGGATCTAGACAGAGAAAAAATTGCGGACAAGAAGGAATTTGGACCTTCTTACAGACAACCAGTACCTGTTCTAGCAGCTCAAGGAACAAGAACAGTACTTTTGCCGCCCCTTGCAGGAAGAAAGGAGAAAAGATTTGTGTCCATCGACCTCATCAAACCACAGTATGTGGCCAATACTAAATAGTAGGCCTCGTGGACTCCGACCTAGTAGCAGACGCACTCCTCTCGCTACTATCCAAGAGGTTCAGACTGAAAGACTGATAACTATCGAGAATTCAGCTGTAACTGATGGAGGACTAAGCAACAACGCTATGGAACTCATCCCTCTTGAAAACCAAGTAACAGTTCGTCCAAATACACCTGTCTATACCAACGTGGCAAGTGATGAACTGGTTCCTGTGATTTCTACAAATCCTGATGCAATTCCAACAATTGACAGAACTGCTTCTGGCTATTTCATTAACTTTGATACGTTCTCAGAAGATCCGAGTGAACCTGAAACGACGCCAGCATCATTCAATATCAAGCAGCAAGTACAAGACTTTCTTCACTTTTTGAAAAAGACTTATCTGGTTTCTCCATGGATTGAACTCTGGATTACATCTGGACTTTTTGTTTTCCTGCTATGGCTAGCTTTGGTTACAACTGTGAGCGTGCTTATAAGTGGCAGATACATCCATGTGAACACTGAAGGAAAGGACATGAACGTACTTTTGAAACCGCATAAATCTTCCCATCGTGAAGCAAGAGACTTGTCATCAGTGAACATCACAGCCGTTCCTATACAGGATGGTATAGTGTGGGACAAAACAGATTATGAAATCTTCGGCCCGACGGAACAAATAAACATTCCACATTTGTTTAAAATTTCACTTAGTGATCTAATTCCATCCAGTACCTATTCAGATGATTGGGACTTTGAGACTGTTAACGACATAATGTTTGACTTAGAAAAATCTGCTGCATTTTCTAAAAATGAATATTTAGAGGGTTCATCAGACTATGAACAACTGTATTGTTATAACCACTATGGTCATCATTATTTGCATAAATCTGCATATCCAAGAAATGTGTTTATGTTTAACCAATGGGAACATTGTCCTACACCACCACAAGGTATTTCAAAAATGTTTGCTAGCAAGTTTCCATATTTTTCAGGTTACAATACATCTGACCCAGAAACATTTTACTATAAAAATGTAAACAAAACAGGGCTGAAAATTATGTTAACTAATACGAAACAGATTTACTCTGCAGCATTTATTGCCCAACTGTCTAGACAGGGTTTCGACTTATGGAAAGACACAATAGACACAAAAACTGTCTGGGGTACTAAAGAATGGCAAGTACAAGGTATAGAACCTTTATTTAGAGCCTGTATCATCCCTGAACAAATACTGTTTTTGAATGAAACCGTCCAACAAACATCTTGTCTTGGATTAGCCAAGATCAAAGAGATGAAAACACCTTCTGTGCCAACTCCTGCCAATGATAATCATACAAAGGCAGTGGTGACAGTTGACAATATACTACAACTCAACAGATCTAATCCTGATTGGAAAAAATGGTTGATCTGGCCCACAGACACGAACAACTGTCAGGAAAGATTCCTGAATAAAACTCAGGGCTTTACTATTCATAGGCCAGACCCAAGATATGTCCAAAGACAGCATCCGGGGGTAGTAACAACATACAGTGTAGGAAAATTATGCCTCGATTGGCTGCATAAATCTACACTACAGGATGTGAAACAACACTTATCCTTACTTAAAGAGGACGCAGACCTTAGGGAATTCTTGCTTGGACCAAGAAAACCGCGTCAAAAACGTTTCATATATGCCGGCATTTATGCTGCCTATAATGAAGCATGGAAAGTATCACAGATGGAGGCCGCAGAACGAATACGTGAACTTGATCGTATTAATTTAGAGAAAACACTCTCTGTGGTCGACAATGGGTTAACAACTTTGTCCTCCAGAATATATTCATTGGATGGCATTGTATCCTCTGCTATCGACATACTAGAACAAAATTTGGCGATGGTACAACAAGGTCAATCTCAATTACGTTCTATTGTGTTATTGAGCTGGACGCTGCAATCTTTGCGAGCGGGCTATGTGCCTTGGCGTTTTATCAACACGTCAGATCTGTTTGCGGAATACAATCTAACTGATAAACAGATCAAACTGGCACAAAGAGGAGCAAAGTATACAGTGCTGAGCATTGAAAAACTGGAAAAGTTACCATTCACAGTGGACAATGTTTTGTTTATAGAAATAGATGATCTCATGTTTACACCAGACCCGTAAAACTGACTCTGATTCAGCATACAGTGTTCCAGAGATGCAGTAACAATTTGGCCTTCATTTTTCAAAAACTTGGAACTCTACCAAAATTTAACTTTTTCCCATTTTTCGAACAAAAATGGCACTTCAATATGCTTAAAGTAGAACTAGCCTTATAGTACAGACTTCGCGGTACTTCCACGGACACTTAGTCATCTTGTGTCTAAAACAGTTTATTAATTTTCATGACATGAAATGACTTTGATTTTTATACGACTTATCGATCATTTTTTGTCACATGTAAATATTACTACTTATTTTCATTCAAATTGCATTTACTTTCGAACTTTATGCCTGAAATGAAAAAGCATTGCTTAATATGTACAGTGCCTTTTGCATTTTTAATATGTTTTTTAATGCTTTTAAGAAATATTTTTTAATATGCAGTACTCCATTTAATGTTTAGCATTTTTAAATGTTTAGCATTTTAGTATTATCGTACAGACGAAAGTGGAGTGGGTGTTGTATTCCTCTTAGGGTGTCCATAAACGGGCTTTCCAGTATCATGTCCTTATATAGGCACAATTCGCCCTGCCCTTATATAGGCATAAAATTCCAGTCCTTATTTAGGCATTAAACCGTGCACTCCAAATACAGGCATGGTCTCTGACATCCGTCCACCCTAACGTCACAACGAGTTCGTGAAGAACAGACCCTCAGGCTGCGGGAGTTTCCCTAGCCCAGGACTATTGATTTCTTCAAGGACTCATATATTATGCATGAACCATTATTCCTTAGGGGTTCATTCATGACGTCTTCCGCTGTCCGACTCACGTCAATGCTAACATTCTGAGGTAATTCTCAGGTATAAATATACCTTCCCTAGCCCCTGTAAATCAGAGGAGACCTCGACTTCAGAGGAGCCCGTTTCCCAGCCGGACGCACTGAGAAGACGCTGTCATCCCTGCACGCAGAGAGTCCAGCTTCCAGTGATCTAACTTCCCTTGCGGGGTGTTGGAGTTCGAGTCTGGCAAGAGATTCCTACCTCTCTCATTCTTCAGGTATGGAGCTGACTAGAACCTAGAGGGACTCTTGGCATACTTGGCATACTAGGCTTAACATACTCTTAGTATACTATAGTAAGGAATACTTCACCTACTTCATACCTCACCCTACACCTAGGTTAGGTACATTGGGGTAGAACCAGGTTAGAAACGCATCGTATGAGTACTCGCATTTTTAGTCTATGTTATTTATGTAAATGCATATATGCTAAAAAGATAATGCTATCGCAGTATTATTTATTTCTACTGCTCACACTGTACATTATTTATCTCGCATACTGTCTTGTGATCGTAACAGCACATTTTACTTACACCAGAAACAAGACTGTTCAATAAATCTTTTATTGAAACGCCCGTCTGTTCTTTCTGTGTAACTTTGAGGAAAACTATGCATGCACGACTGAGCTGAGTGAAATAGTTATCTATTGTTTCTACGACTCTGGGACACGTTCTGATTCTAAAGGGAAACAAAGTGGTCATGTTTTGCGGCTGCCAGAAACTACTCCTTCTTGTCGTCAAGAAGTTTCTAGTGGCCTCTGAGCTAGCTGGCACAAGTAATTAAGTTTAATATACTCGATAGGGACATACCGACCTCAGTCCTATGTCAAACCTATAGGATACATTATTCCAATGCGCAGAGCCTATTAGGGAAATAGGAGCTACACTACACCAGGTCGAGAAAGCTGGTACCGGGTAGACCGGTGCCCCATAGTAGTGGTACTACAAGGGAGGAATCACCTCCCACACCAGTTACTGGTGTGGAGGTTTGATTCCAAGGTGTTTGACACCAAACACAACATGTTTCTAAGCAGCCGTTTTAAAGTTAGCATTTACGGCGAGGTTATAATGCACTTAAGTATATATGGTTGGCTGCATCACAGACAACCCGGAGAATAGATTCCGAAGGCTGCAGAGGGGCTCTGCTCATGCAGGGGCACCCTCTCACACAAAACCCAGTACCCTGCCTTCAAGATTGATAAGGCCTGCCATAGGGGTGACTGATAGGTTTATACGTGGAGTGATTTAGAGTAGATATAGGTAACCTATGTTGGAGAGTAGGATCTGCTTTTTATAGTTACCCCCACTTTTTGCTGATGTTTCACTGTTTTCGACTTAGACTGGGGTCCTGAATAGCAGGATCCCAGTCAGACTATCTGCTTTCTCCTCTAAATTGATTGCAAGTACTTTAGGTATACTCCAGATTGGATTCTGGGGTACCCGTATAATTCACTAGTATATGGTATACTATGTACCCAGGGCATAGGTACCCCAGAGGCCTCCCAGGGGCTGCAGCATGTATTATTTGCACCGGGAAACCCTTTTTGGATAGCTGTTGCGCATTATAAGTTTAATTAATAAAATAAATAAATAAAATAAATATAAACCTATCAGTCACCCCTATAGCAGGCCTTATCAATCCTGAAGGCAGGGTGCTGGGCTTTATGTGAGAGGGTGCCCATGCATGAGCAGAGCCCCTCTGCAGCCTTCTCAACCTATTCTCTGGGGTTGTTTGTGATGCAGCCAACCATATATACTTAAGTGCATTATAACCTCGCGGTAAATGCTAACTTTAAAATGGCTGCATGGAAACATGTCGTGTTTGGTGTCAAACACCTTGGAATCATACCTCCACACCAGTAACTGGTGTGGGAGGTATGATTCCACCCTCCTAGAGGGAGAAATATGACCACACCGGTACACCCGGTACCAGGTTCACAGGACCCTGGCATCACAAAATGGATGCTGCCAGCCACAGACACGAGTCTGCCCTCCTGCTGCTGGATGAAACTCCGGCAGGGGAAGGCTTGACAATAGGTTTCCTGTCACAGGGAGGTGTGACCACCTCCCAGACAGGCTTTAGTGTATTGGGGCTGGGTGGGTGCACTCTCAGAGTGCTTTGATGTCTGCACTGGGGGCACATTTGGTGTCCTCGTGCATAGCCCAGCTCAAACCGGTTGCAGGGGCTATCAGCCCCTGCTCTGGCGCGAAACTGGACAAAGGAAATGGGTGTAGCCACCCCTCTGTCCTGACTCTCCCATAGGTGGGTCCCCAGAGTTTGTCCCACCCCTTCCTTGGGTATAAAGTAGGAACCCCTGGCTACAGGACTTTAGATATTACCTGGACTAAACTCTGCTACAGAAACCAAGTAACCTTCGATGATCTACGCTTTGCTGGATGACTGAAGAATCTCCCTTGGAGTAAAGGAGTTACTCCCCTGCTGAGCAGGCACCTAAATGCATCTGACCGGTTTGCATCTATGAAGCTCCCGAAGGACTCCGAAGATTTCTGCAACACATGAGGTAGGTTCCCGAGGTCTCCGAGGTCGATCTGCGCATACATCAATTCTGAGGCCCGTATCCCTTGTGGGGACCATGAAACCCGTACCCCTGGGTACTGTGTACATTTGTAGCAGCATATGCTTTTCGGCAATCCCTAAAGCTGTGCTTTGGGCTACTTTAGTCCTGACCCCAAGCAGGTATTCCACCAAAGATTTCCGGCCTACACTCCATGAGTGTTCCGTGGGCTGGCACTTTGTGATTCCTCTTGAGGTCCCGTCGCGATCCCTGGTCCGTTGGCCTGTGGGTCCCTGAGAAGGCAACTTTTACTTTCTATCCAGACACTGACCCCCCAGGACTTGACATCCTTCGTGGGACAGCTCAAATCCGGACTGTGGTCATCGCAGACATCTCCTGGTCCCGTGGCTGCAGAGACAAGCTTCACCTCATCGCATCTGAAGCACCCGACATCGGTGGGCATTCGATTGCTCCGCTCCTGGTCACGTGAAGTGACCCAGACTTTGTCCCTTCTGCTTTCAGGTTCTTCACATCTCCGATCCAGGCTTGGATCACACCGGACACTTTTCTTCTCCACGGCAGCAGTACTTTCTCGCATCACGCCATTGAAAACGAGGAGGGTTTCCGACACCACTTGACCCCTATGCACCCGGCTCCTCTGGGATAGGTAACATGGGTACCTCGGTACTCTCAAGAGTGCTGGCCTTAGAACCGTCTATGTTTAGCTGGGTTTGCTTGAAGTCCTCTCCTAAGTGTCCTTAATCTTTAAAATTCCAACCGCGACTTTCCCATAGAGTTGTACTGAGCTCGTGTCTGTGTTCCCACACTGCACCCGTCCTCAGTGGATCCCCTGTGTCACTACCTTGGGTGGTTCCTTGGGGTCCCAGCGATTCTACGTGCTCTAGGAACTGTGTCTAGTCAAGTCGTGGTTCTTATACCACTTTCTTAGTATATGGTTCGGTCTCCCCCTGGAGCCCGCTGTGTATTGTGCTATTTACTGTTGTTCTAGTGATGTAATATTGTGTGTATTGTTCTCTAATCTCATAAAGAGGTTAGTAGAGAGTGTTTAGTAATAAATACATATATTTTATATACACCTGGTGTGGTTCTCCTTTCATTTGGTCATTCAGGAGGTTATATACTTGTAAAACAAGCTGCTTTACCTTCCTTCAAGACTTAGCCTGAAGGCTGCTCTCCACAGCTACCACTAGGATAGCTTGCTATAAAGGTTGTCTTTAACCTAATCATCAATAAGGGTTGTTTGGACTTGTGCAAGGTGCCCACTTTAATTAGTGGACAGCATATACCAGGCCAATTTCTCACATTGGTGTGCAGCTGTTGGGATTCAAGCTTGCTATTGTTTTACCAGATAATCTCATTGAGTGACTAACTGAAAACCACTAAAGGTACTTAGGTACATATAAATCAAGACTAGAATAAAGTAAGTTCTACTGAACTTAGAGTTGGGTAAGTCAAGGGCCTAGCACACCCTTTCTCCAACTCAAGAGAGTTCAGTTCCCACTAGAGTAGGTAGGTGCATACACCACACCACACTAGCATGTCTTCTAGGCCTGAAGCCGGTGGCTCCTTGCCAACTAAGTATGACCATCTCTCATTCCAGGAATTGAGAGCCATGTGTACATCTAGGAAACTGAAGACAGGGAAAGATCCAAACACCCAACGTCTCATAGAGACTTTGCTTTTAGATGACCTCAGAAAGACTCCAGGGTCTGATGAGGTAGGCAAAGGGGGTGGGGCAGCAGAAGAGGAAAGGACAGGAAGTGAGAACTTCAATGACCTGGACTCTGATGCTGGCCAGGAGGATCAAAATGATTCTAACCTGGACAATCCAATCCTTCCTGAAGGTGAGGAAGGAGGCCTCAATGGGCCTCTCTTTACCCCACCTGGAAGGGTTAACAGTTTACCAAGAAGATCAAGATCTCCTTCTCAGGAATCGAATCATTCTGGTACATCTGTAGGGAGCTCTGCTTCTCATAAAAGGGAGTCCTCTTATGAGAAGAAGTGCCAACTGCTTGAGTTTGAGAGAGCTAAGCTCAGAATCAAGAGAGAACAATTGGCCTTAGATAGGGAATCCCTGGAGCTTCAGAGAGCTTCTCAGAAGTTTGGGCTAGAGCCCAATGGTGGCAGCTACAGTGTCTGTAGGAGTAGAGAACATACTCATGACCATAGGAACCTGAACAAGATTGTCCCTCCCTCCCAGAGTGGGGATGACATCCACAAATGGATAATTGCACTGGAGAGGGCCTGTAAGGTACAGAGGGTCCCTCAGGAGCTGTGGGCAGCATCTTGTGGCTCTCCTTTGCAGACAAAGGTAGAGACAAGCTCCTCACTGTAAGAGAAGAGGATGCTGATAATTACAAAGTCCTGAAGAGTGCTTTGATTGATGGGTTTGGCCTAACCACTGAACAATACAGGTTAAAGTTCAGAGACACCCAGAAGGCACAGACTCAGGACTGAGTTGACTTTGTAGATTGTGCTACTAAGGCTCTGGAAGGCTGGTTACTTGGCAGTAAGGTGTGTGATTTCAAAGGATTATATAATTTAATCATGAGAGAGCAGATCCTTAACAACTGTTAAAATCAACTGTTGCATCAGTACCTGGTGGACTCTGATCTGACTTCTCCCCAAGAATTGGGCCAGAAGGTAGACATATGGGTCAGAACCAGGGTGAGGCAGAAGGGTCAGAACCAAGGTGGTGACTCCAAGAAGCAAGACTCTAAAAACTCTGATAAGGGTGGGGAGAAGGGTAAAGACCAGAAGTCTTCTCAAGGACCCCAAAAATCTGCATTTGGTGGGGAGTCACAATCAAACAAGGGAAAAGGCAAGAAGAAGCCATGGTGTCAAATCTGTAAACAGAAGACCCATTGGACAAGTGATTGTACCAAGTCCAAGGACTCAACTCCAACCACCACTGCCCCTAATGCAACTGTTCCCCCTAGTTCAGCTCCAAGTGGTGGTGCTCCAAATAAGGGTGTAGTAGGGTTAACCCTGGGATCTGAGATGGACTCTGGCCTAGTCAGAGTTCCAACTCAGGCTATGTTGATCTGTGATGGGGGCATGGATATGGCCTCCTTATTTGTAAGCCCCAGTAATCTGGGCAAATGCAGACAACAGCCTATAATAAATGGGAAAGAGGCCTTGGCATTCAGGGACACAGGAGCAAGTGTCACAATGGTGACAAAAGATCTTTTGGCTCCTGAGCAAATAATACTTGGTGAGATGTACCAAGTGACCAATGCTAGTAATGTCAGGACAGACCATTCCCTGGCAGTTGTTAATTTCACCTGGGGAGGGGTAACTGGCCCTAAGAAGGTTGTGGTAAGTGCAGACCTCCCTGTTGAATGCTTGTTGGGCAATGATTTAGAAACTTCAGCTTGGGCTGAAGTGGAACTCAGGACTCATGCAGAAATGTTGGGTATCCCTGCAGATGTGTTTGCTATGTCCAGGTCACAAGCAAAAATGTCTAACACTGAACAGGCCCTGGATCCTGGAAGAATGGACCAGGCGCCTTCCAAGAGAAGGAGCAGTAGGGTCTTCCCCACTGCCTCAGAATCCAGATCAGTCTCTTGAGGGAGCTGATCTTAGTCCTGAAGAAGGAACTGTCCCAGATGAGCGTGAACCTGATCAGGTTGAGTTCTTGGGGACAGGGGGCCCTTCCAGGGCAGATCTGAGCCAGGAGCAGCTGAGCTGCCCCTCTCTTGAACCCCTCAGACAGCAAGCTGCTGCTGAGGCTGCTGGGAGTGCAAGTGGGTCCCATAGGATCTACTGGGATGATGGACTCCTTTACTCAGAGTGTAGAGACCCCAAGCCTGGAGCCACCAGGAGGTTGGTTATACCTCTGAAGTTTAGGAGCTTCCTATTGACACTAGCACATGATATCCCCTTACCAGGTCACCTAGGCCAAAACAAGACTTGGGACAGAATTGTCCCTCACTTTCATTGGCCTCATATGTCTGAAGACACCAAGGAGTTTTGTCGCTCCTGTGTCACCTGTCAAGCCAGTGGTAAGGCAGGTAGTACTACAAAGGCCCCCCTGATACCACTACCTGTGGTGGGGGTTCTCTTTGAGAGGGTAGGGATTGACATTGTTGGTCCCCTGGATCCTCAAACTACATACGGGCACAGATTTATACTGGTGGTGGTGGACCATGCCACTAGGTATCCAGAGGCAATTCCCCTAAGGACCACCACAGCTCCTGTGGTGACAAGGGCCCTCCTGGGAATCTTTTCCAGGGTGGGTTTTCCTAAGGAGGTAGTATCAGACAGAGATGCAAACTTCATGTCTATTTACTTAACTGCTACGTGGAAGGAGTGTGGTGTAGATTACAAATTTACCAACCCTTTTCACCAACAATGTAATGGTGTAATGGTTTAGTTGAGAGGTTCAACAAAACCTTAAAGGGCATGATTAAAGGTCTCCCAGAAAAGCTTAGGCGCAGATGGGACATACTTTTGCCCTGCCTTCTCTTTGCCTTCAGAGAGGTTCCTCAGAAGGGGTTGGTCACAGCCCATTTGACCTTCTGTTTGGACATCCAGTTAGGGGTCCATTGTGTCTAGTGAAGGAGGGATGGGAATTACCTCTCAAACCCCCTAAACAGGATATTGTGGACTATGTACTTGGTCTCCGCTCCCGGATGGCTGAGTACATGAAGAAGGCAACTAAAAACCTTGAGGCTAGCCAGGAATTGCAAAAGGTCTGGCATGACCAAAAGGCTGTGTTGACTGTTTATCAGCCAGGACAGAAAGTATGGGGGTTGGAGCCTGTGGCCCCAGCAGCCCTATAAGACAAGTAGAGTGGCCCCCATACCATTGTTGAGCAAAAGGGAGAGGTTACCTACCTGGTAGACCTTGGAACTCCCAGGAACCCCCATAGGGTGCTCCATGTCAACAGGCTCAAACCATATGTTGACAGGGCAGATATGGGCTTGCTCGTGGCTACTGATGAGGGACAGGAGGAAGAGAGTGATCCACTCCCTGACCTGCTGTCACAGAACCCTGATGATGGTTCAGTAGATGGTGTAGCCTTGGCAGGCAGCCTCACTGACCATCAGCAAACTGATTTCAGAAAAGTTCTCAACCAGTTTAGACATATGTTCTCACTGACTCCAAGTCAGACTACCTGGTGCACTCATGAAGTGGACACTGAGGACAGTCTGCCTGTTAAAAATAAGATTTGCAGGCAGCCTGACCATGTGAGGGATTGCATCAGGACTGAAGTCCAGAAGATGTTGGATTTGGGTGGTATTGAACCCTCAGATAGCCCTTGGGCTAGTCCAGTAGTCTTGGTACCTAAAACTCACACCCAGGGTGGTAAGAGAGAGATGAGGTTTTGTGTTGACTACAGAGGCCTCAATGCAGTCACTAGGACTGATGCCCATCCAATCCCTAGGGCAGATGAGCTTATAGATACTTTGGCCTCAGCCAAGTTTCTGAGCACATTTGACCTGACAGCTGGCTACTGGCAGATCAGACTAGCTGAGGATGCAATAGCCAAAACAGCATTCTCAACCCCTAGTGGGCACTACCAATTTGTGGTGATGCCCTTTGGTTTGAAGAATGCACCTGCCACTTTTCAAAGGTTGGTGAACAAAGTCCTTACAGGCCTGGAAGCCTATAGTGCAGCATATCTAGATGATATTGCTGTCTTTAGCTCCACCTGGGAGAATCACCTGGTCCACCTCAGAAATGTTTTGGAGTCCCTGCAGAAAGCAGGCCTCACTATCAAGGCCACCAAGTGCCAGATAGGGCAGAGTCAAGTTGTATACCTGGGCCACCTTGTGGGTGGAGGCCAGGTTCAACCATTGCAGAGCAAAATCTAGACCATCATGCACTGGGTTGCTCTAACCACCCAGACTCAGGTCAGAGCTTTCTTGGGCCTGACTGGGTACGATAGGAGGTTTTTTAAAGGATATGGATCCATAGTGACCCCTTTCAATGACTTAACTTCCAAGAGAATGCCAAAGAAAGTTCAGTGGACAGTCAGCTGTCAAAAGGCATTTGATGACCTGAAGCAGGCCATGTGCACTGCTCCCATTCTGCAAAGTCCTGACTACTTCAAACAATTCATTGTCCAAACAGATGCATCTGAGTTGGGGGTAGGGGCTGTGTTATCACAATTAAATGATGAAGGTCAGGATCAGCCAGTAGCTTTTATTAGCAGAAGGCTGACCCCCAGAGAGAAACGTTGGTCAGCCATTGAGAGGGAAGCCTTTGCTGTGGTTTGGGCTCTGAAGAAGCTGGGGCCATACTTGTTTGGCACTCACTTCATTGTTCAGACAGACCATAAGCCCCTCCTATGGCTAAAACAGATGAAGGGTGAAAACCCCAAACTTTTGAGGTGGTCCATTTCCCTACAGGGGATGGACTATACAGTGGAAGATAGACCTGGGAGTAACCATGCCAATGCAGATGGACTCTCCAGATATTTCCACTTAGAACATGAAGACTCAACTGGTCATGGTTAGTTTAATGTCCTGACTTTTGGGGGGGGGGGTTGTTTAGGAGAGTAGGATCTGCTTCTTATAGTTACCCCCACTTTTTGCTGATGTTTCACTGTTTTCGACTTAGACTGGGGTCCTGAATAGCAGGATCCCAGTCAGACTATCTGCTTACTCCTCTAAATTGATTGCAAGTACTTTAGGTACACTCCAGATTGGATTCTGGGGTACCCTTATAAGTCCCTAGTATATGGTATACTATATACCCAGGGTATAGGTACCCCAGAGGCCTCCCAGGGGCTGCAGCATGTATTATGCCACCTCTGAGAGACCATTTAAAATGACACCACAGGTCTGCTACTGCAGCCTGTGTAAGGTGGTGCATGCACCCCTTACTTAGATAAAGGTTCAATATATCTATCCTAATCACTGCACATATAAACCTATCAGTCACCCCTATAGCAGGCATTATCAATCCTGAAGGCAGGGTGCTGGGTTTTATGTGAGAGGGTGCCCATGCATGAGCAGAGCCCCTCTGCAGCCTTCGAACCTATTCTCCGGGGTTGTTTGTGATGCAGCCAACCATATATACTTAAGTGCATTATAACCTCGCGGTAAATGCTAACTTTAAAATGGCTGAATGGAAACATGTCGTGTTTGGTGTCAAACACCTTGGAATCATACCTCCACACCAGTAACTGGTGTGGGAGGTATGATTCCACCCTCCTAGAGGGAGAAATATGACAACACCGGTACACCCGGTACCAGCTTCACAGAACCCTGGCATCACAAAATGGATGCTGCCAGCCACAGACACGAGTCTGCCCTCCTGCTGCTGGACTAAACTCCGGCAGGGGAAGGCTTGACAATAGGTTTCCTGTCACAGGGAGGTGTGACCACCTCCCAGACAGGCTTTAGTGTATTGGGGCTGGATGGGTGCACTCTCAGAGTGCTTTGATGTCTGCACTGGGGGCACATTTGGTATCCTCGTGCATAGTCCAGCTCAAACCGGTTGCAGGGGCTATCAGCCCCTGCTCTGGTGTGAAACTGGACAAAGGACATGGGTGTAGCCACCCCTCTCTCCTGACCCTCCCATAGGTGGGTCCCCAGAGTTTGTCCCACCCCTTTCTTGGGTATAAAGTAGGAACCCCTGGCTACAGAACTTTGGATATTACCTGGTCTAAACTCTGCTACAGAAACCAAGTAACCTTCGACGATCTATGCTTTGCTGGACAACTGAAGAATCTCCCTGGAGTAAAGAAGTTACTCCCCTGCTGAGCAGGCACCTAAACGCATCTGACCGGTTTGCATCTACGAAACTCCCGAAGGACTCCGAAGATTTCTGCAACACAGGAGGTGGGTTCCCGACGTCTCCGAGGTCGATCTGCACTCTCAGCACTTCTGAGGCCCGTATCCCTTGTGGGGACTGTGAAACCCATACCCCTGGGCACTGTGTACATGTGCAGCAGCATATGCTTTACGGCGATCCCTGAAGCTGTGCTTTGGGCTACTTGTAGTCCTGACCCCGAGCAGTAATTCCACTGAAGATTTCCGGCCTACACTTCACGAGTGTTCCGTGGGCTGGCACTTTGTGATTCCTCTCGAGGTCCCTTTGCGATCCCTGCTCCGTTGGCCTGTGGGTCCCTGAGAAGGCAACTTTAACTTTCAGTGGGCTTCCCTGGTTGCTGCAGACGTGCCCTGACTTTCCATCGCTTGGGGAGTCCCCAGGACCTTGCTGGTCCTCACAGAAGCATCTTTCCTCTGATCACGTGGGTTGCAGTTGCCAAGGCTTGTTGGTGTTCAATCCGGACACTGACCCCCCAGCACTCGACATCCTTCGTGGGACAGCTGGAATCTGGACTGTGGTCATCGCAGACATCTCCTGGTCCCCGTGGCTGCAGAGTCAAGCTTCACCTCATCGCACCTGAAGCACCCGACATTGGTGGGCATTCGATTGCTCTGCTCCTGGTCACGTGAAGTGACCCCGACTTTGTCCCCTCTGCTTTCAGGTTCTTCACATCTCTGATCCAGGCTTGGATCACACCGGACAATTTTCTTCTCCACGGCAGCAGTACTTTCTCACATCAAGCCATTGAAAATGACGAGGGTTTCCCACACCACTTGACCCCTATGAACCCGGCTCCTCTGGGATAGGTAGCACGGGTACCTTGGTACTCTCAAGGGTGCTGGCCTTAGAACCTTCTATGTTTAGCTGGGTTTGCTTGAAGTCCTCTCCTAAGTGTCCTTAATCTTTAAAATTCCAACCGCGACTTTCCCATAGAGTTGTACGGAGCTCGCGTCTGTGTTCCCATACTGCACCCGTCCTCCGTGGGTCCCCTGTGTCACTACCTTGGGTGGTTCCTTGGGGTCCCAGCGATTCTACGTGCTCTAGGAACTGTGTCTAGTCAAGTCGTGGTTCTTATATCACTTTCTTAGTATATGGTTCGGTCTCCCCCTGGAGCCCGCTGTGTATTGTGCTATTTACTGTTGTTCTAGTGATGTAATATTGTGTGTAATATTGTGTGTATAAGTTCTCTAATCTCATAAAGAGGTTAGTAGAGAGTGTTTAGTAATAAATACATATATTTTATATACACCTGGTGTGGTTCTCCTTTCATTTGGTCATTCAGGAGGTTATATACTGGTAAAACGAGCTGCTTTACATTCCTTCAGGACTTAGCCTGAAGGCTGCTCTCCACAGCTACCACTAGGATAGCTTTCTATAAAGGTTGTCTTTAACCTAATCATCAATAAGGGTTGTTTGGACTGGTGCAAGGTGCCCACTTTAATTAGTGGACAGCATATGCTAGGCCAACTTCTCACAACCTATATCTAAGTAAGGGGTGCATGCACCTCCTTACACAGGTTGCAGTAGCAGACCTGTGGTGTCATTTTGAATGGCCTCTCAGGGGTGGCACAATACATGCTTCAGCCCCTGGGAGGCCTCTGGGGTACCTATGACCTGGGTACATGGTGTACCATATACTAGGGACTGATAAGGGTACCCCAGAATCCAATCTGGAGTGTATGTAAAGTACATGCAATCAATTTATAGGAGAAAGCAGATCGACTGGGGTCCTGAATAGCAGTGAGACATCAGCAAAAAGTGGGGGTAACTATAAGAAGCAGATCCTACTCTCCTACCCCGCCACAGGAAATGGCACGGAACACAACATGGACACATCACATTTTTGCAATGAAAACTGACCCTTTTTTGCAATATGTCTAGCTGTGGATGTTGAACCCTAGCTCAGCCGGGACCTAGGTTAACCTAGCAAACCTATACAGTTTTGAAAACTAGGCATCCAGGGGAATCCAGGATGGGGGTCTTGTGTGACTCTAACCAGGTTCTGTTGCCCAGAATCCCTTGTAAACCTCAAACTTTGTAAAAAAAAAAACAATTTTCCTCACATTTCTGTGATAGAAACTTCTGGAATCTGCGTGGATCCTCAAACTTCCACCCACCCTGTATTCCCCATAGTCTCCCGATAAAGATGGTATCTCACTTGTGTGGGTAGGCCTAGTGCCTGCCACAGGAAATGGCACAGAACACAACATGGACACATCACATTTTTGCAATGAAAACTGACCGTTTTTTGCAATATGTCTAGCTGTGGATGTTGAACCCTAGCTCAGCCGGGACCTAGGTTAACCTAGCAAACCTATACATTTTTGAAAACTAGACATCCAGGGGAAATCCAGGATGGGGATCTTGTGTGACTCTCACCAGGTTCTGTTACCCAGAATCCCTTGTAGATCTCAAACTTTGTAAAACAAAACACATTTTCCTCACATTTCTGTCATAGAAACTTCTGGAATCTGCGTGGATCCTCAAACTTTCACCCACCCTGTATTCCCCATAGTCTCCCGATAAAGATGGTATCCCACTTGTGTGGGTAGACCTAGTGCCCGCTGTGAGAAGTTGGCCTGGCATATGCTGTCCACTAGTTATAGTGGGCACCTTGCACCAGTCCAAACAACCCTTATTGATGATAGGTTTAAAGACAACCTTTATTGAAAGCTATCCTAGTGGTAGCTATGGAGAGCAGCCTTCAGGCTAAGTCTTGAAGGATTGTAAAGCAGCTTGGATTACCAGATTATAACCTCTTAAATGACCAAATGAAAGGAGAACCACACAAGATATATATAAAATATATGTATTTATTTCTAAACACTCACTACTAATCTCTTTATGAGATTAGAGTCCAAGACACACAATATCACAGTATTAAAACGACAGTAAATAGCACAATATACAATGGGCCCCGGGGGGACCAAACCATATATTAAGAAAGTGGAATAAGAACCACAACTTGACTAGACACAGTGCCTAGAGCACGTAGAATCGCTGGGACCCCAAGGAACCACCCAAGGTAGTGACACAGGAGACCCACGGGGGACGTGTGCAGTGTGAGAACACAGCCGCGAGCGCTGTAGGATTCTATGAGGAAAGTCGCGGTTGGAATTTTAAAGCAAAAGGACACTTAGGAGAGGACTTTGAGCAAACCCCTTTAGACCTAAGGGGTTCTAGGGCCAACACCCACGGGAGCACCTTAGTACTCGAGTTACCTCACCCAGGGAAGCCGGGTGCATAGGTGTCAAAGGGTGTCGGGAATCGTCATTGATTTCAATGGCGATCTGCTGCAAAGTGCTGCTGCCGTGAAGGAGAAAAGTGTCCGGTGTGATCCAAGCCTGGATCGAAGATGGAAAGAACCTGAAAGCAGAGGGGACAGAGTCTGGGTAACTAGCCAGTGACCAGGAGCAGAGAAATCGAATGCCCACCGATGTCGGGTGCTTCAGGTGCGAAGATGTGAAGGTTGACTCTGCAGCCAAGGGGTCCCGGAGACGTCAAGGATGACCAGGAGCTGGATTCTAGCTGTCCCATGAAGGATGTCGAGTGCTGGGGTGTTGGTGCTCGGATTGAACACAACAAGCCTTGGCAACAGCAACCCACACAGGAAGAGAAAAGATGCTTCTGTGAGGACCTGCAAGGTCCTGGGGACTCCCCAAGCGATGGAGAGTCAGGGCACATCTGGAGCAACCAGGGAAGCCCAATTAAAGTTAGTGTTGCCTTCTTGGGGACCCACAGGTCAACAGACCAGGGATTGCGAAGGGTCCTCGAGAGGAATCACAAAATGGCTGCCCACGGAACACTCGTTGAGTGTAGGCTGGCAATATTCAGTGTGATCACTGCTCGGGGTCAGGGCTACAAGTAACCAAAAGCTCAGCCTCAGGGGTTGTGGGAAAGCTGATGCTTCTGCAAATGGACGCGGTGCCCAGGGGTTCAGGTTGCATGGTCACCACGAGGGATACGGGCCTCAGACTTGCTGTGGGCACAGATCGACCTCTAAGACCGCGGAAAACCCACCTCCTGTTTGGCAATATTCTTCGGAGTCCGTCAGAGCTTCGGAGATGCAACCGGTCAGTTGCGTTAAAGGTGCCTGCCTTGCAGGGGAGTAACTCCTTTACTCCAAGGGAGATTCTTCAGTCATCCAGCATAGTGTAGATCGTCGAAGTACTTGGTTTATGTGTCAGAGTTTAGTGCAGGTGTAATCTAAAATCCTGTAGTCAGGGGTTCCTACTTTATACCCAAGGAAGGGGTGGGACAACTCTGGGGACCCACCTATGGGAGGGTCAGGAAAGAGGGGTGGCTACATCCATTTCCTTTGTCCAGTTTCGCACCAGAGCAGGGGCTGGTAGCCCCTGCAACCGGTTTGAGCTGGACTATGCACAGGGACACCAAATGTGCCCCCAGTGCAGACTTCAAAGCACTCTTGGAGTGCACCCACCCAGCCCCAATACACTAAAGCCTGTCTGGGAGGTGGTCACACCTCCCTGTGACAAGAAACCTATTGTCCAGGCCTCCCCTGCCGGAGTTTCGTCCAGCAGCAGGAGGGCAGACTCGTGTCTGTGGCTGCAGCATCCATTTTGTGATGCCAGGGTTCTATTAAGCTGGTACCGGGTGTACCGGTGGTGCAATGTTTCTCCCTCTAGTGGGGTGGAATCATACCTCCCATCCCAGTTACTGGGGTGGAGGTATGATTCCAAGGTGTTTGACACCAAACACGACATGTTTCCATGCAGCCATTCTCAAGCTAGCATTTACCGCAAGGTTATAATGCACTTAAGAGTATATGGTTGGCTGCATCACAAACAACCCCGGAATGAAGATTCCGAAAGCTGCGGAGGGGCTCTGCTCATGCATGGGCACCCTCTCACATGAAACCCAGCACCCTGCCTTCAGGATTGTTAAGGCCTGCCATAGGGGTGACTGATAGGTTTACATGTGCATTGATATGGAGAGATATAGGGAACCTGTATCTCAGTAAGGGGGGGATACACCACCTTACACAGGCTGCTGTAGCAGACCTGTTGTGTCGTTTTAAAAGGCTTCCCAGGGGTGGCACAATACATGCTGCAGCCCCTGGTAGGCCTGGGTACATAGTATACCATATACTAGGGACTCACAAGGGTACCCCTTTATCCAATCTGGAGTATACCTAAAGTACATACAATCAATTTAGAGTAGAAAGCAGATAGACCGGGGTCCTGATTAGCAGGGCCTTAGTCTGGCTAAGTCGAAAAACAGTGAAACATCAGCAAAAAGTGGGGGTAACTATAAGAAGCAGATCCTACTCTCCTACATAACCCTCCCAAACGTCAGGATATTAAACTAACCTTGACCAGTTGAGTCTTCATGTTCTAAGTGGAAATATCTGGAGAGTCCATCTGCATTGGCATGGTTACTCCCCGGTCTATGTTCCACTGTACAGTCCATCCCCTGTAGGGAAATGGACCACCTCAATAGTTTGGGGTTTTCACCCTTCATCTGTTTTAGCCATAAGAGGGGCTTGTGGTCTGTCTGAACAATGAAGTGAGTGCCAAACAAGTATGGCCTCAGCTTCTTCAAGGCCCAAACCACAGCAAAGGCCTCCCTCTCAATGGCTGACCAACGTTTCTCTCTGGGGGTCAACCTTCTGCTAATAAAAGCTACTGGCTGATCCTGACCTTCATCATTCAATTGTGATAACACAGCCCCTACCCCCAACTCAGATGCATCTGTTTGGACAATGAATTGCTTGGAGTAATCAGGACTTTGCAGAATGGGAGCAGTGCACATGGCCTGCTTCAGGTCATCAAATACCTTTTGACAGCTAACTGTCCACTGAACTTTCTTTGGCATTCTTTTAGAAGTTAAGTCATTCAAAAGGGTCACTATGGATCCATACCCTTTGACAAATCTTCTATAGTACCCAGTCAGGCCCAAGAAAGCTCTGACCTGAGTCTGGGTGGTTGGAGCAACCCAGTCCATGATGGTCTGGATTTTGCTCTGCAATGGTTGAACCTGGCCTCCACCCACAAGGTGGCCCAAGTACATAACCTGACTCTGCCCTATCTGGCACTTGGTGGCCTTGATAGTTAGGCCTGCTTTCTGCAGGGCCTCCAAAACATTTCGCAGGTGGACCAGGTGATCCTCCCAGGTGGAGCTAAAGACAGCAATATCATCTAGATATGCTGCACTATAGGCTTCCAGGCCTGTAAGGACTTTGTTCACCAACCTTTGAAAAGTGGCAGGTGCATTTTTCAAACCAAAGGGCATCACCACAAATTGGTAGTGCCCACTAGGGGTTGAAAATGCTGTTTTGGCTTTTGCATCCTCATCTAATCTGATTTGCCAGTTGCCTGCTGTCAGGTCAAATGTGCTGAGAAACTTGGCTGAGGCCAAGTGTCTATGAGCTCATCTGCCCTTGGTATGGGATGGGCATCAGTCCTAGTGACTGAATTGAGACCTCTGTAGTCTACACAAAACCTCATCTCTCTCTTACCACCCTGGGTGTGAGGTGTAAGCACTAAGACTACTGGACTAGCCCAAGGGCTATCTGAGGGTTCAATCATACCCAAATCCAACATCTTCTGGACTTCAGTCCTGATGCAGTCCCTGACATGGTCAGGTTGCCTGTAAATCTTACTTTTTTATTAAAAATGTATTGAACACATCCACATGTCGCAGAAAATGAAGAGCAAGGGTGGGGGAGTAACAAAAGGAAACCATCAGTCTTGGGTCCCAGCAAAAAGGGGGTAGAATTAGTTTCCAAGATTATCAAACACATATATAAGGAGAACGTAGCGACTGTCCAAGACTTAGAAGGCAGCCTCAGAGCGGAAATTCTCGCCAGCCCTTGGGGAGAAGCCATGCAGGGGACCAAGAGGGTAAGGCATCGCCAAAATGTCATTGTCCGATAATAGCAAAACACCACTACACCACCTGGGAATCAAACAGTTGGACACAGCTAACAATGTCTAATCAAAACCAGATCCCCCACCCGAATAAGGGATACACTTCATACTGCGACAGCATCAGTACGCTCTGCAACAAGGAACATAAGATGCCTTTGTTTAACAAGAAGAAGAAAAGGAGATAGAGAAAAAGAAGGGGAGGCAAAAGAAGAGAAAGACAGGAGAATAAAGAAACAGGTGGATGCACCAAGGGAGTGAGGAGGAGGGGAAAAGGCCAATACCCAGAGTGAAGGCTGGCAGTCACACGGTTCAAGAGACCCATCAATCATGCAAAGCAGGCTACTCCGGAGAATCCGATGTCCTGCCTCTGGTGAAAGGCTCCAAGGGATCGTCAAACAATTTTAGAGCCCGCAACCTAGGGGGCATCAATCGGGAGTGTTCAGTTTTAGTAAGGTGATGTATAAGTGTGCCCCAAATGCGGTCAAAGCGTGTGTCAGTGTATGTGAGACGGGCAGTAAGCAATTCCAGTGAAAGGACATCCCACAGCTGCAGAAACCACGCCGCAATAGGCGGGGGGTAGGATCGCTTCCAGCAGGAGGCAATGGACTGTCGCGCTGCTCCTAGTAGGTGGAGGATGAGATGGCATTGCGCTGAGGTCATGGCCTTCAGTGTGTCGGGTCGAATGCCCAAGAGCACCAGGGACGGGGGAGCGGGAAACCCACCACCTCTTTAATGTGGCTGAGGACCTCCTTCCAGAACATAGTGAGTTCCGAGCAAGACCACTAAATGTGCAAAAAGTCTCCTCTATCAGTCCGGCATCGCCAGCAGAGCGGGGGAGTGTTCAGGAACATCTGGTGGAGACGAACAGGGGTATAATACCAGCGCGTCATTAATTTATAGGCAGATTCGCGCTGAGGAATGCTACGGTACACCTTAGGGATGTCTTTCCACAGGCGGTCCCATTCCTCCGGGGAGATGTCAGCAGCCAGGTCAGATGCCCAACGTGTCTGATAGCCATGGAGCGGAGAATGCCCAGAGTGTTGAAGGACAGAGTAGGTTTTGGAAATAAGGCCCCGAGACACGTCGAACCTACGGGCCAGGGATTCGAAAGGAGTGAGTTGCCGAGTCACCTCCCGGGAGTACACAGGAGAAGACAGCCAGTGATGCAATTGATAATACTGGAGGCGCGCATCGTCCGAAAGATGGAAGACTTGTTTGTACTGCTGATCAAATGTGCGAAGGACAGAACCCTGGAAGAAATCCTGAAGAACCCGTCGGCCCTCTGTAGTCTAAGCCTCAAAGGCCCGAGGCTGAAAAGCAGGGGGGAACGCCGGGTTGCGTGTGAGCGGGGTGTTAGGGGAGGGGAAGGTTGTAAGGCCCCGGGGGAGCGCCAATCTATCCCATATTTCCAAGACCGTTCTCGTTGGGGTCGCTAGGTAGGCGCCGTGAGGACGCGCCACCCGTGGGAGCCAGGCAAGATCCCACAGCGGTCCACAAGCCACCGCACGGTCCATATGGAACCAGTGCTTCTCGCTTTCAAGAACGATCCATTCCGATATATAACGGAGGTGACAAGCCCAATAATATTCCAATAAATTGGGACAGGCCAAGCCACCCCGAGACCTAGGAAGCATGAGTATTTTGTGAGAAAAGCGGGGACGCGACTTCCCCCATATGAACTTGGTAAGCTCACGTTGCAGTGCCTGGATGTCCGCATGCGGAATAGGAGTAGGGAGAGACTGGAACAAATAAAGAATTTTAGGAAGAAGGGACATTTTAACAGCGTGAAGGGGGCCTAGCCACGCCAAGGGGAGACCCTTCCAGCGGCGCTTTTCTTCACGGACAGCGTTTCGAAATCTAGGCCAGTTAGATGCGGACCAAGAAGAGAGCGTGGGAGTTAAGTCTAAGCCCAGATAGCGGATCGACTCATCAGTCCAGTGGACCGGGAGTAGGCCCCGCAAGCTCTGGACCTCCGATGCCGGAAGCGTGAGATTAAGTACATGGGATTTTGCCAGATTAATCCGGTAGCCCAAAGCAGCCTCAAAGGACCCCAAGAGTTCAGCCACCGCGGGAAGAGAGGTCGACGGAGAAGACAAGGACAACAGCAAATCATCGGCAAAGAGAGAAGCCTTATGATCTCCCCCCATACGGATACCCTGTATATCCTGCTTGCGACATATGGCAATAGCTAGGGGCTCGACAACAAGCGCAAAAAGTAAAGGAGAAAGCGGGCACCCCTGGCGAGTACCGCAGTGAATAGAAATAGGGGCGGTGGTAGAGCCGTTGAAGCGAATACGAGTGGTAGGTTTCGCATAGGGGGCCATCAACTTAGAGATAAATCCAGGTCCCAGGCCAATCTTCCGGAGAACAGCCCGAAGGAAGCCCCAGTCCACGCGATCGAACACCTTCTCGGCGTCGAGGGATACCAAACAGGCAGGGATATCTCTGGTACGCGATTTTTCCACCAAATGAGCAATTCGCCGAATATTGTTGGCACCTTGTCGGCAGCTGATGAACCCCACCTGATCAGGGTCAATAAGACCCGGAAGATGGGGCTCTAACCGGTTCGCCAAAATTTTGGTGTATAACTTGGCATCGGTATTTAACAGAGCAATGGGGCGAAAAGAGGCCGCCAGGGTCGGGTCCTTGCC
This sequence comes from Calotriton arnoldi, assembly GCA_963921515.1. Taxonomy (NCBI): domain Eukaryota; kingdom Metazoa; phylum Chordata; class Amphibia; order Caudata; family Salamandridae; genus Calotriton; species Calotriton arnoldi. Next base: position 548,402 of record CAWUFW010007915.1, on the reverse strand, counting down.
AGGTTTGGGAACTAACACTATTTCTGCTTCATTCATCGAGGGGGAGAGGCCCGTACGGTCAGTAAAGCTATTAAAGAGATGGAGTAAATGGTCACGCCGTTGGGGGTAGAAGACCCAATAAAAAGCGACCGGTAGGCCGTCTGGACCCGGTGTATTGCCCGTCGGAAGCTGCTTCAACTCCTTGGCAATTCCCCATGGGTAATGGGCTCATCGAGTAGATCCTTGAAGTAGGGATCAATAGGGTCCCATGGACAAGAGTCGAGAAACGACTCCACCGCCTCCACAGGGCAAGGATCGTGGGCATAGAGATCCGTGTAAAAGGCCATCAAGGTATGACTCTTATCCCTTTCCGAGATAGCCCAGGAGCCATCAGGACATTTAAGTTTTGCAATATGAGATCGGGCCGTCTGGGCTCGTAGGTGGCGTGCTAAGCATGCTCCTACCTTATCACCACCCACATAGAATTTTTGCTTCAGGTTGACAAACAGCCGTTCAGCCTTATTAGTGCATTGTAGGCGCAGTTGACCGCGTAGGGCAGCTAGACGGCGCTTGTTAGCAAGGGAAGGACAGGCATGGTCTTTGCGCTCCATATCCTTGATATCACGGGAAAGAGTGGATTCCACTAAATGGGCCTCACGCGTCCGGGCAATAGAAATGCAGGTGATAACCCCCCGAACCGTAGCCTTGAAGGCGTCCCACCGGACATCCTCGGGCGTATCAGTAAGAGAGTTAACTGCAAATAAGGTCTCAACCTCTCCTCGAATGTCCGCAACATCCACCGGGTCGCGGAGGGCCTGAGGGGGAAGGCGCCACCGTGGAAGGGGGTCATCACGGACAGAGGGAGGCTGAAGTGTAAGCAACAAATGCACATGATCCGCAATAGATTTATCTGAGATGTCCGCCGTAATTAAGACATGGGCCAGAGAAAGCGAGAGAAAGAAATAATCAATTCGCGAATAGGAACGGTGGACGTGAGAATAAAAGGAATAATCTCGAGAATCCGAGTGCAGATATTTCCAGGCATCAACCAAACCAAAGTCAGTGAGGGCATTCCTCAACTGTGCCGACATCGCCCCAGCCACATGACTCGCCTGGGCAGTGCGATCCCGCTCAGGGTCCCAAACCAGGTTAAAATCACCTCCAAGGACAACAGGGGTAGAGAGAGAGCGGAACAGTGTCCCAAAGTGCTGGCGCAAGAACATATCCTGTTTCTGATTAGGGGCGTAGATATTAACAAAGGTGCAGGAGCCCTGACCCCAAACCATGTCAACCTTAAGATACCTCCCGCCTTCGTCAGCAGTGGACTGAGAGGCCGCCGCGCGCCAGCCAGACTTGAAGAAGATTGCCACACCACAAGTCTTGGTCGCGGAGCATGCCCAAAATTGGGTGGGGTATTTGTGAAGGGACATGAGGTGGGTGTCAGAGGAAAGCAAGTGAGTCTCCTGTAGGAAAATCACGTCAGGATCAAGTTGGGAGAGATAGCGCCAAACCTGTCGACGCTTGTTAGGCGAGTTGAGCCCCTTTACGTTGAGAGAGAGGAATGTAACATGGTGTTCATGGCGTGGCAGAAGGACAGCGCGTCACAGCAACATCATCAAATCGCAAAACATAGCGAATCTCAGACCCCGCCAAAGATATTCCAGGGGAGCTAGAGGAGACAGAGCCCAGGACGCCAGCAGAACCCCAGGGGTACATAAAAGAAAAATAGAGACCAGTCAACAAGAGCAGCGTTCAGGAAGCATACATAGAGCACAGGGGTAAAGGGCCAGCCAACCCCACATAGTGGCCAAGAGACCCTCCAAACATTCCAAAAACAACCCCACAGACCAACTTCCGAGAGAGGCGCATCCGAAAAGAACCTATAGAAGGGGGAACAAAAGAGAGAAAAGGAAGAAAGAAAAGAAGATAAAGCAAAAACGGGCCAACTGGGCCAGGTCAATACAGAGTCTAAACGGAATAGTCTGGACTCCCGAGGGCGGACCATTCCGGAGAGGTCACTCTCCTATAGGACTCTGAAGAGGGGGGGCGGCGGGAACACACAAGGCGGAAGGCCTCCGCCAGCAGCTTCCCGTGCATAATCGTAGAAAAAACATAACTGGATCCAGCCTTCCGGGCCAGGCCAGGAGGGGCCCCAGACAGCAAGCGAGGTGAAGACAGCCAGGCGAAATGCAGTATAGAAGTCAATCAGTTCATGAGAGATGGGGAGGCACTCAAGGAGCGAACTTGGTTGATGGCGTCCTGCTTAGCTTGAGACAAGTCAAGAACTCCAGAGAGGCGTCTGGAGCGAGGAGGAGGAACAGTGGACCACTCCGGCCAGAGCGGGCCCCTAGGACTTGTGCGAGAAGGTGGGAGGTCATCATGGTCAGAGTCAACAGGGAGATGGAGGAGACACTGCGCCTCCCGTAGGGACCGAATAACTCACCGCCGACCCTCCCAGGTGAACATCAAAGCAAAAGGGTGGCCCCATTGATATCTAATCCCAAGGTCCTTTAATTTGTTCGTCACAGGCTTGAAATCCTTCCTTCTTCGAAGCGTAGATGGTGCAAGATCTTGAAAGATTTGAAGAGAGAGCCCATTGTAAGAGACCACTTGAGCTCCCTGTACTTTGCGGAGGATGGCTTCTTTGTCTGCAAAGAAGTGGACTCTTGTTATGATGTCCGGGACAAAGTTTGGGCGATTGCGGGGGCCAGGCACTCAATGTGCTCTATCAAGCATAGGCGGGGAGGTGCCCTCACCTTCGGGGATCGCATGGAGAAGGTCAGCCGTATACGCCAGGATGTCTTTCCCCTCTGTTCCCAAACCCCACGGATGCGGAGGTTATTCCGTCTACTGCGGTTCTCGAGGTCTTCCTGTTTCAACTAGAGAGCAATATTTTGATCTTCTAATTCGGCTACCTTCTTCCAGAGTCCATCAATATCTTCCGTCCTGGTGTCCATTGTCCGCTCAAGACCATCGACCCTGTCACCAATCTCAGTGACCTCCCTACTAATGTCTTGTAAGCCGGCCTTGAAGTCCTGCCGAAGAGAGCCTATTTCAGTCTTAATTTCCTGTAGGAAGGAAGACATGTAAGCCTGGGTGATGGGCACCCCAGATGCCGGTAGCCCAGAGGGCGTCAGCCCGGTAGCAGGATCCTCCTGCGCATGAGGGAGCATTTTGGTCCACAGGGAGGTCACCGGATTATCCCGGGAGGCCGCAGCATCGGACTCCTTAGTGCCTCCATGCTTAGGAGGCATGCCTGCGAAGGTCGAAGACGCCAGATACCTCGGGCAATGAAGACAGGAGCATACCAGTCAAAGGTAGGGCCCAGGAGGGATGGCGGGGAGGCAGGAACGCAGCAGAGGGCTGCTCAGCGTAAGAATGGCGTGGCTCCCAACTCCTTGGACGAAGACAGGGACCAACAGTTCCCAAGCACAGAGGGCCGTCGAGAGTCAGGGAAGCACAGACAGACACACTCCTGAAGGCAGAAAAGGGATGGTCGGGCTACAGACATTCGAAGCCAACACAGCCGCCAGTCAGCAGAGGTCCCCCACACATCAATACTGCAGCCCTGCAGCAGCAAAGGGGTCACCATCCCAGAGGCGGTCCAAGTAGGCCGGGAAGGGGGTCCACCAGGCCAAGGGAAGTCTCCAAGAACCCGCCAAAGGCGCTGGAGGCAGCGAGGCAGCAGCAAAGAAAAGGCAGGCTCTCGCAGGGTTGGGGAGGTTTCCAGAAGCTAGATCAGACGAGTGGGGCCCAGAGCACAAGGGGAGGTAAGGCAGGCGATGATGGGGAAAAGCTCCTCAGGGTAGGCCCCTAACAAGAATGTCACTGGAAGTCAGGGCCTGGGGGGAGTTAGGAGCGCTAACGCTGGGGCCAGGAAGGCCCAGACCACAAAGGAGGACAAGATGGCGGAACCAGCATCGGGGAGGTAGCCCAAGCTCACCCGAACCGGCCGCCCATTCAGAGGCGCTCCCCCCGTACCAGTACCTCCAACTGTAGGCTGTCCAGCGTAGAGCGAAGGACCCCCAAGGCTCAGGAAGGGGGCCAGTCCCCCACACAGCTAGGCCACTCGGGGCTGAGGGAGTCCCGCTGCACCTCTTCAGCAGCACCAAGGGCCGGCGGGAGGCACCGGGTACAGCACGGGGTCCCACGCAGGTCGGGGGAGGTCCGGGCACTCAGGACCCTTCCGCTGTCAACAGCACCCCTACGGAGCACCGGTAGAAGCCCACAGGCGCCGACACAGCTCCGTCACAGCTAGCGCTCAAGATGGCGGCCAGAGCAGAACGGGCCGGTGTAGACGCAGGAGCTCGGCCAAGACGGAGCCTCCAGGCAGCTCCCGCAGCACCAGGCGGGACAACCAAGGTCTCCCCAGGTATCCGGGCCCCACAAGTTGCAAAGCGGGCCCGGCGACTGGGAAAAAAGCAAATACGGGAAGCGCCGGAGCGGAGACTCAATGGAACACGTCTCACTCCATGCGCGCCCAAGCCACGCCCCCCCAAATCTTATTTTTAACAGGCAGACTGTCCCCAGTGTCCACTTCATGAGTGCACCAGGCAGTCTGACTTGGAGTCCGAGAGAACATATGTCTGAACTGATTGAGAACTTTTCTGCAATCAGTTTGCTGCTGGTCAGTGAGGCTGCCTGCCAAGGCTACACCATCTACTGATCCATCATCAGGGTTCTGAGAGAGCAGGTCAGGGAGTAGATCACTCTCTTCCTCCTATCCCTCATCAGTAGCCATGAGCAAGCCCATGTCTGCCCTGTCAACATATGGTTTCAGTCTGTTGACATGGAGCACCCTGTGGGGGTTCCTGGGAGTTCCAAGGTCCACCAGATAGGTAACCTCTTCCTTCTGTTCAACAATGGTATGGGGGCCACTCCACTTGTCTTGGAGGGCTGCTGGGGCCACATGCTCCAACACCCATACTTTCTGTCCTGGCTGATAAACAGTCAGCACAGCCTTTTGGTCATGCCAGGCCTTTTGCAATTCCTGGCTAGCCTCAAGGTTTTTAGTTGCCTTCTTCATGTACTCGGCCATCCGGGAGCGGAGACCAAGTCCATAGTCCACAATATCCTGTTTAGGGGGTTTGAGAGGTAACTTCCATCCCTCCTTCACTAGACACAATGGACCCCTAACGGGATGTTCAAACAGAAGCTCAAATGGGCTGTAACCAACCCCCTTCTGTGGAACCTCTCTGTAGGCAAAGAGAAGGCAGGGCAAAAGTATGTCCCATCTGCGCCTAAGCTTTTCTGGGAGACCTTTAATCATGCCCTTCAAGGTTTTGTTGAACCTTTCAACTAAACCATTGCATTGTGGGTGATAGGGGTGGTAAATTTATAAATTACTCCACACTCCTTCCACATAGCAGTCAAGTAACTAGACATGAAGTTTGTATCTCTGTCTGATACTACCTCCTTAGGAAAACCCACCCTGGAAAAGATTCCCAGGAGGGCCCTTGCCACCACAGGAGCTGTGGTGGTCCTGAGGGGAATAGCACAACAACAAATACGAACCCTCTAGACCTATATTTCTTTATAAACTGGCTAACCAGGCTCAGTAATAGGGCATCAGAAAAAGCATTATTCTCCACACCAAAATTGAATAAATCATTCTTTTATTTCATATTTTTCTTTTTTTTATTAATTTGTTTATAAAATATTTCATACTCAAAACAAATACATAATATTCAGAAAACAATTTTTTTGCACAAAGTTAGCACCATGTACCAAAGAACAAACATAATTCCTGGGCCACAATAAATAACGACATGAATAAAATTACAAATAGTAAAACAAAGACATACTTCACATCCCCACATCCAAACATACCTCTCTCAGTCTACAACTGCCACCCTTGCACACAATACACACACACTTTGACATCTCAGAGCAAAACCAATAGCACTGATGGAAAAAGGGGCGGGCGATGAAATCAGCCCCTAATGGCTGTGCTGAACACTGGGGTGTCACACTCTAGCTGGTCGACGTACGTTTCGATGGAATCTATAAATAATTAATCCATCTTCTTCAGGACCTGTTATTTTCTTACTTATAACGGGTGGATGAAGGGGGGAACCAGTCTGCTAAATACAGGCTTGATTTCTGTGCTGTTGGAATCTGCGAATCTGGCGATATCACATTTAGTGGCACAGAGTGGTTACAGTTCTAATACTACATGCGTTCCCGAACGGTCATTGGCTGTATCAATTCTCAAATGAAGTAATTTGTTTTCGTGTTTTTCTCCCAGGCGTTATCCCGCTTCATTAGTTCTCAGTATATGCGTCAAGATGTAACAAGTTTTCAAACGAATGGAGCTGATCTCCCGGATCTCGCGCTGTGCTATTTCATTGCGGGGGTTGACAGTTCACGGAGCGTCCATCATGGGCAAAGGATACAGCCAATGACCGTATTAGAACTGTAACCACTCTGTGCCACTAAATGTGATATCGCCAGATTCGCAGATTCCAACAGCACAGAAATCAAGCCTGCATTTAGCAGACTGGTTCCCCCCTTCATCCACCCGTTATAAGTAAGAAAATAACAGGTCCTGAAGAAGATGGATTAATTATTTATAGATTCCATCGAAACGTACGTCGACCAGCTAGAGTGTGACACCCCAGTGTTCAGCACAGCCATTAGGGGCTGATTTCATCGCCCGCCCCTTTTCCATCAGTGCTATTGGTGTTGCTCTGAGATGTCAAAGTGTGTGTATTGTGTGCAAGGGTGGCAGTTGTAGACTGAGAGAGGTATGTTTGGATGTGGGGATGTGAAGTATGTCTTTGTTTTACTATTTGTAATTTTATTCATGTCGTTATTTATTGTGGCCCAGGAATTATGTTTGTTCTTTGGTACATGGTGCTAACTTTGTGCAAAAAAATTGTTTTCTGAATATTATGTATTTGTTTTGAGTATGAAATATTTTAAAAACAAATTAATAAAAAAAGAAAAATATGAAATAAAAGAATGATTTATTCAATTTTGGTGTGGAGAATAATGCTTTTTCTGATGCCCTATTACTGAGCCTGGTTAGCCAGTTTATAAAGAAATATAGGTCTAGAGGGTTCGTATTTGTTGTTGTGCTAATCCTTTCCCCCTTGTTCCCTGACCTGATCAACTATTCGCTTTAGGGGGTTGCGTCCTTTCCTTGGGTCCTGAGGGGAATTGCTTCTGGGTACCTAGTGGCATGGTCCACCACCACCAGGATAAATCTGTGCCCAGATACTGTTTGCGGATCTAGGGGACCAACAATGTCAATCCCTACCCTCTCAAAGGGAATCCCCACCACAGGTAGTGGTATCAGGGGGGCCTTTGTAGTGCTACCTGCCTTACCACTGGCTTGACAGGTGACACAGGAGCGACAAAACTCCTTGGTGTCTTCAGACATATGAGGCCAATGAAAGTGAGGGACAATTCTGTCCCAAGTCTTGTTTTGGCCTAGGTGACATGCTAAGGGAATATCATGTGCTAGGGTCAAGAGGAAGCTCCTAAACTTCAGAAGTATAACCAACCTCCTGGTGGATCCAGTGTAGGAAGGTGGAATTTGACTGCATGGTTGCCCCCACTTTTTTCCTGGTGTTTTGCTGGTTTTCGACTTAGTTGGACTGGGACCCTACTATTCAGGGCCCCAGTTGATCTGCTTTCTCTTTAAAATGGATTCCCTGTACCTTAGGTACACTTCAGATTGGATTCTGGGGTACCCTTATGAGTCCCTAGTATATGGTATACTATGTGCCCAGGGCATAGGTACCCTAGAGGCCTACCAGGGGCTGAAGCATGTATTATGCCACCCCTGGGCAGCCTTCCAAAATGACACCACAGGACTGCTACAGCAGCCTGAGTGAGGTGGTGCATGCACCCCTTACTGAGATATAGGTTACTATATCTCACCCTATCACTGCACATATAAACCTATCAGTCACCCCATGGCAGGCCTTATCAATCCTGAAGGCAGGGGCTTGGTTTTATGTGAGAGGGTGCCCATGCATGAGCAGAGCCCCTCTGCAGCCTTCGGAATCTATTCTCCGGGGTTGTCTGTGATGCAGCCTGACCATATACTCTTCAGTGCATTATAACCTAGCGGTAAATGCTAGCTTTGGGATGGCTGCACGGAAACATGTCGTGTTTGGTGTCAAACACCTTGGAATCATACCCCCACACCAGTAACTGGTGTGGGAGTATGATCCCACCCTTCTAGAGGGAGAGACATGACAGCACCGGTATACCCGGTACCAGCTAACAGAACCCTGGCATCACAAAATGGATGCTGCAGCCACAGACACGAGTCTGGCCTCCTGCTGCTGACCGAAACTCCGGCAGGGGAGGCCTGGACAATAGGTTTCCTGTCACAGGGAGGTGTTACCATCTCCCAGATAGGCTTTAGTGTATTGGGGCTGGGTGGGTGCACTCTCAGAGTGCTTTGAAGTCCTGCACTGGGGGCACATTTGGTGTCCCTGTGCATAACCCAGTTCAAACCAGTTGCAGGGGCTACCAGCCCCTGCTCTGGCGTGAAACTGGACAAAGGAAATGGGTGTAGCCACCCCTCTTTCCAAACCCTCCCATAGGTGGGTCCCCTGAGTTAGTTCAACCCCTTCCTTGGGTATAAGATAGGAACCCCTGGCAACAGGACTTTAGATATCCCTGGACGAAACTCTGAAACTGAATCCTGGACCTTTGTTGATCTGTTCAATGCCAGATGACTGAAGAATCTCCCTTGGAGTAAAGGAGTTACTCCCCTGCTTGGCAGGCACCGAAGACTCATCTGTCCGGTCTGCATCTCCGAAGCTCCCGCCGGACGCCGACGGCTCTGCTACCCAGGAGGTGGGTTTCCAGACTTCCCAGAGGCTGACCCGAGTCCCCAGCAAAGCTGAGACCCGTAGCCCTCGTGGGTACCGTGGAACCGGAACCCCTGGACCCCATGCACATTTGCAAGTGCATATGCTTATTGTCGATCCTAGAGGCTGTGTTTTGGGTTACTTGTAGCCCTGACCCCGAGCAGTGAATCCACCGAAGATTGCTGGCCTACCCACTCCGAGTGACCCGTGGGCCGCCATTTTGTGATTCCTCTCGAGGTCCCTTCGAGATCCCTTGTCCGTTGACTTGTGGGTCCCTCAGAAGGACAACTCTACTTTCAATGGGCCTCCCTGGTTGCTCCAGGCCTGCCCTGACTCTCCCTCGCTTGGGGAGTCCCTCGGACCTCGCTGGTCCGCACCGAAGCCTTTGTTCTCTTCCTGCGTGGGTTGCTGTTGCCAAGGCTTGTTGTGTCCAATCCGGACACCGACACCGCAGCAAGCGACTTCCTTTGTGGGACAGCTCAAATCCAGCTCCTGGTTGTCGTCGACGCCTCCTGGTCCTCGTGGCTGCAGAGACAATCTTCACCTCTTTGAACTTGAAGCACCCGACATCGGTGGGCATTCGACTATCTTGCCCCTGGTCACTGGCTAGTGACCCAGACTCTGTCCCCTCTGCTTTCAGGTTCTTCACATCTTCGATCCAGGCTTGGATCTCTTCGGACACTTCTCATCTTCCCGGCAGCAGCACTTTTCAGCAAGCTGCCATTGAAAACGACGGCGCGACCCAACACCATTTGACACCTATGCACCCGGCTTCTCTGGGGGAGGTAACACGAGTACTCCGGTGCTCCCGTGGGTGGTGGCCCTAGAACCATCTAAGTCCAAAAGGGTTTGTTCCTAGTCCACTCTGAAGTGTCCCTAAACTTTAAAACTCTAACCACGACTTTCCCCATAGAAGCTAACGGAGCTCACAGCTGTGTTCAAACACTGCACATGTCCCCCGTGGGTCCCCTGTGTCACTATCTTGGGTGGTTCCTTGGGGTCCCAGCGATTCTACAGGCTCTAGGCCTTGTGTCTAGTCAAGTCGTGGTTCATATACCACTTTCTTAATATATGGTTTAGTTCGCCCCTAGGGCCTATCGTATATTGTGCTAATTTACTGTGATATTTGAAGTGTAACATATGTGCTTTGACCTCTAGCCTCATAAAGAGACTAGTAGGGTGTGTTTAGAAATAAATACATATATTTTATATATATACCTGATGTGGTCTCCTTTCATTTAGCCATTCAAAAGATTATAGACTGGTAAAACAAACAGCTTTACACTCCTTCAAGACTTAGCCTGAAGGCTGCTCTCCATAGCTACCACTAGGATAGCTTTCAATAAAGGTTGTCTTTAACCTATCATCATAAGGGGTTGTTTGGACTGGTGCAAGGTGCCCACTATAACTAGTGGACAGCATATTCCAGGCCAACTTCTCACATCCAGGCTTGGGGTCTCTACACTCTGAGTAAAGGAGTCCATCATCCCAATAGATCCTATGGGACCCACTAGCACTCCCAGCAGCCTCAGCAGCAGCTTGCTGTCTGAGGGGTTCAAGATAGGGGCAGCTCAATTGCTCCTGGCTCAGATCTGCCCTGAAAGGGCCCCCTGTCCCCAAGAACTCAACCTGATCAGGTTCAAGCTCCTCTGGGACAGTTCCTTCTTCAGGACTGAGATCATCTCCCTCAAGAGACTAATCTGCATTCTGAGGCAGGGGAGAAGACACTCCCTTAACCCTACTGCTCCAGTCTCTTCGGAGGTGTGGGTTCGAATCCCACCGCTGCCACCAATGTGAGAAGTTGGCCTGGCATATGCTGTCCACTAGTTATAGTGGGTACCTTGCACCAGTCCAAACAACCCTTATTGATGATAGGTTTAAAGACAACCTTTATTGAAAGCTATCCTAGTGGTAGCTATGGAGAGAAGCCTTCAGGCTAAGTCTTGAAAGAGTGTAAAGCAGCTTGGTTTACCAGATTATAACCTCTTGAATGACCAAATGAAAGGAGAACCACACAAGATATATATAAAATATATGTATTTATTTCTAAACACTCACTACTAATCTCTTTATGAGATTAGAGTCCAAGATACACAATATCACAGTATTAAAATGACAGTAAATAGCACAATATACAATGGGCCCCAGGGGGGGGACCAAACCATATATTAAGAAAGTGGAATAAGAACCACAACTTGACTAGACACAGTGCCTAGAGCACGTAGAATCGCTGGGACCCCAAGGAACCACCCTAGGTAGTGACACAGGAGACCCACAGGGGACGTGTGCAGTGTGAGAACACAGCCGCGAGCGCCGTAGGATTCTATGAGGAAATTCACGGTTGGAATTTTAAAGCAAAAGATCACTTAGGAGAGGACTTTGAGCAAACCCCTTTAGACATAAGGGGTTCTAGGGTCAACACCCACGGTAGCACCTTAGTACTCGAGTTACCTCACCCAGGGAAGCCGGGTGCATAGGTGTCAAAGGGTGTCGGTAATTGTCGTTGATTTCAATGGCGATCTGCTGCAAAGTGCTGCTGCCGTGAAGGAGAAAAGTGTCCGGTGTGATCCAAGCCTGGATCGAAGATGGGAAGAACCTGAAAGCAGAGGGGACAGAGTCTGGGTCACTAGCCAGTGACCCGGAGCGGAGCAATCGAATGCCCACCGATGTCGGGTGCTTCAGGTGCGAAGAGGTGAAGCTTGACTCTGCAGCCACGGGGTCCCGGAGACGTCAAGGATGACCAGGAGCCGGATTCTAGCTGTCCCACGAAGGATGTCGAGTGCTGGGGTGTTGGTGCTCGGATTTAACACAACAAGCCTTGGCAACAGCAACCCACGCAGAAAGAGAAAAGATGCTTCTGTGAGGACCAGCAAGGTCCTGGGGACTCCCTAAGCGATGGAGAGTCAGGGCACATCTGGAGCAACCAGGGAAGCCCAATTAAAGTTAGTGTTGCCTTCTTGGGGACCCGCAGGTCAACGGACCAGGGATTGCGAAGGGACCTCGAGAGGAATCACAAAATGGTGGCCCACGGAACACTCGTTGAGTGTAGGCCGGCAATCTTAGGTGTGATCACTGCTCGGGGTCAGGGCTACAAGTAACCCAAAGCTCAGCCTCAGGGGTCACCGGAAAGCTGATGCTTCTGCAAATGGATGCGGTGCACAGGGGTTCGGGTTGCACGGTCACCATGAGGGATATGGGCCTCAGACTTTCTGTGCGCACAGATCAACATCTAAGACTGTGGAAAACCCACCTCCTGTGTGGCAATATTCTTCGGAGTCCGTCGGAGCTTCGGAGATGCCAACCGGTCAGTTGCGTTAAAGGTGCCTGCCTTGCAGGGGAGTAACTCCTTTACTCCAAGGGAGATTCTTCAGTCATCCAGCATAGTGTAGATCGTCGAAGTACTTGGTTTATGTGTCAGAGTTTAGTGCAGGTGTAATCTAAAGTCCTGTAGTCAGGAGTTCCTACTTTATACCCAAGGAAGGGGTGGGACAACTCTGGGGACCCACCTATGGCAGGGTCAGGAAAGAGGGGTGGTTACACCCATTTCCTTTGTCCAGTTTCACGCCAGAGCAGGGGCTGGTAGCCCCTGCAACCGGTTTGAGCTAGACTATGCACAGGGACACCAAATGTGCCCCCAGTGCAGGACTTCAAAGCACTCTTGGAGTGCACCCACTGAGCCCCAATACACTAAAGCCTGTCTGGGAGGTGGTCACACCTCCCTGTGACAGGAAACCTATTGTCCAGGCCTCCCCTGCCGGAGTTTCGCCCAGCAGCAGGAGGGCAGACTTGTGTCTGTGGCTGCAGCATCCATTTTGTGATGCCAGGGTTCTGTTAAGCTGGTACCGGGTGTACCGGTGGTACCATGTTTCTCCCTCTAGTAGGTGGAATCATACCTCCCACCCCAGTTACTGGGGTGGAGGTATGATTCCAAGGTGTTTGACACCAAACACAACATGTTTCCATGCAGCCATTCTCAAGTTAGCATTTACCGCGAGGTTATGATGCACTTAAGAGTATATGGTTGGCTGCATCACAAACAACCCCGGAATGAAGATTCCGAAAGCTGCAGAGGGGCTCTGCTCATGCATGGGCACCCTCTCACACGAAACCCAGCACCCTGCCTTCAGGATTGTTAAGGCCTGCCATAGGGGTGACTGATAGGTTTACATGTGCAGTGATATGGGGAGATATAGGGAACCTATATCTCAGTAAGGGGGGATACACCAGCTTACACAGGCTGCTGTAGCAGACCTGTTGTGTCATTTTAAAAGGCTTCCCAGGGGTGGCACAATACATGCTGCAGCCCCTGGTCGGCCTCTGGGGTACCTATGCCCTGGGTACATAGTATACCATATACTAGGGACTCACAAGGGTACCCCAGAATCCAATCTGGAGTGTACCTAAAGTACATACAATCAATTTAGAGTAGAAAGCAGATAGACTGGGGTCCTGATTAGCAGGCCCTCAGTCTGGCTAAGTCGAAAAACAGTGAAACATCAGCAGAAAGTGGGGGTAACAATAAGAAGCAGATCCTACTCTCCTACACCCGCCACAGGAAATGGCACGGAACACAACATGGACACATCACATTTTTGCAATGAAAACTGACCCTTTTTTGCAATATGCCTAGCTGTGGATGTTGAACCCTAGCTCAACCGGGACCTAGGTTAACCTAGTAAACCTATACATTTTTGAAAACTAGACATCCAGGGGAATCCATAATGGGGGTCTTGTGTGACTCTCACCAGGTTCTGTTTCCCAGAATCGCTTGCAAACCTCAAACTTCGTTAAAAAAAAACACATTTTCCTCACATTTCTGTGATAGAAACTTCTGGAATCTGCATGGATCCTCAAACTTTCACCCACCCTGCATTCCCCATAGTCTCCCGATAAAGATGGTATCTCACTTGTGTGGGTAGGCCTAGTGCCCGCCACAGGAAATGGGACAGAACACAACGTGGACAAATCACACTTTTGGAATGAAAACTGACCCTTTTTTGCAATATGCCTAGCTGTGGATGTTGAACCCTAGCTCAGCCGGGACCTAGGTTAACCTAGTAAACCTATACATTTTTTAAAACTAGACATCCAGGGGAATCCAGGATGGGGGTCTTGTGTGACTCTCACCAGGTTCTATTACCCAGAATCCCTTGTAAACCTTAAACTTTGTAAAAACAAAAACCAAATTTTCCTCACATTTCTGTGATAGAAACTTCTGGAATCTGCGTGGATCCTCAAACTTTCACCCACCCTGCATTTCCCATAGTCTCCCGATAAAGATGGTATCCCACTTGTGTGGGTAGGCCTAGTGCCCGCCACAGGAAATGGCACGGAACACAACATGGACACATCACATTTTTGCAATGAAAACTGACCCTTTTTTGCAATATGTCTAGCTGTGTATGTTGAACTCTAACTCAGCCAGGACCTAGGTTAACCTAGTAAAACTACACATTTTTGAAAACTAGACATCCAGGGGAATCCAGGATGGGGGTCTTATGGGACTCTAACCAAGTTCTGTTACCCAGAGTCCCTTGTAAACCTCAACATTTGTAAAAAAAAACCCACATTTTCCTCATATTTCTGTGATAGAAATGTCTGGAATCTGCGTGGATCCTCAAACTTTCACCCTCCCTGCATTCCTCATAGTCACCCGATAAAGATGGTATCTCACTTGTGTAGGTAGGCCTAGTGCCCACAACAGGAAATGGCACAGAACACACATGGACACATCACATTTTTGCAATGAAAACTTACCGTTTTTTGCAATATGCCTAGCTGTGGATGTTGAACCCTAGCTCAGCCGGCACTTAGGGTAACCTAGCAAACCTATACATTTTTGAAAACTAGACATCCAGGGGAATCCAGGATGGGGATCTTGTGACTCTCACCAGCTTCTGTTACCCAGAATTCTTTGTAAACCTCAAACTTTGTAAAACAAAACACATTTTCCTCACTTTTCTGTCATAGGAACTGCTGGAATCTGCGTGGATCCTCAAACTTTCACCCAGGCTGTATTCTCCATAGTCTCCCGATAAAGATGGTATCCCACTTGTGTGGGTAGGCCTAGTGCCCGCCACAGGAAACAGCACGGAACACAACATGGACACATCACATTTTTGCAATGAAAACTGACCCTTTTTTGCAATATGCCTAGCTGTGGATGTTGAACCCTAGCTGTTAGAACTGGGGGTCTCTAGTTGGCAGAGGTAGGTTCCTTTGTCCAAATAGGGACCCTTACTTCTAGTCAGGGTAAGGGGGTACACTCCTGAAATAACCCCTACTCACCCCCTTGGTAGCTAGGCACGAGCAGAGAGGCTTAGTTCAGGGGCAGTGTGTAAAGCATTTGTGAACACATACAGTAATCCAGTGATAACACTACAAATGGACACCACACAGGTTGTATTATAAAAATAAGTATCTTTTATATAGATTTACCACAAGACCATAAACGACAAAAATAATCCACAATACTGTACTTTAAAGATGGTAGAATTAGCTTGAGTCTCTTAAAATGGAAATGCGACACTTTGCGTTCAATGTACCTGAGATGCGTAACGCGATACAACAAAAGGTGGTGCAGGGAAGGTGATGCGTCGGTTCCTTACACGCTTCTGTGGCGATGTGACAAGCAGCGCCGTGATGCGACGAAGATCTGGTGCAAAGAAACAAAGTGACGTCTTCTTGAGGTTGCGACAACGAAGGGGTGATGTGTGCACGCCCGACGGCCGTGCGGCGATTTCGATTAATCTTTGGAGCCGCGACAGGCCCTGCGACATGCTTCCCTGGTGATGTGACGGCGTCTGATGCGAGGTCGACGATCTTCTCCTGGGATGCGGGGCGCCTCGTGTTGTGATGCGTCGGCATCTGATGCGAGGTCGATGCTCTGCCCCGGGGATGCGACGGCGTCTGA
This sequence comes from Calotriton arnoldi, assembly GCA_963921515.1. Taxonomy (NCBI): domain Eukaryota; kingdom Metazoa; phylum Chordata; class Amphibia; order Caudata; family Salamandridae; genus Calotriton; species Calotriton arnoldi. The sequence goes on along the minus strand of CAWUFW010007915.1, from coordinate 532,679 downwards.
TGCGATGGCGACACTTTTCTCCGGTGCTGCGAGGTGCTTCGAAGGATGCGAGGGTGTCAGCGGCGTGCTTCTTTGGAGATGCGCCGGCGTCTGCTGCGACATAGACACTCTTCTCCGACGATGCAAGAAACAGCGGCTGCGGCAACACGCTTCTTCGTCTTGAGTCGCGCTTTCAACTCCCAGCGACACGCAAGTGTGTCAGAAGGTCCAAATTCCCAGCAAGGGAGTACAGGGGAGCTGGTGGGCGAAGTCTGTTGTCCCTGAGACTTCAGCAGGAGGCAAGCTCTGAAATCAAGCCCTTGGAGATCCTTCACAAGTTGATGAAAGTACACACACAGTTCCCTTCTCCTTTCTTTGGCAGTCAGGCAACCACTGCAGGCAGATCCCTCTAGCTTAGGGATAGTCTTCTCCTCAGTTTCTTCTTGGTTCCGCTCCTCAGCAAAGGTTTCTTCGTGTTTCCCAAAAGTGATCTAATTTCCTAGGGGTCTGGGTCCCCTTTTATATACCTTTTCTCTTTGTTCTCTGAAGGCAGAGAAGCCTTTGCCTAGTCCAAAACCAGTTCTGGTCAGTCCTGGAGCACTTTGTTTACAGGACTCCTTCTATCCTTTCAGAATGTGGGGCAGAGTGCTCAGCCGCCCGGCAGGAGGTGGAGCCAGCATTGTGGAAGGCAGGCACGGCCCTATTCAGACCCAGGTGCAACTCCTCCCTCCATTCTGGATGCAGATCTCTCTATTCAGCCCTGTGCTGACTCACCCTGTCTCCTAGAGTCCCCCAGCCCCTGTCACTCACAAACCCACACAAGGAATACACAACCTAGCAGAGGCAGGCTTGGATAGTTAGGCAAGAAAATACTTACTTTCTAAAAGTGGTATTTTCAAACACAGAATGTTAAAACCAACTTCACTAAAAGATGTATTTTATCATCCTGAGTTCAGGCATACTAAATTTGTTTTTCTACCATGTTCCCTGGGTCAGTTAGGATTATAAGGTGTAATAATCAAACTGCCCATTCTGGCCTATGGGAACAGGTAGCCTTGCAATAGTGAAAAACGAAAATGGCTGTAATTCACTATTAGGACATGCCACACACACCAGGGCATGTCCTACCTTATACTTACAATGCACCCTGCCCTAGGGCCTACTTTAGGGGTAACCAACATGCAGTAAAGGGAAGGTTTAGGGACTGGTAAGTAGGTATACTCACCAAGTCGACATGGCAGCCCTAGGCTGCACACAGGCTCTGCAATGGCAGGCCTGAGACACATTTTACAAGCTGCTTCTGTGGGTGGCACAACCAGTGCTGCAAGCCCACCAGCAGCATTAGAGTTACAAGCCCTGGGCACACTCAGTGCACTGTACTAGGGACTGACAAGTAAACCAATCATCCAATCATGGAGTCATTAATACATAGCACAATTTATCATAGGGAGCACTTGCAGTGTGGCACTGAATAGCAGTGGCACACTGCGCAAAGCATCTAAACCAGCAAAAACAGATCAATAACATTGGAGGCATCATCAAAAAATGGAAGGGAGACCCACGCCAAGGATGCCAGGTCTAACACTAGCTCAGCCGGGACCTAGGTTAACCTAGTAAACCCATACATTTTGTAAAACTAGACATCCAGGGGAATCCAGGATGGGGGTCTTGTGTGACTCTAACCAGGTTCTGTTACCCAGAATCCCTTGTAAACCTCAAACTTTGTAAAAAAACAAAACACATTTTCCTCATATTTCTGTGATAGAAAATTCTGGAATCTGCGTGTATCCTCAAACTTTCACCCACCCTGTATTCCCCATAGTCTCCCGATAAAGATTGTATCTCACTTGTGTGGGTAGGCCTAGTGCCCGCCACAGGAAATGGCACAGAGCACAACATGGACATATCACATTTTTGGAATGAAAACTGACCATTTTTTGCAATATGCCTAGCTGTGGATGTTGAACCCTCGCTCAGCCGGCACTTAGGTTAATCTAGCAAACCTATACAGTTTTGAAAACTAGACATCCAGGGAAATCCGGGATGGGGGTCTTGTGTGACTCTCACCAGGTTCTGTTACCCAGAATTACTTGTAAACCTCAAATTCTGTAAAAAAACAAAACACATTTTCCTCACATTTCTGTGATAGAAACTAATGGAATCTGCGTGGATCCTCAAACTTTCACCCAACCAGCATTTCCCATAGTCTCCCGATAAAGATTGTATCCCACTTGTGTCGGTAGGCCTAGTGCCCACCACAGGAAATGGCACGGAACACAACATGGACACATCACATTTTTGCAATGAAAACTGACCCTTTTATGCAATATGTATAGCTGTGGATGTTGAACCCTAGCTCAGCCGGGACCTAGGTTAACCTAGGAAACCTATACAGTTGTGAAAACTAGACATCCAGGGAAATCCGGGATGGGGGTCTTGTGTGACTCTCACCAGGTTCTGTTACCCAGAATTACTTGTAAACCTCAAATTCTGTAAAAAAACAAAACACATTTTCCTCACATTTCTGTGATAGAAACTTCTGGAATCTGCGTGGATCCTCAAACTTTCACCCAACCAGCATTTCCCATAGTCTCCCGATAAAGATTGTATCCCACTTGTGTCGGTAGGCCTAATGCCCACCACAGGAAATGGCACGGAACACAACATGGACACATCACATTTTTGCAATGAAAACTGACCCTTTTTTGCAATATGTCTAGCTGTATATGTTGAACCCTAACTCAGCCAGGACCTAGGTTAACCTAGTAAAACTACACATTTTTGAAAACTAGACATCCAGGGGAATCCAGGATGGGGGTCTTATGGGACTCTAACCAAGTTCTGTTACCCAGAGTCCCTTGTAAACCTCAACATTTGTAAAAAAACAAACACATTTTCCTCATATTTCTGTGATAAAAATGTCTGGAATCTGCGTGGATCCTCAAACTTTCACCCTCCCTGCATTCCTCATAGTCACCCGATAAAGATGGTACCTCACTTGTGTGGGTAGGCCTAGTGCCCACCACAGGAAATGGCACAGAACACAACATGGACACATCACATTTTTGCAATGAAAACTGACCGCTTTTTGCAATATGCCTAGCTGTGGATGTTGAACCCTTGCTCAGCCGGCACTTAGGGTAACATAGCAAACCTATACATTTTTGAAAACTAGACATCCAGGGGATTCCAGGATGGGGATCTTGTGACTCTCACCAGGTTCTGTTACCCAGAATTCTTTGTAAACCTCAAACTTTGTAAAACAAAACACATTTTCCTCACATTTCTGTCATAGGAACTGCTGGAATCTGCGTGGATCCTCAAACTTTCACCCAGCCTGTATTCCCCATAGTCTCCCTATAAAGATGGTATCCCACTTGTGTGGGTAGGCCTAGTGCCCGCCACAGGAAACAGCACGGAACACAACATGGACACATCACATTTTTGCAATGAAAACTGACCCTTTTTTGCAATATGCCTAGCTGTGGATGTTGAACCCTAGCTGTTAGAACTGGGGGTCTCTAGTTGGCAGAGGTAGGTTCCTTTGTCCAAATAGGGACCCTTACTTCTAGTCAGGGTAAGGGGGTACACTCCTGAAATAACCCCTACTCACCCCCTTGGTAGCTTGGCACGAGCAGACAGGCTTAGTTCAGAGGCAGTGTGTAAAGCATTTGTGAACACATACAGTAATCCAGTGACAACACTACAAATGGACACCACACAGGTTGTATTATAAAAATAAGTATCTTTTATATAGATTTACCACAATACCATAAACGACAAAAATAATCCACAATACTGTACTTTAAAGATGGTAGAATTAGCTTGAGTCTCTTAAAATGGAAATGCGACACTTTGCGTTCAATGTACCTGAGATGTGTAACGCGATACAACAAAAGGTGGTGCAGGGAAGGTGATGCGTCGGTTCCTTACACGCTTCTGTGGCGATGCGACGAAGATCTGGTGCAAAGAAACAAAGTGGCGTCTTCTTGAGGTTGCGACAACGAAGGGGTGATGCGTGCACGCCCGACGGCCGTGCGGCGATTTCGATGAATCTTTGGAGCCGCGACAGGCCCTGCGACACGCTTCCCTGGCGATGCGACGGCATCTGATGCGAGGTCGATGATCTTCTCCTGGGATGCGGGGCACCTCGTGTTGTGATGCGTCGGCGTCTGATGCGAGGTCGATGCTCTGCCCCGGGGATGCGACGGCGTCTGATGCGATGGCGACACTTTTCTCCGGTGCTGCGAGGTGCTTCGAAAGATGCCAGGGTGTCAGCGGCGCGCTTCTTTCGAGATGCGCCGGCGTCTGCTGCGACATAGACACTCTTCTCCGACGATGCGAGAAACAGCGGCTGTGGCGACACGCTTCTTCGTCTTGAGTCGCGCTTCCAGCTCCCAGCGACACGCAAGTGTGTCAGAAGGTCCAAATTCCCAGCAAGGGAAAACAGGGGAGCTGGTGGGTGAAGTCTGTTGTCCCTGAGACTTCAGCAGGAGGCAAGCTCTGAAATCAAGCCCTTGGAGATCCTTCACAAGTTGATGAAAGTACACACACAGTTCCCTTCTCCTTTCTTTGGCAGTCAGGCAACCACTGCAGGCAGATCCCTCTAGCTTAGGGATAGTCTTCTCCTCAGTTTTTTCTTGGTTCCGCTCCTCAGCAAAGGTTTCTTCGTGTTTCCCAAAAGTGATCTAATTTCCTAGGGGTCTGGGTCCCCTTTTTATATACCTTTTCTCTTTGTTCTCTGAAGGTAGAGAAGCCTTTGCCTAGTCCAAAACCAGTTCTGGTCAGTCCTGGAGCACTTTGTTTACAGGACTCCTTCTATCCTTTCAGAATGTGGGGCAGAGTGCTCAGCCGCCCGGCAGGAGGTGGAGCCAGCATTGTGGAAGGCAGGCACAGCCCTATTCAGACCCAGGTGCAACTCCTCCCTCCACTCTGGATGCAGATCTCTCTATTCAGCCCTGTGCTGACTCACCCTGTCTCCTAGAGTCCCCCAGCCCCTGTCACTCACAAACCCAGACAAGGAATACACAACCTAGCAGAGGCAGGCTTGGATAGTTAGGCAAGAAAATACTTACTTTCTAAAAGTGGTATTTTCAAACACAGAATGTTAAAACCAACTTCACTAAAATATGTATTTTATCATCCTGAGTTCAGGCATACTAAATTCGTTTTTCTACCTGGGTCAGTTAGGATTATAAGGTGTAATAATCAAACTGCCCATTCTGGCCTATGGGAACAGGTAGCCTTGCAATAGTGAAAACGAAAATGGCTGTAATTCACTATTAGGACATGCCACACACACCAGGGCATGTCCTACCTTATACTTACAATGCACCCTGCCCTAGGGCCTACTTTAGGGGTAACCAACATGCAGTAAAGGGAAGGTTTAGGGACTGGTAAGTGGGTATACTCACCAAGTCGACATGGCAGCCCTAGGCTGCACACAGGCTCTGCAATGGCAGGCCTGAGACACATTTTACAAGCTGCTTCTGTGGGTGGCACAACCAGTGCTGCAAGCCCACCAGCAGCATTAGAGTTACAAGCCCTGGGCACACTCAGTGCACTGTACTAGGGACTGACAAGTAAACCAATCATCAATCATGGAGTCATTAATACATAGCACAATTTATCATAGGGAGCACTTGCAGTGTGGCACTGAATAGCAGTGGCACACTGCGCAAAGCATCTAAACCAGCAAAAACAGATCAATAACATTGGAGGCATCATCAAAAAATGGAAGGGAGACCCACCAAGGATGCCAGGTCTAACACTAGCTCAGCCGGGACCTAGGTTAACCTAGTAAACCTATACATTTTGTAAAACTAGACATCCAGGGGAATCCAGGATGGGGGTCTTGTGTGACTCTAACCAGGTTCTGTTACCCAGAACCCCTTGTAAACCTCAAACTTTGTAAAAAAAACTCACATTTTCCTCATATTTCTGTGATAGAAAATTCTAGAATCTGCGTGTATCCTCAAACTTTCACCCACCCTGTATTCCCCATAGTCTCCCGATAAAGATTGTATCTCACTTGTGTGGGTAGGCCTAGTGCCCGCCACAGGAAATGGCACGGAACACAACATGGACACATCACATTTTTGCAATGAAAACTGACCCTTTTATGCAATATGTCTAGCTGTGGATGTTGAACCCTAGCTCAGCCGGGACCTAGGTTAACCTAGGAAACCTATACAGTTGTGATAACTAGACATCCAGGGAAATCCGGGATGGGGGTCTTGTGTGACTCTCACCAGGTTCTGTTACCCAGAATTACTTGTAAACCTCAAATTCTATAAAAAACAAAACACATTTTCCTCACATTTCTGTGATAGAAACTTCTGGAATCTGCGTGGATCCTCAAACTTTCACCCAACCAGCATTTCCCATAGTCTCCCGATAAAGATTGTATCCCACTTGTGTCGGTAGGCCTAGTGCCCACCACAGGAAATGGCACGGAACACAACATGGACACATCACATTTTTGCAATGAAAACTGACCCTTTTTTGCAATATGTCTAGCTGTGTATGTTGAACCCTAACTCAGCCAGGACCTAGGTTAACCTAGTAAAACTACACATTTTTGAAAACTAGACATCCAGGGGAATCCAGGATGGGGGTCTTATGGGACTCTAACCAAGTTCTGTTACCCAGAGTCCCTTGTAAACCTCAACATTTGTAAAAAAAAAACACATTTTCCTCATATTTCTGTGATAGAAATGTCTGGAATCTGCGTGGATCCTCAAACTTTCACCCTCCCTGCATTCCTCATAGTCACCCGATAAAGATGGTACCTCACTTGTGTGGGTAGGCCTAGTGTCCGCCACAGGAAATGGCACAGAACACAACATGGACACATCACATTTTTGCTATGAAAACTGACCGCTTTTTGCCATATGCCTAGCTGTGGATGTTGAACCCTTGCTCAGCCGGCACTTAGGGTAACCTAGCAAACCTATACATTTTTGAAAACTAGACATCCAGGGGAATCCAGGATGGGGATCTTGTGACTCTCACCAGGTTCTGTTACCCAGAATTCTTTGTAAACCTCAAACTTTGTAAAACAAAACACATTTTCCTCACATTTCTGTCATAGGAACTGCTGGAATCTGCGTGGATCCTCAAACTTTCACCCAGCCTGTATTCCCCATAGTCTCCCGATAAAGATGGTATCCCACTTGTGTGGGTAGGCCTAGTGTCCGCCACAGGAAACAGCACGGAACACAACATGGACACATCACATTTTTGCAATGAAAACTGACCCTTTTTTGCAATATGCCTAGCTGTGGATGTTGAACCCTAGCTGTTAGAACTGGGGGTCTCTAGTCGGCAGAGGTAGGTTCCTTTGTCCAAGTAGGGACCCTTACTTCTAGTCAGGGTAAGGGGGTACACTCCTGAAATAACCCCTACTCACCCCCTTGGTAGCTTGGCACAAGCAGACAGGCTTAGTTCGGAGGCAGTGTGTAAAGCATTTGTGAACACATACAGTAATCCAGTGACAACACTACAAATGGACACCACACAGGTTGTATTATAAAAATAAGTATCTTTTATATATATTTACCACAAGACCATAAACGACAAAAATAATCCACAATACTGTACTTTAAAGATGGTAGAATTAGCTTGAGTCTCTTAAAATGGAAATGCGACACTTTGCGTTCAATGTACCTGAGATGTGTAACGCGATACAACAAAAGGTGGTGCAGGGAAGGTGATGCGTCGGTTCCTTACACGCTTCTGTGGCGATGCGACGAAGATCTGGTGCAAAGAAACAAAGTGGTGTCTTCTTGAGGTTGCGACAACGAAGGGGTGATGCGTGCACGCCCGACGGCCGTGCGGCGATTTCGATGAATCTTTGGAGCCGCGACAGGCCCTGCGACACGCTTCCCTGGCGATGCGACGGCATCTGATGCGAGGTCGACGATCTTCTCCTGGTGATGCGTCGGCGTCTGATGCGAGGTCGATGCTCTGCCCCGGGGATGCGACGGCGTCTGATGCGATGGCGACACTTTTCTCCGGTGCTGCGAGGTGCTTCGAAGGATGCGAGGGTGTCAGCGGCGTGCTTCTTTGGAGATGCGCCGGCGTCTGCTGCGACATAGACACTCTTCTCCGACGATGCGAGAAACAGCGGCTGTGGCGACACGCTTCTTCGTCTTGAGTCGCGCTTCCAGCTCCCAGCGACACGCAAGTGTGTCAGAAGGTCCAAATTCCCAGCAAGGGAATACAGGGGAGCTGGTGGGTGAAGTCTGTTGTCCCTGAGACTTCAGCAGGAGGCAAGCTCTGAAATCAAGCCCTTGGAGATCCTTCACAAGTTGATGAAAGTACACACACAGTTCCATTCTCCTTTCTTTGGCAGTCAGGCAACCACTGCAGGCAGATCCCTCTAGCTTAGGGATAGTCTTCTCCTCAGTTTCTTCTTGGTTCCGCTCCTCAGCAAAGGTTTCTTCGTGTTTCCCAAAAGTGATCTAATTTCCTAGGGGTCTGGGTCCCCTTTTTATATACCTTTTCTCTTTGTTCTCTGAAGGCAGAGAAGCCTTTGCCTAGTCCAAAACCAGTTCTGGTCAGTCCTGGAGCACTTTGTTTACAGGACTCCTTCTATCCTTTCAGAATGTGGGGCAGAGTGCTCAGCCGCCCGGCAGGAGGTGGAGCCAGAATTGTGGAAGGCAGGCACAGCCCTATTCAGACCCAGGTGCAACTCCTCCCTCCACTCTGGATGCAGATCTCTCTATTCAGCCCTGTGCTGACTCACCCTGTCTCCTAGAGTCCCCCAGCCCCTGTCACTCACAAACCCAGACAAGGAATACACAACCTAGCAGAGGCAGGCTTGGATAGTTAGGCAAGAAAATACTTACTTTCTAAAAGTGGTATTTTCAAACACAGAATATTAAAAACCAACTTCACTAAAAGATGTATTTTATCATCCTGAGTTCAGGCATACTAAATTCGTTTTTCTACCTGGGTCAGTTAGGATTATAAGGTGTAATAATCAAACTGCCCATTCTGGCCTATGGGAACAGGTAGCCTTGCAATAGTGAAAAACGAAAATGGCTGTAATTCACTATTAGGACATGCCACACACACCAGGGCATGTCCTACCTTATACTTACAATGCACCCTGCCCTAGGGCCTACTTTAGGGGTAACCAACATGCAGTAAAGGGAAGGTTTAGGGACTGGTAAGTGGGTATACTCACCAAGTCGACATGGCAGCCCTAGGCTGCACACAGGCTCTGCAATGGCAGGCCTGAGACACATTTTACAAGCTGCTTCTGTGGGTGGCACAACCAGTGCTGCAAGCCCACCAGCAGCATTAGAGTTACAAGCCCTGGGCACACTCAGTGCACTGTACTAGGGACTGACAAGTAAACCAATCATCCAATCATGGAGTCATTAATACATAGCACAATTTATCATAGGGAGCACTTGCAGTGTGGCACTGAATAGCAGTGGCACACTGCCCAAAGCATCTAAACCAGCAAAAACAGATCAATAACATTGGAGGCATCATCAAAAAATGGAAGGGAGACCCACGCCAAGGATGCCAGGTCTAACACTAGCTCAGCCGGGACCTAGGTTAACCTAGTAAACCTATACATTTTGTAAAACTAGACATCCAGGGGAATCCAGGATGGGGGTCTTGTGTGACTCTAACCAGGTTCTGTTACCCAGAATCCCTTGTAAACCTCAAACTTTGTAAAAAAAACTCACATTTTCCTCATATTTCTGTGATAGAAAATTCTAGAATCTGCTTGTATCCTCAAACTTTCACCCACCCTGTATTCCCCATAGTCTCCCGATAAAGATTGTATCTCACTTGTGTGGGTAGGCCTAGTGCCCGCCACAGGAAATGGCACAGAACACAACATGGACATATCACATTTTTGGAATGAAAACTGACCATTTTTTGCAATATGCCTAGCTGTGGATGTTGAACCCTCGCTCAGCCGGCACTTAGGTTAATCTAGCAAACCTATACATTTTTGAAAACTAGACATCCAGGGAAATCCGGGATGGGGGTCTTGTGTGACTCTCACCAGGTTCTGTTACCCATTATTACTTGTAAACCTCAAATTCTGTTAAAAAAAAAAAAAACATTTTCCTCACATTTCTGTGATAGAAACTAATGGAATCTGCGTGGATCCTCAAACTTTCACCCAACCAGCATTTCCCATAGTCTCCCGATAAAGATTGTATCCCACTTGTGTCGGTAGGCCTAGTGCCCACCACAGGAAATGGCACGGAACACAACATGGACACATCACATTTTTACAATGAAAACTGACCCTTTTATGTAATATGTCTAGCTGTGGATGTTGAACCCTAGCTCAGCCGGGACCTAGGTTAACCTAGGAAACCTATACAGTTGTGAAAACTAGACATCCAGGGAAATCCGGGATGGGGGTCTTGTGTGACTCTCACCAGGTTCTGTTACCCAGAATTACTTGTAAACCTCAAATTCTGTAAAAACAAAACACATTTTCCTCACATTTCTGTGATAGAAACTTCTGGAATCTGCGTGGATCCTCAAACTTTCACCCAACCAGCATTTCCCATAGTCTCCCGATAAAGATTGTATCCCACTTGTGTCGGTAGGCCTAGTGCCCACCACAGGAAATGGCACTGAACACAACATGGACACATCACATTTTTGCAATGAAAACTGACCCTTTTTGCAATATGTCTAGCTGTGTATGTTGAACCCTAACTCAGCCAGGACCTAGGTTAACCTAGTGAAACTACACATTTTTGAAAACTAGACATCCAGGGGAATCCAGGATGGGTGTCTTATGGGACTCTAACCAAGTTCTGTTACCCAGAGTCCCTTATAAACCTCAACATTTGTAAAAAAAACCACATTTTCCTCATATTTCTGTGATAGAAATGTCTGGAATCTGCGTGGATCCTCAAACTTTCACCCTCCCTGCATTCCTCATAGTCACCCGATAAAGATGGCATCTCACTTGTGTGGGTAGGCCTAGTGCCCACCACAGGAAATGGCACAGAACACAACATGGACACATCACATTTTTGCAATGAAAACTGACCGCTTTTTGCAATATGCCTAGCTGTGGATGTTGAACCCTTGCTCAGCCGGCACTTAGGGTAACATAGCAAACCTATACATTTTTGAAAACTAGACATCCAGGGGAATCCAGGATGGGGATCTTGTGACTCTCACCAGGTTCTGTTACCCAGAATTCTTTGTAAACCTCAAACTTTGTAAAACAAAACACATTTTCCTCACATTTCTGTCATAGGAACTGCTGGAATCTGCGTGGATCCTCAAACTTTCACCCAGCCTGTATTCCCCATAGTCTCCCTATAAAGATGGTATCCCACTTGTGTGGGTAGGCCTAGTGCCCGCCACAGGAAACAGCACGGAACACAACATGGACACATCACATTTTTGCAATGAAAACTGACCCTTTTTGCAATATGCCTAGCTGTGGATGTTGAACCCTAGCTGTTAGAACTGGGGTCTCTAGTTGGCAGAGGTAGGTTCCTTTGTCCAAATAGGGACCCTTACTTCTAGTCAGGGTAAGGGGTACACTCCTGAAATAACCCCTACTCACCCCTTGGTAGCTTGGCACGAGCAGACAGGCTTAGTTCAGAGGCAGTGTGTAAAGCATTTGTGAACACATACAGTAATCCAGTGACAACACTACAAATGGACACCACACAGGTTGTATTATAAAAATAAGTATCTTTTATATAGATTTACCACAAGACCATAAACGACAAAAATAATCCACAATACTGTACTTTAAAGATGGTAGAATTAGCTTGAGTCTCTTAAAATGGAAATGCGACACTTTGCGTTCAATGTACCTGAGATGTGTAACGCGATACAACAAAAGGTGGTGCAGGGAAGGTGATGCGTCGGTTCCTTACACGCTTCTGTGGCGATGCGACGAAGATCTGGTGCAAAGAAACAAAGTGGCGTCTTCTTGAGGTTGCGACAACGAAGGGGTGATGCGTGCACGCCCGACGGCCGTGCGGCGATTTCGATGAATCTTTGGAGCCGCGACAGGCCCTGCGACACGTTTCCCTGGCGATGCGACGGCATCTGATGCGAGGTCGATGATCTTCTCCTGGGATGCGGGGCACCTCGTGTTGTGATGCGTCGGCGTCTGATGCGAGGTCGATGCTCTGCCCCGGGGATGCGACGGCGTCTGATGCGATGGCGACACTTTTCTCCGGTGCTGCGAGGTGCTTCGAAGGATGCGAGGGTGTCAGCGGCGTGCTTCTTTCGAGATGCGCCGGCGTCTGCTGCGACATAGACACTCTTCTCCGACGATGCGAGAAACAGCGGCTGTGGCGACACGCTTCTTCGTCTTGAGTCGCGCTTCCAGCTCCCAGCGACACGCAAGTGTGTCAGAAGGTCCAAATTCCCAGCAAGGGAAAACAGGGGAGCTGGTGGGTGAAGTCTGTTGTCCCTGAGACTTCAGCAGGAGGCAAGCTCTGAAATCAAGCCCTTGGAGATCCTTCACAAGTTGATGAAAGTACACACACAGTTCCCTTCTCCTTTCTTTGGCAGTCAGGCAACCACTGCAGGCAGATCCCTCTAGCTTAGGGATAGTCTTCTCCTCAGTTTTTCTTGGTTCCGCTCCTCAGCAAAGGTTTCTTCGTGTTTCCCAAAAGTGATCTAATTTCCTAGGGGTCTGGGTCCCCTTTTTATATACCTTTTCTCTTTGTTCTCTGAAGGTAGAGAAGCCTTTGCCTAGTCCAAAACCAGTTCTGGTCAGTCCTGGAGCACTTTGTTTACAGGACTCCTTCTATCCTTTCAGAATGTGGGGCAGAGTGCTCAGCCGCCCGGCAGGAGGTGGAGCCAGCATTGTGGAAGGCAGGCACAGCCCTATTCAGACCCAGGTGCAACTCCTCCCTCCACTCTGGATGCAGATCTCTCTATTCAGCCCTGTGCTGACTCACCCTGTCTCCTAGAGTCCCCCAGCCCCTGTCACTCACAAACCCAGACAAGGAATACACAACCTAGCAGAGGCAGGCTTGGATAGTTAGGCAAGAAAATACTTACTTTCTAAAAGTGGTATTTTCAAACACAGAATGTTAAAACCAACTTCACTAAAATATGTATTTTATCATCCTGAGTTCAGGCATACTAAATTCGTTTTTCTACCTGGGTCAGTTAGGATTATAAGGTGTAATAATCAAACTGCCCATTCTGGCCTATGGGAACAGGTAGCCTTGCAATAGTGAAAAACGAAAATGGCTGTAATTCACTATTAGGACATGCCACACACACCAGGGCATGTCCTACCTTATACTTACAATGCACCCTGCCCTAGGGCCTACTTTAGGGGTAACCAACATGCAGTAAAGGGAAGGTTTAGGGACTGGTAAGTGGGTATACTCACCAAGTCGACATGGCAGCCCTAGGCTGCACACAGGCTCTGCAATGGCAGGCCTGAGACACATTTTACAAGCTGCTTCTGTGGGTGGCACAACCAGTGCTGCAAGCCCACCAGCAGCATTAGAGTTACAAGCCCTGGGCACACTCAGTGCACTGTACTAGGGACTGACAAGTAAACCAATCATCCAATCATGGAGTCATTAATACATAGCACAATTTATCATAGGGAGCACTTGCAGTGTGGCACTGAATAGCAGTGGCACACTGCCCAAAGCATCTAAACCAGCAAAAACAGATCAATAACATTGGAGGCATCATCAAAAAATGGAAGGGAGACCCACGCCAAGGATGCCAGGTCTAACACTAGCTCAGCCGGGACCTAGGTTAACCTAGTAAACCTATACATTTTGTAAAACTAGACATCCAGGGGAATCCAGGATGGGGGTCTTGTGTGACTCTAACCAGGTTCTGTTACCCAGAATCCCTTGTAAACCTCAAACTTTGTAAAAAAAACTCACATTTTCCTCATATTTCTGTGATAGAAAATTCTAGAATCTGCGTGTATCCTCAAACTTTCACCCACCCTGTATTCCCCATAGTCTCCCGATAAAGATTGTATCTCACTTGTGTGGGTAGGCCTAGTGCCCGCCACAGGAAATGGCACAGAACACAACATGGACATATCACATTTTTGGAATGAAAACTGACCATTTTTGCAATATGCCTAGCTGTGGATGTTGAACCCTCGCTCAGCCGGCACTTAGGTTAATCTAGCAAACCTATACATTTTTGAAAACTAGACATCCAGGGAAATCCGGGATGGGGGTCTTGTGTGACTCTCACCAGGTTCTGTTACCCATTATTACTTGTAAACCTCAAATTCTGTTAAAAAAAAAAACACATTTTCCTCACATTTCTGTGATAGAAACTAATGGAATCTGCGTGGATCCTCAAACTTTCACCCAACCAGCATTTCCCATAGTCTCCCGATAAAGATTGTATCCCACTTGTGTCGGTAGGCCTAGTGCCCACCACAGGAAATGGCACGGAACACAACATGGACACATCACATTTTTACAATGAAAACTGACCCTTTTATGTAATATGTCTAGCTGTGGATGTTGAACCCTAGCTCAGCCGGGACCTAGGTTAACCTAGGAAACCTATACAGTTGTGAAAACTAGACATCCAGGGAAATCCGGGATGGGGGTCTTGTGTGACTCTCACCAGGTTCTGTTACCCAGAATTACTTGTAAACCTCAAATTCTGTAAAAACAAAACACATTTTCCTCACATTTCTGTGATAGAAACTTCTGGAATCTGCGTGGATCCTCAAACTTTCACCCAACCAGCATTTCCCATAGTCTCCCGATAAAGATTGTATCCCACTTGTGTCGGTAGGCCTAGTGCCCACCACAGGAAATGGCACTGAACACAACATGGACACATCACATTTTTGCAATGAAAACTGACCCTTTTTGCAATATGTCTAGCTGTGTATGTTGAACCCTAACTCAGCCAGGACCTAGGTTAACCTAGTGAAACTACACATTTTTGAAAACTAGACATCCAGGGGAATCCAGGATGGGTGTCTTATGGGACTCTAACCAAGTTCTGTTACCCAGAGTCCCTTATAAACCTCAACATTTGTAAAAAAAAAACCACATTTTCCTCATATTTCTGTGATAGAAATGTCTGGAATCTGCGTGGATCCTCAAACTTTCACCCTCCCTGCATTCCTCATAGTCACCCGATAAAGATGGTATCTCACTTGTGTGGGTAGGCCT
Source organism: Calotriton arnoldi (assembly GCA_963921515.1). Lineage (NCBI taxonomy): Eukaryota > Metazoa > Chordata > Amphibia > Caudata > Salamandridae > Calotriton > Calotriton arnoldi. The sequence goes on along the minus strand of CAWUFW010007915.1, from coordinate 517,545 downwards.
AGTGCCCACCACAGGAAATGGCACAGAACACAACATGGACACATCACATTTTTGCAATGAAAAATGACCGCTTTTTGCAATATGCCTAGCTGTGGACGTTGAACCCTAGCTCAGCCGGCACTTAGGGGAACCTAGCAAACCTATACATTTTTGAAAACTAGACATCCAGGGGAATCCAGGATGGGGATCTTGTGACTCTCAGCAGGTTCTGTTACCCAGAATTCTTTGTAAACCTCAAACTTTGTAAAACAAAACACATTTTCCTCACATTTGTGTCATAGGAACTGCTGGAATCTGCGTGGATCCTCAAACTTTCACCCAACCAGCATTTCCCATAGTCTCCCGATAAAGATTGTATCCCACTTGTGTCGGTAGGCCTAGTGCCCACCACAGGAAATGGCACTGAACACAACATGGTCACATCACATTTTTGCAATGAAAACTGACCCTTTTTTGCAATATGCCTAGCTGTGGATGTTGAACCCTAGCTGTTAGAACTGGGGGTCTCTAGTTGGCAGAGGTAGGTTCCTTTGTCCAAATAGGGACCCTTACTTCTAGTCAGGGTAAGGGGGTACACTCCTGAAATAACCCCTACTCACCCCCTTTGGTAGCTTGGCACGAGCAGACAGGCTTAGTTCAGAGGCAGTGTGAAAAGCATTTGTGAACACATACAGTAATCCAGTGACAACACTACAAATGGACACCACACAGGTTGTATTATAAAAATAAGTATCTTTTATATAGATTTACCACAAGACCATAAACGACAAAAATAATCCACAATACTGTACTTTAAAGATGGTAGAATTAGCTTGAGTCTCTTAAAATGGAAATGCGACACTTTGCGTTCAATGTACCTGAGATGCGTAACGCGATACAACAAAAGGTGGTGCAGGGAAGGTGATGCGTCGGTTCCTTACACGCTTCTGTGGCGATGCGACGAAGATCTGGTGCAAAGAAACAAAGTGGCGTCTTCTTGAGGTTGCGACAACGAAGGGGTGATGCGTGCACGCCCGACGGCCGTGCGGCGATTTCGATGAATCTTTGGAGCCGCGACAGGCCCTGCGACACGCTTCCCTGGCGATGCGACGGCATCTGATGCGAGGTCGACGATCTTCTACTGGGATGCGGGGCGCCTCGTGTTGTGATGTGTCGGCGTCTGATGCGAGGTCGATGCTCTGCCCCGGGGATGCAATGGCGTCTGATGCAATGGCGACACTTTTCTCCGGTGCTGCGAGGTGCTTCGAAGGATGCGAGGGTTTCAGCGGCGTGCTTCTTTGGAGATGCGCCGGCGTCTGCTGCGACATAGACACTCTTCTCCGACGATGCGAGAAACAGCGCCTGCGGCGACACGCTTCTTCGTCTTGAGTTGCGCTTCCAGCTCCCAGCGACACGCAAGTGTGTCAGAAGGTCCAAATTCCCAGCAAAGGAATACAGGGGAGCTGGTGGGTGAAGTCTGTTGTCCCTGAGACTTCAGCAGGAGGCAAGCTCTGAAATCAAGCCCTTGGAGATCCTTCACAAGTTGATGAAAGTACACACACAGTTCCCTTCTCCTTTCTTTGGCAGTCAGGCAACCACTGCAGGCAGATCCCTCTAGTTTAGGGATAGTCTTCTCCTCAGTTTCTTCTTGGTTCCGCTCCTCAGCAAAGGTTTCTTCGTGTTTCCCAAAAGTGATCTAATTTCCTAGGGGTCTGGGTCCCCTTTTTATATACCTTTTCTCTTTGTTCTCTGAAGGTAGAGAAGCCTTTGCCTAGTCCAAAACCAGTTCTGGCCAGTCCTGGAGAACTTTGTTTACAGGACTCCTTCTATCCTTTCAGAATGTGGGGCAGAGTGCTCAGCCGCCCGGCAGGAGGTGGAGCCAGAATTGTGGAAGGCAGGCACAGCCCTATTCAGACCCAGGTGCAACTCCTCCCTCCACTCTGGATGCAGATCTCTCTATTCAGCCCTGTGCTGACTCACCCTGTCTCCTAGAGTCCCCCAGCCCCTGTCACTCACAAACCCAGACAAGGAATACACAACCTAGCAGAGGCAGGCTTGGATAGTTAGGCAAGAAAATACTTACTTTCTAAAAGTGGTATTTTGAAACACAGAATGTTAAAACCAACTTCACTAAAAGATGTATTTTATCATCCTGAGTTCAGGCATACTAAATTCGTTTTTCTACCATGTTCCCTGGGTCAGTTAGGATTATAAGGTGTAATAATCAAACTGCCCATTCTGGCCTATGGGAACAGGTAGCCTTGCAATAGTGAAAAACGAAAATGGCTGTAATTCACTATTAGGACATGCCACACACACCAGGGCATGTCCTACCTTATACTTACAATGCACCCTGTCCTAGGGCCTACTTTAGGGGTAACCAACATGCAGTAAAGGGAAGGTTTAGGGACTGATAAGTGGGTATACTCACCAAGTCTACATGGCAGCCCTAGGCTGCACACAGGCTCTGCAATGGCAGGCCTGAGACACATTTTACAAGCTGCTTCTGTGGGTGGCACAACCAGTGCTGCAAGCCCACCAGCAGCATTAGAGTTACAAGCCCTGGGCACACTCAGTGCACTGTACTAGGGACTGACAAGTAAACCAATCATCCAATCATGGAGTCATTAATACATAGCACAATTTATCATAGGGAGTACTTGCAGTGTGGCACTGAATAGCAGTGGCACACTGCCCAAAGCATCTAAACCAGCAAAAACAGATCAATAACATTGAAGGCATCATCAAAAAATGGAAGGGAGACCCACGCCAAGGATGCCAGTTCTAACACTAGCTCAGCCGGGACCTAGGTTAACCTAGTAAACCTATACATTTTGTAAAACTAGACATCCAGAGGAATCCAGGATGGGGGTCTTGTGTGACTCTAACCAGGTTCTGTTACCCAGAATCCCTTGTAAACCTCAAACTTTGTAAAAAAAAAAAACATTTTCCTCATATTTCTGTGATAGAAAATTCTGGAATCTGCGTGTATCCTCAAACTTTCACCCACCCTGTATTCCCCATAGTCTCCCGATAAAGATTGTATCTCACTTGTGTGGGTAGGCCTAGTGCCCGCCACAGGAAATGGCACAGAACACAACATGGACATATCACATTTTTGGAATGAAAACTGACCATTTTTTGCAATATGCCTAACTGTGGATGTTGAACCCTCGCTCAGCCGGCACTTAGGTTAATCTAGCAAACCTATACATTTTTGAAAACTAGACATCCAGGGAAATCCGGGATGGGGGTCTTGTGTGACTCTCACCAGGTTCTGTTACCCAAAATTACTTGTAAACCTCAAATTCTGTAAAAAAACAAAGCACATTTTCCTCACATTTCTGTGATAGAAACTTCTGGAATCTGCGTGGATCCTCAAACTTTCACCCAACCAGCATTCCCCATAGTCTCCCGGTAAAGATGGTATCTCACTTGTGTGGGTAGAACTAGTGCCCGCCACATGAAATGGCACGGAACACAACATGGACACATCACATTTTTGCAATGAAAACTGCCCCTTTTTTGCAATATGCCTAGCTGTGGATGTTGAACCCTAGCTCAGCCGGGACCTAGGTTAACCTAATAAACCTATGCATTTTTGAAAACTAGACATCCTGGGGAATCCAGGATGGGGGTCTTGTGTGACTCTGACCAGGTTCTGTTACCCAGAATCCCTTGTAAACCTCAACATTTATAAAAAAAACTACATTTTCCTCATATTTCTGTGATAGAAATGTCTGGAATCTGCGTGGATCCTCAAACTTTCACCCACCCTGTATTCCCCATAGTCTCCCGATAAAGATGGTATCTCACTTGTGTGGGTAGGCCTAGTGCCCACCACAGGAAATGACAAAGAACAAAACGTGGACACATCACATTTTTGCAATGAAAACTGACCGTTTTTTGCAATATGCCTAGCTGTGGATGTTAAACCCTAGCTCAGCCGGCACTTAGGGTAACCTAGCAAACCTATACATTTTTAAAAACTAGTCATCCAGGGGAATCCAGGATGGGGATCTTGTGTGACTCTCACCAGGTTCTGTTACCCAGAATCCCTTGTAGACCTCAAACTTTGTAAAACAAAACACATTTTCCTCACATTTCTGTGATAGAAACTTCTGGAATCTGCGTGGATCCTCAAACTTTCACCCACCCTGCATTTCCCATAGTCTCCCGATAAAGATTGTATCCCACTTGTGTGGGTAGGCCTAGTGCCCACCACAGGAAATGGCACGGAACACAACATGGACACATCACATTTTTGCAATGAAAACTAACCCTTTTATGCAATATGTCTAGCTGTGGATGTTGAACCCTAGCTCAGCCGGGACCTAGGTTAACCTAGGAAACCTATACAGTTGTGAAAACTAGACATCCAGGGAAATCCGGGATGGGGGTCTTGTGTGACTCTCACCAGGTTCTGTTACCCAGAATTACTTGTAAATCTCAAATTCTGTAAAAAAACAAAACACATTTTCCTCACATTTCTGTGATAGAAATGTCTGGAATCTGCGTGGATCCTCAAACTTTCACCCTCCCTGCATTCCTCATAGTCACCCGATAAAGATGGTATCTCACTTGTGTGGGTAGGCCTAGTGCCCACCACAGGAAATGGCACAGAACACAACATGGACACATCACATTTTTGCAATGAAAACGGACCCTTTTTTGCAATATGTCTAGCTGTGGATGTTGAACGCTAGCTCAGCCGTGACCTAAGTTAACCTAGGAAACCTATACAGTATTGAAAACTAGACATCCAGGGGAATCCAGGATGGGGGTCTTGTGTGACTCTAACCAGGTTCTGTTACCCAGAATCCCTTGTAAACCTCAAACTTTGTAAAAAAAAAACACATTTTCCTCACATTTCTGTGATAGAAACTTCTGGAATCTGCGTGGATCCTCAATCTTTCACCCACCCTGCATTCCCCATAGTTTCCCGATAAAGATGGTATCTCACTTGTGTGGGCAGGCCTAGTGCCCGCCACAGGATATGGCACGGAACACAACGTGGACATATCACATTTTTGGAATGAAAACTGACCCTTTTTTGCAATATGCCTAGCTGTGGATGTTGAACCCTCGCTCAGTCGGCAATTAGCTTAACCTAGCAAACCTATACATTTTTGAAAACTAGACATCCAGGGAAATCCGGGATGGGGGTCTTGTGTGACTCTCACCAGGTTCTGTTACCCAGAATTACTTGTAAACCTTAAATTCTGTAAAAAAACAAAACACATTTTCCTCACATTTCTGTGATAGAAACTAATGGAATTTGCGTGGATCCTCAAACTTTCACCCAACCAGCATTTCCCATAGTCTCCCGATAAAGATTGTGTCCCACTTGTGTCGGTAGGCCTAGTGCCCACCACAGGAAATGGCACGGAACACAACATGGACACATCACAATTTTGCAATGAAAACTGACCCTTTTATGCAATATGTCTAGCTGTGGATGTTGAACCCTAGCTCAGCCGGGACCTAGGTTAACCTAGGAAACCTATACAGTTGTGAAAACTAGACATCCAGGGAAATCCGGGATGGGGTTCTTGTGTGACTCTCACCAGGTTCTGTTACCCAGAATTACTTGTAAACCTCAAATTCTATAAAAAAACAAAACACATTTTCCTCACATTTCTGTGATAGAAATGTCTGGAATCTGCGTGGATACTCAAACTTTCACCCTCCCTGCATTCCTCATAGTCACCCGATAAAGATGGTATCTCACTTGTGTGGGTAGGCCTAGTGCCCACCACAGGAAATGGCACAGAACACAACATGGACACATCACATTTTTGCAATGAAAACGGACCCTTTTTTGCAATATGTCTAGCTGTGGATGTTGAACGCTAGCTCAGCCGGGACCTAGGTTAACCTAGGAAACCTATACAGTATTGAAAACAAGACATCCAGGGGAATCTAGGATGGGGGTCTTGTGTGACTCTAACCAGGTTCTGTTACCCAGAATCCCTTGTAAACCTCAAACTTTGTAAAAAAAACAAAAAACATTTTCCTCACATTTCTGTGATAGAAACTTCTATAATCTGCGTGGATCCTCAAACTTTCACCCCCCCTGCATTCCTCATAGTCTCCCGATAAAGATGGTATCCCACTTGTGTGGGTAGGCCTAGTGCCTGCCACACGAAATGGCACGGAACACAAGATGGACACATCACATTTTTGCAATGAAAACTGACCCTTTTTTGCAATATGTCTAGCTGTGGGTGTTGAACCCTAGCTCAGCTGGGACCTAGGTTGACCTAGCAAACCTATACAGTTTTGAAAACTAGACATCCAGGGGAATCCAGGATGGGGGTCTTGTGTGACTCTCACCAGGTTCTGTTACCCAGAATTCTTTGTAAACCTGAAACTTTGTAAAACAAAACACATTTTCCTCACATTTCTGTCATAGAAACTTCTGGAATCTGCGTGGATCCTCAAACTTTCACTCACCCTGTATTCCCCATAGTCTCCCGATAAAGATGGTATTCCACTTGTGTGGGTAGGCCTAGTGCCCGCCACAGGAAACAGCACGGAACACAACATGGACACATCACATTTTTGCAGCGAAAATAGACCCTTTTTTGCAAAATGCCTAGCTGTGAATGTTGAACCCTAGCTCAGCCGGGACCTAGGTTAACCTAGTAAACCTATACATTTTTTAAAACTAGACATCCAGGGGAATCCAGGATGGGGGTCTTGTGTGACTCTAACCTGGTTCTGTTGCCCAGAATCCCTTGTAAACCTCAAACTTTGTAAAGATAACCACATTTTCCTCACATTTCTGTGATAGAAACTTCTGGAATCTGTGTGGATCCTCAAACTTTTACCCTACCTGCATTCCTCATAGTCGCCCGATAAAGATGGTATCTCACTTGTGTGGGTAGGCCTAGTGCCCACCACAGGAAATGGCACAGAACACAATGTGGACACATCACATTTTTGCAATGAAAACTGACCGCTTTTTGCAATATGCCTAGCTGTGGATGTTGAACCCTCGCTCAGCCGGCACTTAGGTTAACCTAGCAAACCTATACATTTTTTAATACTAGACATCCAGGGAAATCCGGGATGGGGGTTTTGTGTGACTCTCACGAGGTTCTGTTACCCAAAATCCCTGTTAAACCTCAAACTTTGTAAAAAAAAAACACATTTTCCTCACATTTCTGTCATGGAAACTTCTGGAATCTGCGTGGATCTTCAAACTTTCACACTACCTGCATTCCTCATAGTCACCCGATAAAGATGGTATGTCACTTGTGTGGGTAGGCATAGTGCCCACCACAGGAAATGGCATGGAATACAACATGGACACATCACATTTTTGCAATGAAAACTGACCCTTTTTTGCAATATGCCTAGCGGTGGATGTTGAACCCTAGCTCAACCGGGACCTAGGTTAACCTAGTAAACCTATACATTTTCTAAAACTAGACATCCAGGGGAATCCAGGATGGGGGTCTTGTGTGACTCTAACCAGGTTCTGTTACCCAGAATCCCTTGTAAACCTCAAACTTTGTAAAAAAAATAACACATTTTCCTCACATTTCTGTGATAGAAACTTCTGGAATCTGTGTGGATCCTCAAACTTTCACCCACCCTGTATTCCCCATAGTATAGTGATAAAGATGGTATCTCACTTGTGTGGGTAGGCCTAGTGCCCACCACAGGAAATGGGACAGAACACAACGTGGACATATCACATTTTTGGAATGAAAACTGACCCTTTTTTGCAATATGCCTAGCTGTGGATGTTGAAGCGTAGCTCAGCCGGGACCTAGGTTAACCTAGTAAACCTATACATTTTTTAAAACTAGACATCCAGGGGAATCCAGGATGGGGGTCTTGTGTGACTCTAACCAGGTTCTGTTACCCAGAATCCCTTGTAAACCTCAAACTTTGTAAAGAAAAAAAATATTTTCCTCACATTTCTGTGATAGAAACTTCTATAATCTGCGTGGATCCTCAAACTTTCACCCACCCTGCATTCCTCATAGTCTCCCGATAAAGATGGTATCCCACTTGTGTGGGTAGGCCTAGTGCCCGCCACAGGAAATGGCACAGAACACAATGTGGACATATCACATTTTTGGAATGAAATCTGACCCTTTTTTGCAATATGCCTAGCTGTGGATGTTGAACCCTCGCTCAGCCGGCACTTAGGTTAACCTTAAAATGGAAATGCGACACTTTGCGTTCAATGTACCTGAGATGCGTAACGCGATACAACAAAAGGTGGTGCAGGGAAGGTGATGCGTCGGTTCCTTACACGCTTCTGTGGCGATGCGACGAAGATCTGGTGCAAAGAAACAAAGTGGCGTCTTCTTGAGGTTGCGACAACGAAGGGGTGATGCGTGCACGCCCGACGGCCGTGCGGCGATTTCGATGAATCTTTGGAGCCGCGACAGGCCCTGCGACACGCTTCCCTGGCGATGCGACGGCATCTGATGCGAGGTCGACGATCTTCTCCTGGGATGCGGGGCGCCTCGTGTTGTGATGCGTTGGCGTCTGATGCGAGGTCGATGCTCTGCCCCGGGGATGTGACGGCGTCTGATGCGATGGCGACACTTTTCTCCGGTGCTGCGAGGTGCTTCGAAGGATGCGAGGGTGTCAGCGGCGTGCTTCTTTGGAGATGCGCCGGCGTCTGCTGCGACTTAGACACTCTTCTCCGACGATGCGAGAAACAGCGGCTGCGGCGACACGCTTCTTCGTCTTGAGTCGCGCTTCCAGCTCCCAGCGACACGCAAGTGTGTCAGAAGGTCCAAATTCCCAGCAAAGGAATACAGGGGAGCTGGTGGGTGAAGTCTGTTGTCCCTGAGACTTCAGCAGGAGGCAAGCTCTGAAATCAAGCCTTTGGAGATCCTTCACAAGTTGATGAAAGTACACACACAGTTCCCTTCTCCTTTCTTTGGCAGTCAGGCAACCACTGCAGGCAGATCCCTCTAGCTTAGGGATAGTCTTCTCCTCAGTTTCTTCTTGGTTCCGCTCCTCAGCAAAGGTTTCTTCGTGTTTCCCAAAAGTGATCTAATTTCCTAGGGGTCTGGGTCCCCTTTTATATACCTTTTCTCTTTGTTCTCTGAAGGCAGAGAAGCCTTTGCCTAGTCCAAAACCAGTTCTGGTCAGTCCTGGAGCACTTTGTTTACAGGACTCCTTCTATCCTTTCAGAATGTGGGGCAGAGTGCTCAGCCGCCCGGCAGGAGGTGGAGCCAGAATTGTGGAAGGCAGGCACAGCCCTATTCAGACCCAGGTGCAACTCCTCCCTCCACTCTGGATGCAGATCTCTCTATTCAGCCCTGTGCTGACTCACCCTGTCTCCTAGAGTCCCCCAGCCCCTGTCACTCACAAACCCAGACAAGGAATACACAACCTAGCAGAGGCAGGCTTGGATAGTTAGGCAAGAAAATACTTACTTTCTAAAAGTGGTATTTTCAAACACAGAATGTTAAAACCAACTTCACTAAAAGATGTATTTCATCATCCTGAGTTCAGGCATACTAAATTCGTTTTTCTACCATGTTCCCTGGGTCAGTTAGGATTATAAGGTGTAATAATCAAACTGCCCATTCTGGCCTATGGGAACAGGTAGCCTTGCAATAGTGAAAAACGAAAATGGCTGTAATTCACTATTAGGACATGCCTCAGACACCAGGGCATGTCCTACCTTATACTTACAATGCACCCTGCCCTAGGGCCTACTTTAGGGGTAACCAACATGCAGTAAAGGGAAGGTTTAGGGACTGGTAAGTGGGTATACTCACCAAGTCGACATGGCAGCCCTAGGCTGCACACAGGCTCTGCAATGGCAGGCCTGAGACACATTTTACAAGCTGCTTCTGTGGGTGGCACAACCAGTGCTGCAAGCCCACCAGCAGCATTAGAGTTACAAGCCCTGGGCACACTCAGTGCACTGTACTAGGGACTGACAAGTAAACCAATCATCCAATAATGGAGTCATTAATACATAGCACAATTTATCATAGGGAGCACTTGCAGTGTGGCATTGAATAGCAGTGGCACACTGCCCAAAGCATCTAAACCAGCAAAAACAGATCAATAACATTGGAGGCATCATCAAAAAATGGAAGGGAGACCCACGCCAAGGATGCCAGGTCTAACACTAGCTCAGCCGGGACCTAGGTTAACCTAGTAAACCTACACATTTTGTAAAACTAGACATCCAGGGGAATCCAGGATGGGGGTCTTGTGTGACTCTAACCAGGTTCTGTTACCCAGAATCCCTTGTGAACCTCAATCTTTGTAAAAAAACAACACATTTTCCTCATATTTCTGTGATAGAAAATTCTGGAATCTGCGTGTATCCTCAAACTTTCACCCACCCTGTATTCCCCATAGTCTCCCGATAAAGATTGTATCTCACTTGTGTGGGTAGGCGTAGTGCCCGCCACAGGAAATGGCACAGAACACAACATGGACATATCACATTTTTGGAATGAAAACTGACCATTTTTTGCAATATGCCTAGCTGTGGATGTTGAACCCTCGCTCAGCCGGCACTTAGGTTAATCTAGCAAACCTATACATTTTTGAAAACTAGACATCCAGGGAAATCCGGGATGGGGGTCTTGTGTGACTCTCACCAGGTTCTGTTACCCAGAATTACTTGTAAACCTCAAATTCTGTAAAAAAACAAAACACATTTTCCTCACATTTCTGTGATAGAAACTAATGGAATCTGCGTGGATCCTCAAACTTTCACCCAACCAGCATTTCCCATAGTCTCCCGATAAAGATTGTATCCCACTTGTGTCGGTAGGCCTAGTGCCCACCACAGGAAATGGCACGGAACACAACATGGACACATCACATTTTTGCAATGAAAACTGACCCTTTTATGCAATATGTCTAGCTGTGGATGTTGAACCCTAGCTCAGCCGGGACCTAGGTTAACCTAGGAAACCTATACAGTTGTGAAAACTAGACATCCAGGGAAATCCGGGATGGGGGTCTTGTGTGACTCTGACCAGGTTCTGTTACCCAGAATCCCTTGTAAACCTCAACATTTATTAAAAAAAAACCTACATTTTCCTTATATTTCTGTGATAGAAATGTCTGGAATCTGCGTGGATCCTCAAACTTTCACCCACCCTGTATTCCCCATAGTCTCCCGATAAAGATGGTATCTCACTTGTGTGGGTAGGCCTAGTGCCCACCACAGGAAATGGCATGGAACTCAACATGGACACATCACATTTTTGCAATGAAAACTGACCCTTTTTTGCAATATGCCTAGCTGTGGATGTTGAACCCTAGCTCAACCGGGACCTAGGTTAACCTAGTAAACCTATACGTTTTTTAAAACTAGACATCCAGGGGAATCCAGGATGGGGGTCTTGTGTGACTCTAACCAGGTTCTGTTATCAGAATCCCTTGTAAACCTCAAATTCTGTAAAAAAACAAAACACATTTTCCTCACATTTCTGTGATAGAAACTTCTGGAATCTGCGTGGATCCTCAAACTTTCACCCACCCTGCATTCCTCATAGTCTCCCGATAAAGAGGGTATCCCACTTGTGTGGGTAGGCCTAGTGCCTGCCACAGGAAATGGCACAGAACACAACGTGGACACATCACACTTTTGCAATGAAAACTGACCGCTTTTTGCAATATGCCTAGCTGTGGATGTTGAACCCTAGCTCAGCAGGCACTCAGGGTAACCTAGCACACCTATACATTTTTGAAAACTAGACATCCAGGGGAATCCAGGATGGGGATCTTGTGTGACTCTCACCAGGTTCTGTTACCCAGAATTCTTTGTAAACCTCAAACTTTGTAAAGCAAAAGACATTTTCCTCACATTTCTGTGATAGAAACTTCTGGAATCTGTGTGGATCCTCAAACTTTCACCCTCCCTGCATTCCTCATAGTCACCCGATAAAGATGGTATCTCACTTGTGTGGGTAGGCCTAGTGCCCGCCACAGGAAATGGCACAGAACACAACGTGGACATATCACATTTTTGGAAAGAAATCTGACCCTTTTTTGCAATATGCCTAGCTGTGGATATTGAACCCTCGCTCAGCCGGCACTTAGGTTAACCTAGCAAACCTATACATTCTTTAATACTAGACATCCAGGGAAATCCGGGATGGGGGTCTTGTGTGACTCTCACGAGGTTCTGTTACCCAAAATCCCTGTTCAACCTCAAACTTTGTAAAAAAACCCCCACATTTTCCTCACATTTCTGACATAGAAACTTCTGGAATCTGCGTGGATCTTCAAACTTTCACACTACCTGCATTCCTCATAGTCACCCGATAAAGATGGTATGTCACTTGTGTGGGTAGGCCTAGTGCCCACCACAGGAAATGGCATGGAATACAACATGGACACATCACATTTTTGCAATGAAAACTGGCCCTTTTTTGCAATATGCCTAGCTGTGGATGTTGAACCTTAGCTCAACCGGGACCTAGGTTAACCTAGTAAACCTATACATTTTTTAAAACTAGACATCCAGGGGAATCCAGGATGGGGGTCTTGTGTGACTCTAACCAGGTTCTGTTACCCAGAATCCCTTGTAAACCTCAAACTTTGTAAAAAAAAAAACCACATTTTCCTCACATTTCTGTGATAGAAACTTCTGGAATCTGCGTGGATCCTCAAACTTTCACCCACCCTGTATTCCCCATAGTCTCCTGATAAAGTTGGTATCTCACTTGTGTGGTGGGTAGGCCTAGTGCCCACCACAGGAAATGGGACAGAACACAACGTGGACATATCACATTTTTGGAATGAAAACTGACCCTTTTTTGCAATATGCCTAGCTGTGGATGTTGAAGCGTAGCTCAGCCGGGACCTAGGTTAACCTAGTAAACCTATACATTTTTTAAAACTAGACATCCAGGAGAATCCAGGATGGGGGTCTTGTGTGACTCTAACCAGGTTCTGTTACCCAGAATCCCTTGTAAACCTCAAACTTTGTAAAAAAAAAAAACACATTTTCCTCACATTTCTGTGATAGAAACTTCTGGAATCTGCGTGGATCCTCAAACTTTCACCCACCCTGCATTTCCCATAGTTTCCTGATAAAGATGGTATCCCACTTGTGTAGGTAGGCCTAGTGCATGCCACACGAAATGGCACGGAACACAAGATGGACACATCACATTTTTGCAATGAAAACTGACCCTTTTTTGCAATATGTCTAGCTGTGGGTGTTGAACCCTAGCTCAGCTGGGACCTAGGTTAACCTAGCAAACCTATACAGTTTTCAAAACTATACATCCAGGGGAATCCAGGATGGGGGTCTTGTGTGACACAAAGCAGGTTCTGTTACCCAGAATCCATTGTAAACCTCAACATTTGTAAAAAAACACATTTTCCTCATATTTCTGTGATAGAAATGTCTGGAATCTGTGTGGATCCTCAAACTTTCACCCACCCTCTGTTCCCCATAGTCTCCCGATAAAGATGGTATCTCACTTGTGTGGGTAGGCCTAGTGCCCGCCACAGGAAATGGCACAGAACACAACGTGGACATATCACATTTTTGGAATGAAAACTGACCCTTTTTTGCAATATGCCTAGCTGTGGATGTTGAACCCTCGCTCAGTCGGCAATTAGCTTAACCTAGCAAACCTATACATTTTTGAATACTAGTTATCCATGGAAATCCGGGATGGGGATCTAGTGTGACTCTCACCAGGTTCTGTTACCCAGAATCACTTGTAAACCTCAAACTCTGTAAAAAAACAAAACACATTTTCCTCACATTTCTGTGATAGAAACTTCTGGAATCTACGTGGATCCTCAAACTTTCACCCACCCTGCATTTCCCATAGTCTCCCGATAAAGATGGTATCCCACTTGTGTGGATAGGCCTAGTGCCCACCACAGGAAATGGCATGGAACACAACATGGACACATCACATTTTTGCAATGAAAACTGACCATTTTTTGCAATATGTCTAGCTGTGGATGATGAACCCTAGCTCAGCCGGGACCTAGGTTAACCTAGGAAACCTATACAGTTTTGAAAACTAGACATTCAGGGTAATCCAGGATGGGGGTCTTGTGTGACTCTAAACAGGTTCTGTTACCCAGGATCCCTTGTAAACCTCAAACTTTGTAAAAAAAAAACAACCCATTTTCCTCACATTTCTGTGATAGAAACTTCTGGAATCTGCGTGGATCCTCAAACTTTCACCCTCCCTGCATTCCTCATAGTCACCCGATAAAGATGGTATGTCACTTGTGTGGGTAGGCCTAGTGCCCACCACAGGAAATGGCACAGAACACAACGTGGACACATCACATTTTTGCAATGAAAACTGACAGTTTTTTGCAATATGCCTAGCTGTGGATGTTGAACCCTAGCTCAGGCAGTACCTAGGTTAACCTAGCAAACCTATACATTTTTGAAACCAAGACATCCAGTGGAATCCAGGATGGAGGGACTTTTGTGGTTTTCACCAGGTTCTGTTACCCAGAATCCCTTGCAAACCTCAAATTTTGAAAAAGAAAACACATTTTCCTTACATTTCTGTGATAGAAACTTCTGGAATCTGTGTGGATCCTCAAACTTTTACCCTCCCTGCATTCCTCATAGTCACCCGATAAAGATGGTATCTCACTTGTGTGGGTAGGCCTAGTGCCCACCACAGGAAATGGCACAGAACACAACGTGGACACATCACATTTTTGCAATGAAAACTGACCGCTTTTTGCAATATGCCTAGCTGTGGATGTTGAACCCTAGCTCAGCAGGCACTCAGGGTAACCTAGCACACCTATACATTTTTGAAAACTAGACATCCAGGGGAATCCAGGATGGGGATCTTGTGTGACTTTCACCAGGTTCTGTTACCCAGAATTCTTTGTAAACCTCAAACTTTGTAAAGCAAAAGACATTTTCCTCACATTTCTGTGATAGAAACTTCTGGAATCTGTGTGGATCCTCAAACTTTCACCCTCCCTGCATTCCTCATAGTCACCCGATAAAGATGGTATCTCACTTGTGTGGGTAGGCCTAGTGCCCTCCACAGGAAATGGCACAGAACACAACGTGGACATATCACATTTTTGGAATGAAATCTGACCCTTTTTTGCAATATGCCTAGCTGTGGATGTTGAACCCTCGCTCAGCCGGCTCTTAGGTTAACCTAGCAAACCTATACATTCTTTAATACTAGATATCCAGGGAAATCCGGGATGGGGGTCTTGTGTGACTCTCACGAGGTTCTGTTACCCAAAATCCCTGTTAAACCTCAAACTTTGTAAAAAAAACAACACATTTTCCTCACATTTCTGTCATAGAATCTTCTGGAATCTGCGTGGATCTTCAAACTTTCACACTACCTGCATTCCTCATAGTCACCCGATAAAGATGGTATGTCACTTGTGTGGGTAGGCCTAGTGCCCACCACAGGAAATGGCATGGAATACAACATGGACACATCACATTTTTGCAATGAAAACTGACCCTTTTTTGCAATATGCCTAGCTGTGGATGTTGAACCCTAGCTCAACCGGGACCTAGGTTAACCTAGTAAACCTATACATTTTTTAAAACTAGACATCCACGGGAATCCAGGATGGGGGTCTTGTGTGACTCTAAACAGGTTCTGTTACCCAGAATCCCTTGTAAACCTCAAACTTTGTAAAAAAAAAACACATTTTCCTCACATTTCTGTGATAGAAACTTCTGGAATCTGCGTGGATCCTCAAACTTTCACCCACCCTGTATTCCCCATAGTCTCCTGATAAAGATGGTATCTCACTTGTGTGGTGGGTAGGCCTAGTGCCCACCACAGGAAATGGGACAGAACACAAAGTGGACATATCACATTTTTGGAATGAAAACTGACCCTTTTTTGCAATATGCCTAGCTGTGGATGTTGAAGCGTAGCTCAGCCGGGACCTAGGTTAACCTAGTAAACCTATACATTTTTTAAAACTAGACATCCAGGGGAATCCAGGATGGGGGTCTTGTGTGACTCTAACCAGGTTCTGTTACCCAGAATCCCTTGTAAACCTCAAACTTTGTAAAAAAAAAAAGAAAAAAATTCCTCACATTTCTGTGATAGAAACTTCTGGAATCTGCGTGGATCCTCAAACTTTCACCCACCCTGCATTTCCCATAGTTTCCTGATAAAGATGGTATCCCACTTGTGTAGGTAGGCCTAGTGCCTGCCACACGAAATGGCACGGAACACAAGATGGACACATCACATTTTTGCTATGAAAACTGACCCTTTTTTGCAATATGTCTAGCTGTGGGTGTTGAACCCTAGCTCAGCTGGGACCTAGGTTAACCTAGCAAACCTATACAGTTTTCAAAACTATACATCCAGGGGAATCCAGGATGGGGGTCTTGTGTGACTCTAACCAGGTTCTGTTACCCAGAATCCATTGTAAACCTCAACATTTGTAAAAAAACACATTTTCCTCATATTTCTGTGATAGAAATGTCTGGAATCTGTGTGGATCCTCAAACTTTCACCCACCCTCTGTTCCCCATAGTCTCCCGATAAAGATGGTATCTCACTTGTGTGGGTAGGCCTAGTGCCCGCCACAGGAAATGGCACAGAACACAACGTGGACATATCACATTTTTGGAATGAAAACTGACCCTTTTTTGCAATATGCCTAGCTGTGGATGTTGAACCCTAGCTCAGCCGGGACCTAGGTTAACCTTGGAAACCTATACAGTTTTGAAAACTAGACATTCAGGGGAATCCAGGATGGGGGTCTTGTGTGACTCTAAACAGGTTCTGTTACCCAGAATCACTTGTAAACCTCAAACTCTGTAAAAAAACAAAACACATTTTCCTCACATTTCTGTGATAGAAACTTCTGGAATCTGCGTGGATCCTCAAACTTTCACCCACCCTGCATTTCCCATAGTCTCCCGATAAAGATGGTATCCCACTTGTGTGGATAGGCCTAGTGCCCACCACAGGAAATGGCGTGGAACACAACATGGACACATCACATTTTTGCAATGAAAACTGACCCTTTTTTGCAATATGTCTAGCTGTGGATGTTGAACCCTAGCTCAGCCGGGACCTAGGTTAACCTTGGAAACCTATACAGTTTTGAAAACTAGACATTCAGGGGAATCCAGGATGGGGGTCTTGTGTGACTCTAAACAGGTTCTGTTACCCAGGATCCCTTGTAAACCTCAAACTTTGTAAAAAAAAAAAAAACATTTTCCTCACATTTCTGTGATAGAAACTTCTGGAATCTGCGTGGATCCTCAAACTTTCACACTACCTGCATTCCTCATAGTCACCCGATAAAGATGGTATGTCACTTGTGTGGGTAGGCCTAGTGCCCACCACAGGAAATGGCACAGAACACAACGTGGACACATCACATTTTTGCAATGAAAACTGACAGTTTTTTGCAATATGCCTAGCTGTGGATGTTGAACCCTAGCTCAGGCAGTACCTAGGTTAACCTAGCAAACCTATACATTTTTGAAAACAAGACATCCAGTGGAATCGAGGATGGAGGGACTTTTGTGGTTTTCACCAGGTTCTGTTACCCAGAATCCCTTGCAAACCTCAAATTTTGAAAAAGAAAACACATTTTCCTTACATTTCTGTGATAGAAACTACTAGAATCTGCGTTGATCCTCACACTTTCACCCATGCCGCATTCCCCATAGTCTCCCAATAAAGATGGTATCCCAATTGTGTGGGTAGGCCTAGTGCCCGCCACAGGAAATGGCACGGAACACAACATGGACACATCACATTTTTACAATGAAAACTGACCCTGTTTTGCAAAATGCCTAGCTGTGGATGCTGAACCCTAGCTCAGCCGGGACCAAGGTTAACCTAGCAAACTTATACATTTTTGAAAACTAGACATCCAGGGGAATCCAGGATGGGGGACTTTTGTGGTTTTCACCAGGTTCTGTTACCCAGAATCCCTTGCAAACCTCAAATTTTGAAAAAAAACCCACATTTTCCTCACATTTCTGTGATAGAAACTTCTGGAATGTGCGTGGATCCTCAAACTTTCACCCACCCTGCATTCCCCATAGTCTCATGATAAATATGGTATCCCACTTGCGTGGGTAGGCTGTAGGAGAGTAGGATCTGCTTCTTATGGTTACCCCCACTTTTTCCTGATGTATCACTGTGTTCGACTTAGTCTGACGGGGATGCTGCTATTCAGGACCCCAGTCTAACTGCTTTCTCCTCTAAATTGATTGCATGTACTTTAGGTACACTCCAGATTGGATTCTGGGGTACTCGTATAAGTCCCTAGTATATGGTACACTATGTACCAAGGGCATAGGTACCCCAGAGGCCTCCCAGGGGCTGCAGCTTGTATTGTGCACACCCCTGAGAGACCATTCAAAATGGCACCACAGGTCTGCTACTGCAGCCTGTGTAAGGTGGTGCATGTACCCCTTACTCAGATATAGGTTCACTATATCTATTCTAAATCACTGCACATATAAACCCCTATGGCAGGCCTTATCAATCCTGAAGGCAGGGTGCTGGGTTTTATGTGAGAGGGTGCCTCTGCATGAGCAGAGCCCCTCTGCAGCCTTCGGTATCCATTCTCCGGAGTTGTCTGTGATGCAACCAACCATATATATTTAAGTGCATTATAACCTCGCGGTAAATGCTAACTTTAAAACGGCTGCTTAGAAATATGTTGTGTTTGGTGTCAAACACCTTGGAATCATACCTCCACACCAGTAACTGGTATGGGAGGTAAGATTCCTCCCTTGTGGAACCACTACTGTGGGTCACCGGTCTACCCGGTACCAGCTTTCTCGACCTAGGCATCACAAAATGGATGCTGCCAGCCACAGACACTAGTCTGCCTTCCTGCTGCTGAGCCGAGCTCGAGCAGGGGAAGGCCTGACAATAGGTTTCTTGTCACAAGGAGGTGTGACCATCTCCCAGACAGGCTTTAGTGTATTGGGGCTGGGTGGGTGCACTCTGAGAGTGCCAGAAAGTCTGCACTGGGGGCACATTTGGTGTCCCTGTGCATAGTCCAGCTCAAACCGGTTGCAGGAGCCATTGGCTCCTGCTCTGGCATGAAACTGGACAAAGGACATGGGTGTAACCACCCCTCTGTCCTGTCCCTCCCTTAGGAGGGTCCCCAGAGTTTGTCCCACCCCTTCCTTGGATATAAAGTAGGAACTCTGACTACAGGACTTTAGATTTTACCTGGACTAAACTCTGCTACAGAAACCAAGTACTTCGACGGTCTGCACTTCGCTGGACGACAGAAGAATCTCCCTTGGAGTAAAGGAGTTACTCCCTTGCCGCAGCAGGCACCGAAACGCAACTGACCGGTTGCATCTCCAGAGCTCCTGCGGACTCTGAAGATTTCTGCAACACAGGAGGTGGGTTCCCTAAGGTCCCCGAGGTCGATCTACCCTCTCAGCGATTCTGAGACTAGTATCCCTCGTGGGGGCCCTGCAACCCGTACCCCTGTGCATCGTGTCATTTTGCAAATGCACCCACTTCATACGATTCCTGAAGCTGTGCATTGGACCATGTGTGGTCCCCCTCCGAGCAGCATTTGCACTGAAGATTGCTGGCCTCCACTCCACGAGTGCTCTGTGGGCCTGTACTTCGTGTTTTCGCTCGACGTCGCTTTGCGATCCCTGGTCCGTTGACTTGTGGGTCCTAACAAGGGTCACTCTTCTAACTGTTGGGCTTCCCTGGTTGCTCCAGACATGCCCTGACTCTCCATTGCTTGGAGAGTCCCCAGGACCTTGCTAGTCCTCACCGTAACGGTTTCCTCTGCCTGCATGGGTTGCCGTTGCCAAGGCTTGTTGGTGCTCCAGCTGGACACTGACCCCTCAGTCATCAACATCCTTCGTGGGACAGCTCACCTCCGGACTTTGGTCGCCATCGACGTTTCCTGGTCCCTGTGGCTGCAGAGTCAAGCATCCTATCTTCGCACCTGAAGCACCCAACATCGGTGGGCATTCGATTGCTCCGCTCCTGGTCATGTGAAGTGACCCAGACTTTGTCCCCTCTGCTTTCAGGTTCTTCTCACCTCGGATCCAGGCTGGGATTCCACCGGACACTTTTCTTCTCTACGGCAACAGTACTTTTTCGCATCACGCCATTGAAAACGACGAGGGTTTCCGACACCACTTGACCCCTATGCATCCGGCTCCTCTGGGATAGGTAACACGGGTACCTCGGTACTCACAAGGGTGCTGGCCTTTGAACCTTCTATGTTCCAAAGAGTTTGCTTGAAGTCCTCTCCGAAGTGTCCTTAAACTATAATTTTCCAACCGCGACTTTCCCATAGAGTTGTACGGAGCTTGCGTCTGTGTTCCCACACTGCACCCGTCCTCCGTGGGTCCCCTGTGTCACTCCTTTAAGTGGTTCCTTGGTCTTGGTATCCCAGCGATTCTACGTGCTCTAGGCCCTGTGTCTATTGAAGTCGTGGTTCTTATACAACTTTCTTAGTATATGGTTCGGTCTCCCCCTGGAGCCCGCTGTGTATTGTGCTATTTACTGTCGTTCTATTGATTAAGTATTGTGTATCTTGTGCTCTAATTTCATAAAGAGGTTAGTAGAGAGTGTTTAGTAATAAATACATATATTTTATATATCTCTTGTGTGGTTCTCCTTTCATTTGGTCATTCGGAGGTTCTGTTCTGGTAAAACAAGCTGCTTTACATTCCTTCGAGACTTAGCCTGAAGGCTGCTCTCCACAGCTACCACTAGGATAGCTTTCTATAAAGGTTGTCTTTGACCTAATCATCAATACGGGTCGTTTGGACTGGTGCAAGGTGCCCACTTTAACTAGTGGAGAGCATATACCAGGCCAACTTCTCACATTGGTGTGCAGCTGTTGGGATTCAAGCTTGCTATTGTTTTACCAGATAAATCTCATTGAGTGATCAACTGAAAACCACTAAAGGTATTAGGTACATATAAATCAAGACTAGAATAAGTAAGTTCTACTGAACTTGGAGTTGGGTAGTCAAGGGTCTAGCACACCCTTTCTCCAACTCAAGAGAGTTTAGTTCCCATTAGGTTAGGTAGGTGCCTACACCACATAACACTAATATGCCTTCTAGAGAAGAGCCCAGTGGCTCTCTGCCAACTAGATACAATGGTATCTAATTTCCAGAATTGAGAGCCATGTGTGCTTCTAGGAAGCTGAGGACAGGGAGAACAGCAAACACTCAATGTCTCTTAGAGATACTGCTGTTCGATGACCTCAGAAAAACCCCAGGGTCTGATGAGGCAGGCAGGTTGGGTGGGGCAGGGAATGAGGAAAGAGCAGGGAGTGAAACACTCTTTGATCTGGACTCAAACCTTGGCCAGGAGGATCAAGATGATTCTAACCTGGACAACCCTACTCTTCCTTCAGGTGGGGGAGAAGGCCCCAGTGGCCCTCTCTTTACTCCACCAAGGAGAGTAGACAGTCTACCTAGAAAGTCAAGATCTCCTTCTCAGGAATCTGATCATTCAGGTACTTCTGTGGGGACCTCTGCTTCTCATAAAAGGGACTCCTATTATGAGAAGAAGTGTCAGTTTCTTGAGTATGAGAGAACCAAACTCAGAATCAAGAGGGAACAATTGGCCTTAGACGGAATCCCTAGAGCTCCAGAGAGCTTCCAGAAAGTTGGGGCTAGAGCCCCATGGTGGCAGCAACAGTGTCCCTAGAGCTAGAGAATATACTCATAATCATAGGAACCTGAACAAGATAGTCCCTCCCTACCAGAGTGGGGATGACATCCACAAATGGATAACTGCACTAGAGAGGGCCTGTAAAGTACAGAGGGTCCCTCAGGAGCAGTGGGCAGCTATCTTGTGGCTCTCCTTTGCTGGCAAAGGTAGAGATAAGCTCCTCTCTGTAAGAGAAGAGGATGCTGACAATTACACAGTCTTGAAAAGTGCTCTCATTGATGGGTTTGGCTTAACCACTGAACAGTACAGGATTAAGTTCAGAGACACCCAGAAGACACAGACTCAAGACTGGGTTGACTTTGTAGATTGTGCTACTAAGGCTCTGAGGCTGGTTACTTGGCAGTAAAGTGTGTGATTTTAAAGGATTGTGCAATTTAATTATGAGGGAGCAGATCCTTAATAATTGTTAAAATCAGTTGTTCCATCAGTACCTGGTGGACTCTGATCTGACCTCTCCCGAAGAATTGCGAAAGAAGGCAGACACATGGGTCAGAACCAGGGTGAAGCAGAAAACCCAGAACCAAGGTGGTGACTCTAAGAAGCAAGATGCTAAAACCTCAGATAAGGGTGGGGAGAAAGGTAAAGACCAGAAGTCTTCACAAGGGCCCCAAAAGTCTTCATCTGGGGGGGAGTCACAATTCAACAAGGGAAAAGGCAAAAAGAAACCATGGTGTCATATCTGTAAACAGAAGACACATTGGACCAATGATTGTTCCAAATCCAAGGAATCTACTCCAACCACCACTGCCCCTAAGGCAACTGTTCCCCTAGTTCAGTCCCAAGTGGTGGTACTCAAAATAAGGGTGTAGTAGGGTCAACCCTAGGAGCTGAGATGGATTCTGGCCTAGTCAGAATTCCAACTCAGGCTGTACTAGTCTGTGATGGAGGCATGGATCTTGCCTCCCTATTTGTAAGCCCCAGTAGTCTTGGCAAATACAGACAACAGCCTTTGATAAATGGTAAGGAGGCTACAGCATTTAGGGACACAGGTGTAAGTGTCACCATGGTGACACAAGACCTTGTGGCCCCTGAGCAAATCATATTTGGTGAGATGTACCAAGTGACCAATGCAAGCAATGTCAGGACAGACCATTCCTTGGCAGTTGTGAATTTCACCTGGGGAGGGGTAACTGGCCCTAAGAAGGTTGTGGTAAGTGCAGACCTCCCTGTTGAATGCTTGTTGGGCAATGATTTAGAAACTTCAGCTTGGGCTGAGGTGGAGCTCAGGACTAGGCCTGGGCGGTAAATTCTGTTCCGCTCGCGGAGAACGCGGAATTGCCAAAAATTCCTCAATCCGCGGCTTGGCAGCATTTTTTGCTTGTTCGGGCTTTCAAACTGTGTGTTCGCGAGATATTTCTCCCCGAGCACGCAAACAGCATTCGGGAATAGGAAAAAAGCATCGCTAACGGGCGGAACAAGCAATTCCGCGTATTTGCGGAACTTTTGCGTGCTCGCGGAGATTTTTTACCGTTTCACGGAGCTATGCGTAGCGCGACTACGCAAATTCCACCCACCCCTACCCAGGACTCATGCAGAAATGTTGGGCATCCCTGCAGGTGTGTTTGCTATGACTAGGTCACAGGCAAAGATGTCTTCCACTGAACAGGCCCTGGATCCTGGAATAATGGACCAGGTGCCTTCCAAGTGAAGGAGCAGTAGGGGTAAGGCAGTGTCTTCCCCCCTGCCTCAGAATCCAGATCAGTCTCTTGAGGGAGTTGATCTTAGTCCTGAAGAAGGAACTGTCTCAGAGGAACTTGAACCTGATCAGGTTGAGTTCTTGGGGACAGGGGGCCCTTCCAGGGCAGATCTGAGCCAGGAGCAGCTGAGCTGCCCCTCTCTTGAACCCCTCAGACAGCAAGCTGCTGCTGAGGCTGCTGGGAGTGCCAGTGGGTCCCACAGGATCTACTGGGATGATGGACTCTTATACTCAGAGTATAGAGACCCCAAGCCTGGTGCTACCAGGAGGTTGATTATACCTCTGAAGTTTAGGGGCTTCCTATTGACACTGGCACATGAGATCCCATTAGCAGGTCACCTGGGCCAAAACAAGACTTGGGACAGGCTTGTCCCTCATTTTCATTGGCCACACATGTCAGAGGACACCAAGGAGTTTTGTCGCTCCTGTGTCACTTGCCAAGCCAGTGGTAAGGCAGATGGCACTACAAAGGCCCCCCTGATACCACTAGCTGTGGTGGGGGTTCCCTTTGAGAGGGTTGGGATTGACATTGTTGGTCCCATGGATCCTCAAACTGCATCTGGGCACAGATTTATACTAGTGGTGGTGGACCATGCCACTAGGTATCCAGAGGCAATCACACTTAGGACCACCACAGCTCCTGTGGTGGCTAGAGCTCTCCTGGGAATCTTTTCCAGGGTGAGTTTTCCTAAGGAGGTAGTATCAGACAGAGGTGCAAACTTCATGTCTGGTTACTTGGCTGCTATGTGGAAGGAGTGTGGAGTAAATTACAAATTTACCACCCCTTATCACCCACAATGCAATGAGTTAGTTGACAGGTTCAACAAAACCCTCAAGGGCATGATTAAAGGTCTCCCTGAAAAGCTCAGGGGTAGATGGGACATACTTTTGCCCTGCCTTCTCTTTGCCTACAGAGAGGTTCCTCAGAAGGGGGTTGGGTACAGCCCTTTTGAACTTCTGTTTGGACATCCAGTTAGGGGTCCTTTATGTCTAGTGAAGGAGGGATGGGAGTTACCTCTCAAACCCCCTAAACAGGATATTGTGGACTATGTACTTGGTCTCCGCTCCAGGATGGCAGAGTACATGAAGAAGGCATCCAAAAACCTTGAGGCTAGCCAGGAATTGCAAATGACCTGGCATGACCAAAAGGCTGTGTTGACTGTTTATCAGCCAGGACAGAAAGTATGGGTGTTGGAGCCTGTGGCCCCAGCAGCCCTCCAAGACAAGTGGAGTGGCCCTCATACAATTATTGAGCAAAAGGGAGCGGTTACCTACCTGGTGGACCTTGGAACTCCCAGGAGCCCCCATAGGGTGCTCCATGTGAACAGGCTCAAACCATATGTTTACAGGGCAGACATGGGCTTGCTCATGGCTACTGATGAGGGACAGGAGGAAGAGAGTGATCCACTCCCTGACCTGCTCCCACAGAACCCTGATGATGGTTCAGTTGATGGTGTAGCCTTGGCAGGCGGCCTCACTGGCCAGCAGCAAACTGATTGCAGGAGAGTCCTAAATCAGTACAGACATATGTTTTCACTGACTCCAAGTCAGACTACCTGGTGCACTCATGAAGTGGACACAGGTGACAGTCTGCCTGTTAAAAATAAGATTTACAGGCAACCTGACCATGTCCGGGACTGCATCAGGACTGAAGTCCAGAAGATGTTGGGACTGGAGTAATTGAGCCTCAGATAGCCCTTGGGCTAGTCCTGTAGTCTTGGTACCAAAACCTCACACCCAGGGTGGTAAGAGAGAGATGAGGTTCTGTGTTGACTACAGGGGTCTCAATGCAGTCACTAGGACTGATGCCCATCCAATACCCAGGGCAGATGAGCTTATAGATACTTTGGCCTCAGCCAAGTTTCTGAGCACCTTTGACCTGACAGCTGGCTACTGGCACATCAGATTAGCTGAGGATGCAAAGCCAAAAACAGCATTTTCAACCCCTAGTGGGCACTACCAATTTGTGGTGATGCCCTTTGGCTTGAAGAATGCGCCTGCCACTTTTCAAAGGTTGGTGAACAAAGTCCTTACAGGTCTGGAAGCCTATAGTGCAGCTTATCTAGATGATATTGCTGTCTTTAGCTCCACCTGGGAAGATCACCTGGTCTACCTGAGAAATGTTTTGGAGGCCCTGCAGAAAGCAAGCCTCACTATCAAGGCCACCAAGTGCCAGATAGGGCAGAGTAAGGTTGTATACCTAGGCCACCTTGTGGGTGGAGGTCAGGTTCAACCATTGCAGAGCAAAATCCAACCATCATGGACTGGGTTGCTCCAACCACCCAGACTCAGGTCAGAGCTTTCTTGGGCCTGACTGATTAGTATAGGAGGTTTGTCAAAGGATATGGATCCATAGTGACCCCTTTGAATGATTTGACTTCCAAAAGAATGCCTAAGAAAGTTCAGTGGACAGTTAACTGTCAAAAGGCATTTGATGACCTGAAGCAGGCCATGTGCACTGCTCCCATTCTGCAAAAACCTGACTATTCCAAACAATTCATTGTTCAAACTGATGCATCTGAGTTGGGGATAGGGGCTGTGTTATCACAACTGAATGAAGAGGGTCAGGATCAGCCAGTAGCTTTTATTAGCAGAAGGCTGACCCCCATAGAGAAACGTTGGTCAGCTAGTGAGAGGGAAGCCTTTGCTGTGGTTTGGGCCTTGAAGAAGCTGAGGCCATACTTGTTTGGCACTCACTTCATTGTTCAGACAGACCATAAGCCCCTCTTATGGCTAAAAAAGATGAAGGGTGAAAACCCCAAACTTTTGAGGTGGTCCATTTCCCTACAGGGGATGGACTATACAGTGGAACATAGACCTGGGAGTAGCCATGCCAATGCAGATGGACTCTCCAGATATTTTCACTTAGACCATGAAGACTCAACTGGTCAAGGTTAGTTTAATGTCCCTGCGTTTGGGGGTTGTGTAGGAGAGTAGGATCTGCTTCTTATGGTTACCCCCACGTTTTGCTGATGTATCACTGTTTTCAACTTAGTCTGACTGGGATCCTGCTATTCAGGACCCCAGTCTAACTGCTTTCTCCTCTAAATTGATTGCATGTACTTTAGGTACACTCCAGATTTGATTCTGAGGTACCCTTATAAGTCCCTAGTATATGGTACACTATGTACCCAGAGGCCTCCCAGGGGCTGCAGCATGTATTGTGCCACCCCTGAGAGACCATTCAAAATGGCACCACAGGTCTGCTACTGCAGCCTGTGTAAGGTGGTGCATGCACCCCTTACTCAGATATAGGTTCACTATATCTATTCTAAATCACTGCACATATAAACCTATCAGTCACCCCTATGGCAGGCCTTATCAATCCTGAAGGCAGGGTGCTGGGTTTTATGTGAGAGGGTGCCCCTGCATAAGCAGAGCCCCTCTGCAGCCTTCAGAATCCATTCTCCGGGGTTGTGTGTGATGCAGCCAACCATATATATTTAAGTGCATTATAACCTCGCGGTAAATGCTAACTTTAAAACAGCTGCTTAGAAATATGTTGTGTTTGGTGTCAAACACCTTGGAATCATACCTCCACACCAGTAACTGGTGTGGGAGGTATGATTCCTCCCTTGTGGAACCACTACTGTGGGTCACCGGTCTACCCGGTACCAGCTTTCTCGACCTGGGCATCACAAAATGGATGCTGCCAGCCACAGACACGAGTCTGCCCTCCTGCTGCTGAGCCGAGCTCGAGCAGGGGAAGGCCTGACAATAGGTTTCCTGTCACAGGGAGGTGTGACCACCTCCCAGACAGGCTTAGTGTATTGGGGCTGGGTGGGTGCACTCTGAGAGTGCCAGAAAGTCTGCACTGGGGGCACATTTGGTGTCCCTGTGCATAGCATAGCCAGCTCAAACCAGTTGCAGGAGCCATTGGCTCCTGCTCTGGCACGAAACTGGACAAAGGACATGGGTGTAACCACCCCTCTGTCCTGTCCCTCCCCTAGGAGGGTCCCCAGAGTTTGTACCACCCCTTCCTTGGGTATAAAGTAGGAACCCTGACTACAGGACTTTAGATTTTACCTGGTCTAAACTCTGCTACAGAAACCAAGTACTTCAACGGTCTGCACTTCGCTGGACGACAGAAGAATCTCCCTTGGAGGAAAGGAGTTACTCCCCTGCAGCAGCAGGCACCGAAATACAACTGACCGGTTGCATCTCCAGAGCTCCTGCGGACTCCGAAGATTTCTGCAACACAGGAGGTGGGTTCCCTAAGGTCCCCGAGGTCGATCTACCCTCTCAGCGGTTCTGAGACTAGTATCCCTCGTGGAGGCCGTGCAACCCGTACCCCTGTGCACCGTGTCATTTTGCAAGTGCATCCACTTCACGACGATTCCTGAAGCTGTGCATTGGACCACATGTGGTCCCCACTCCAAACAGCATTTGCACCGAAGATTGCTGATCTCCACTTCACAAGTGCTCTGTGGGCCTGTACTTTGTGTTTTCGCTCGATGTCCCTTTGTGATCCCTGGTCCGTTGACCTGTGGGTCCTAACAAGGGTCACTCTTCTAACTGTTGGGCTTCCCTGGTTGCTCCAGATGTGCCCTGACTCTCCATTGCTTGGAGAGTCCCCAGGACCTTGCTAGTCCTCACCGTAGCTGTTTCCTCTGCCTGCGTGGGTTGCCGTTGCAAAGGCTTGTTGGTGCTCCAGCTGGACACTGACCCCTCAGTCATCGACATCCTTCATGGGACAGCTCACCTCCGGACTTTGGTTGTTGTCGACGTCTCCTGGTCCCTGTGGCTGCAGAGTCAAGCATCCTATCTTCTCACCTGAAGAACCCAACATCGGTGGGCATTCGATTGCTCCGCTCCTGGTCACGTGAAGTGACCCAGACTTTGTCCCCTCTGCTTTCAGGTTCTTCTCACCTCGGATCCAGGCTTGGATTCCACCGGACACTTTTCTTCTCTATGGCAGCAGTACTTTTTCGCATCACGCCATTGAAAACGACGAGGGTTTCCGACACCACTTGACCCCTATGCACCCGGCTCCTCTGGGATAGGTAACACGGGTACCTCGGTACTCACAAGGGTGCTGGCCTTAGAACCTTCTATGTTCCAAAGGGTTTGCTTGAAGTCCTCTCCGAAGTGTCCTTAAACTATAATTTTCCAACTGCGACTTTCCCATAGAGTTGTACGGAGCTCGCGTCTGTGTTCCCACACTGCACCCGTCCTCCGTGGGTCCCCTGTGTCACTCCTTTGGGTGGTTCCTTGGTGTACCAGCGATTCTACGTGCTCTAGGCCCTGTGTCTATTGACATCGTGGTTCTTATACCACTTTCTTAGTATATGGTTTGGTCTTCCCCTGGAGCCCGCTGTGTATTGTGCTATTTACTGTCGTTCTATTGATTAAGTATTGTGTATCTTGTGCTCTAATCTCATAAAGAGGTTAGTAGAGAGGGTTTAGTAATAAATACATATACTTTATATATCTCTTGTGTGGTTCTCCTTTCATTTGGTCATTCAGGAGGTTCTGTTCTGGTAAAACAAGCTGCTTTACATTCCTTCGAGAGTTAGCCTGAAGGCTGCTCTCCACAGCTACCACTAGGATAGCTTTCTATAAAGGTTGTCTTTGATCTAATCATCAATAAGGGTCGTTTGGACTGGTGCAAGGTGCCCACTTTAACTAGTGGACAGCATATACCAGGCCAACTTCTCACATAGGCCTAGTGTCCGCCACAGGAAATGGCACGGAACACAACATGGACACATCACATTTTTGCAATGAAAACTGACCCTTTTTTGCAATATGCCTAGCTGTGGATGTTGAACCCTAGTGATGGAGCAAGGACTCGTAAATGAGACTTGCTCAGAAGCAATCCTTTCGTTTTAACTCATTAACGAATTACTAACAACGTGTTTGTAATTAATATTTCGTATTTAGAAAAGACACGGGGAGAATGAAGCCTGCCTATGTGTTTACTAAATGTAACAACATGAACTAAGAACTAAAACGCACTCTAACAAGGGATCTTTACTGCGCATGTGTCTACTGCATCTACGTAGTATGATGTACTAATGCTTAGAGGGAAATTCTTGCCCTTGCGCAAAGATAATAAAAATGGCCGCTTGAAAGCTCACACGCATGGCACCTGCTTGGCTGAAATAGAAAATAAGTTTTATACTAACGCAAATGCAGAAAGGATAATAATAATTAGAGTGGGTTAGAGTAGAGGTTGGTGGTGTACAGTGAAACCATTTATTTTTGAGAATAACATTTCTTCTTTTGACTTTATTATTAGTGCGCATTTGGGCCTTCCACACTTGTCTGAATTGAGCTGACTGACTTGACCCCACGCATGCGCATCAGAGAGAGAATAAGGAAAGATGAGTAAGGACTTGTCACACGTCCAAGGCCAGCGAAGATGTGCCCTGGGAACATGAGGGTGAAGAGTTCATATGAAGAAGTTTTATTCATGATATTGAAAAAAAATTATTAATAAAGTTTGGACATGTATGGGAAAGGAAATGATTTAATAAAGTTTGAGGGAGGGATTTGAAAACAATGGTTTAATGAAATAAGTGAAATGTAAGCATGGTGTGACGATCATCCCCCTTCGCCTGTCCAATCAGAGTTAGTATTTTGTGAAATTGAAACATTAATGGGTGGTACATGGTAATGGAAAGGTATAATTGAGGTAGTTTTAGTTAGTTAGTTTAGCTGACCAGGAGCATGACACGAGAGCAGAAGCACAGAAGCAGAGCTCGGGATGCTGTCAGCGCTGGGGGTAGTGCTGATGCTGTGAGACGCTGATGAAGAAATCGAATGCGGAACCATCTGTTTTAACTTAATTGGGTTGGAAAGAAGATCGCAGAAGAACCACGAGGAGGAAGAGAGTGTCAGAGAGGGGTGCGACGTAGTCGTCGGTATTTAGAGAGGTGAAGTATTCTGTCCTGATTCCTGTCCTGAAGTCTTTGTCTCCTGATCTATCCCGGGGGACCCTTACCAGCCCTTTGGCCAGGGCGTTGGTCTTCACACCATTCTTGGTAAATATAAATTCATCGTATTGATAGATATTCTTCTCTCTCTGTCCTCTTCTTTCTGAGCATAGTTATTGTGTGAATCTGAATTGCTATTGCTTATTGAAAATTGATTGAATTGACACTCTTGCAAATGAGGGTGTTTGTACTGAAACTTTGAGATGGTTCACACTCAATTAATTTAGTTAAAGATTTTAAAACTTCCCGAGTCTGTGATTATTTCATTTTAATCGAGAAATGTTTAATAAGTTATGTTAATTATCACTATCAACTAATTCCAACTAATGGTCCATTGACCAGAGGAAAGAACTAATTGATCAGTGAAAGGTTTAGTTAGGGAAAAGAAATAACTAGATCTTGGAGTATGAAAATCATAAACTAAGTTCCAGCGGTCTACTTGGTATTTAGTGGAAGAAGTTATATGGGCCCAAGTGAGTATATGGTAGTGGAGTATCTGCTGTTAGTACACCGCTGGATCAGTTTTCTGGTAGCAGAGGATGGTTATTATTGACTAGTTTGGTGATAAGTATAGATTATTGATTATTAATTTATGTATTAACAAACGAGTTAGCGTCCTTGTTTTATGTTGTCTGGGAAATTCCCGGGGAATGAATAGCGGGTTGCGATAGAAACCACACTGCAGTGAGGTTACTCGTCTGTTGGAATAACACTGAGAAGCTAGGTAGGGCTGGCAGTGTTAAAGTAGGGACTATTTTCTGTGGAAAAGTGAGAGTGATTGATAGCAAAGAGTTCGCTAGTGAAACTTTAGGCGTTATATCACCTAGAAAGGGTAACCCTGAAGGAGTAGCAGGTTCTTCCAAGCTAGATTGACAGCAAAAGGAGTTCGCTGGTGAAACTTTGGTCTCAAATTTCCCAAAACGGGTGACACCGGAGGAGCAGCAGGTTCTCTAGAGCTCGAATGAAGGGTAAGCGGAAGGGTTTTACTCACAGTGGAAAGAAATAAACTATCCTTTGATTTAGTGGAACAGACAGAGTAGCAAATGTTTTTATGTAGTTAATAACAAAGAATTTTAAAGAAAATATTGAGAAATAAGTTTTCGTATTACCTTGTGAAGGGAGGGTCAGCTGCCGGAGTGGTACTGACGTCACAGTGAGCCGCGCTGGGATTGGTAGAAACAGCGGGCCTGTGACAGGAGCAGGCTTGTAAAGGAGGGGTCAGTAGTAAGGAGCAGAACTGACGTCAGAAAAGGCCGCGCTGGCATTGGTCAGATCACGAGCGTGACCCTCATTTGATTGGATAGCTAGTTAGAAGCCGCGCTAGGATTGGTGGAGAGAAAGATTGTATGCGGGATTTTGATTTGACCGTTAGTGCAAGACGTACAGGTAGAAGATTTCAAGGGTTTGCAGAATACAATTTCCTACATCGTTCCTCAAGGATGTATGGAGAGAAAAGAAAGATGTCATTTTTAAAGAAAATTAAGAATTTCTTTGTAAAGGATAAGCCTGTGTTGACTAGAGAGAGAATTCCTATTCCGCCACCGAAAACACCAGCATCTTTCATGATGATGGAAAGAGGATATCATACTTGGGTATGGTTGGAAAACTGGATAGAATATACAAAGGATGATGGAGTGTTAGCATTTCCTAAAGATGGTACATTTAATGGGAGGATTCTTCAGAATTTGAGATTGAAAATGAATGATTTGGAACCTAGACCTAGGTTAACTCAATATGAGGCTTTGGAAGAATGGGAGACTGAGTCATATAAACTAGAGCAATGCAGAGGTGGAAGATATAGAGGATTCTTTCCCAGACATTTGCATGAGTCACGTGAAGGACAGATGAAACAATGGAGGAGAGCTATGGTATCAGAAGGTTTATATCTAGTGTTAATGGCTGAGGAACAGCCTGGAGGAAAGTGTAAGGAGAAAAGGAAACACATGAACACAGCAGGATATGGTGAATCAAATGATAAGTTGTTAGAGGATATTTTAATTAAAAATCCAACGCCGTATCAAGTAGCAACTAGTAAGGTTACCCCAAGTGCACCAGTAATGGGAATGCCATTAACCCCCGCAGATTTTACATGATACGTCATATAACAGAGTATTACAGGATAATGAAAGATGTTTTAAACAAAACTAGAGAAGAACTAGTTCAAAAGATAAATCAATTAACTTTGAATACTGAAGCTTTGACAGTACCAGTGACCATTGGTCCAGTAATACCATTGTATGGAAATAAAAAGATTTGCCAAAAATCACAGTCTGTGACAATGCCACTAAATAGTCCTAGGAAAGAGATAATAATTACAGATGACCAGGTTAGCAAAAGTGAGTCAATTATTTCATTAATGGATCTCCCTAATGTGGAACCTTTGACGGAAACTCCAAAGAAAGTTACGTCTATGAATTTGAGAGAAAGAAGACCTTTAGTTCATTCAGGAACTGAAGGCGCAACAGTAGTTACCTCTGAAGATATAGAAAGATGGGCACAGGAAAGAGATAATCAGAACCCAACACCAAGAATTTTAGACATCAGTAGATTGAAAGTGGAATTCGAAGAGATGATGACAGGATGTGTGGGCACAGAAAGATTGAATGCTTACAATGAAGAAGAATTATTATTTTTATGTAAGGGTATAACCAGAAGAGCAAGAGTAGTCCATGAGAGATTGACTGAAGTTGCTTCAGAGATTGGAATAGACATAGGGAAATCAAAGTTGTTACAGAAACCATATCGAGTGGACTTTACTGATAGAGATTTAGAAAGTGTAAATGCTTCTGGAAAGAGACCACAGATAAAGGAATTAATGAGCATTTTGCGAAAATGGGGAGACATTGATAAATGGAGAATTAGGTGGATAAGAAAGAAAGAGGAAGTACAAGCGAGAGAAGCAGTAGCTGCATTTCCAGTAAGAGAAACAAGCAAAATGGAAAAATTGTGTACAATGAGAGAGGTTCCTGGAGGTGGATATGTTCATGTTCCTTGGAGTAGACAAGATATTTTGTCATTTACAAATGATTTTCCAAAGCTGAGAGACAAACCAGTTGAATGGTTCAAACAGGTAGAGAGATTTGTGAAGGTTTCAAAGGTTTTATTGAAGGTTTTGGATGGTCTATTTGATATAGTGGTACCTGCTGATTTATGGACAGAATGCAAAATTACAATTGTTTGGCCTAATGAGGAGTATGCTAGAGATTCAAAGACAGGAGCACCCTCAGAGAAGGTGATGAAAAAGTATCACCAAGTGATTACGTATTTGAAAGGGACAATTCCTCCTAAAGAAACAGATTGGGTAGAAATGGACAAAACAACTCAAGAACCAAATGAATCTGTACATGCATATTATGAGAGGTTATTACAGGTGTTTAAGCAGTATAGTGGTTTTGAGAATATTGGTGACAAGGATATGGGACATTTTGTGAATCGGTTTGTATATGGTTTGAAACCAGAGATTAGTCAGATGATACAGCAGCACATGTTGTGTTGGCAAAGCAAGACAGTGGATGAGATTTTAAAGTATGCAAAATATTGTGGAGATGACATTGAGGCCAGGCATAGGAAGCTAAAAGAGAAAATGATGTGGGCACAAGTTAAATTGGCAGAACAGCAAGAAGAGAAAACAATTGAACAAAATAATAATCAAGTGAAAGAACAGAGTCAGAATAATCAAGGAGCGAATGGACAGAGAAGAAACGAAAAAGAAGTTTCTTTGTCATGCGTGCGGAAAGCTTGGACATTGGAAGAACGAGTGTAAGAGTACTCAGAATAATAAGAGTAATAATGGGCCAAATCAAAATTTAATCCCACAGATGCAGAATGAAGTACTTATGAATCAGCAGCAGCAGGTAGTTACTCTACAATATCAGGTGCCACTAGCTCCTATGCCAAATTTTGTGAATCATCAGAGTTTCAGTGCGAACAACGGATTTCAAGGAGAAAGTGGTAAGAATAATAGAACAATTACACAATATTTTTTGCAGAATGATGAGGAAAATTCAGATCCTACCCAATGACGGTACCTGAGGGGGGAGGAAGAGGAGTGCTTGCTTGGCGCATCCTTGCCGGTAGATCATTCAGGTCCATTTGTTGATGGGAAAGTAGAAGGTAAAGACATTACTTTCCTATTGGATACTGGTGCTACCAGGTCTACTGTGAGAACAGCAGACATCCCAAACCTACCCCTCTCGGGAGAATCAATCCAAGTTGTAGGCATGTCAAACCAACAGATTAGAACCCCAATCACCAAACCAATGGAGGTACACATTGGAAATTTTAAAGAAATGCATCGGTTTGTAGTTTGCGATTCCAGTCCTGTAAATCTGTTGGGAAGAGATCTTTTGTGCAAGATGAATTGCACAATCTATTGTACACCGGATGGTGTCGCTTTCCAAACCCCTGATGAAGACGTTGTATATAAGATGATGTTAGCCAAACAAGGAACGGAAATAGATGAAATGTTTTCACTAATGACTGAAAATGAATTACCAGAAGAGTTGAGAGCCACAGTTAATCCAGACGTGTGGGATTTTACAGGAAAAGACATTGGGCTAATGACAAATATAGACCAGTTAAAGTGACAGTGAAAGAAGGTGCAGTGTATCCAAACACCCGACAGTACAAGATGAATCCAGAAGTAAAGGCAGGAATTATTCCAGAAATTGAACGAATGGTTAAGCAAGGTATTTTAAAAGAAGTGATGGGTAGTCCCTGTAATTCGCCAATAATGGGACTGAAAAAGCCTAGCGGAAAGTACAGAATAGTGCAGGATTTACGGAAAATAAATAAAATTGTAGTGCCATGTTGTTCAATAGTGCCAAATCCAGCAGTGATCCTTTATCAGATACCTTGGAATGCAGGTTGGTTTACAGTAATTGATTTATGCCAAGCGTTCTTTTCTATTCCTTTACACCCAGACAGCCAGTATCTTTTTACGTTTAAGTTTGAGGATCGTATTTACGCATGGTGTCGAGTTCCTCAAGGGTACACAGAGAGTCCTTCAATTTTTATTCATATTTTGAAAAAGTGGCTAGAATCATTGATTATGCCTGGAAAATCTGTTCTGGTCCAGTACATTGATGACCTACTGGTGGCATCAAAAACACGAGAAGATTGTGTCACAGACACAATTGCATTGCTGAACCATTTGGCTGAAGGAGGGCACAAGGTGTCTCCAGAAAAATTACAATTCTGTCAACAAGAAGTTAGATATTTAGGGCATAAAATAGAAAGAGGAGTTAGAAAAGTGACACGGGAAAGAATAAAAATAATCAAAGAAATGCAATTGCCACAGACTCAGAGAGAAATGAGAATGTTTCTGGGAGTGGTTGGATACTGTAGGCAATGGATTAATGGTTTTTCGATGTTAGCGAAACCATTAATACAGATGATCCGGAAAAGAGCAAAAGATCCGATTAATTGGAATGATGATTGCATAGAGGCATTTGTGAAATTAAGAAACTGTTTGTGTGAAGCTCCTGCCTTGGGCATGCCTGATTATTCAAAAGACTATGCATTGTTTTGTTGTGAAAGAGAGAATTGTGCACTCTCAGTCCTAACACAGAGACATGGATTGAGTCGACGTCCAGTGGCATATTTTTCAGCTACATTGGATCCAGTGGCTTCAGCATTGCCTGGCTGCTTAAAAGCAGTAGCTGCTACTTGTATGAGTCTGGAGCAGAGTGAGTCGATAGTGATGGGACATCCGGTAAAAGTTTATGTTCCACACTCAGTTGAAATTCTTTTGACAAGAACAGGAACACAACATCTCACCCCTAGTCGATTGACTAAGTATGAAAGAATGATTTTTGGGAGCTGACAACGTGACTGATAAGGTGTACGATTATGAACCCAGCTACCCTACTGCCAGACCCCTGTGATGAAGAAGTGAGAGATGAGAGTGATCATGATTGTTTGGAAGTGACTGAGTTATGTACGAAGCCCCGGCCTGATATAAAAGAGACACCTTTGAAAGAGGCTGACCATGAGTTATTTGTAGATGGTTCCTGCCTCAGAACACAAGAAGGAGGACTAAGTGCTGGATATGCTGTTTGTAAAATATCTGGGGTAATTGAAGCATCCTGTTTACCTGGGGTCAAGTCTGCACAAGTAGCTGAATTGGTCGCCTTAACAATGGCATGCAAAAAGGGGAAAAATTGGAGAGTAAACATATTTACGGACAGTCAATATGGGTTCGGGATTGTGCACGACTTCGGCCAGCTCTGGATGCAGAGGGGATTTCTGACTTCTTCAGGATCTCCTATCAGAAATAGCAAAAATGTGAAGGATTTGTCGGAAGCATTACAATTGCCAAAAGAGATAGCAGTTGTAAAATGCGCTGCACTTCAGTCAGGAAATGACTATGTGACTGCTGGCAATAATTATGCTGATCAAGTAGCCAAATACTGTGCCAAAAATACAGTGGCCATAAACAGAAAAATTGAAACGGGTGAAACCAGATGCCAACTTATGTTTTTCTCAGTACCAGAAACATGGGATGAGATTAGACAATTGCAGGAAGAAGTTGAGGAAAAGGAAAAGGAAATTTGGATAAAGGCAGCTTGTACAAAAAGACCAGAAGATGAAGTATGGGTATATATAGATGAAAGACCAGTCATGCCAGATTGTTTGCTTTCAAAAATGGCAAGAGTGTATCATGGAGCAACACACATAGGGAGAGACTCAATGATCAGGCTATTCAGACAGAGTTGGTACAATCCGAAGTTCAGGGTAGTCACAGAGAGCCTTTGCCCAAGATGCTTAACCTGTCAGCAGCAAAATCCAGGTAGGAAGACAGTGGTAAGCTGGGGAAAGATTGGAAAGGCAGAAGGACCAGATTACAGTTGGATGTTATCGAATTGCCCCCAT
Organism: Calotriton arnoldi; assembly: GCA_963921515.1. Lineage (NCBI taxonomy): Eukaryota > Metazoa > Chordata > Amphibia > Caudata > Salamandridae > Calotriton > Calotriton arnoldi. Next base: position 480,403 of record CAWUFW010007915.1, on the reverse strand, counting down.
GCAATGGACTAAAATATATTCTTGTCATAGTATGCCTTTTCTCAAGATGGGTGGAAGCCTATCCCACTCGAAGAAATGACAGTCCTACAGTTGCAAAATTGTTGTTGAGGGAGTTAGTTCCACGTTTTGGTTTTCCAGTCACTTTGGAATCAGATGGAGGCCCTCATTTTAATAGTGAAATAATTCGATTAATCTGTGCTGTATTTAATATTGAACAAAAACTGCACTGTGCTTATCGTCCAGAGGCTTCTGGAATTGTTGAGCAAATGAATGGCACAATCAAGTCAAGATTGGGGAAGGTGTGTGCATCCACAAAGCTGAAATGGCCAGATGCATTACCTCTTGTATTGATGGGTCTCAGAAGTATTCCAGACAGAAAAACAGGAATGAGCCCACAGGAAGTTCTCATGGGAAGAGCCATGAGACAGGCATTTATTCCTGGAAATAAATTAATGAGTATAACTGATGATCTGGTATTGGACTATTGCAAAGGATTGGCTGAAATGGTGCGTTCTGTCTCTCACCAGGTTGGAGAAAACGCAGTTGAAAGACAGCCAGACCAAGCGCATGATTTGAATCCTGGAGATTGGGTGCTAGTAAAAAAACACGCAAGAAAGTTGTGCCTAGCACCAAGGTGGGACAAACCGCGGCAAGTCATACTAGTCACTACCACAGCAGTGAAGTGTGCAGGTTTGCCCAATTGGATTCATGCCAGCCATACCAGAAGAGTTCCGAGCCCATCAGAACAACAAGAGCAACCACTGACTGAACAGGCTGAAGTGTCAGGTGTTGTAAGCTCTGAGATTGAAGAATCTAGAGTAATAGATTCTGAAAGACAACCATATGACGAACAGCCAAGTACAAGTCAGGAAGAGTGGATACCAGTGATTGAAGTAATTGATGATGTTATTGAAACAAGAAGAAGAACAGAACTGAAAAGTCAGGAAAGTAGTCAGGAAGAGACAGGGGAAGAAGAACACACTCAGGTGGAAAATAAAAAAGACTTTCATGAACCTGAGGAGGGAAAAATAGAAGAACACGTTCAGGCGGAAGAAGAAAAGTTTGAATTAAGACCTGAACAGGATCAGATAGAGATAGAAGAACGGGTTCAGGCAGAAGAAGAAAAGTTTGAAGTAAGACCTGAACAGGATCACATAGAATTAGAAGAACAAGCTCAGGAAGAAGAAGAACAAAATATGGTAATACCTGAGCAGGTGGAAGCAAAAGAAGGTACAAGCACAGAAAACAGAGAATCAGAACAGATTGTGCCTAGATTAAATGAAATTAAAAGAACTTTACAAGGAGATAAAGAAGGTGAAAACGCAGTGCAAATCAAAAGAATCAGAAAGGGAGACAATTGGCCGACAGGAGTAAAGAAACTAAAATATCACTTGAGAAAATCTGAAAAGAGACCAGAACAAGTAAATGAAGTCACAAGTCATACACAATCTAAACAAACCTTGGCAAAAATAACTCGAAGAAGTCCAAGATTGAGAAATTTAAACAGGAGATACAAGGCTCCTGAATGGACTTATGTTATAGTCGAAGAATTTGAATCCCTAGATCTGACTGATGAAACAGAAGAAATTCATATTGTTCAGATTGATGAAAGCAAATTGAGGCCTCCTTAAGAACGAAAAAGAAAGTCAAACTGACAAAGGGAAAGTTAAGAGAAAAGAAATATTCTCAGAAGTAAAATGGCAGAAATTTAAGTTACCGAAAGAACAAAACGTGGATTGAAAAGAAAATGTTTTAGATTTTGTTTTTGTAGTATTTTATTAGTAGCATTGGTATGGTTATTCCCAACAGTAGGAGTACCTTTGTTAATGAACATAAGTGACAAGAATAATACAGATACTAATGTTAAGGTAGATAGAACAAAAGGAACTAAAATAGAAATATGGGTAGAAGATGAAGCAAATTATCATAATGAATCAGACTATAATACGTCCTCAAATGTGTTTATTAAATTGTTATTTCAATATGTTAGTACTATGGAGATTATTAATTGCTATGTGTGTATGAAGTTACCCTCATCAGTATCAGAAGGGGTGACGGATCACCATATACCTTTAACATATGGTGTGTCATGTAGTATTTTATCAAGTCTATTTTATGCTACAGGGAGACTTAAGTATTTTTATTCAAATCTAGATGTAGTATTTTCTGATTTACCTGTTAGAAGGAATATGAATTCAGTAGTTAGTAGTAAAAATGTACAGTTTATGGGTGATTTTTTCTTAACAATGAGTTCAATAGATTTAGTTCAGGCACATAAAGATAATTTAACATGTACATTGAGAAAAGAAGAAAAAGGTTTTTTGGATTTAGTAGAAGAAAGGAGACAGGATTTAATAAAGGAGGCAACTGAACAGAAAACCCATGTACCTCCATGGGCTGGGAAAGAGGGAATCTATGCAATGGCAAGGCTCATGCTGCGATGTCCCTGGATTTTGTGAAAAGGGGAAAATTCTGCCTCCATAGATTAAAGACAGATTATAACAATAATTACATTGGTTCCAGTGAATGTGAACACAACTTCCTAATTTTAGGAGGGTGGGGACTAAAAGGGGGAACTGATCCTGTATTTCCAGGAGTGTATTATGTTTGTGGGAACAACGCCTATTATAGGTTACCTGTAAGATGGTACGGGAGCTGCTACTTTGGAATAGTTTTTCCAAAAATCTATCATGTAGACAGAATCAGTGGAACCAATGGAAATTCTAATGGACTAACACGTAGAAGAAGAGCTAGTTTTTCTGAAATTGTAGGAGACATTTTTAGTGCATTGATACCCTCAGTTGGAGTCATTCTTAATTCACAGAAAATTTGTAAGCTATCAACCATAGTTGATTGTCTTTCTACAGACGCTGCAGGAGGATTCTTAATGATTAACACAGAAATGGTTTCAATCAGGTCTATGGTTTTACAGAACCGTCTTGCTCTTGATGTATTGTTAGCAAAAGAAGGTGGAGTCTGTGGCATGTTGAAAGTTCAACATTGCTGCACTTATATTCCGGACAAGAGCAGAGAAATTAAAGGATATATTGAAAACATTACAAGAATGCATAAAGACTTGACCCAACTGGAAGTTGACAATGTGTGGGGAAGACTAACAAAAAGTATAACATCAATAGGGAAATGGTTTGTTGATTTTGGGTAAAGTTTTCTAGGTCAAATAATAATACCATAGTTATGATAATAACAGTAGTAATGATAATAATGATTACATATAAGTGTTGTAGAAAAGGAAAGAAAGAGAAAATACATTTTGAAAGAGAAGGAAAGGGAAAGAGGCAAATTATATAAGAAAATGAAGGATTTAGAAGGAAATGAGTTGATTGATAAAAAATTGAGAAGGGAAATCGAGAACTGAGATGTGTTAAAGTTGGTATCTGGGATGGGATGGGAAATTTTGTGATGGCTTAAGATGCCATCAGAGAGGGGCTTGATGGAGCAAGGACTCGTAAATGAGACTTGCTCAGAAGCAATCCTTTCGTTTTAACTCATTAACGAATTACTAACAACGTGTTTGTAATTAATATTTCGTATTTAGAAAAGACACGCGGGAGAATGAAGCTTGCCTATGTGTTTACTAAATGTAACAACATGAACGAAGGACTAAAACGCACTCTAACAAGGGATCTTTACTGCACATGCGTCTACTGCATCTACGTAGTATGATGTACTAATGCTTGGAGGGAAATTCTTGCGCCTGCGCAAAGATATTAAAAATGGCCGCTTGAAAGCTCAAAAGCATGGCACCTGCTTGGCTGAAATAGAAAATAAGTTTTATACTAACCCAAATGCAGAAAGGGTAATAATAATTAGAGTGGGTTAGAGTAGAGGTTGGTGGTGTACAGTTAAACCATTTATTTTTGAGAATAACATTTCTTCTTTTGACTTTATTATTAGTGCACATTTGGGCCTTCCACACTTGTCTGAATTGAGCTGACTGACTTGATCCCATGCATGCGCACCAGAGAGAGAATACGGAAAGATGAGTAAGGACTTGTCACGCGTCCAAGGCCAGCGAAGATGTGCCCTGGGAACATGAGGGTGAAGAGTTCATATGAAGAAGTTTTATTCATGATATTGAAACATTTTGTATTAATAAAGTTTGGAGATGTATGGGAAAGGAAATGATTTAATAAAGTTTGAGGGGAGGAATTTGAAAACAATGGTTTAATGAAATAAGTGAAATGTAAGCATGGTGTGACGATCATCCCCAACTTTGCCTGTCCAATCAGAGTTAGTATTTTGTGAAATTGAAACATTGATGGGTGGTACATGGTTATATAAAGGTATAATTGAGGTATTTTTAGTTAGTTAGTTTAGCTGACACGGAGCATGACATGAGAGCAGCAGCACAGAAGCAGAGCTCGGGATGCTGTCAGTGCTGGGGGTGGTGCTGATGCTGTGAGATGCTGATGAAGAAATCGAATGCGGAACCATCTGTTTTTTTTCTTTTTTCTTTTTTAGTCCTCATCGCGCAATACTTGAGTAGAGTATATTTGACAAGATTTACCACGTTAGGGGAGCCCTTTCTTCTACACTATTCCTTCCGCAGCCCTTCCCCGGCACACTAGAGTTATCTCCATTTCTTGTGTGGGGGTATCCCATTGGCCATCAGGCATCCTCTACACATCTTGTCCACTCCTTTTTGTAGGGAGTCAGAACCTGTACCAACATCTCCCATTTCTGTATTGCTGCTGCGCTTAATCATTGTACTTCGTCGGGTCTTAACATACAGGATTTATAGCACATTGCCCTTCCAATACTGTTCCCAATTGTTCCAAAATTCTAATCTTTTACTAGGTGCACCAGCTCTATCCAGAAGATTTATTCTAAGCACTGAATTCAACCAAGGCGACTTTGGGTTAACCCACTTGACGCATATCTCACGCCTAGCGACTAATATCAGTAAGAAGAGCAGGTTTCTTTGCTTTTTACTCAGACTAGGTCTTCCACTGTCGCCTGTATCTCCCTCCACCCCAAACATAACTAATTGGACGCTTACCTGTATTTCTTGGCGGAATACCTCTGAGAGGATCTTACCCACTGTTTCCCAAAAGCTCTGTAGTCGGGGGCACTGCCAGAACATATGAATGTCGTTGGCTCGTTCTTCGTCACATTTAGGGCACCGCTTCACCCCCCCCCTCTTCTCAATTTAGACATCTTCTTAGGTGTCCAATATGCTCTATGCAAAGTGAATAGATAGTTCTTTTTGAGAGGTGCAGTTTTAATGACATCCCCACATGTAGCCGCAGATACTTGCCATAATAAAGATACATCCATCGACGGCAGCCCTTTCCCCCAGATATCCTTGGGTAGGGTGAATTCCTCTCGTCCTTCAGAGATAAGCGCCCAATACCAGAATGCTACCTCTTTCTTCCAGGTTTCCCCCTGGAATTTCGATTCCAGCTCCAAATTTCCTGCCCGGTCTTTTCCCAGGGATTTAGCCCAACTTGTGAGTTGGTAGAATTTAAACTTAGACAAAGACCCGTTGGTCAATACTGTCAAGTGGCCCCAATCAACAATTGTGGACCCCGACAATATCTGTCCCCATTCCACTACTCCGCCCTCTCTTAGCGGCACTGATAACGCATCCTTCAAGCATTCCGGCGTTCCAGGCGAATCCCAAATTGGGGCATGTTGACAATAATAGGGGATCTTCCACAGACGCTTTAGCTGAACCCACAATATGATAGCCGATCCCAGAACTTTTAATTTAATTTTCTTGAAAAATTTTGTGTGGCCAAATTTATATAAAAAATGACTTCGGTCTGGACCTATCATTGCTTGCATGTAACGTGGATAAGAGCAGAAGTCCTTGAATAATACTCTAAAGTTTTTAAAATGAAAAGCCCTATAATATTGGAACAGATCCGGACTGGCTATGCCTATATGCTCCTTTTTTCTCCTTAGCTTCTTCCACGAGATTCTAACCCCTCTCGAAGCCCAAATAAAGCTGCTAATATCTCCCTGCATTCTGCTGACCCATTCTTTTATTAATTCGAGTGGTATCGAGTTAAAGATATACGTGAATTTAGGTAAAATCATCATCTTTACCAGATTAGAACGACACAAGCATGACAACGGGAGACTCTTCCAAGCATTGAGAAGTTTTTTGGATTCTGTTTGAATTTTATTGAAATTGATTTGAGCAATCTTCTTGACCTCTCCCACAATCAGAATCCCCAGATATCTTATTTGATGTTTTACCAGGGGGTCGTTACACTGACTATTCCAGCACATAATCTCGGTCTTTTGCTGGTTTATCTGGTAACCTGATAAGTTACCAAACTGCTCCAGTGTTTCTATTGTTCTGGGAAGAGAACCATTCAGATCATCTGTGAATATCATTAGATCATCCGCATAAAGTGCGTCCTTCTTCACCCATTTCCCATAACTGAAGGGGGATATGTGGAGGTTTGACCTCAAAGCACTAGCTAAGGGCTCTATGTACAAGTTAAACAACAGGGGAGAGAGGGGGAACCCTTGTCTAGTTCCTCTTTCGATACATATCTTCTCTGTAAGCAACCCATTGACTAGTACACATGAGGATGGAGATCTATATAGAGATCTTACTGCTCTTACAAAATTGCTTCCCAGCTTAAATGCATCCAGAGTTTTATGTAGAAAACCCCAGCTAACCCTATCGAATGCCTTGGCGGCGTCAAAAGTGATTATCGAAAGGGGAAGCTTCTCCTCGGCCGCCAAGTCTATTGCCCCTATTAATTTGTGTGTGAGTTCATGGATCTGCCTTCATCTTATAAATCCTTTCTGGTCCTCATGAATTAGGCTCCCTGCCCACTTCCCCAATCTTATTGCTAGTAATTGAGTAAAGATCTTATAATCACTGTTTAACATCGAAATGGGTCTATAAGATTCACATAGCTTAGGGTCCTTCCCAGGCTTTAGTATAATGCAAATAGTTGCTTCGTCCCAGGATTTTGGAGGTTCCTGTCCCCTTACGAATATATCATTAAATAGGCTAGTGAGCTCAGGCACGAGTTCCCCCTTCAAGGCCTTATATATCTCATTAGGCAGGGCATCAGGACCAGCCGCCTTTGCTTTTTTCAAACCTTTAACAACCTCACTTACTTCTGATTCAGTTATCTCCGCATTTAGTTCTTCCCTATGCTCTTCTGACAAAGTCTGCTTTATCCAGGAATTAAGGTAGTCCTTAATGTGATCTTCGCTAACTCGCGTTCCTCTTTATATAGTTCTCTAAAAAAAACATAAAAGGCATTCCTAATTTCTGACTCTTCTATTGTAGGGTGAACTTTATCCTCCTCCTGGATTCTTAAGATCTTATTGCGGTTTAGATCTGTCTTAGCTTTCCAAGCTAAAAGCTTGCCACACCTCTCACCATATTGATAGTGAGCAAGCTTACTTGCCTCACATTTTCTTTTAACTCGAGCATCTAAGATATTAATGAGGTCCCTTTTCTTGTTATTTAATTCCCCTGAAAATGCTTCCACTTTATCAGCTAAGTTTTCCTCCTTAATACTCTTCTCTAGCCTCTGTATTTCTTCCTCTAAACTCCCTATTTCCTTTTTAAATAACTTATTTCGATAGGCAGCTAAACCAATCAGCTTCCCCCTAAGTACCGCCTTGTATGCATCCCCCCTGACCTGGCAAGAGGTCTCCTCAGAGTTTAACTGGGAAAAAAATGTGGTTTCCTCTTTCAGGTCCTCTATTATCTTAGCGTCTAAAAGCAAGGTCTTATCTATTGTCCACCTTGACAGACTGCCGGCTCTGAAATTCAAACTGCAGCAATACTTCCGAGTGATCCGATAGATGATCTGGAAGATGTTCTACCTTTTTTACTTCACCCCCTAGTGATTTATCAATTAAAAAATAATCAATTCTAGAAGAATGACCCAGTTTTTTATTCTTGAAGGTGAACATTTGAGATTTTTGACCTTTTCCTCTCCATATGTCAACTAGACCTAAATCATCCTGGTATATCTTCAGCCAGCTCCTCATTTTAGGTAAAGTAGGGAACTTTTTTGGAGGGCTCCTATCTTTTTTGGGGTCAATTTTGTATGTTAAAGTCATCCCCCAAGATGATTCGACCAGGAACGTCTAAAAGATATGAATAGAGGGCCTGTAGAGCCGAGGGGTCGTCTACGTTGGGTCCATAGTATCCTGCTATAGCCAACGATCTCTCATTCATAGGTATGTTCGCTACTGCCCATCTCCCCTTTATATCGGTCTTGAATGACTCAATGATGGTGTGAGAAAGTGCCATCTTTCTTGCATGGTATGCCCCCACTTTTTGCTGAATTGCTGATGTACTTTGACTGAGTGTGCCCTGGGCTCCTGCCAGTCAGGTGCCCAGGGCCTGTGTTCCTTCCCTAAAACTGCATTGAAGCCTAAACCCAATTGGCATCTCTGGCCACATGTCAGCCCCTGGTAAATGGTGCCCTAGGTACCCAGGGCACTGTGACCAGAGAAGGCCTCTAAGGGCTGCAGCACTTATTGTGCCACCCTTAGAAGCCCTGTACCCTGACACACACACTCTGCCCTTGCAGACTGAGTGACTTGGTGCAGAACAAAACAGAGAGTCGACATGGCACACATCCCTGTGTGCCATGCCCACAACCACACTGCCCTGGCATACCTCAGTCACCCCTCTAGTTGGGTGCACTATGCCAGTGGTGAGGGTACAGGTGCATGAGCCCTGTACCCCTACAGTACCCAGGTCCATTCCTGGGCACTGTAAGTGCAGAGCTGCCATTCCGAGTATATGGTGCTGGGAGGTCGTCATCACGAACTCCACAACACCATGATGGCTACACTGAAGACTGAGAAGTTTGGTATCAAACTTCTCAGCACATTAAACCCACACTGATGCCAGTGTGGGATTTAATGTAAGATGCACGACAGAGGGCAACTTAGAGTTGCCCCCTGAACCTAACCCACAATCCACGTCCTGCCTGAGAGGCTGCCTAGGCTGCCACCCAGCAGACATGTTGCTGGACCCCTGGGCAGAGAGCCATCCGCTCTCCCGGGCCTGCAACAATGCACGTCCTGGGCGAGGTGCTAGGCCTCCTCCCCCAGGATGGGCAGGGGGAAGCTTCAAAGGCATACCGCCTTTGTGAGCTTCCCCAGACCACTTGCTGTACTCAGCAACTGGTCCCTACTGGTTCTAGCCCCCACTCTGGTGGGAAGACTGGCGGGAAACACCATGGGAGGAAAGGGGGTGTGCCAGCCTCTGCCAACCCCACCCCTCAGGTGGGGGAGGCAAGGTGAAGCACATCTCCGGGCTCTCACCATCTTGAAGATGGGGGGCCCTGCCAAATCAGAACTAGGCTCCTGCCCCCTCCCACTGGAGAGTGGCAGGATAGGGGGTGTACCCACCCCAGGGAAGAGACCCATTGGTCCCTGCCCTTTACCTACCTGTAACGCCCCTAAATGTAGTATTTAGGGGCACCCTGAACCTTCCTTCCTTAGATCCTGAATCCGAAACAAGCAAGAAGAAAGAAGACCTGCCGTGCAGCTGCTAACAAGAGGGAGACACCAACTGACTTGGCCCCAGCCCCACAGGCCTGTCGACCCTCGAACCTGCTCCTGCTTAAACCCGGTGTCTCCAGTGGTCAGCAACCTCGAAAACCCCGGAGGACCTGACTGCCTTGTGACTCTAAAAGACTGGGACTCCCACGAGCAGTGGTTCTACTCAAAGCAAGTAACAAACCCCTGGTGCCAGCCAGGAACCGCAACTCCTGCACACTCTGCACCCGCCGAGCCCGGCCTGTGCCTGAGTGGACAAAGACCACGAGGACATCCCCCCGGTGACTGTGACCCCGAATCCAGCACCCAAGGACCCTCCTCAATGATCCTGATGACGCCTGCAGCCTCAGAACCTGGGCCCCCTCCAACCGCGACCAGCAGAGGGTAAGATTTCCCGACGCGAAAAGACACCCCTGCACCCGGCGCCCTGCGGCCTCCTGTGCCCAACTCTGGGGTACCTACCTATCCTCCAACTACCCAACTTACCTCTCGAAGTGGTGGTCGCACCTGAAGAATCTCTGTGCCCGAGCTTGCAGCCTTTGTTCAACTTCCAGCTTCTCCATTGAAATCCATTGAGCGCCCGACGGCTCAAAAGCACCCTGCACCCAGCTGCCCGAGTGTCCCTGGAAGTGCAACACCGATCCTACTCTACTTCCCCACTTGCCCTGGGTAAGTGACCAGGAGCCCAGCTCCCACAGCCGCGTGGCCAGCTTGCCAGCAGCCACCAACCAAAGGCCCCCTGACCCCCATAGGCTAACATTGGGCCTAACTTACTCTGCACCCGGCCGCCCCTGTGCCGCTGAGGGTGTACCAACTGTACCTACCTGACCCTGGGGAACCCCTGAGTCTATGCCCAGAACCTTAACTCTGCCAGTCGAGTACTTACCTGAAAACCGATAACCTACATTTTCTCCATAGGGTAACATTGACTGGTTTACACTGAAATTTCTTCTAAGTGTCGAGTTTCGGGCCAACCAAGCACCGAGACCGCCCTTATCGCAGCCACCGACGACATCAGAACCCTAACCGACAACGGGGAAACAGCTGCCCTCATCCTCTTGGACCTCTCCGCGGCGTTCGACACCGTCTGCCACCGCACCCTAGTGAAGCGCCTCAGCAACATCGGAATCCGAGAGAAAGCACTGGAATGGATCATCTCGTTCCTCGCCGGAAGAACCCAGAGAGTCCGCCTCCCCGTTCAGATCCGAAGCCACCGAAGTCATCTGCGGCGTTCCACAGGGATCCTCACTCAGCCCAACCCTCTTCAACGTCTACATGAGCCCCCTCGCAGCCATCGCACGCCGACACAACCTCAACATCATCTCCTACGCCGACGACACCCAACTGATCCTCTCCCTCACCAACGACCCCACCACCGCCAGAGCCAACCTACACGACGGGATGAGAGACGTCGCCGACTGGATGAGGAACAGCCGCCTTAAACTGAACTCAGACAAGACGGAAGTCCTCATCCTGGGCTCATCACCCTCCGCCTGGGACGACTCCTGGTGGCCCCGGCCCTGGGCACCGCGCCCAAGCCAACGGACCACGCACGCAATCTGGGCTTCATCCTGGACTCCTCCCTGTCGATGACCAGACAAGTCAACGCCGTCTCATCTTCATGCTTCAACACCCTGCGCATGCTCCGCAAGATCTTCAGATGGATCCCCACTGAAACCAGGAAGACCGTCACCCAGGCACTCGTCACCAGCCGACTGGACTATGGGAACACCCTCTACGCCGGAACCACAGCCAAACTTCAAAAAGACTCCAGCGCATCCAGAACGCCTCCGCACGACTCATCCTGGACATCCCCCGACACAGCCACATCACCGGACACCTGAAAGACCTGCACTGGCTCCCCGTCAGCAAGAGAATAACGTTCAGACTCCTCACCCACGCACACAAGGCCCTCCACGACCTGGGCCCAAAGTACCTCAACGACCGCATGACCTTCTACACGCCCACACGCCAGCTACGATCAACCAGCCACGCCCTCGCCACCGTACCACGCATCCGCAGAACCACCGCCGGAGGAAGATCCTTCTCCTACCTGGCAGCCAAGACCTGGAACTCCTCCCCACTCACCTTCGGCGAACCCAGGACCATCTCTCCTTCAGGAAGCAGCTCAAGACCTGGCTGTTCGAGCAGTAACCTTACCCCCTCCCCAGCGCCTTGAGACCCTCCCGGGTGAGTAGCGCGCTCTATAAATGCCGTGATTGATTGATTGATTGATTGAGTTTCGAAACTTTAAAATATTCACTAAAAATCGTCCGATCAACGAAAACGAAATTACTCACCTGTTATCAGGAGAGATCCCAGTGCTGGATCTTGGTGCCCAGCACTGACCCTGAAAAGCAATTACAACTGTACTTACCGATAACTTGATTTTCCCCCATAGGATAACATTGCCTGGTTTTCTCAAGAAATTCTTGTGTCAATTTTTGAAACAAACAAATATTCCTTAAAAATCGCCTGTGTAACAAAAACGATTTCTTTCAACTGTTTAGAGGAAATGCACCAGGGCTGAATCCAGGATCCAGCCCTGAGTAAGAAAATCATACGTAAAGTAATTGATATTGCATTTACTTAAAATTCCCCATTGAGCTCAATGTTATAATTGTGTTTGAATTGTGTTGCCTATTGCAACAACTGTAACTATTGCATTTAAAAGTCTATTGCTTATTGAAAGTATACAACTACAGCAGTTGATTCTGAGAAAGTATTTTGATACCTATTGTTGGTTCTAAAAATAAAACAACTATATATTTTTATATATATATTTGGCCTAGAGTTCAGTTCTTGAGTGTGTGAGACCATTTGCTGACTGAGTGTGTACAACAAATGCTTTACACTGTCCTCTGATACTGCCTTACTGCTCGACCAAGCTACCACTTTAGAGAGTAAGGTTATATCTAACTTTAGCCTCTGCCAAACCTCTGGGGACTGTGGACTCTGTGCACACTGAACCTTACTTTGGTTCAGTATATACAGAGCCACTTTCTTACAGATGGCTTTTGCTGTCCTTTTAAAAATAATAACTACCCCCTTGACGCAACATGCCTGATCAGTGCAGATATAAGGGTCCACCCATCGCTGGCTTTTCAAGATGTCCCCCCACTCTGCTTTTAAAAGATGGGTCTCTTGAAGAATTAATATGTCGCACTTTATGCATTTGAGATACTCTAAGATCCTTTGCCTTCTAGCTCTAACACGCAAACCATTCACATTCCAAGTGAGAATGTTAACTCCCATATTTTATGATGTAGCTTTCCCTTATACGCATGTCTTTCGCGAATCGGACCAGATATTTTTGTTTTTTTCCCCTAATGCTCCCACACCCTTAGTGCACCATATTTTACATGATCCGTACCCATCCCCTCCACCCACCCCTGCCCACCCAAGGAGAACCCTCCCTTTATCCATTGACAGGTCAATCCTGCCGCTTTGAGACCCCTACTCTATAGGCGTATTATACTTTTTGTGCCTTAATCTTACTTATCAAAGATTCTACCTCTTTGGCCTCCCTCAAATATAGCATCTGATTGTTCCACATAATCCTCAGCGATGCCGGGAATTTTATCTGTACTGTGGCTCCCAGGGATTTCAGTTCCTGCATGTATTGGCCAAGCTCCCATTGACGGTCCTGTGTCGCCTTTGATATATCTGATCTTATTCGAAAGGACCAGTCGTTCTTTTTATAGGATCCTGCTCTTATCGCCTCTCCCAAAATTCTCTCCTTAAGTGTGTAGGTTCTGAAGTTGACTAGAATCTTCCTAGGGTTCTTCCTGTTTTTACCTTTCCCGAACGGATCTCTATGTGCCCTTTGTATGTCCTCATAGAGAACCTTAGTTTCAATCCAAGGGAAGAATTCTTTCAGTAGGTTTACCACAAAGTTTTTTATATCTTCTCCCTCCTGCCCCTCCGGAACACTTAGGAGTCTCAGATTGTTACGTCTGGACTGATTTTCCAGAGACTCAATCTTTCCTCTTAACTCTTTCTCACTTGTCTGCAGGACCCTCATCTCTTCTTCGTTGACCATGACCCTCTTCCCCATCTCTTCCACGGAGGCCTCCACTGTACTGATCCTTTCCATGATTGAATTAACCTTGGTTTCTAATGCCTCACAGAACCCTCTGGATTCTAAGCTGGTTTCTCTCAGATGTAGCGAAGTTTGATCTCATCTCTGAGATCAATATCTCCATTAAATTGTCCACAGATTTAGCTTCCTCTGTCGATTTAGAACCTGTTACCGATGGCCCTTCACCCCCTCTACTCTCGACCGAGTTCCCAGGGCTAATGTATGTATCATTTCCTGTAGCTTTATCTAGATCAAGACTTTCAAGCCCCTCAAAACTATTGACACTAAGCGGGATGCCTGCTGTTAAGCCACTTTCTGCCATTGTAGTATTTTGTTTATCTTCAGTGTATTCTGTCTTCTGCGGACTAGACTCTTTTGGGAGAGATTGCTTTACTTTAAAGTATGATCGAAGTGAGGGAGTGATTTTGACTTTTTTAGTCGCAGCCTTGGCCCGCGTTGATACTATGGTGGACTCCAGGGTTTCTGGGGGGGCCACCACCTTATTTTTGTCCTTATCACTCTGGTGTACTACAGTGCTTACATTCTGGGGGTGTTCCGTTACTATTGTGAGGTTATCTGGCAAATTTCTACTTCTTAGACAGTATCTTATCCCTCTGCTAAGCGACGTCTCCTGTACCTGTTCTATGGGATTACCGCTAGTTTTATCCTTTTTCTGGCCCTTGCTTATCCGAACCGGAGTTTGAAAATTTACTGAGCCTGTCCCCTTGCCTGCCTCACTTACCCTATTAGCTTGTACTGCAGCTCGCGGAGTTCGTGTCCGTCCCCTCCTAGTCGCGATAACTGCTTTGGATGCCTTAGCGGGACCTGCTGGCACCGCCGCGCTGCTCTCCCTGCCGCCGGCGTTCCTACTGCTGGGGCTGAGTGTAACCTTTGCACGGAAGGAAACTCTCACAGCCGCCTTCCTGTTCTCCCGGAAGACTAGACCCGCCTTAGCCCACACCGAGCTTGCTGTGAGTCTTCGACCACCTGGAGGCTCTGAAGCAACGGGAAGGCCGGGAGATGGAGTCCGGATGCTAAACTGTAGACTGTTCTGAGCCGCTAAGAGAAGCGGAGGCTCCTTTACTAGTTTAACGGGGGTAGGGGACATGCTACGGACATCAACGGCATCTAGAAGCCATCAGAGCAAAGTTAAACGTAAGTCAACAGGCAAACATTATTGCATATTCAAATTCTGCCTATAGAGATAGGGAGCTCCTGACCGGCGCTCCTACCCGGCCGCCATGTTCTCCGTAATCCCCCCTCACAGTGCTTTTCACAAATGGACCGTCGGAACCATCTGTTTTCACTTAATTGGGTTAGAAAGAAGATCGCGGAAGAACCACGAGGAGGAAGAGAGTGTCAGAGAGGGGTGCGACGCAGTCGGTATTTAGAGAGGTGAAGTATCCTGTCCTGATTCCTGTCCTGAAGTCTTTGTCTCCTGATCTATCCCGGGGGACCCTTACCAGCCCTTTGGCCAGGAGGATTGGTCTTCACACCATTCTTGGTAAATATAAATTCATCGTATTGATAGATGTTCTTCTCTCTCTGTCCTCTTCTTTCTGAGCATAGTTATTGTGTGAATCTGAATTGCTATTGCTTATTGAAAATTGATTGAATTGACACTCTTGCGAATTAGAGTGTTTGTACTGAAACTTTGAGATGGTTCACACTCAATTAATTTAGACAAAGATTTTAAAACTTCCCGAGTCTGTGATTATTTCATTTTAATCGAGAAATGTTTAATAAGTTATGTTAATTATCACCATCAACTAGTTCCAACTAATGGTCCATTGACCAGAGGAAAGAACTAATTGATCAGTGAAAGGTTTAGTTAGGGAAAAGAAATAACTAGATTTTGGAGTATGAAAATCATGAACTAAGTTCCAGCGGTCTACTTGGTATTTAGTGGAAGAAGTTATATGGGCCCAAGTGAGTATATGGCAGTGGAGTATCTGCTGTTAGTACACCGCTGGATCACTAGCTCAGCTGGGACCTAGGTTAACATAGCAAACCTATACATTTTTGAAATCTAGACATCCGGGGGGAATACAGGATGGGGGACTTGTGTGGTTTTCACCAGGTTCTGTGACCCAGAATCCCTTGCAAACCTCAAATTTTGAAAAAAACACATTTTCCTCACATTTTTATGATAGAAACTTCTGGAATCTGCGTGGATCCTCAAACTTTCACCCATGCCGCGTTCCCCATAGTCTCCCGATAAAGATGGTATCCCACTTGTGTGGTAAGGCCTAGTGCCCGCCACAGGAAATGGCACGGAACACAACATGGACACATCACATTTTTGCAATGAAAACTGACTCTGTTTTGCAATATGCCTAGCTGTGGATGTTGAACCCTAGCTCAGCCGGGACCTAGGTTAATCTAGCAAACCTATACATTTTTGAAAACTAGACATCCAGGGGAATCCAGGATGAGGGGCTTTTGTGGTTTTCACCAGGTTCTGTTACCCATAATCACTAGCAAACCTCAAATTTTGAAAACCCCCCACATTTTCCTCACATTTCTGTGATAGAAACTTCTGGAATCTGCGTGGATCCTCAAACTTTCAGCCACCCTGCATTCCCCATAGTCTCCTGATAAATATGGTATCCCACTTGTGTGGGTAGGCCTAGTGCCCGCCACAGGAAATGGCACGGAACACAACATGGACACATCACATTTTTGCTATGAAAACTGACCCTTTTTTGCAATATGCCTAGCTGTGGATGTTGAACCCTAGCTCAGCTGGGACCTAGGTTAACCTAGCAAACCTATATATTTTTGAAACCTAGACATCCAGGGGAATCCAGGATGGGGGGACTTGTGTGGTTTTCACCAGGTTCTGTTACCCAGAATCCCTTGCAAACCTCAAATTTTGAAAAAAACACATTTTTTTCACATTTCTGTGATAGAAACTTCGGGAATCTGCGTGGATCCTCAAACTTTCACCCATGCTGCATTCCCCATAGTCTCCCTATAAAGATGGTATCCCACTTATGTGGTAAGGCTTAGTGCCCGCCACAGGAAATGGCACGGAACACAACATGGACACATCACATTTTTGCTATGAAAACTGACCCTTTTTTGCAATATGCTTAGCTGTGGATGTTGAACCCTAGCTCAGCTGGGACCTAGGTTAACCTAGCAAACCTATATATTTTTGAAACCTAGACATCCAGGGGAATCCAGGATGGGGGGACTTGTGTGGTTTTCACCAGGTTCTGTTACCCAGAATCCCTTGCAAACCTCAAATTTTGAAAAAAACACATTTTTTTCACATTTCTGTGATAGAAACTTCGGGAATCTGCGTGGATCCTCAAACTTTCACCCATGCTGCATTCCCCATAGTCTCCCTATAAAGATGGTATCCCACTTGTGTGGTAAGGCCTAGTGCCCGCCACAGGAAATGGCACGGAACACAACATGGACACATCACATTTTTGCAATGAAAACTGACCCTGTTTTGCAATATGCCTAGCTGTGGATGTTGAACCCTAGTGATGGAGCAAGGACTCAGACACGAGACTTGCTCGGAAGCAATCCTCTCGATTTAACTTACTAGCGAATTACTAACGACATGTCTCGTAATTAATAATATCCATTTTACACTATACGCGGTATAAGAATGAAGCTTGCCTATGTGTTTACTAACTGCAAATAAAACAGATGTAGGACTGGAACGTATTTAACATGGGATCTTTACTGCGCATGCGTCTGCTACATGTACCTAGTATGACATGCTTTCGCTTGGAGGGAAATTCTGGCGCTTGCACAAAGAGCTATAAAATGGCCGCTTGAAAGCTCACATGCATGGCACCTGCTTTGCTGAAATTAGAAAGGGGTTTATAACTAATGCAAATGCAGAGAGAGAAATAACAAATGGTATGATATAGACTAGAGGTTGGAGGTATACAGTGAAACCATTTATTTTTGAGAATAACATTTTTCCTTTTCGACTTTATTATTGGTGCGTATTTGGGCCTGTTAAAGTTGTCCGAGTCGAGCAGACCAATATGGCGCGACGCATGCGCCCTGATACGGGAGCTTGGGAGATGACTAAGGATTTGACACGAGTACAAGGTCGGCGGAGATGTGCCTTGGGAACATGAGGGTGAAGAGTTCATATGAAGGAACTTATTCAAGAAATCAATTACAAAAGTGTTTAATAAAGTTTAAAGATGTATGGGAAAGGAAGGGCTGAATAAAGTTTGATGGGAGGGGTTTGGAAACAATGGTTAAAAGAAAATAAATGAAATATAAGTGTGGTGTGATGATCATCCCCCCTTGCCTGTCCAATCAGAAGTTAGTATTCTGTTCAAAAGAAACATTAATGGGTGGTACAAGCCTACGGAAAGGTATAATTGAGATAGTTTAGTTAGAAAAAGTGGCATTCGTCTTTGAGGGGCATTGTCTTTGAGGAAGTTCGGGGGTCGAGAATCGAGAGTTCGAGTCAGGTTGAACGAGCTTTGCGCGTTGAAGAAGCCTGTCATTGGGGTGTACCGGGGTGGTGCTCTGAAATGCTGATGAAGAAACCGAATGCAGAACCATCTACTTAATTTGGATGGGTTTAGAGGAATCGCGGAAGAACCACGAGGAGGAAGAGAGTGTCAGAGAGGGGTGCGACGTAGCCATCGGTAATTAGAGAGGTGAAGTATCCTGTCCTGATTCCTGTCCTGAAGCCTTTGTCTCCTGATCTGTCCTGGGAGGCCCTTACCAGCCCTTTGGCCAGGGGGTTGGTCTTCAAACCATACTTTGGTAATTATGAAATTTATCGTTTGATAAATGCTCTTCTGTCTCTATCCTCTTCTTTCTGAGCAAAGTTATTGTGTGGATCTGAATTGATAAGTGGTATCTGAGATATTTTTGAATTGGCACTCCCCCGATTGAGGGTGTTTGTACTGAAAACGCTTTGAGATGGTTCAAAACCCCTAATTTTAGATAAAGATTAAAAAACTTATTGAGTCTGTCATTATTTTATACTTATTAAGAAATGCATAATAAGTTATGTCAATTTTCGCCATCAACTAGTTTTACCTAACTGGTCCATTGACCCGAGGAAAGAACTGTTTGATCAGCAGAAGGTTTAGTTAAAGAAGTAATAACTAGATCCTGAGGTATGAGCAACATATAAAACTAATAAACTCCAGTGGTTTACTTAGAGCGCAGCGGAAACAAGTTGTATGGGCCCAAGTGAGTATATGGTAGTAGAGTATCTGTTGTTAGTAGACCGCTGGATCAGTTTTCTGGTAGCAGAGCTATGGTTGTTAGTAACTAGTTTGGTGATAAGTATAGATTATTGATTTTTGGTTAATGTTTTAACAAAAGAGTTGGTGTCCTGTTTTATGTTGTCTGGAAAATTCCCGGGAATGAATAGCGGGTGGCGATAGAAACCACACTGCAGTGAGGTTACTCGTCTGTTGGAATAACACTGAGAAGCTAGGTAGGGCTGGCAGTGTTAAACTAGGGACTATTTTTCTGAACAAAAGTGAGAGTGGCTGAAAGCAAAGAGTTTGCTGATGAAACTTTAGGCGTTATATCACCTAGTAAGGGTAACCCTGAAGCAGTAGTAGGTTCTTCTAAGCTAGATTGACAGCAAAAGGAGTTCGCTGGTGAAATTCCGGTCTCAAAATTCCTCAATGGAAGATACCGGGAAAGTAGCAGGTTCTCTGGAGCTTAGGTGAAGAGTAAGCGGAAGGTTTTACTCACAGTAGAAGAAAAGAAACTATCCTTTTGGTTTAGTGGAACAGACAGAGTAGCAAATGTTTTTTTATGTTGTTAATAACAAAGGGCCCCATGCATCAAACTAAAAACCGGTCGCAAACGGGCAGATTCTCAGAATCTGCCCCTTTGCGACCGGTATTTTTGCATTTGGGATGCATCATCCCAAATGCAAAAATCGCAATTTAAGTAATCTCTAAATTGCGATTACTTAAATTACGATTGCATTTAAGGAATCGCAAATTGAGATTCCTTAAATGCAATGCATTAAAGTAAAAAAATTAGCGATTTCGCTAATAGGAGTCGCAAATTACCATCAATTTGTACTTGATGGTAATTTGTAAAACTTTGAAAAATGCACTAAAGTGCATTTTTCAAAGTTCCATTTCACACACACACACATGCCCTTGGGGCATGTGTGGGTGCAAAATGTACTCATATGCAGATTTCAGGGGTGCAACAGGGTGTCCTTTTGACACCCTTGCACCCTTGAAATTGCATGAGCAATTTACGTAGTACCTATTGGGTACTCGCAAATTGCGATGTAATTCCTATTCATTCCTATGGGCCTCTAGGCCCATAGGAATGAATGGGAAGCCATTCCTTAATTGCGACTTGCAATTTGCGAGTCGCAATTAAGGTATTTGTAGGAATCGCTATTTTTTTAGCGATTTCTACATGCATTGGCTTTTGCAATTCCTTAT
The DNA here is from genome assembly GCA_963921515.1 of Calotriton arnoldi. Lineage (NCBI taxonomy): Eukaryota > Metazoa > Chordata > Amphibia > Caudata > Salamandridae > Calotriton > Calotriton arnoldi. The sequence goes on along the minus strand of CAWUFW010007915.1, from coordinate 460,378 downwards.
TAGCGAATCCTTATTTTTCGCTAATAAGGAATCGTAAATGGCATTTTTGATGCATGTGCCAGAAAGAAGTTCAAAGAATTTTCGAAGAAATAAAACTTTTCGTATTACCTTGCAAAGGGAGGGTCAGCTGCCGGAGTGGTACTGACGTCACAGAAAGCCGCGTTGTGATTGGTAGAAGCAGCGGGCGTGTGACAGGAACAGCATTGTAAAGGAGGGGTCAGTAGTGAGGAGCAGAACTGACGTCAGGAAAAGGCCGCGCTGACATTGGTCAGGGTACGAGTGTGAGCTTGATTCCATTGGACACTTAGATAGAAGCCGTGCTAGGATTGGAGGAGAGAAGAATTGTATGCGGGATTTTGATTTGACTGTTAGTGCAAGACGTACAGGTAGAAGATTTCAAGGGTTTGCGGAATACAATATCCTGCACCGTTCTTCAAGAATGTATGGAGAGAAAAGAAAGATGTCAATTTTTAAGAGAATAAAGAATTTTTTTGTCACGGATAAGCCTGTGTTGACTAGAGAGGGTATTCCTATTCCGCCACCAAAGACACCAGCATCTTTTATGATAATGGAGAGAGGATATCATACTTGCGTGTGGCTAGAAAATTGGGTTGAGTACACGAGGGATGATGGTGTGTTAGCGTTTCCTAAGGATGGTACGTTTAATTGGAGGATACTTCAGAATTTGAGATTGAAGATGAATGATTTAGAAGCAAGACCTAGGTTAACTCAATATTAGGCTTTGGAAGAATGGGAGACTGAGTCATATGAAAGAGAGAAATGCAGAGGTGGAAGATATAGAGGATTCTTTCCAAGACACTTGCATGAGTCAAGAGGACAGATGAAACAGTGGAGGAGAGCGATGGTATCGGAAGGGTTATATCCAGTGTTAATGGCTGATGAACATTCTGGAGGAAAGTGTAAAGAGAAAACAAAACATATGAATTCGACAGGATATGGAGAGTCAGATGATGAATTGTTAGAGGATATTCTAATTAAGAATCCACCACCATATCAAGAAGCAGCTAGTAAGGTTGTCCCAAGTGCGCCAGTAATGGGAATACCATTAACTCCACAGATTTTACATGGGACATCATACAACAGAGTGTTGCACGATAATGAGAGAGAAGCTTTGAACAAAACTAGGGAGGAACAAGTTCAAAGAGTAGGTCAATTGAATTTAAATACGGAAGCTTTGACAGTACCTGTAACCATTGGTCCAGTAATCCCATTATATGGGGATAATAAGGATACCCAGAAATCGCAATTTGTGACAGTTCCATTGAATAGTCCTAGAAAAGAGATAGTAATCACAGATAATCAGGTTAGTGAAAGTGAGGCAGTTATCTCACTAATGGATCTCCCTATTGTGGAGCCCAATGTGGAAACTCAAAAGAGAGTTACGCCTATGAATTTGAGAGAGAGAAGACCTTTGGTTCCGGCTGGAACTTCAGGTACAACAGTAGTTACCCCTGAAGATATAGAAAGGTGGGCTCAGGAAAGGGAAAATCGGATCATAAAACCGAAGATTTTAGATATTAGCAGATTGAAAGTGGAATTGGAAGAGATGATGACAGGATGTGTGGGCACAGAGAGATTAAATGTTTACAATGATGAAGAACTGTTGTTTCTATGTAAGAGTATAACCAGGAGAGCAAGACTATTTCATGTAAGATTAACTGAAGTTGCTTCAGAGATTGGAATAGATATAGGGAAGTCAAAATTGTTACAGAAGCCCTATCGAGTGGATTTTACTGATAAAGAAAGTGTGAACGCTTCAGGAAAAAGGTTACAGATAAAAGAATTAATGAACATTTTGTGGAAATGGGGAGACATTGATAAATGGAGGATTAGGTGGATAAGGAAGAAAGAAGAAGTTCAGGCAAGAGAGGCAACAGTTGCATTTCCAGTGGGAGAAACAGGAAAAGTGGAGAGGTTGTGTCCAATCAGAGAGGTTCCTGGAGGAGGATATGTTCATGTCCCTTGGAGTAGACAAGATATTTTATCATTTACAAATGATTTTCCAAAACTGAGAGAAAAGTCAGTTGAGTGGTACAAACAGGTAGATAGGTTTGTAAAGGTCTCAAAGGTGTTACTGAAAGATCTGGATGGTCTATTTGACATAGTAGTACCTGCTGATTTATGGACAGAAGTAAAATCACAATTGATTGGCCTAATGATTGGTGCAAAAACAGGAGCACCGTCAGAAGAAGTGATGAAAAAGTATCACCAAGTGATTACATACTTGAAAGGGAAAATCCCTCCTAAAGAAACAGATTGGGTAAAAATAGAACAACACAGGAACCGAATGAATCTGTATATGCGTATTATGAGCGATTGTTGCAGGTGTTCAAGCAGTATAGTGGTTTTGAGAACATTGGTGACAAAGATGTGGGACATTTTGTGTATCGGTTTATATATGGCTTGAAACCGGAAATTAGTCAGATGATACAGCAGCACATGTTGTGCTGGCAAAGTAAGACAGTGGATGAAATTTTGAAGTACGTGAAATATTGCGGAGATGACATAGAGGCCAGGCGAAGGAAGCTGAAAGAGAAAATGATGTGGGCTCAAGTTAAATTGGCAGAGCAGCAGGAAGAGAAGACAATTGAGCAAAATAATAATCTAGTAAAAGAACAAAGTCAGAATAATCAAGGAACGAATGGTAATAGATTTAAAGGGCGAATGGACAGAGAAGAAGCGAAAAAGAAGTTTCCTTGTCATGCGTGCGGAAAGCTTGGACATTGGAAGAACGAGTGTAAGAGTACTCAGAATAATAATAATGGGCCAAATCAAAATTTAATCCCACAGATGCAGAATGAAGTACTTATGAATCAGCAGCAACAGGTAGTCACTCCACAATATCAGGTACCACCAGCTCCAATGCCAAATTTTGTGAACCATCAGAGTTTCAGTACGAACACCGGATTTCAAGGAGAAAGTGGTAAGAATAATAGAACAATTGCTCAATATTTTTTGCAGAATGATGAGGTACGTTCAGATACTACACAATGATGGTGCCTGAGGGGGGAGGAAGAGGAGTGCGTGCTTGGCGCATCCTTGCTGGTAGATCAGTCAGGTCCATTTGTTGATGGGAGAGTAGAAGGTAAAAACATTACTTTCCTATTGGATACTGGTGCTACCAGGTCTACTGTGAGAACAGCAGACATCCCAAACATACCCCTCTCGGGAGAGACAATCCAAGTTGTAGGTGTATCTAACCAACAGATTAGAACACCAATCACAAAGCCAATGGAGGTGCACATTGGAAAATTCAAAGAAATGCATCGATTTGTAGTATTCGATTCCAGTCTTGTAAATCTGTTGGGAGGAGATCTATTGTGCAAGATGAACTGCACAATCTATTGTACACCAGATGGTGTCGCTTTCCAAACCCCTGATGAAGATGTGGCATACAAGATGATGCTGGCCAAGCAGGGAACAGAAGTAGATGAAATGTTTTCACTGATAACTGAAAATGTATTACCAGAAGAGTTGAGAACCACAGTTAATCCAGAAGTGTGGGATTTTACAGGGAAAGATATTGGGCTAATGAAAAATATAGACCCAGTTAAAGTGACAGTAAAGGAAGGTGCAGTGTATCCAAATACCCGACAGTACAAAATGAGTGCAGAAGTAAAAGCAGGAATTATCCCAGAAATTGAACGGATGGTTAAACAAGGCATTCTGAAAGAAGTGATGGGTAGTCCCTGTAATTCACCAATAATGGGACTCAAAAAGCCTAGCGGAAAATACAGAATAGTACAAGACCTGAGAAAAATAAATAAGATTGTAATTCCCTGTTGTCCCATTTTGCCAAATCCAGCAGTGATCCTTTATCAGATACCAAGGAATGCAGGATGGTTCACAGTAATTGATTTATGCCAAGCGTTCTTTTCTATTCCTTTGCACCCAGACAGCCAGTTTCTATTTACGTTTAAATTTGAAGATCGTATTTACGCATGGTGTCATGTTCCTCAAGGGTATACAGAAAGTCCTTCAATCTTTAATCAGATTCTGAAAAAGTGTCTGGAATCGTTGATTATGCCCAGAAATTCTGTTCTGGTTCAGTATATTGATGACCTACTGGTGGCATCAAAAACGCGAGAAGATTGTGTCACAGATACTATTGCGTTGCTGAACCATTTTGCTGGAGGACACAAGGTGTCTCCAGAAAAATTACAGTTTCGTCGACAAGAAGTAAGATATCTAGGGCATAAAATAGAAAGAGGAGTTAGAAAAGTGACAACGGAAAGAATAAAAATAATCAAAGAAATGCAATTGCCACAGACTCAGAGAGAGATGAGAATGTTTCTGGGAGTGGTTGGATACGGCAGGCAATGGATAAATGGATTTTCTGTGTTAGCGAAACCTTTGATACAGATGATTCGGAAACAAGCAAAAGATCCGATTGATTGGAATGATGACTGCCTAGAGGCATTTGTGAGATTGCGAAATTGTCTGTGTGAGGCTCCTGCCTTGGGCATGCCAGACTATACAAAAGATTTTGCTTTATTTTGTTGTGAAAGAGAAAATTGTGCACTTTCAGTTTTAACACAGAGACATGGATTGAGTCGGCGTCCAGTGGCATATTTTTCAGCCACATTGGACCCGGTGGATTCAGCATTGCCTGGCTGCTTAAAAGCAGTAGCTGCTACTTGTATGAGTCTGGAGCAAAGTGAGTCGATAGTGATGGGACATCCGGTAAAAGTATTTGTTCCACACTCGGTTGAGATTCTTTTAACAAGAACAAGGACACAGCACCCCACCCCTAGTCGTTTGACAAAGTATGAAAGAGTAATTTTGGGAGCTGAAAATGTGACTGTGACAAGGTGTACGATTTTGAACCCAGCTACCCTATTGCCAGACCCCTGCGATGAGGAAGTAAAAGATGAAAGTGATCATGATTGCTTAGACATAACTGAATTATGCACAAAGCCCCGCCCGGATATTAGAGAGACACCCCTAAAAGAAGTAGATCATGAGTTATTTGTAGACGGCTCCTGCCTTAGGACACAAGAGGGAGCTCTAAGTGCTGCATATGCTGTTTGCAAAATTTCGGGGGTAATTGAAGCATCCTGTTTACCTGGGGTCAAGTCTGCACAAGTAGCTGAATTGTTTGCCTTAACAATGGCATGTAAAAAAGGGAAAAATTGGAGAGTAACCATATTTACGGATAGTCAATATGGTTTCGGGATTGTGCATGACTTCGGCCAGCTTTGGATGCAGAGGGGATTTCTGACTTCTTCAGGGTCTCCAATCAGAAACAGCAAAAATGTAAAGGATTTGTTGGAAGCATTACAATTGCCAAAAGAGATAGCAGTTGTAAAATGCGCTGCACATCAGTCAGGAAATGACTATGTGACTGCTGGAATTATTATGCTGACCAAGTGGCGAAATACTGCGCTAAAAATGCAGTAGCCATAAACAGAAAAATTGAAACAGGAGAAACCAGAGGCCAACTTATGTACTTCTCAGTGCCAGAGACATGGGATAAGATTAGACAATTACAGGAAGAAGTTGAGGAAAAGGAAAAGGAAATCTGGATAAAGGCAGCTTGTACCAAAAGACCACATGATGAAGTATGGGTGTATCTAGATGGAAGACCAGTCATGCCAGATTGTCTACTTTCAAAAATGGCAAGTGTGTATAATGGAGCAACACACATAGGGAGAGATTCAATGATCAGACTATTCAGACAGAGTTGGTACAATCCGAAGTTCAGGGTAATCGCAGAGAGCCTTTGCCAAAGATGCTTAACCTGTCAACAGCAGAACCCAGGTAGAAAGACAGTGGTAAGCTGGGGAAAAATCGGAACGGCAGAAGGATCCTTCACCAGATTACAGTTAGATTTCATTGAGTTACCCCCCTGTAACGGATTGAAATATGTACTTGTCATAGTGTGCCTTTTCTCAAGATGGGTGGAAGCCTACCCTACAAGAAGAAATGACAGTCTTACAGTTGCAAAATTGTTGTTGAGGGAGTTGGTGCCACGCTTTGGTTTTCCGGTCACTTTGGAATCAGATAGAGGCCCTCATTTTAATAATGAAATAATTTGATTAATCTGTGCTGCATTTAACATTGAACAAAAACTACACTGTGCTTATCGTCCAGAGGCTTCTGGAATTGTTGAACAAATGAATGGCACAATCAAGTCAAGATTGGGAAAGGTGTGTGCATCCACAAAGCTGAAATGGCCAGATGCATTGCCTCTTGTGCTAATGGGTCTCAGAAGCATTCCAGACAGGAAAACAGGAATGAGTCCACATGAGGTACTCATAGGAAGAGCCATGAGACAGGCGTTCATTCCTGGAAATAAAATAATGAATATAACTGATGATCTGGTATTGGACTATTACAAAGGATTGGCTGAAATGATGCGTTCTATCTCTCATCAGGTTGGAGAAGATGCAGTTGAAAGACAGCCAGATCAAGCGCATGATTTGAATCCTGGAGATTGGGTGCTAGTGAAGAAACACGCAAGAAAATCGTGTCTAGCACCAAGGTGGGACAAACCAAGGCAAGTCATACTAGTCACTACCACAGCAGTGAAGTGTGCAGGTTTGCCCAATTGGATTCACGCTAGTCACACCAGAAGAGTACCGAGCCCAGTTGATCACCAAGAGTCACCACTGACTGAGCAGGCTGAAGCATCAGGAGTTGTAAACTGTGAAATTGAAGAATCTAGAGTGATAGATTCCGAAAGACAACCATATGATGAGCAGCCCGAGCTAAATCAGGAAGAATGGATCCCAGTGATTGAAGTAATTGATGATGCCATTGAAACCAGAAGAAGAACAGAGCTGAAAAGACAGGAAAGTAGTCAGGAAGAGATAGAGGAAGAAGAACACACTCAGGTAAAAACAGAAAAAGACATAACCAAACCTGAGGAGGGAAAAGAGAAGAACACGTTCAGGCAGAAGAAGAAAGGTTTGAATTAAGACCTGAAACGGACCAGATAGAGTTAGAAGAACAAACTCAGGCAGAAGAGGAAAGACTTGAAGTAAGACCTGAGCAGGATCAGACAGAATTAGAAGAACAAGCTCAGGAAGAAGTAGAACAAAGCACAGTAGAACCTGAGCAGGAAGAAGCAAAAGAAGGTACCAGCACAGAAAACAGAGAAATAGAACAGATTGTGCCCAGAATAAATGAAATAAAATGAATTTTACAAAGAGATAAAGAAGGTGAAAAAGCAGTACAAATCAAAAGAGTCAGAAAAGGAGACAATTGGCCAACTGGAGTAAAGAAACTAAAATATCACCTGAGAAAATCTGAAAAGAAACCAGAACAAGTAAATGAAATCACAAGTCAAACAAGATCTAAACAAACATTAGCAAAAATAACTCTAAGAAGTCCAAGAGTGAGAACCTTAAACAGAAAATACAAGGCTCCAGAGTGGACGTATGTCATTCTTGAAGAATTTGAGTCCCTGGATCTGACTGATGAGACAGAAGAAGTCCATATTGCACAAATTGACGAAAGCCAATTGAAACTTCCTTAAGAATAAAAAGACAAAAACACTGTAAAGAGAAAAGATAAGAGAAAAGAAATTTTCTCAGAGACAAAATGGCCGAAAATGAAGTCAGCGGAAAACCAAAATGTGGAATTAAAAGAAAGTGTATTAGATTTTGTTTTTGTAGTATTTTATTAACGATATTAGGATGGTTATTCCTAACAGTTGGGGTACCTTTAATAATGGAAACAAGTGACAAAAATAATACAGGTACTAATGTTAAAGTAGATAGATTAAGAGAAACTAAAATAGAAATAGGAGTGGAAGATGAGGCAAATTATCATAATGAATCAGACTATAATACATCCTCTAATTGTTTATTAAATTATTATTTCAGTATGTTAGCACTATGCAAATTAACAACTGCTATGTATGTATGAAGTTGCCCTCATCAGTATCAGAAGGGATGACTATAACCATATACCTTTAAGGTATGGTGTGTCATGTAGTATTTTGTCAAGTTTATTTTACACTACAGGGAGATTGCAGTATTTTTATTCTAATCTAGATGTAATATTTCCTGAACTTCCTATTAGAAAGAATATGAATCCAGTAGTTAGTAGTAAAAATGCACGATTTATGGGTGAAGTTTTTATAACAATGAGTTCAATAGATTTAGTTCACGCACACGAAGATAATTTAACATGTACATTAAGAAAAGAAGAAAAATAGTTTTTAGATTTAGTAGAAGAAAGGAGACAGGATTTAATGAAGAAGGAAACTACACAGAAAACCCATGTACCTCCATGGGTTGGGAAGGAGGAATCTATGCAAGTGGCAAGGCTCATGCTGCGATGTCCCTGGACTTTGTGAAAAGGGGAAAATTCTGCCTCCATAGATTAAAGACAGATTATAACAATAATTACATTGGTTCCAGTGAATGTGAACATAACTTCCTAATATTAGGAAGATGGGGACTAAAAGGGGGAACTGATCCTGTGTTTCCAGGAGTATATTATGTTTGTGGGAATAATGCCTACTACAGGTTACCTGCAAGATGGTACGGAAGCTGTTATTTTGGAATAGTTTTTCCAAAAATTTACCATGTAGATAAAATCAGTGGAACCAATGGAATTTCTAATGGACTAACATGAAGAAGAAGGGCTAGTTTTTCTGAAATTGTAGGAGATATTTTTAGTGCACTGATACCCTCAGTTGGAGTCATATTAAACTCACAGAAAATTTGTAAGTTATCAACTATAGTTGATCGTCTTTCTACAGATACTGCAGGAGGATTTTTAATGATTAACACAGAAATGGTTGCAATTAGATCAATGGTTTTACAGAACCGTCTTGCTCTTGACATATTGTTGGCAAAAAAAGGTGGAGTTTGTGGCATGTTGAAAGTTCAACATTGCTGCACTTATATTCCGGACAAGAGCAGAGAAATTAAAGGATATATTAAAAATATTACGAGAATGCATAAAGATTTGACCCAACTGGAGGTTGACAGTGTGTGGGGAAGACTAACAAACAGTATAACATCAATAGGGAAATGGTTTGTTGGGTTTGTGAAAATTTTTCTAGGTCAAATAATGATACCTTTAGTGATGATAATAACAATAGTGATGTTAATAATGATTACATATAGATGTTGTAGAAAAGGTACGAAAGAAAAAGTACACTTGAACAGAAAAGGAAAGGGACAGACACGTAAAAGAAAGCATGAAGAAATACGCTTGGAAGAAATGAAAAGGCAGGTTATACAAGAAGATGCGAGAATTAGAAGGAAATGAGACAGTTGATGAAAAGTTGGGAGGCCAAATAGAGGAAACTGAGAAGTGCTAAAGTTGATATCTGGGATGGATGGGAATTTTGTGATGGCTTAATATGCCATCAAAGAGGGGATTGATGGAGCAAGGACTCGGACACGAGACTTGCTCGTAAGCAATCCTCTCGATTTAACTTACTAGTGAATTACTAACGACATGTCTCGTAATTAATAATATCCATTTTACACTATACGCGGGATAAGAATGAAGCTTGTCTATGTGTTTACTAACTGCAAATAACACAGTCGTAGGACTGGAACGCATTTAACATGGGATCTTTACTGCGCATACGTCTGTTACATCTATGTAGTATGACGTGCTTTCGCTTGGAGGGAAATTCTGGCGATTGCGCAAAGAGCTATAAAATGGCCGCTTGAAAGCTCACATGCATGGCACCTGCTTTGCTGAAATTAGAAAGGGGTTTATAACTAATGCAAATGCAGAGAGAGAAATAACAAATGGTATGGGATAGAGTAGAGGTTGGAGGTATATAGTGAAACCATTTATTTTTGAGAATAGCATTTTTCCTTTTCGACTTTATTATTAGTGCGTATTTGGGCCTGTTAAAGTTGTCCGAGTCGAGCAGACCAATATGGCGCGACGCATGCGCCCTGATACGGGAGCTTGGGAGATGACTAAGGATTTGACGCGAGTCCAAGGTCGGCGGAGATGTGACCTGGGAACATGAGGGTGAAGAGTTCATATGAAAGAACGTTTTCAAGAAATCAGTTACAAATATGTTTAATAAAGTTTAAAGATGTATGGGAAAGGGAGGGTGGAATAAAGTTTGATAGGAGGGGTTTGGAAACAATGGTTAAAAGAAAATAAATGAAATATAAGTGTGGTGTGATAACCATCCCCCTCGCCTGTCCAATCAGAAGTTAGTATTCTGTACAAAAGAAACATTAATGGGTGGTACAAGCCTATGGAAAGGTATAATTGAGATAGTTTAGTTAGAAGAAGGGGCATTGTCTTTGAGGAAGTTCGGGGGTCGAGAATCGAGAGTTCGAGTCGGGTTGAGCGAGCTTTGCGCATTGAAGAAGCCTGTCATTGGGGTGTACCGGGGTGGTGCTCTGAAATGCTGATGAAGAAACCGAATGCAGAACCATCTACTTAATTTTGGTGGGTTTAGAGGAATCGTGGAAGAACCACGAGGAGGAAGAGAGTGTCAGAGAGGGGTGCGACGTAGCCGTCGGTAATTAGAGAGGTGAAGTATCCTGTCCTGATTCCTGTCCTGAAGCGTTTGTCTCCTGATGTGTCCTGGGAGGCCCTTACCAGCCCTTTGGCCAGAGGGTTGGTCTTCACACCATACTTTGGTAATTATGAAATTTATCGTTTGATAAATACTCTTCTGTCTCTATCCTCTTCTTTCTGAGCAAAGTTATTGTGTGATCTGAATTGATAAGTGTTATCTGAGATATTTTTTAATTGGCACTCCCGCGAATGAGGGTGTTTGTACTGAAAACGCTTTGAGATGGTTCAAAACCCCTAATTTTACATAAAGATTTAAAAACTTATTGAGTCTGTCATTATTTTATACTTATTAAGAAATGCATAATGTTATGTCAATTATCGCCATCAACTAGTTTTACCTAACTGGTCCATTGACCAGAGGAAAGAACTGTTTGATCAGCAGAAGGTTTAGTTAAAGAAGTAATAACTAGATCCTGAGGTATGAGCAACATATAAAACTAACAAACTCCAGTGGTTTACTTAGAGCGCAGCGGAAACGAGTTGTATGGGCCCAAGTGAGTATATGGTAGTAGAGTATCTGTTGTTAGTAGACCGCTGGATCATTAGCTCAGCTGGCACCTAGGTTAACCTAGCAAACCTATACATTTTTGAAAACTAGACATCCAGGGGAATCCAGGATGGGGGGACTTGTGTGGTTTTCACCAGGTTCTGTTACCCAGAATCCCTTGCAAACCTCAAATTTTGGAAAAAAACACATTTTTCTCAAATGTATGTGATAGAAACTTTGAGAATCTGCGTGGATCCTCAAACTTTCAACCATGCCACATTCCCCAAAGTCTCCAGATAAAGATGGTATCCCACTTGTGTGGGTAGGCCTAGTGCCCACCACAGGAAATGGCACAGAACACAACATGGACACATCACATTTGTGCAATGAAAACTGACCCTGTTTTGCAATATGCCTATCTGTGGATGTTGAACTCTAGCTCTGCCGGGACCAAGGTTAACCTAGCAAACCTTTATATTTTTGAAAAGTAGACATCCAGGGGAATCCAGGATGGGGGTCTGGTGTGACTCTTACCTGGTTCTGTTACCCAGAATCCCTTGTAAACCTCAAACTTTGAAAAAAAACACATTTTCCCCACATTTCAGTGATAGAAACTTCTGGAATATGCATGGATCCTCACACTTTCACCCATGCTGCATTTCCCATAGTCTCCCGATAAATATGGTATCCCACTTGTGTGGGTAGGCCTAGTGCCCGCCACAGGAAATGGCAGGGAACAAAACATGGACACATCAAATTTTTACAATGAAAACTAAACCTTTTTTGCAATATGCCTAGCTGTGGGTGTTGAACCCTAGCTCAGCCGGGACCTAGGTTAACCTAGCAAACCTATACTTTTTAGAAAACTAGACATCCAGGGGAATCCAGGATGGGGGGACTTGTGTGGTTTCTCCAGGTTCTGTTACCCAGAATCCCTTGCAAACCTCAAATTTGGAAAAACAAAACACATTTTCCTCACATTTCTGTGATAGAAACTTCTGGAATATGCGTGGATCCTCAAACTTTCACCCACCCTGCATTCCCCATAGTCTCCAGATAAATATGGTATCCCACTTGTGTGGGTAGGCCTAGTGCCCGCCACAGAAAATGGCACGGAACACAACATGGACACATTACATTTTTGCAATGAAAACTGACCCTTTTTTGCAATATGCCTAGCTGTGGATGTTGAACCCTAGCTCAGCTGGGACCTAGGTTAACCTAGCAATCCTATATATTTTTGAAAACTAGACATCCAGGGTGTTGGACTTGGCCCTGGTTAGCAGTGCAAAGTGTGTGTGCTTTCTGCCTTCCATAGGCTTACATTAGGAACCCCCCCCCTTTTGGGATATCTCCTACATGGAATAAATTAAGTATGTCATGATGTGTATGGAATGAAAATGACAAATGGTGTGCACAGATTTATTTTCACCATTGTGGAAATGCCACTTTTAAAACCTTGGCATTTCAGTGTGCTTTGTGCCTGCCTTGTATAAGGCTGGCTCCGCCCTCTGGGGTGTGTCTGTCTCCCAGACCCCAGCTCAGGAAGGGAGGAGGGAAGTCTGGCAGACAGGGTGCTCTACACCTCCCCCAAAACCAGTTGGGACCGGTTTCCCCAGAGACCCTTCCAGAAGCTTCTGGCCCTTTCTAGTAGGTGGGGTGAGGGGTGTATAAATAGAGGAGCTTGTGACTCCATGTGCTTGTGCTTGGACTTTGACCTGGAGGGGACACTCTGCCAGGAGGTATCGCCGCAAGGCCCTGTGTGCTGGCCCCTGTGCCCATCTGTACCCCCCTGCTGTCCACAGGACCAGTGAGAGTCCTTTGCTGGAGTGAAGACTGCTGTGCCAGGAGGAGTGCCACATTATGGGGGTTGACTGTTCCAAGGAACTGCTGTACTGTTCTGATGAGTGCCCACTGCCTGCTGATCTTGCCCAACATTGCCTGTCTGCTCTCCTGGCCCCTAGCGCCTCGTGGGTGCTACTTTCTTGTGTGGGACCCTGAATCCCTGCCAGCTACATAGCGCCTCGTGAGCGCTGCATCTAAAAGCTGTCCAGGAGAAGAGGAGCTGACGCCTGCAGCGCTGTGCTGCCAAAGTGCTACGAGGGAATTCCAGCATGTGGGATTCCCCCTGCCTGCTTGCCTAATCACGGGAGCCCACCCCGCGTGCTGCCAGGGAGAGCTGCGCATTTAAAAATACAGCGGGAGCCTACACCGCTTAATGGTGGCAGAACCCGAGCGGGAGCCCACCCCGCATCGATGCTTCATCGCGGGAGCCCTCCCCGCATGTTGCCAGGGAGAGCTGCTTATTTAAGAATACGGCGGGAGCCTACCCCGCGTGTTGCTGACTTTGGCGGGTGCCCACCCCGCTTGATACTTTAATTTAGGAGGGAGCCTACCCCTCATTGCCGCCAGGAATCACCGCCGCGGCCTGGGGAGTAGAAGCGCCGCAGACGCGACAAGGAAGCCGGGCAGTCCGCCTGGTTGTGGGCGGGGCCTGCCGAGACGGAACCTCGCGGGCTTCATTTCCTCCTCCCCCTGCCTGGGGGAAGCCGCCCGGAGCCTCGTGGGCTCCCCATCGAAGTCCCGGGTCCCAGGAGGGGGCCCGGGTGAAGTGCGGAGAGATCCCCGCAGCCACCAGGCACTTGGAGCAGTGCGTGCTCCACCGTCAGCTGCCCGGAAGTGTCGCCTGCCAGAGCGGGGCTCTCGTCAGGCGGAGAGAGCCCCGCAACCACAGAGGAGTTGGAGCGGTGCGTGCTCCAGTCCAGCTGCCCCCGCTGGCCAGAAGGGAAGGCAGAAATCACGGGCGGACCCAGGCGCCAAGCGGGGCTCCCGCGTGGTGAGGCGAGCCCCACGTGTAGCAGAAGCGACCCCTGGAAATGAGAGAGCCTGGTGAGTGGGGCTCATTGGGGCGGGTGCAATGGGGCACATTGTCGGTGCCCGCCCCCCTGTGGTCCTTCTAAGAGTCCCATGGGCTGCACAGCGGCGCCGCAGTTGCGGGCCGCTGCAACATTCTTTTTTTCCTGCTGGGCAACCCTATTTTTAGAGTCCCAGAGTAGGGGCTCCCCCGGCGCAGTGGCGCCAGAAGCTAATCTGCAACGTTGGGGGTAATTTCATTTAGAGAGCCCCGCTGCAACGTTTTCTTGCTGTTTTGTGTCATGGGCACAACCATGCCCTGAAGAGCCTGGTGAGTGGGGCTTGTGGCGAGCCTGTGGGGGGGTTGGTCGAGACACATTGTCGGTGTCTTCTCCCCGGAGCTCCCAAGCCCCAAGAAAGAGAGAGGGCCCCCAGGTGCCCTGGGGACTACACAGCGACGCCGCCGTTGCGGGTCGCTGCAACCTTTGCGTCATTTTTCTTTTGGAGTCCCAGAGTAGGGGCCCCCCAGGCATGGTAGTGCCAGTACTTGTCCTTACAGCTGTCCCACCAGAGCGCGGCAGCTGCAGCCAGGGGCATGTTTGTTTTGCTTAGCAGGGACTACCCTCCAGCAGAATGACCGTAAACTGTGTGCACTACTGATTATGGTATGCCCCACGCTAATAGGGGTTTGCATGGTAGACTGTTTTGCCTACAGAGGTTGCATTCATGCTCCTGTGATCTTTCCTAAAGGTCCTGCTATGATGCTTGCATTCCATGCCCCATGATTGTGGTATAAAGTATTTTGATGCCCGCTGATGATTATGCCTAACGCAGTTAGAGAGTGTACAAGGGGGTTACGGTGATTCACTAGGGCTATAATGTTTTGGCCTCATTATGTATGCATAATGTATTTAGGCTGATGCTTGCCAAATGTGTTTTATGCCCCATTCTAATATGGTTATGCAGAATGTATTTTCATGCCTAAGGCTGATCTATGTATAGTGCACCCATGTTAATGAGGATGCCTCTGTACTCACATGTTTATGCCCACTGCTAATATTGTTCATGCTAATGAGATGCCCATGTACTTATGTTGGTGCGGCGTATAATGTGTTTATATGCCTGACCTGATGTTTTCATTCTAGGCCTACTGCAAACGTGATTGATGCTAATGAGGTATGCCTAATGTTATGCCTAATGGGTTGCTCATGCTTTTATGCTAATGATGATGCCTCTATGTTCACATGTTTATGCCTACTTGGATTTATGCTAATATAAGGATACCAAGTTCATGATCTTGCTAGAAATCACTGGCTGTTTTGCATTCGTTGGTGGTAAATGGTAACGGTTCTGGCAGCGACCCGATTGGCGCTGCCTTGTACATAATCCCCTGTAAATTGCTACCTAGTGCCGGTTGGCACAGTATCTATATATCTGTGACTGTTCTCTGATGTGTTTTACATAATACAAACGTTATTTTTACATAACCTTGTGTAGAGTCTCTTTGTAGTGTGCCTAGTGTGTCGTCGTGTGAGGGTGCTGCGCAGATGCTTTACACATTGCCTCCGGAGTTTAGCCTACCCGCTCCGCGCCAAGCTACCCCGTTTCTAACATTGGTGTTCAGCGGTGGGATAGGACTTGTGTTTGCGCAGTACCACAGTGACAGCTGGTTGCACTACAAGCTCTGCACTTAGAGATAATCACAGATTTGGGGATTATTTTTTCTGATTATTGTTCCTCCTAAAAGTGCCATTTTTGAATTGTGTTCCCCTGTTTACTGTGGGTGGTGTATCTCGCCAAGATTGGGTTAGCCTATGATGAGGATGACATTTGGGAGTACACTGAGGAAGAGGTAATGAATTTCTGCAGAGAAAGGGGGATACCCATAGAAGGCAACTTCTGCAGAAAACTGTTCCTCTATGAAGCCCTTAAAAAGGGAAAACCCTTAGAGCCCTGTGGGGACCTTTCAGATTACCCCTCCGCATATCTGAGTAGTGGATTTGAGGGAGACCCTGAGGAGGATCCCAAGAGGAGGGAGGACTCTGAGAGCAAGGGTTCCCAGTCCATATCCCTGGAGGGCGGTGGCTCTGAAGTGGAGGAAGAAAATGACAGGGCGGAGACACCAGTAGCTAGTGAGGACACCATAGATAGGGTGTCCCGTGCTGGGTCCAGTGCCTGGGGCAGTGCCCCATCCCTTTCCCTGTCCCCAGAGAAGTGGGTGGATAGGAGGGAAGAAAGGGAGCATCAGCTGGCGTTGGAAAGGCTCAGAGTGGAGCTAGCGCAGCTGAGTCTGGAAGAGAAAAAGCTGGAGACCGAAAGGGTCCTAGCGCAGGAGAGGATGGCGGAGGCAGAGAGGGCCTTCGCCAGGGAGAAACTAGCTCTAGGGGGTAGGTTGTCCCCTGAGAGTGGTTTCAGGAGTCTGGACTCACCAGGAAGGGTGGGGTCCAGTGGTGGCAGCAGAAGTGATTCCAGTGTAGGAAGTCCACTCCCAGAGCCCAGAAGACGGTACCTAGTTCCCGGGAAGAGGGGTATAGGTTGAAGTTCAGGGGCAGTAGAAAACTGTCTCACCAGTCCTGGGGGTAGTTTGTGGATGCGTGTTGCAGTGCACTGGAGGATTGGGTGGTGTGTAGCGCGGTGAACAATTTGGAAGGGCTGTTCCATCTAATTATCAGGGAGCACATGCTCAGTAATTGTTTTCCAAGGTTGCGCCAACACCTGTTGCAGTGTGGGTTCCCTGATCCCTGGGAACTTGCACGGGAGGCAGACCTCTGGGTAAGTGCCAGAAGGTCTGAGGAGGCATTGGGGAGCCTAGGCTGTCCTAATGGGCCGGCCATTGAGGGGATCTCCTAGTCTCAGGAGAGCCTGTGTCTTCCAGGGGTACCACTCCAGGTGGGAGGGTGCGGAACTCTGGGAGGGGTGCAGAGGGGTGGAGTCCCCACCTCTGGCACCGGGTTTGTCTTCCAGGGGTACTTCTCCAGGTGGGAGGGTGCGGAACTCTGGGAGGGGGTGCAGAGGGAGGGAGGACTCGCCTCTGGCACCGGTGCCACCTAAGGGTTTAGACCCTAGGTTGGTGAATCAGTTATAGGGTCACGGTCCTGGACTGGTGGGAGAGTGGTGTTCTGAGGGTGCCTCGCATAGGAGGAGAGTGCGGAACCCCAGAAGGAGAGGTAGGGGGAGGAGAGCCTCGCCCCTGACTTCTGGTCAGCCTGAGGGTGCGGACCCCAGGTGGGAGGACCTGCGCAGTTTGGAACTGCACGGAGGAGAGGTAGAGTGGCCAAGGGGTACTATGTGCCTGGGGCTCCTGCCCCCCACTCTGTGAGGTAGCAAGGACCAAAGACATCTGGTTGGCCTAGGGGCCGGTCCTGGCCGCGACCAACTTGAGAGTGCCAGTGGGGTAGCTCGGGGGTCCTGGGAGCTCTGACAGAGGGAACCACCGGGGTCCAGAATGGCGGAGAACCTGCGGGTGCCCCTGCAGTTGCGGGCCCGTGTCCATGTTCTCTCACCCCAAGCAGGGAATACCATCAAGGCATTGATTGGTCTACCCTGGCTTTTGGCTGGAAGGAGGTTGTGTTGGACTTGGCCCTGCTTGCAGGGTCACCACTAAACTTTTTGGCCTTGCCCCTAGTCTTTTTCCTGACATAAGGTTGGTGGTTTCAGGACTCTGGGCACTTTAGCGCTTGTTAGCAGTGCAAAGTGCGTGTGCTTTCTGCCTTCCATAGGCTTACATTAGAAACCCCCCCTTTTGGGATATCTTTTACATGGAATAAAATAAGTATGTCATGGTGTGTATGGAATGAAAATGACAAATGCTGTGCAATGGTATGCACAGATTTATTTTCACCATTGTGGAAATGCCACTTTTAAACCTTGGCATTTCGGTGTGCTGTGTGCCTGCCTTGTGTAAGGCTGGCTCCGCCCCCTGGGGTGTGTCTGTCTCCCAGACCCCAGCTCAGGAAGGGAGGAGGGAAGTCTGTCAGACAGGGTGCTCTACACCTCCAACAAAACCAGTTGGGACTGGTTTCCCCAGAGATCCTTCCTGAAGGTTCTGGCCCTTTCTAGTAGGTGGGGTGAGGGGTGTATAAATAGAGGAGCTGTGACTCCATGTGCTTGGACTTTGACTTGGAGGGGACACTCTGCCAGGAGGTACTGCCGCAAGGGCCTGCGCGCTGGCCCCTGTGCCCATCTGTACCCCTCTGCTGTCCACAGGACCAGTGAGAGACCTTTGCTGGAGTGAAGACTGCTGTGCCAGGAGGAGTGCCACATTATGGGGGTTGACTGTTCCAAGGAACTGCTGTCCTGTTCTGAGTGCCCACTGCCTGCTGATCTTGCCCAACATTGCCTGTCTGCTCTCCTGGCCCCTAGTGCCTCGTGGGCGCTACTTTCTTGTGTGGGACCCTGAATCACTGCCAGCTACCTAGCGCCTGGTGAGCACTGCATCTAAAAGCTGCCCAGGAGAAGAGGAGCTGACGCCTGCAGCGCTGTGCTGCCAAAGTGCTACGAGGGAATTCCAGCGTGTGGGATTCCCCCTGCCTGCTTGCCTAATCGCGGAAGCCCACCCCGCGTGCTGACAGGGAGATCTGCGCATTTAAAAATACAGCGGGAGCCTATCCCGCTTAATGGTGGCAGGACCCAAGCGGGAGCCCACCCCGCATCGGTGCTTCATCGCAGGAGCCCTCCCTGCATGTTGCCAGGGAGAGCTGCTTATTTAAGAATACGGCGGGAGCCTACCCCGCATGTTGCCAACTTTGGCGGGTGCCCACCCCGCTTGGTACTTTAATTTAGGAGGGAGCCTACCCCTCTTTGCCACCAGGAATCACCGCCATGGCCCGGGGAGAAGAATCGCCGCAGACGCGACAAGGAAGCCGGGTAGTCCGCCTGGTTGTGGGCGGGGCCTGCCGAGACGGAACCTCGCAGGCTCCATTTCCACCTCCCCCTGCCTGGGGGAAGCTGTCCGGAGCCTCGTGGGCTCCCCATCGAAGTCCCGGGTCCCAGGAGGGGGCCCGGGTGAAGTGCAGAGAGAGCCCCGCAGCCACCAGGCACTTGGAGCAGTGCGTGCTCCGCCGTCAGCTGCCCGGAAGTGTCGCCTGCCAGAGCAGGGCTCTCGTCAGCTGGAGAGAGCCCCGCAGCCACAGAGGAGTTGGAGCGGTGCGTGCTCCAGTCCAACCGCCCCCACCAGCCAGAAGGGAAGGCAGAGATCGCGGGCGGACCCAGGTGCCAAGCGGGTCTCCCATGTGGTGAGGAGAGCCCCGCGTGTAGCAGAAGCGACCCCTGGAAGCGAGAGAGCCCGGTGAGTGGGGCTCATTGGGGAACTAGTTGTGCCAGGTGCAACGGGGCACATTGTCGGTGCCCGCCCCCCTGTGGTCCTTCTAAGAGTCCCATGGGCTGCACAGCGGCGCCTCGTGGGCTCCCCATCGAAGTCCCGGGTCCCAGGAGGGGGCCCGGGTGAAGTGCGGAGAGATCCCCGCAGCCACCAGGCACTTGGAGCAGTGCGTGCTCCGCCGTCAGCTGCCCGGAAGTGTCGCCTGCCAGAGCGGGGCTCTCGTCAGGCGGAGAGAGCCCCGCAACCACAGAGGAGTTGGAGCGGTGCGTGCTCCAGTCCAGCTGCCCCCGCTGGCCAGAAGGGAAGGCAGAAATCACGGGCGGACCCAGGCGCCAAGCTGGGCTCCCGCGTGGTGAGGAGAGCCCCACGTGTAGCAGAAGCGACCCCTGGAAATGAGAGAGCCTGGTGAGTGGGGCTCATTGGGGCGGGTGCAACGGGGCACATTGTCGGTGCCCGCTCCCCTGTGGTCCTTCTAAGAGTCCCATGGGCTGCACAGCGGCGCCGCAGTTGCGGGCCGCTGCAACATTCTTTTTTTCCTGCTGGGCAACCCTATTTTTAGAGTCCCAGAGTAGGGGCTCCCCAGCGCAGTGGAGCCAGAAGCTAATCTGCAACGTTGGGGGTAATTTCATTTAGAGAGCCCCGCTGCAAAGTTTTCTTGCTGTTTTGTGTCATGGGCACAACCATGCCCAGAAGAGCCTGGTGAGTGGGGCTTGTGGCGAGCCGGGGGGGGGGGTTGGTCGAGACACATTGTCGGTGTCTTCTCCCCGGAGCTCCCAAGCCCCAAGAAAGAGAGAGGGCCCCCAGGTGCCCTGGGGACTACACAGTGATGCCGCCGTTGCGGGTCGCTGCAACCTTTGCGTCATTTTTCTGTTGGAGTCCCAGAGTAGGGGCCCCCCAGGCATGGTAGTGCCAGTACTTGTCCTTACAGCTGTCCCACCAGAGCGCGGCAGCTGCAGCCAGGGGCATGTTTGTTTTGCTTAGCAGGGAGGACCCTCCAGCAGAATGACAGTAAACTGTGTGCACTACTGATTATGGTATGCCCCACGCTAATAGGGGTTTGCATGGTAGACTGTTATGGCTACAGAGGTTGCATTCATGCTCCTGTGATCTTTCCTAAAGGTCCCGCTATGATGCTTGCATTCCATGCCCCATGATTGTGGTATAAAGTATTTTGATGCCCGCTGATGATTATGCCTAACGCAGTTAGAGAGTGTACATGGGGTTACGGTGATTCACTAGGGCTATAATGTTTTGGCCTCATTATGTATGCATAATGTATTTAGGCTGATGCTTGCCAAATGTGTTTTATGCCCCATTCTAATATGGTTATGCAGAATGTATTTTCATGCCTAAGGCTGATCTATGTATAGTGCACCCATGTTAATGAGGATGCCTCTGTACTCACATGTTTATGCCCACTGCTAATATTGTTCGTGCTAATGAGATGCCCATGTACTTATGTTGGTGCGGCGCATAATGTGTTTATATGCCTGACCTGATGTTTTCATTCTAGTCCTACTGCAAACGTAATTGATGCTAATGAGGTATGCCTAATGTTATGCCTAATGGGTTGCTCATGCTTTTATGCTAATGATGATGCCTCTATGTTCACATGTTTATGCCTACTTGGATTTATGCTAATATAAGGATGCCAAGTTCATGATCTTGCTAGAAATCACTGGCTGTTTTGCATTCGTTGGTGGTAAATGGTTACGGTTCTGGGAGCGACCCGATTGGCGCTGCCTTGTACATAATCCCCTGTAAATTGCTACCTAGTGCCGGTTGGCACAGTATCTATATATCTGTGACTGTTCTCTGATGTGTTTTACATAATACAAACGTTATTTTTACATAACCTTGTGTAGAGTCTCTTTGTAGTGTGCCTAGTGTGTCGTCGTGTGAGGGTGCTGCGCAGATGCTTTACACATTGCCTCCGGAGTTTAGCCTACCCGCTCCACGCAGAGCTACCCCGTTTCTAACACAGGGGAATCCAGGATGGGGGTCTTGTGTGACTCTCACCTGGTTCTGTTACCCTGAATCCCTTGTAAACCTCAAACTTTGTAAAAAAAAAACACATTTTCCTCACTTTTCTGTGATAGAAACTTCTGGAATCTGCGTGGATCCTCAAATTTTCACCCACCCTGCATTCCCCATAGTCTTCCGATAAACATGATATCCCACTTGTTTGGGTAGGCCTAGTGCCCGCCACAGGAAATGGCACGGAACACAACATGGACACATCACATTTTTGCAATGAAAACTGACTCTGTTTTGCAATATGCCTAGCTGTGAATGTTGAACTCTAGCTCAGCCGGGACCTAGGTTAACCTAGCAAACCTATATATTTTTGAAAACTAGACATCCAGGGGAATCCAGGATGGGGGGACTTGTGTGGTTTTCACCATGTTCTGTTACCCAGAATCCCTTGCAAACCTCAAATTTTGAAAAGAAAACACATTTTCCCCACATTTCTGTGATAGAAACTTCTGGACTCACCGTGGATCCTCAAACTTTCACCCATGCCGCATTCCCCATAGTCTCCCGATAAAGATGGTATCCCACTTGTGTGGTAAGGCCTAGTGCCCGCCACAGGAAATGACACGGAACACAACATGGACACATCACATTGTTGCAATGGAAACTGACTCTGTTTTGCAATATGCCTAGCTGTGGATGTTGAACCCTAGCTCACCTGGGACTGTTGCAATGGAAACTGACTCTGTTTTGCAATATGCCTAGCTGTGGATGTTGAACCCTAGCTCACCTGGGACCTAGGTTAACCTAGCAAACCTATACATTTTTGAAAACTAGACATCCAGGGGAATCCAGGATGGGGGATCTTTTGTGGTTTTCACCAGGTTCTGTTACCCAGAATCCCTTGCAAACCTCAAATTTTGAAAAAAAAAATACATTCTCAGATTTCTGTGATAGAAACTTCTGGAATCTGCGTGGATCCTCAAACTTTCACCCATGCCGCATTCCCCATAGTCTACCAATAAAGATGGTATCCCACTTGTGTGGGTAGGCCTAGTGCCTGCCACAGGAAATGGCACGGAACACAACATGGACACATCACATTGTTGCAATGAAAACTGACTCTGTTTTGCAATATGCCTAGCTGTGGATGTTGAACTCTAGCTCAGCCGGGACCTAGGTTAACCTAGCAAACCTATATATTTTTGAAAAGTAGACATCCAGTGAAATCCAGGATGGGTGGACTTGTGTGGTTTTCACCAGGTTCTGTTACCCAGAATCCCTGGCAAACCTCACATTTTGAAAAAAACACATTTTCCCCACATTTCTGTGATAGAAACTTCTGTAATCTGCGTGGACCCTCACACTTTCATCCATGCCGCATTCCCCATAGTCTCCCGATAAAGATGGTATCCCACTTGTGTGGGTAGGCCTAGTACCCGCCACAGGAAGTGGTACGGAACAAAACATGGACACATCACATTTTTGCAATGAAAACTGACCTTTTTTGCAATATGCCTGTGGATGTTGAATCCTAGCTCTGCTAGGACCTAGTTTTTTTTCATAATCTTTTTATTGAACAGTTTTGTGAATACCCAACAGCTCCCATTTGGGGATAATGACTTCATCAATGTATACAGTCAATGCAATCATTGTTCATGACATAGAGAAGGACCCACTAAACTCCCGCCCGGCCCCAGGATACCTCCCCCCCCGGCACTCTGAAATAACTTATAGCTCCAATTAACCGTAACCTCCCACATAGTGCAGCCAAACAGTATCAGTCCCGTTCGTATGGAAATCAAAAGCACCAGCCTACGTTGAGTGTCCCAAGTCAGGGTTTCCCTGAAGATATATAGACAAGGGGGCCCAGAAATCCTTGGGACATGAGGCAGCTGGCAATTCTTCAGCATACGTTTCCAGCTGTTCTTTACAATACAAAAGATCACGTACCCATTTCACCAATGTTGGAGTAAGTTTTGTGCCCCAGCACTGGGCCACCGCCCTCTTGGCCAACAAGGTTGAGACCGCCACCAGCCTGCGATTGCAGGGTTTAAGAGTCTTCACCCAGCCCAGAAAGCAGACCTCAGGCGTGCATGGCACAGGTTCCGATACCACTTTCGTAAGCATGTCCGTAACAGCACACCAGAATGTATATATTCCCCTACAGTTCCAGGTGAGATGCCAGAAATCTGCATCCCCTTGCCCACAACGAACACAGCACGCATCCTCCCGTAGCCCAAAGCGCATTAATTGGAGTGGGGTGTAATATAATTGGTGGAGGTATTTAAAGTGAATAATACGAAGATTACAGTTGGCTGTTAAACGGCCAGTCAGGGTACAACAGAACTTCCACACATCAAGGGACAACGAAGAACCCAGTAGTGCCTCTCATATTTTATATGACGGGGAGTCCAGCTGTTCTCTTTCCCTGAGGGACGCATTATATAACTTCGTGATCAAACCTGTGCGATCCGCGCTGGCCAGCATCGCCTGCAATGCTCGCAACGGCCTGGGCTCAGCTGGATAATCAGGGTAACTAGCTCTGATCACCTGCCGCACACGCACATAAGTGAACCCCAACATCAATCCCCGGTCCCTACCCTTCTGTAGATCTGCAAGCAGCCGGAACTGACCCTGCGTAAAAAAGATCCCCCAACTGCATTATTCCAACCGTGCTCAATGCTTTAAGAGCAACCGGCTCACGCGCCGCCGAAATGTCCGGATGCGCAATGAGCGGCAGCGTTGGGGCATAGAGATACTGCAGCTGCGCTCGCGACGCCAGAGTCTTCCACGCCCATGCTGTGCAAAGAGTAGGGTTAATTTCCCTCCTAGGTCCCCCACTTCCACCAGAGAGGGTGGTCGAGACTAGTGCCTGCGGTTTCACGGCATCTGCTTCAACGGCGACATGAGGTTGAAAACGCTGCAGGAAGAACCAATAATGCGCAAACTGTGCCTGTGCACATAGATAGTATAATCGTAGATCGGGGGCCTCAAAACCGCCTCGCTCAAACGGTAATACCAGCACCTCCCAGCTGCATCGAGGCTTCTCCCCCCCACACAAAGGACAGCAACGCTGATTGAAGCGAGCTAAACACCGCAAGGGTGAGACGGATAGGGATATTAATAAACAGATAGAGTAGTTTGGGCAAGATTGTCATTTTTACCACTGCGATACGATCCGCCAGTGACAGCGGGAGTTTGGCCCATCGCGCCGCACATTCAGCAATATGGGTCTGGGCCTGGCCATAATTCTCAGTCACAACAACCTCAGGGCCTCTATGTAACCAAACCCCTAGATACTTTACAGGGTCGGTTGACCATGTAAGTGGGTAATCTAGCATCACATGCTGCGTACCAGCCGTCAGCGGGAATACTGTAGATTTCGCCCAGTTTATGCCAAGCCCAGAAAAGCGTTCAAATTTTATATATTCACGTAACAATTCAGGAAGGTAGCGTGCAGGTTCCCGAACATACAGCAGCATATCATCGGCATACATTGACATAATCAATGGACGCTGAGTGAATCGGAGAGCTGCATGCGCATGACACTGACAGAGCTTACAGGCTAAAGGCTCCACTGCGATCGCAAAAAGCATCGGTGACAGGGGGCAACCCTGTCGTGTGCCACACCTTATTGGGAATGCATCGGAGACCTGCCCATTGACCCGCACACATGCCGCAGGCGCCTCATACAGCAACTGAACCCATTTAAGAAAGAAGGGGGGCAGCCCCATGTGTAGTAAAACAGTAAACAGGAATTCCCATTGCAGGGAGTCAAAAGCTTTCGCTGCATCGAGCAGCACAGCTACCGCTGGGAAATCAGCCTCGAAATAATGGAGAGTGGGGAAGATCGTGCATAAATTAAGCGCCGTTGACCGGGCGGGAACAAAGCCCAACTGGTCCGGAAGGACCAGGTGTGGAACAAGAGGTTGGAGCCTGGTGGCAACCATTTTTGCCAAAATTTTGGCATCTATGTTTATAATAGACAGAGGGCGGTAGAAATCGCAGCTGTTGGCTGGTTTATCCGGTTTAAGTAGCATGACCAGAAGGCCCTCTTTCAGCGAGGGGGGAGAGTGCCCGTATCGTACGCTTCTGCAAAGACTTCCAAAAGCCTGGGCGCAAGTTCATCGGCATAGGCCTTGTAAAATTCGCTAGGGAGCCCGTCCAGGCCAGCTGCCTTACATGTGGGCAGCGACAAGATAGCCAGTTTCATGTCCTCCACATCGAAAGGCTGTGTAAGTTACTCGCGCTGATTGAGAGACAGCCACCCCAGCGCGACATCCTCCAGGTAAGCATTTATGTCGTCGGCTGACATTCGCATCCGACACCCATATAGTTTGTAATAGAAATCCAGCACCACCTCGCTAATTTCAGAGGTGTTGTAATGAGCTATGCCCTCAGAGTCCAACATCTCAGTAATGTAGTCTTGACTACGGGGTGCAGATAATTTCTGAGCAAGCGAGCGACTAGGACGCCCACCTTCCTCATAATACCGAGCGGTGCAACGTCGCGATCTATGCGCCAGCTCCTGATCCACTGTGTCGTTGTGTTCCGTCACTAACTCGCGTGTTTTGGCCAGTATGCGCGGATCTGGGCTTCGGGCATACTCGTGCTCCAGCTCAGAAATCTCGCCTGCCAGTCTTGCTATCCGACGATGCAGATCTTTCAGAACACCAGCCTGCGCTCCCATGCAGACACCTCTGATGGTGACTTTGAATGCCTCCCAGAGAACCCCCACGCTTTCCACAGTGCCCACATTTTCTTTAAAAAAGTTACCAATAGCCGCGCCCACTGAACACCTGAACATCTGATCTGTGAGAGAGGAAGGCTGTAACCGCCACTGAAAAGGGGGCCGCTCACAAGAGGGAGTCTGCATCTCCAATAGCACCGGAGAGTGATCCAACAATGTTTTTGCCAGGTGGCGGACATCAACTACTCAAGTGCAAGCACCCTCTGACAGGAGCCAGTAGTCCAAGCGGGACCACGAGCCATGCACAGTAGAAATAAACGTGCTTTCACGGATTCCCGGGTGCCGCATGTGCCAAATATGCTGTACAGTCCCTGCGTCTAAGAAATCCAGCAGTGCCTCCGAGGCCTGTGTCTGTCGCGCCACTGCCCTGTCTATCCAATTGCCCATCCAGGCAGGTGTTAAAGTCTCTACCCCAAAGCAATTAATCCGGAGGAAATTTAGAAATACGGCGCCAAACATCTGCGAAAAAGGAATGATCATCCACATTTGGGCCATACACATTCACCAGCAGTACCCCCACTCCGCCCAATTTACCATGAACCATTGCTACTCAACCCTGGGCATCCGTTGTGAGAAGTTGGCCTGGTATATGCTGTCCACTAATTATAGTGGGCACCTTGTACCAGTCCAAACAACCCTTATTGGAGTTAGGTTAAAGACAACCTTTATTGAAAGCTATCCTAGTGGTAGCTATGGAGAGCAGCCTTCAGGCTAAGTCTTGAAGGAATGTAAAGCAGCTTGTTTTACCAGTCTATAATCTCTTGAGTGACCAAATGAAAGAGGACCACACCAGGTATATATTCAAAATATATGTATTTATTGCTAAACACACCCCTCTAGTCTCTTTATGAGGCTAGAGTTCGAAGTACACAAGTTATAAGTTATTTAAACACAGTAAAAGCACAAATACACGTTTGAGCTCTAGGGGTGTACCAAACCATATACCAATAAAGTGGTATAAGAACCACGACTGAGCTAGACACTAGGCCTAGAGCCTGTAGAAGTGCTTGGACCCCAAGGAACCACCCAAGGTAGTGACACAGGGGACCCACGGGGGACGCGTGCAGTGTGTAAACACAGCCGCGAATCACCGTTAACTTCTATGGGGAAAGTCGCAGTTGGAAATTTAAAGAAAAGGGACACTTACAGAAGGACTTGGAGCAAACCCTTTGAGAACTAGGTCTTTCTAGAGTCTCTACCCACGGGAGCACCGGAGTACTCTTGTTACCTCACCCAGGGAAGCCGGGTGCATAGGTGCCTTTCGGGGTCGGGTTTCGTCGTCGATTTGAATGGCGATCTGCTGCAAAGTGCTGCTGGCGACCAAGTGGAAAGTGTCCGGGTGGATCCAAGAGTGGATCGGAGATCTGAAGAACCTGAAAGCAGAGGGGACAGAGTCTGGGTCACTAGCTAGTGACCAGGAAGGCGATGGACAGATGCCCACCAAAGTCGGATGCTTCAGGTTGAATGACGGTCGTCTTGTCTCTGCAGCCACAAGGTCCAGGAGGCGTTGTCGGCGACCAGGAGCAGGATTCGGGCTGGTACACGATGTCTGTCGAGTGCTGAGGTGTCGGCGACCGGATTGGACCCAACAGGCCTTGGCAACGGCAAGTCTCGATGTAGATGAAGATTGACGATGGTGCAGACCAGCAAGGTCTGAGGAACTCACCCAGCAAGGGTAAGTGAGGGCAAGCCTGGAGCAACCAGGGAGCCCAAGAAGAAAAGGATTGGCCTTCGTGGAGGGCTACTAGCCAACGGACTAGCAACCGCGAAGGAGCCTCGAGACGGTGCACGTGGAGCTGGCTCACAGGACACTCGTGGAGTGGAGGCCAGTGATCTTCGGTGCAGTCGGTGCTGGAGGCGGGGGCTACTCGGAGCCCAAAGCACAACTTCATGGGAGTCCAGGAAGAGGATGCACTTGCAAATGTGCTCGGTGTCCAGGGGTCACGGTCCCACGTTACCCACAACAGCTACGGGCCTCAGCTTTGCTGGGGACTCAGGGCAGCCTCGGGGAAGTCTGGGAATCCACCTCTGGTGATGCAAAGACTTCGGCGTCCGACGGGAGCTTCAGCGATGCAGACCGGACAGATGCTTCTTTGGTGCCTGCCAAGCAGGGGAGTCACTCCTTGACCCCAAGGGAGATTCTTCAGTCCTCTAATCGTGAAGTAGAGCGTCGAAGGTCCAGTATTTTGTATCAGAGTTTCGTCCAGGGAATATCTAAAGTCCTAGGGACTGGGGTCCTATACTTATACTAAGTTTAGGGGTTGGACTTACTCTGTGGTCCCATCTATGGGTGGGTCAGGGCAGAGGGGTGGCTACACCCCTTTCCCTTTGTCCAGTTCGCGCCAAAGCAGGGGCTGGAAGCCCCTGATCCGGTTTGAACTGGGGTATGCACGAGGACACCAAATGTGCCCCCAGTGCAGGACTTCAAAGCACCAGAGAGTGCTCCCGCCCAGCCCCAATACACATTATCCTGTCTGTGGAGGTGGTTACACCTCCCTGCGACAGGAAACCTATTGTCCATACACCTCCCCTGCCGGAGTTTCGGTCAGCAGCAGGAGGCCAGACTTGTGTCTGTGGCAGCAGCATCCATTTTGTGATGCTGGGGCTTTGGAAAGAAGTTACCGGGCAAGCCAGGGTTAACATGTCTCTCCCTCTAGAAGGGTGGAATGCTACCCCCGCCGCCAGAATTGGCGGGGGGTAGTATTCCAAGATGTTTGACACCAAACACGACATGTTTCTGTGCAGCCATCCCAAAGTTAGCATTTAACGCGAGGTTATAATGCACTTAAGAGTATATGGTCAGGCTGCACTACAAACAGCATCAGAGAAGGGTCTCCGAACGCTGCAGAGGGGCCTTGCTCATGCAGGGGCACCCTCTCACATAGGAACCATGCACTCTGCCTTCAGGATTGATAAGGCCTGCCATAGGAGTGACTTATAGGTTTATATGTGTGTAGGGTATGTAGTGATATAGGTAACCTATATCACAGTAAGGGGTGCATGCACCACCTTACCCAGGCTGCAGTAGCAGACCTGTGGTGTCATTTTGGATGGCCTTCCAGGGGTGGCACAATACATGCTGCAGCCCCTGGTAGGCCTCTGAGGTACCTATGCCCTTGGTACATAGTATACCATATACTAGGGACTTATAAGGGCACTCCAGATTCCAATTAGAGATGTGCCTAAGGCACATGGAAACCATTTTACAGAGAAAGCAGATAGACTGGGGCCCTGAATAGCAGGATCCCAGTCCAACTAAGTCATAAACCAGCAAAACACCAGAAAAAAAGTGGGGGCAACCATATAGTCAGATTCCACCTTCCTACATCCGTCTCCGTGGCTAGCACAGTAAATGGGACCCCTCTTTTAACCAATATCCTCACACCCCGGGCATACGAAGAATAAGATGAGGAGACCCTCAGTCCCGCCCAACGGGCACCAACATTTTTTTCCGAATGTTGAGTAAGATGCGTTTCCTGTAAAAACGCCACCTGGACGTCTAATCTATCAAGGTGTGCCAGCACGGACCTTATCTTTTTGGGACTATTGAGGCCACGTACATTCCACGTGAGAAACTTTATGTTACCGCCCAGGGATGCGTAAGATGTAACACTGTCAATGGCACAAAACTTGTAAGTGAGAAGAGACCACCTAGAACCTGAAAAGTAACAAAATCAGAGTGCCGATTACCCCAGTCCCCCCACCGCCCCATCCCCCCACCCACTTCAGCAACCCAATCTTGCCAAAGCCATCCCTTCCCATACTAAACTATCCCCAACATGGAGAGTTAAAGAGAACAAACATTCCTCGGGGAATACCCATGGGGGGATCACCAGAGTGCTACTAGCCTCCCACATAGCAGGAGGTGGCTGATCAAGGTGTATAGATGTGCAATCATCACATAGCTATTAAACATTGCATCTTCAAAGAACATATCAAAGATCGCCACTGCCCTTAGTAGGCATGTCACATGAAGCGGCTGGCTTCGGAGAGACCCAGCATAAGGGTAAGAATAAAATCACAGTTTCAAGTGCAAGGCATGTTACATTTACAGTCCTGCGGCCGTACACATAGGTTGCCCCAGGCCCCCTTATTACTGTTCATCATCATCCTGGTCCGCTGTCGATTAATTTCTCCTGTACTTCAGTTTCTTGACATGATCCATTGCAACCTTGGGAGAGGTGAAAATTTTACAGTCCCCATCCTGGCCCACCCGTAGATGAGCAGGGTACAGCATGGCATATGGAATACCCTCGGCCTGCAAGAACTTCTTTACTGCACCAAATTCCCTCCTAGCCGACTGGACAGCCACTGTAAAATCTGGAAAAAAAGATAGCGAGTTCCCTTGATGAGTGACCGTGCCTTTTTCTCTCGCAAGCCTCAGGATAACATCTCGGTCCCGATAGTTCAGAAGACGAGCTATTATAGGGCGTGGTGGGGCACCCGGGGCCGGCCTGGCCGCTAGAGAGCGATGTGCCCGCTCAACTATGAACATAGAAGAGAGGTTTTCAGCGCCAAAGATATCTCTGAGTAATGCCTCAACGAAGGTCTCCATTCTGCCTGTGTTGGTGGATTCCGGCAGGCCCGTAAGACGGATATTATTGCGGCGGGACCGAGCCTCCAAATCCTCGTTCTTCGCTTGGATAAGTGCCAGTACCTTTTCCATTTGGAGCGCCTTGCCCGACACCTCACTTAGGTCATCTTCGTTAGTGGAGACACTCTGTTCTATCTCCCCCATCCTGGCATTTTGCTTCTCCAGCTGGGATGCTACATGGTCCAGCCTGTTATTCATTGCGGCCATATTGCCCTCGATGGACTGCAGGCTCTTTTGCATGGCAAGCAAAGTGGTCTCCAGCACCGATGTGCCCTCACTCCGGACCTCCACCTCAGAGTCAGAGACCACTCCCTGCTGCGCTTTTGTGGCCTTTCGCGCCTCAAACGTGAGGCGGGATTGCATCCTGTCTGTTTTCCCCATGTCCGCCACTGACCAGAGTCACAGAGGGATCCTTCAAGTTGGGGGGACTATGGAGCAAGAACAATTACGAGGTGTCGCGGGCCCGGGGTCCAACGATCGGCAATGTCTATCCCAGAGCCCTCAGACAAGTGCGCCGGCTCCGCGGCATGCTGGAGGCTAATCAACCCCCAGCCAGAAGGGGAGTGCCCGGGGCAGAGGCTCCGGGGGCACCAAGGGGATCAGCTACGTAAACTCAGGGCACCAGGACACTCAAGGCCTCCAATGGGTCTGCCACCATACATGCCAGGCACCGGGCACCACACTCGCTCCCACGCGCCTCCCGGGCCGGAGCAAGGAACACAGTCGCTCAGGGACCCCCAAGGTTAGCAAGTCTCCAGGTGTCAGAGCAGGATTAATAATCGCGCCAGTTCACACAGCCGCCACTGCGCACCTCGCACACCGGCCGCAGCTTGCAGAGCACGGCCTACAGCTCAGGCCCCTACCACCTCTACAGCTAAAGGCCTAAGACCGGCCGCACCCCACTCACCACCGCCCGTAGCTGGTGCTGTCGGCTCCACAGCGTGCCGGCTGGATCCTGCCAACAGTCAGCTCCTCTGCACGCCGAGCAGGACCTGCACCGATGCGTGCAGCGGTGAAGGTTCCAGGCCCACTGGCCCAGGGAGCCCCAGCAGCCCCAGGCAGCCTCCCTGGCCACAAGCCGGAGGATAGAAACGGCAGCCGCCTCCAGGCTCCGCCCGACCCGCCGGCCTCCACAGCAGCCTCACACCACCAGTCAAGTAGAGTAGCACAGATCAGCTCGACAGCGACGGCTCCTCCCAGTCCGCAGGTCGTACTCTGGCTGTCTAAACTGAGCATCCACACAGATCACATCAGACCCCGACTGGTGCCATCTTGCCGCACGGTCCTCCGAAAATCCTCAGCCCGCTGCCTCCACAGTGCTCCCAGACAGCCAAAACTCAACCTCCAGCCGCAGAGAGTGTCAGCGAGGCAGGGCAGCCATTGTGGAACCAGTGATGCAGCGATATTGGGCGGATTAATGGTGGATTAGGGATCAGCCGGGCGGAGCTGCACTAAAGTGTGGCCATGTTGCCTGGCGCCGTCTAGCGCCCCCAGCCGAAACCTAGGTTAACCTAGAAACCTATACATTTTTTAAGCCTAGACATCCAGGGGAAACCAGGATGGGGGGACTTGTGTGGTTTTCACCATGTTCTGTTACCCAGAATCCCTTGCAAACCTCAAATTTTGAAAAGAAAACACATTTTCCCCACATTTCTGTGATAGAAACTTCTGGAATCTCAGTGGATCCTCAAACTTTCACCCACCCTGCATTCCCCATAGTCTCCTGATAAATATGGTATCCTACTTGTGTGGGTAGGCCTAGTGCCGGCCACAGGAAATGGCACGGAACACAACATGGACACATCACATTTTTGCAATGAAAACTGACCCTTTTTTGCAATATGCCTAGCTGTGGATGTTGAACACTAGCTCAGCCGGGACCTTGGTTAACCTAGCAAACCTATACATTTTTGAAAACTAGACATCCAGGGAAATCCAGGATGGGGGTCTTGTGTGACTCTCACCTGGTTCTGTTACCCAGAATCGCTTGAAAACCTCAAACTTTGTAAAAATAAAAAACATTTTCCTCATATTTCTGTGATAAAAACTTCTAAAGTGTGGCCATCTTGCCTGGCGCCGTCTAGCGCCCCCCAGCCGCCACCTAGGTTAACCTAGCAAACCTATACATTTTTTAAGCCTAGACATCCAGGGATAACCAGGATGGGGGGACTTGTGTGGTTTTCACCATGTTCTGTTACCCATAATCCCTTGCAAACCTCAAATATTTAAAAAAAACGAATTTTTCCCACATTTCTGTGATAGAAACTTCTGGAATCTGCGTGGATCCTCAAACTTTCACCCATGCCGCCTTCCCCATAGTCTACCAAAAAGATGGTATCCCACTTGTGTGGGTAGGCCAAGTGCCCGCCACAGGAAATGGCACGGAACACAACATGGACACATCACATTTTTGCAATGAAAACTGACACTGTTTTGTAATATGCCTAGCTGTGGATGTTGAACCCGAGCTCAGCCGGCACCTAGGTTAAACTAGCAAACCTATACATTTTTTAAAGCTAGACATCCAGGGGAATCCAGGATAGGGGACTTGTGGGGTTTTCACCAGGTTCTGTTACCCAGAATCCCTTGCAAACCTCAAATTTTGAAAAAAATAAATTTTCCCCATATTTCTGTGATAGAAACTTCTGGAATCTGCGTGGATCCTCAAACCTTCACCCATGCCGCATTCCCCATATTCTCCCTATAAAGATGGTATCCCACTTGTGTGGTTAGGCCTAGTGCCCGCCACAAGAAATGGCACGGAACACAACATGGACACATTACATTTTTGCAATGAAAACTGACCCACTTTTGCAATATGCCTAGCTGTGGATGTTGAACCCTAGCTCAGCCGGGACCTAGGTTAACCTAGCAAACCTCTACATTTTTTAAAACTAGACATCCAGGGGAATCCTGGATGGGGGTCTTGTGTGACTCTCACCTGGTTCTGTTACCCAGAATCCCTGGTAAACCTCAAACTTTGTAAAAAAAAAACACATTTTCCTCACATTTCTGTGAAATGAACATCTGGAATCTGCGTGGATCCTCAAACTTTCACCCACCCTGCATTCCCCATGGTCTCCCGATAAATATGGTACCCCACTTGTGTTGGTAGGACTAGTGCCCGCCACAGGAAATGGCACGGAACACAACATGGACACATCACATTTTTGCAATGAAAACTGACCCTTTTTTGCAATATGCCTAGCTGTGGATGTTGAACCCTAGCTCAGCCGGGACTTAGCTTAACCTAGCAGACCTATACATTTTTGAAAACTGGACATCCAGGGGAATCCAGGATGGGGGGACTTGTGTGGTTTTTACCAGGTTCTGTTACCCAGAATCCCTTGGAAACCTCAAATAAAAAAAAAAAAAACATTTTCCCCACATTTCTGATATAGAAACTTCTGGAATCTGCGTGGATCGTCAAACTTTCTCCCATGCCGCATTCCCCATAGTCTCCCGATAAAGATGGTATCCCTCTTGTGTGGGTAGGCCTAGTGCCCGCCACAGGAAATGGCACGGAACACAACATGGAAACATCACATTTTAGGAATAAAAACTGACCCACTTTTGCAATATGCCTAGCTGTGGATGTTGAACTATAGCTCAGCCGGGACCTAGGTTAACCTAGCAAACCTATACATTTTTTAAAACTAGACATCCAGGGGAATCCAGGATGGGGGTCTTGTATGACTCCCACCTGGTTCTGTTACCCAGAATCCCTTGGAAACCTCAAACTTTGTAAATTAAAAAAACACATTTTCCTCCAATTTTGTGATGGAAACTTTTGGAATCTGCGTGGTTCCTCAAACTTTCACCCACCCTGCATTCCCCATGGTCTCCCGATAAATATGGTATCCCACTTGTGTGGGTAGGACTAGTGCCCGCCACAGGAAATGGCACGGAACACAACATGGTCACATCACATTTTTATAATGAAAACTGACCCTTTTTTGCAATATGCCTAGCTGTGGATGTTGAACCCTAGCTCAGCCGGGACCTAGGTTAACCAAGCAAACCTATACATTTTTGAAAACTAGACATCCAGGCGAATCCAGGATGGGGGGACTTGTGTGGTATTCACCAGGTTCTGTTACCCAGAATCCCTTGCAAACCTCAAAGTTGTTTTAAAAAAAACAAATTTTCATCACATTTCTGTGATAGAACCTTCTGGAATCTGCGTGGATCCTCAAACTTCCACCCACCCTGCATTTCTTATAGTATCCCGATAAATATGGCATTGCACTTTTGTGGGTAGGCCTAATGGCCACCACAGGAAACAGCACGGAACACAACACGGACACATCACATTTTTGCAATGAAAACGGACCCTTTTTTTGCAATATGCCTAGCTTTGGATGTTGAACCCTGGCTGAGCCGGGACCTAGGTTAAGCTAGCAAACCTTTACATTTTTGAAAACTAGACATCCAGGGGAATCCAAAATGGGGGACTTGTGTGGTTTTCACCAGGTTGTGTTACCCAGAATCCCTTGCAAACCTCAACTTTTGAAAAAAATACATTTTCCCCACATTTCTGTGATAGAACCTTCTGGAATCTGCGTGGATCCTCAAACTTCCACCCACACTGCATTCCTCATAGTATCCCGATAAATATGGCATCCCACTTTTATGGGTAGACCTAGTGCCCGCCACAGGAAAAGGTACGGAACACAACATGGACACATCACATTTTTGCAATATGCCTAGCTGTGGATGTTAAACGCTAGCTCAGCCGGGACCTAGGTTAACCTAGCAAACCTAGCAAACCTATACATTTTTGAAAACTAGACATCCAGGGGAATCCAGGATGGGGGACTTGTGTGGTTTTCACCAGGTTCTGTTACCCAGAATCCCTTGCAAACCTCAAATAAAAAAAAATATATTTTCCCCACATTTCTGTGATAGAAACTTCTGGAATCTGCGTGGATCCTCAAACTTTCTCCCATGCCGCATTCCCCATAGTCTCCCGATAAAGATGGTATCCCACTTGTATGGGTAGGCCTAGTGCCTGCCACAGGAAATGGCACGGAACAAAACATGGAAACATCACATTTTTGGAATGAAAACCGACCCTTTTTTGCAATATGCCTAGCTTGGGATGTTGAACCCTAGCTCAGCCGGGACCTAGGTTAACATAGCAAACCTATACATTTTTGAAAACTAGACATCCAGGGGAATCCAGGATGGGGGTCTTGTGTGACTCTCACCTGGTTCTGTTACCCAGAATCCCTTGTAAACCTCAAACTTTGAAAATAAAAAAAACACATTTTCCTGTGGGTAGGACTAGTGCCCGCCAGAGGAAGTGGCACGGAACACAACATGACTCAATAAAGAATGCTCCGAAGCACACCCTGGTATTCTCCATTGTCATTAATTTTATCATCCTTTTTCGTTGTTTGGCGTGCATGCACCCGTATTAGTGCGCCATTCCTTTTGCACTTGAACATAATTCAGTCAAGAATGGTGGCCTGCTGGTTAGCAGGTCACGGCGGGTTTCACAGCCGTATGTACATTTGTATCTTAGAATAATACAATTTCACCAGAGTAATCAATTTTAATCCATTTAATTTTCTTCAGTTTTCATCATTATTTTTCACTTCTTTTTTCATCACGTCAAAAGCGGTTAAATTCGTTGCTTATTTTTTGCGTGTAAATGGTTCTATGTATTGCCCATCCAGGCCTATGCATGAACATATTCCGAATTTTCTTCCACTTAATTCCGTACACATCCTACTCAATGCATTTCGGTGAAAAAACCTTCATCAGGAGTATCTGCAAGTTATAAAAATATCCTCATAAGTCACATTTCATTTCCGTCCCACATACTCTAAATTAATAATCTCCCTAAATTCCCATGCTTCTATTAATACAAAAAATGTGTACATATATACCCATGCGTCCCAATTCCATCTCCCGCAAAGTAACCCCCTGCTATTGTATCATGCACAAAACCATACCATGTAAACCACCATCTATCCCCTGGCCTAAACACTCATCCTAATGAAAAAGGAATAAACAAAACCAACATCCTTTAACCTCTGCTTCCTAGAACAACGCGCCCCTAACATCCAAACAAGAACCCTTCTAAACCTCAAACCACCTCAATGAATCTTAAACAACCCCCCAAAAGCAGTACTACATTGCTACCCTATCATAGGTTTGACACCATGTCCTACCCCGTGCATACCCGAATCCAGGTTGGGGGACTTTTGTGGTTTTGTGGTTTTCACCAGGTTCTGTTACCCAGAATCCCTTGCAAACCTCAAACTTTGAAAAAAACAAATTTTCCCCACATTTCTGTGATAGAAACTTCTGGAATCTGCATGGATCCTCAAACTTTCACCCATGCCGGATTCCCCATAGCCTCCTGATAAAGATGGTATCCTACTTGTGTGGGTAGGCCTAGTGCCCACCACAGGAAATGGCACGGAACACAACATGGACACATCACATTTTTGCAATGAAAACTGACCCTTTTTTGCAATATGCCCAGCTGTGTATGTTGAACCTTAGCTCAGCCGGGACCTAGGTTAACATAGCAAACCTATACATTTTTGAAAACTAGACATCCAGGGGAATCCAGGATGGAGGGTATTGTGTGTTTCTCACCTGGGTCTGTTAACCAGAATCCCTGGTACATATCAAACTTTGTAAAAAAAAACAACACATTTTTCTCACATTTCTGTGATAGAAACTTCTGGAATCTGCATGGATCCTCGAATGTTCACCCACCCTGCATTCCCCATAGTGACCCGATAAATATGGTATCCCACTTGTGTGGGTAGGCCTAGTCACCGCCCAAGGAAATGGCACGGAACACAACATGGACACATCACATTTTTGCAATGAAAACTGACCCTTTTTTGCAATAGGCCCAGCTGTGGATGTTGAACCCTAGCTCAGCCGAAACCTAGGTTAACCTAGCAAACCTATACATTTTTTAAAACTAGACGTCCAGGGGAATCCAGGATGAGGGGACTGTTGTGGTTTTCACCCAGAATCCTTTGCAAACCTCAAATTTTGAAGAGAAAAAAAATGTTTTCCTCACATTTCTGTGATAGAAACTTCTGGAATCTGCGTGAATCCTCAAACTTTCACCCACCCTGCATTCCCCATAGTCTCCCAATAAGTATGGTATTCCACTTGTGTGGGTAGGCCTAGTGTCCGCCACAGGAAATGGCACGGAACACAACCTGGACACATCACATTTTTGCAATGAAAACTGACCTTTTTTTGCAATATGCCTAGTTGTGGATGTTGAACCCTAGCTCAGCCGAGACCTAGGTTAACCTAGCAAACCTATACAATTTTGAAAGCTAGACATCCAGGAGAATCCAGAATGGGGGTCTTGTGTGACTCTCACCTGGTTCTGTTACCCAGAATCCCTCGTAAACCTCAAACTTTGTAAAATAAAAAACAAATTTTCCTCACATTTCTGTGATAGAAACTTCTGGAATCTGCGTGGATCCTCAAACTTTCACCCACCCTGCATTCCCCATAGTCTCACGATAAATATGGTATCCCACTTGTGTGGGTAGGACTAGTGCCCGGGACAGGAAATGGCACGAAACACAACATGGACACATCACATTTTTGCAATGAAAACTGACTTTTTTTTGCAATATGCCTAGCTGTGGATGTTAAACCCTAGCTCAGCCGGGACCTAGGTTAACCTAGCATACCTATACATTTTTGAAAACTAGACATCCAGGGAAATTAGGATGGGGGTCTTGTGTGGTTTTCACCAGGTTCTGTTACCCAGAATCCCTTGGAAACCTCAAATAAAAAATAAAAAAACATTTTCCCCACATTTCTGTGATAGAAACTTCTGGAATCTGCGTGGATCCTCAAACTTTCTCCCATGCCGCATTCCCCATAGTCTCCCGATAAAGATGGTATCCCTCTTGTGTGGGTAGGCCTAGTGCCCGCCACAGGAAATGGCACGGAACAAAACATGGAAACATCACATTTTTGGAATAAAAACTGACCCTTTTTTGCGATATGCGTAGCTTGGGATGTTGAACCATAGCTCAGCCGGGACCTAGGTTAACCTAGCAAACCTATACATTTTTGAAAACTAGACATCCAGGGGAATCCAGGATGGGGGTCTTGTGTGACTCTCACCTGGTTCTGTTACCCAGAATCCCTTGTAAACCTCAATTTAAAAAAAAAAACATTTTCCCCACATTTCTGTGATAGAAACTTCTGGAATCTGCATGGATCCTCAAACTTTCTCCCATGCCGCATTCCCCATAGTCTCCCGATAAAGATGGTATCCCTCTTGTATGGGTAGGACTAGTGCCCGCCACAGGAAATGGCACGGAACAAAACATAGAAACATTACATTTTTGGATTGAAAACTGACCCTTTTTTGCAATATGCCTAGCTGTGGATGTTGAACTATAGCTCAGCCGGGACCTAGGTTAACCTAGCAAACCTATACATTTTTGAAAACTAGACATCCAGGGGAATCCAGGATGGGGGTCTTGTATGACTCTCACCTGGTTCTGTTACCCAGAATCCCTTGGAAACCTCAAACTTTGTAAATTAAAAAAACAAATTTTCCTCCAATTTTGTGATAGAAACTTTTGGAATCTGCGTGGTTCCTCAAACTTTCACCCACCCTGCATTCCCCATGGTCTCCCGATAAATATGGTATCCCACTTGTGTGGGTAGGACTAGTGCCCGCCACAGGAAATGGCACGGAACACAAGATGGTCACATCACATTTTTATAATGAAAACTGACCCTTTTTTGCAATATGCCTAGCTGTGGATGTTGAACCCTAGCTCAGCCGGGACCTAGGTTAACCAAGCAAACCTATACATTTTTGAAAACTAGACATCCAGGCGAATCCAGGATGGGGGGACTTGTGTGGTTTTCACCAGGTTCTGTTACCCAGAATCCCTTGCAAACCTCAAAGTTTTAAAAAAAAAACACATTTTCCTCACATTTCTGTGATAGAACCTTCTGGAATTTGCGTGGATCCTCAAACTTCCACCCACCCTGCATTCCTCATAGTATCCCGATAAATATGGCATTGCACTTTTGTGGGTAGGCCTAATGGCCACCACAGGAAACAGCACGGAACACAACACGGACACATCACATTTTTGCAATGAAAACGGACCCTTTTTTTGCAATATGCCTAGCTGTGGATGTTGAACCCTGGCTGAGCCGGGACCTAGGTTAACCTAGCAAACCTTTACATTTTTGAAAACTAGACATCCAGGGGAATCCAAAATGGGGGGACTTGTGATGTTTTCACCAGGTTGTGTTACCCAGAATCCCTTGCAAACCTCAACTTTTGAAAAAAATACATTTTCCCCACATTTCTGTGATAGAACCTTCTGGAATCTGCGTGGATCCTCAAACTTCCACCCACACTGCATTCCTCATAGTATCCCGATAAATATGGCATCCCACTTTTATGGGTAGACCTAGTGCCCGCCACAGGAAAAGGTACGGAACACAACATGGACACATCACATTTTTGCAATATGCCTAGCTGTGGATGTTAAACGCTAGCTCAGCCGGGACCTAGGTTAACCTAGCAAACCTAGCAAACCTATACATTTTTGAAAACTAGACATCCAGGGGAATCCAGGATGGGGGACTTGTGTGGTTTTCACCAGGTTCTGTTACCCAGAATCCCTTGGAAACCTCAAATAAAAAAAAAAACATTTTCCCCACATTTCTGTGATAGAAACTTCTGGAATCTGCGTGGATCCTCAAACTTTCTCCCATGCCGCATTCCCCATAGTCTCCCGATAAAGATGGTATCCCTCTTGTGTGGGTAGGCCTAGTGCCGACCACAGGAAATGGCACGGAACAAAACATGGAAACATCACATTTTTGGAATAAAAACGGACCCTTTTTTGCGATATGCCTAGCTTGGGATGTTGAACCATAGCTCAGCCGGGACCTAGGTTAACCTAGCAAACCTATACATTTTTGAAAACTAGACATCCAGGGGAATCCAGGATGGGGGTCTTGTGTGACTCTCACCTGGTTCTGTTACCCAGAATCCCTTGTAAACCTCAATTTAAAACAAAATACATTTTCCCCACATTTCTGTGATAGAAACTTCTGGAATCTGCATGGATCCTCAAACTTTCTCCCATGCCGCATTCCCCATAGTCTCCCGATAAAGATGGTATCCCTCTTGTATGGGTAGGACTAGTGCCCGCCACAGGAAATGGCACGGAACAAAACATAGAAACATTACATTTTTGGAATGAAAACTGACCCTTTTTTGCAATATGCCTAGCTGTGGATGTTGAACTATAGCTCAGCCGGGACCTAGGTTAACCTAGCAAACCGATACATTTTTGAAAACTAGACATCCAGGGGAATCCAGGATGGGGGTCTTGTATGACTCTCACCTGGTTCTGTTACCCAGAATCCCTTGGAAACCTCAAACTTTGTAAATTAAAAAAACAAATTTTCCTCCAATTTTGTGATAGAAACTTTTGGAATCTGCGTGGTTCCTCAAACTTTCACCCACCCTGCATTCCCCATGGTCTCCCGATAAATATGGTATCCCACTTGTGTGGGTAGGACTAGTGCCCGCCACAGGAAATGGCACGGAACACAACATGGTCACATCACATTTTTATAATGAAAACTGACCCTTTTTTGCAATATGCCTAGCTGTGGATGTTGAACCCTAGCTCAGCCGGGACCTAGGTTAACCAAGCAAACCTATACATTTTTGAAAACTAGACATCCAGGCGAATCCAGGATGGGGGGACTTGTGTGGTTTTCACCAGGTTCTGTTACCCAGAATCCCTTGCAAACCTCAAAGTTTTTTATTAAAAAAAACACATTTTCCTCACATTTCTGTGATAGAACCTTCTGGAATCTGCGTGGATCCTCAAACTTCCACCCACCCTGCATTCCTCATAGTATCCCGATAAATATGGCATTGCACTTTTGTGGGTAGGCCTAATGGCCACCACAAGAAACAGCACGGAACACAACACGGACACATCACATTTTTGCAATGAAAACGGACCCTTTTTTTGCAATATGCCTAGCTGTGGATGTTGAACCCTGGCTGAGCCGGGACCTAGGTTAACCTAGCAAACCTTTACATTTTTGAAAACTAGACTTCCAGGGGAATCCAAAATGGGGGGACTTGTGTGGTTTTCACCAGGTTGTGTTACCCAGAATCCCTTGCAAACCTCAACTTTTGAAAAAAATACATTTTCCCCACATTTCTGTGATAGAACCTTCTGGAATCTGCGTGGATCCTCAAACTTCCACCCGCACTGCATTCCTCATAGTATCCCGATAAATATGGCATCCCACTTTTATGGGTAGACCTAGTGCCCGCCACAGGAAAAGGTACGGAACACAACATGGACACATCACATTTTTGCAATATGCCTAGCTGTGGATGTTAAACGCTAGCTCAGCCGGGACCTAGGTTAACCTAGCAAACCTAGCAAACCTATACATTTTTGAAAACTAGACATCCAGGGGAATCCAGGATGGGGGGACTTGTGTGGTTTTCACCAGGTTCTGTTACCCAGAATCCCTTGGAAACCTCAAATAAAAAAAAAAACACATTTTCCCCACATTTCTGTGATAGAAACTTCTGGAATCTGCGTGGATCCTCAAACTTTCTCCCATGCCGCATTCCCCATAGTCTCCCGATAAAGATGGTATCCCTCTTGTGTGGGTAGGCCTAGTGCCGACCACAGGAAATGGCACGGAACAAAACATGGAAACATCACATTTTTGGAATAAAAACTGACCCTTTTTTGCGATATGCCTAGCTTGGGATGTTGAACCATAGCTCAGCCGGGACCTAGGTTAACCTAGCAAACCTATACATTTTTGAAAACTAGACATCCAGGGGAATCCAGGATGGGGGGACTTGTGTGGTTTTCACCAGGTTCTGTTACCCAGAATCCCTTGGAAACCTCAAATAAAAAAAAAAAAACATTTCCCCCACATTTCTGTGATAGAAACTTCTGGAATCTGCGTGGATCCTCAAACTTTCTCCCATGCCGCATTCCCCATAGTCTCCCGATAAAGATGGTATCCCTCTTGTGTGGGTAGGCCTAGTGCCGACCACAGGAAATGGCACGGAACAAAACATGGAAACATCACATTTTTGCAATGAAAACGGACCCTTTTTTTGCAATATGCCTAGCTGTGGATGTTGAACCCTGGCTGAGCCGGGACCTAGGTTAACCTAGCAAACCTTTACATTTTTGAAAACTAGACTTCCAGGGGAATCCAAAATGGGGGGACTTGTGTGGTTTTCACCAGGTTGTGTTACCCAGAATCCCTTGCAAACCTCAACTTTTGAAAAAAATACATTTTCCCCACATTTCTGTGATAGAACCTTCTGGAATCTGCGTGGATCCTCAAACTTCCACCCACACTGCATTCCTCATAGTATCCCGATAAATATGGCATCCCACTTTTATGGGTAGACCTAGTGCCCGCCACAGGAAATGGTACGGAACACAACATGGACACATCACATTTTTGCAATATGCCTAGCTGTGGATGTTAAACGCTAGCTCAGCCGGGACCTAGGTTAACCTAGCAAACCTAGCAAACCTATACATTTTTGAAAACTAGACATCCAGGGGAATCCAGGATGGGGGGACTTGTGTGGTTTTCACCAGGTTCTGTTACCCAGAATCCCTTGGAAACCTCAAATAAAAAAACAAAAAACATTTTCCCCACATTTCTGTGATAGAAACTTCTGGAATCTGCGTGGATCCTCAAACTTTCTCCCATGCCGCATTCCCCATAGTCTCCCGATAAAGATGGTATCCCTCTTGTGTGGGTAGGCCTAGTGCCGACCACAGGAAATGGCACGGAACAAAACATGGAAACATCACATTTTTGGAATAAAAACTGACCCTTTTTTGCGATATGCCTAGCTTGGGATGTTGAACCATAGCTCAGCCGGGACCTAGGTTAACCTAGCAAACCTATACATTTTTGAATACTAGACATCCAGGGGAATCCAGGATGGGGGTCTTGTGTGACTCTCACCTGGTTCTGTTACCCAGAATCCCTTGTAAACCTCAATTTAA
This sequence comes from Calotriton arnoldi, assembly GCA_963921515.1. Classification (NCBI taxonomy): domain Eukaryota; kingdom Metazoa; phylum Chordata; class Amphibia; order Caudata; family Salamandridae; genus Calotriton; species Calotriton arnoldi. Next base: position 416,791 of record CAWUFW010007915.1, on the reverse strand, counting down.
AACAAAATACATTTTCCCCACATTTCTGTGATAGAAACTTCTGGAATCTGCATGGATCCTCAAACTTTCTCCCATGCCGCATTCCCCATAGTCTCCCGATAAAGATGGTATCCCTCTTGTATGGGTAGGACTAGTGCCCGCCACAGGAAATGGCACGGAACAAAACATAGAAACATTACATTTTCGGAATGAAAACTGACCCTTTTTTGCAATATGCCTAGCTGTGGATGTTGAACTATAGCTCAGCCGGGACCTAGGTTAACCTAGCAAACCGATACATTTTTGAAAACTAGACATCCAGGGGAATCCAGGATGGGGGTCTTGTATGACTCTCACCTGGTTCTGTTACCCAGAATCCCTTGGAAACCTCAAACTTTGTAAATTCAAAAAACAAATTTTCCTCACATTTCTGTGATAGAACCTTCTGGAATCTGCGTGGATCCTCAAACTTCCACCCACCCTGCATTCCTCATAGTATCCCGATAAATATGGCATTGCACTTTTGTGGGTAGGCCTAATGGCCACCACAGGAAACAGCACGGAACACAACACGGACACATCACATTTTTGCAATGAAAACGGACCCTTTTTTTGCAATATGCCTAGCTGTGGATGTTGAACCCTGGCTGAGCCGGGACCTAGGTTAACCTAGCAAACCTTTACATTTTTGAAAACTAGACTTCCAGGGGAATCCAAAATGGGGGACTTGTGTGGTTTTCACCAGGTTGTGTTACCCAGAATCCCTTGCAAACCTCAACTTTTGAAAAAAATACATTTTCCCCACATTTCTGTGATAGAACCTTCTGGAATCTGCGTGGATCCTCAAACTTCCACCCACACTGCATTCCTCATAGTATCCCGATAAATATGGCATCCCACTTTTATGGGTAGACCTAGTGCCCGCCACAGGAAAAGGTACGGAACACAACATGGACACATCACATTTTTGCAATATGCCTAGCTGTGGATGTTAAACGCTAGCTCAGCCGGGACGTAGGTTAACCTAGCAAACCTATACATTTTTGAAAACTAGACATCCAGGGGAATCCAGGATGGGGGGACTTGTGTGGTTTTCACCAGGTTCTGTTACCCAGAATCCCTTGCAAACCTCAAATTAAAAAAATATATATTTTCCCCACATTTCTGTGATAGAAACTTCTGGAATCTGCGTGGATCCTCAAACTTTCTCCCATGCCGCATTCCCCATAGTCTCCCGATAAAGATGGTATCCCACTTGTATGGGTAGGCCTAGTGCCTGCCACAGGAAATGGCACGGAACAAAACATGGAAACATCACATTTTTGGAATGAAAACCGACCCTTTTTTGCAATATGCCTAGCTTGGGATGTTGAACCCTAGCTCAGCCGGGACCTAGGTTAACATAGCAAACCTATACATTTTTGAAAACTAGACATCCAGGGGAATCCAGGATAGGGGTCTTGTGTGACTCTCACCTGGTTCTGTTACCCAGAATCCCTTGTAAACCTCAAACTTTGAAAATAAAAAAAACACATTTTCCTGTGGGTAGGACTAGTGCCCGCCAGAGGAAATGGCACGGAACACAACATGACTCAATAAAGAATGCTCCGAAGCACACCCTGGTATTCTCCATTGTCATTAATTTTATCATCCTTTTTCGTTGTTTGGCGTGCATGCACCCGTATTAGTGCGCCATTCCTTTTGCACTTGAACATAATTCAGTCAAGAATGGTGGCCTGCTGGTTAGCAGGTCACGGCGGGTTTCACAGCCGTATGTACATTTGTATCTTAGAATAATACAATTTCACCAGAGTAATCAATTTTAATCCATTTAATTTTCTTCATTTTTCATCATTATTTTTCACTTCTTTTTTTCATCACGTCAAAAGCGGTTAAATTCGTTGCTTATTTTTTGCGTGTAAATGGTTCTATGTATTGCCCATCCAGGCCTATGCATGAACATATTCCGAATTTTCTTCCACTTAATTCCGTACACATCCTACTCAATGCATTTCGGTGAAAAAAACCTTCATCAGGAGTATCTGCAAGTTATAAAAATATCCTCATAAGTCACATTTCATTTCCGTCCCACATACTCTAAATTAATAATCTCCCTAAATTCCCATGCTTCTATTAATACAAAAAATGTGTACATATATACCCATGCGTCCCAATTCCATCTCCCGCAAAGTAACCCCCTGCTATTGTATCATGCACAAAACCATACCATGTAAACCACCATCTATCCCCTGGCCTAAACACTCATCCTAATGAAAAAGGAATAAACAAAACCAACATCCTTTAACCTCTGCTTCCTAGAACAACGCGCCCCCTAACATCCAAACAAGAACCCTTCTAAACCTCAAACCACCTCAATGAATCTTAAACAACCCCCCAAAAGCAGTACTACATTGCTACCCTATCATAGGTTTGACACCATGTCCTACCCCGTGCATACCCGAATCCAGGTTGGGGGGACTTTTGTGGTTTTGTGGTTTTCACCAGGTTCTGTTACCCAGAATCCCTTGCAAACCTCAAACTTTGAAAAAAACAAATTTTCCCCACATTTCTGTGATAGAAACTTCTGGAATCTGCATGGATCCTCAAACTTTCACCCATGCCGGATTCCCCATAGCCTCCTGATAAAGATGGTATCCACTTGTGTGGGTAGGCCTAGTGCCCACCACAGGAAATGGCACGGAACACAACATGGACACATCACATTTTTGCAATGAAAACTGACCCTTTTTTGCAATATGCCCAGCTGTGGATGTTGAACCCTAGCTCAGCCGAAACCTAGGTTAACCTAGCAAACCTATACATTTTTAAAAACTAGACATCCAGGGGAATCCAGGATGAGGGGACTGTTGTGGTTTTCACCAGGTTCTGTTACCCAGAATCCTTTGCAAACCTCAAATTTTGAAGAGAAAATAAATGTTTTCCTCACATTTCTGTGATAGAAACTTCTGGAATCTGCGTGAATTCTCAAACTTTCACCCACCCTGCATTCCCCATAGTCTCCCAATAAGTATGGTATTCCACTTGTGTGGGTAGGCCTAGTGTCCGCCACAGGAAATGGCACGGAACACAACCTGGACACATCACATTTTTGCAATGAAAACTGACCTTTTTTTGCAATATGCCTAGTTGTGGATGTTGAACCCTAGCTCAGCCGAGACCTAGGTTAACCTAGCAAACCTATACAATTTTGAAAGCTAGACATCCAGGAGAATCCAGAATGGGGGTCTTGTGTGACTCTCACCTGGTTCTGTTACCCAGAATCCCTTGCAAACCATTAATTTTGAAAAAAACACTTTTTCCTCAAATTTCTATGATAGAAACTTCTCGAATCTGCATGGATCCTCAAACTTTCACCCACCCTGCATTCCCCATAGTCTCCCGATAAATATGGTATCCCACTTGTGTGGGTAGGCCTAGTGCCCGCCACAGGAAATGGCACGGAACATAACATGGACACATCACATTTTTGCAATGAAAACTGACCCTTTTTTTGCAATATGCCTAGCTGTGGATGTTGAGCCCTAGCTCAGCCGGAACCTAGCAAACCTATACATTTTCGAAAACTAGACATCCAGGGGAATCCAGGATGGGGGACTTGAGTGGTTTTCACCAGGTTCTGTTACCCAGAATCCCTTGGAAACCTCAAATTCTGGAAAAAACTAATTTTTCGCACATTTCTGTGATAGAAACTTCTGGAATCCACGTGGATACTCAAACTTTCACCCATGCCGCATTCCCCATATTCTCTCGATAAAGATGGTATCCCACTTGTGTGGGTAGGCCTAGTGCCCGCCACAGGAAATGGCACGGAACACAACATGGACACATCACATTTTTGCAATGAAAACTGACCCTTTTTTTGCAATATGCCTAGCTGTGGATCTGGAACCCTAGCACAGCCGGGACCTAGGTTAACCTAGCAAGCCTATACATTTTTGAAAACTAGACATCCAGGGGAATCCAGGATGGGGGTCTTGTGTGACTCTCACCTGGTTCTGTTACCCAGAATCCCATGTAAACCTCAAACTTTGTTAAAAAAAAAATTACTTTTTCCTCATATTTCTGTGATAGAAACTTCTGGAATCTGCGTGGATCTTCAAACTTTCACGCATGCCGCATTCCCCATAGTCTCCCGATAAAGATGGTATCCCACTTGTGTGGGTAGGCCTAGAGCCCGCCACAGGAAATGGCACGGAACACAACATGGACACATCACATTTTTGCAATGAAAACTGACCCTTTTTTGCAATATGCCTAGCTGTGGATGTTGAACCCCAGCACAGCCGGGACCTAGGTTAACCTAGCAAACCTATACATTTTTTAAAACTAGACATCCAGGGGAATCCAGGATGGGGGTCTTGTGTGGCTCTCACCTGATTCTGTTACTCAGAATCCCTTGTAAACCTCAAACTTTGTAAAAAACAAACCAACACATTTTCCTCACATTTCTGTGATAGAAACTTCTGGAATCTGGGTGGATCCTCAAACTTTCACCCATGCCACATTCCCCATAGCCTATCAATAAATATGGTATCCCACTTGTGTGGGTAGGCCTAGGGCCCGCCATAGGAAATTGAAAGGAACACAACATGGACACATCATATTTTTGCAATGAAAGCTGACCCTTTTTTGCAATATGCCTAGCTGTGGATGTTGAACCCGAGCTCAGCGGGGAGCTTGGTTAACCTAGCAAACCTATACATGTTTTAAAACAAGACATCCAGGGGAATCCAGGATGGGGGGACTTTTGTGGTTTTCACCAGGTTCTGTTACCCAGAATCCCTTGCAAACCTCAAACTTTGAAAAAAACACATTTTCCCCACATTTCTGTGATAGAAACTTCTGGAATCTGCGTGGATCCTCAAACTTTCACCCATGCCGCATTCCCCATAGCCTCCTGATAAAGATGGTATCCCACTTGTGTGGGTAGGCCTAGTGCCCACCACAGGAAATGGCACGGAACACAACATGGACACATCACATTTTTGCAATGAAAACTGACCCTTTTTTGCAATATTCCTAGCTGTGGATGTTGAACCCTATCAGCCGGGACCTACGTTAACATAGCAAACCTATATATTTTTGAAAACTAGACATCCAGGGCAATCCAGGATGGGGGGTATTGTGTGACTCTCACCTGGGAGGATAAAGTTTAAGACTGGCTGCATAGTCTATAGAGCCATCCATAATAAGGGTCCTTCTTACATCTCGTGCAAACTTAAGTCCTACTCTCCGCATAGGACACTGAGATCCAGCTGTAAACTTCTTTTACAGGTTCCAAGGGTTAGGAAAGCTAGACTTGGTGGGAAATCCTTTTCCCTCCTCGCCCCTCTATACTGGAATGAGCTCCCCCTACAGCTCCGACAATGCCCGGACTATCTACGCTTCAGGAAACTGCTTAAAGCCTCCCTATTTTAATCTGTCCTTACCCGCCCGTAGGTTCGCTCAGCGCAGAGATACCCCTTCGGGAGTGATTCAGGCGCTTTATAAAACTCTTAAATAAATAAATTACCCAGAATCCCTTGTAAACATCAAACTTTGTAAAAAAAAAAAACATTTTTCTCACATTTCTGTGATAGAAACTTCTTGAATCTGCGTGGATCCTCGAATGTTCACCCACCCTGCATTCCCCATAGTGACCCGATAAATATGGTATCCCACTTGTGTGGGTAGGCCTAGTTCCCGCCACAGGAAATGGCATGGAACACAACATGGACACATCACATTTTTGCAATGAAAACTGACCCTTTTTTGCAATATGCCCAGCTGTGGATGTTGAACCCTAGCTCAGCTGAAACCTAGGTTAACCTAGCAAACCTATACATTTTTGAAAACTAGACATCCAGGGGAATCCAGGATGAGGGGACTGTTGTGGTTTTCACCAGGTTCTGTTACTCAGAATCCTTTGCAAACCTCAAATTTTGAAGAGAAAAAAACATTTTCCTCACATTTCTGTGATAGAAACTTGTGGAATCTGCGTAGATCCTCAAACTTTCACCCACCCTGCATTCCCCATAGTCTCCCGATAAATATGGTATTCCACTTGTGTGGGTAGGCCTAGAGCCAGCTGCAGGAAATGGCACGGAACACAACCTGGACACATCACATTTTTGCAATGAAACTGACCCTTTTTTGCAATATGCCTAGCTGTGGATGTTGAACCCTAGCACAGCCGGGACCTAGGTTAACCTAGCAAGCCTATACATTTTTGAAAACTAGACATCCAGGGAAATCCAGGATGGGGGTCTTGTGTGACTCTCACCTGGTTCTGTTACCCAGAATCCCATGTAAACCTCAAACTTTGTTAAAAAACAAAAAACTTTTTCCTCATATTTCTGTGATAGAAACTTCTGGAATCTGCGTGGATCCTCAAACTTTCACCCATGCCGCATTCCCCATAGTCTCCTGATAAAGATGGTATCCCACTTGTGTGGGTAGGCCTAGTGCCCACCAAAGAAAATGTCACGGAACACCGCATGGACACATCACATTTTTGCAATGAAAACTGACCCTTTTTTGCATATATGCCTAGCTGTGGATGTTGAACCCTAGCACAGCCGGGACCTAGGTTAACCTAGCAAGCCTATACATTTTTGAAAACTAGACATCCAGGGAAATCCAGGATGGGGGTCTTGTGTGACTCTCACCTGGTTTTGTTACCCAGAATCCCATGTAAACCTCAAACTTTGTTAAAAAAACAAAAAAACTTTTTCCTCATATTTCTGTGATAGAAACTTCTGGAATCTGCGTGGATCCTCAAACTTTCACCCATGCCGCATTCCCCATAGTCTCCCGATAAAGATGGTATCCCACTTGTGTGGGTAGGCCTAGTGCCCGCCACAGGCAATGGCACGGAACACAACATGGACACATCACATTTTTGCAATGAAAACTGACCCTTTTTTGCAATATGCCTAGCTGTGGATGTTGAACCCCAGCACAGCCGGGACCTAGGTTAACCTAGAAAACCTAGCAAACCTATACATTTTTTAAAACTAGACATCCAGGGGAATCCAGGATGGGGGTCTTGTGTGGCTCTCACCTGGTTCTGTTACCCAGAATCCCTTGTAAACCTCAAACTTTGTAAAAAACAAACCAACACATTTTCCTCACATTTCTGTGATAGAAACTTCTGGAATCTGGGTGGATCCTCAAACTTTCACCCATGCCACATTCCCCATAGCCTCTCAATAAATATGGTATCCCACTTGTGTGGGTAGGCCTAAGGCCCGCCATAGGAAATTGAAAGGAACACAACATGGACACATCATATTTTTGCAATGAAAACTGACCCTTTTTGCAATATGCCTAGCTGTGGATGTTGAACCCGAGCTCAGCGGGGACCTTGGTTAACCTAGCAAACCTATACATTTTTTAAAACAAGACATCCAGGGGAATTCAGGATGGGGGGAATTTTGTGGTTTTCACCAGGTTGTGTTACCCAGAATCCCTTGCAAACCTCAAACTTTGATAAAAATACTTTTTCCCCACATTTCTGTGATAGAAACTTCTGGAATCTGCGTGGATCCTCAAACTTTCACCCATGCCGCATTTCCCATAGCCTCCTGATAAAGATGGTATCCCACTTGTGTGGGTAGGCCTAGTGCCCACCACAGGAAATGGCACGGAACACAACCTGGACACATCACATTTTTGCAATGAAAACTGACCCTTTTTTGCAATATGCCAAGCTGTGGATGTTGAACCCTAGCAGAGCCGGGACCTAGGTTAACCTGGCAAACCAATACATTTTCGAAAACTAGACATCCAGGGGAATCCAGGATGGGGGTCTTGTGTGACTCTCACCTGGTTCTGTTACCCAGAATCCCATGTAAACCTCAAACCTTGTTAACAAAACAAAAAAACTTTTTCCTTATATTTCTGTGATAGAAACTTCTGGAATCTGCGTGGATCCTCGAATGTTCACCCACCCTGCATTCCCCATAGTGGCCCAATAAATATGGTATCCCACTTGTGTGGGTAGAACTAGTTCCCGCCACAGGAAATAGCACGGAACACAACATGGACACATCACATTTTTGCAATGAAAACTGACCCTTTTTTGCAATATGCCCAGCTGTGGATGTTGAACCCTAGCTCAGCCGAAACCTAGGTTAACCTAGCAAACCTATACATTTTTGAAAACTAGACATCAAGGGGAATCCAGGATGAGGGGACTGTTGTGGTTTTCACCAGGTTCTGTTACTCAGAATCCTTTGCAAACCTCAAATTTTGAAGCGAAAAAAAACATTTTCCTCACATTTCTGTGATAGAAACTTCTGGAATCTGCGTGGATCCTCAAACTTTCACCCACCCTGCATTCCCCATAGTCTCCCGATAAATATGGTATTCCACTTGTGTGGGTAGGCCTAAAGCCAGCCACAGGAAATGGCACAGAACACAACCTGGCCACATCACATTTTTGCAATGAAAACTGACCCTTTTTGCAATATGCCTAGCTGTGGATGTTGAACCCTAGCACAGCCGGGACCTAGGTTAACCTGGCAAACCTATACATTTTCGAAAACTAGACATCCAGGGTAATCCAGGATGGGGGTCTTGTGTGACTCTCACCTGGTTCTGTTACCCAGAATCCCTTGTAAACCTCAAACTTTGTTAAAAAAACAAAAACAACTTTTTCCTCATATTTCTGTGATAGAAACTTCTAGAATCTGCATGGATCCTCAAACTTTCACCCATGCCGCATTCCCCATAGTCTCCTGATAAAGATGGTATCCCACTTGTGTGGGTAGGCCTAGTGCCCACAACAGGAAATGGTACGTAACACAACATGGACACATCACATTTTTGCAATGCAAACTGACCCTTTTTTGCAATATGCTTAGCTGTGGATGTTGAACCCTAGCTCAGCCGGGACCTAGGTTAACCTAGCAAACCTATACATTTTTGAAAACTAGACTTCCAGGGGAATCCAGGATGGGGGACTTGAGTGGTTTTCACCAGGTTCTGTTACCCAGAATCCCTTGCAAACCTCAAATTAAAAAATAACATATTTTTCTCACATTTCTGTGATAGAAACTTTTGGAATTTGCGTGGATCCTCTAACTTTCACCCATGCCGCATTTCCCATAGTCTCCCGATAAAGATGGTATCCCACTTGTGTGGGTAGGCCTAGTGCCACAGGAAATGGCACGGAACGCAACATGGACACATTACATTTTTGCAATGAAAACTGACCCTTTTTTGCAATATGCATAGCTGTGGATGTTGAACCCCAGCACAGCCGGGACCTAGGTTAACCTGGCAAACCTATACATTTTTTAAAACTAGACATCCAGGGGAATCCAGGATGGGGGTCTTGTGTGCTTCTCACCTGGTTCTGTTACCCAGAATCCCTTGTAAACCTCAAACTTTGTAAAAAACAAACAAACACATTTTCCTCACATTTCTGTGATAGAAAATTCTGGAATCTGGGTGGATCCTCAAACTATCACCCATGCCGCATTCCCCATAGCCTCTCAATAAATATGGTATCCCACTTGTGTGGGTAGGCCTAGGGCCTGCCATAGGAAATTGCAAGGAACACAACATGGACACATCACATTTTTGCAATGAAAACTGACCCTTTTTTGCAATATGCCTAGCTGTGGATGTTGAACCTGAGCTCAGCGGGGACCTAGGTTAACCTAGCAAACATATACATTTTTTAAAACAAGACATCCAGGGGAATCCAGGATGGGTGGACTTTTGTGGTTTTCACCAGGTTCTGTTACCCAGAATCCCTTGCAAACGCTCAAACTTTGAAAAAAACACATTTTCCCCACATTTCTGTGATAGAAACTTCTGGAATCTACGTGGATCCTCAAACTTTCACCCATGCTGCATTCCCCATAGCCTCCTGATAAAGATGGTATCCCACTTGTGTGGGTAGGCCTAGTGCCCACCACAGGAAATGGCACGGAACACAACATGGACACATCACATTTTTGCAATGAAAACTGACCCTTTTTTGCAATATGCCTAGCTGTGGATGTTGAACACTAGCTCAGCCGGGACCTAGGTTAACATAGCAAACCTATACATTTTTGAAAACTAGACATCCAGGGGAATCCAGGATGGGGGGTATTGTGTGACTCTCACCTGGGTCTGTTACCCAGAATCCCTTGTTAACATCAAACTTTGTAAAACAAAAACCACATTTTTCTCACATTTCTGTGATAGAAACTTCTGGAATCTGCGTGGATCCTCGAATGTTCACCCACCCTGCATTCCCCATAGTGACCCGATAAATATGGTATCCCACTTGTGTGGGTAGGCCTAGTTCCCGCCACAGGAAATGGCACGGAACACAACATGGACACATCACATTTTTGCAATGAAAACTGACCCTTTTTTGCAATATGCCTAGCTGTGGATGTTGAAGCCTAGCTCAGCCGAAACCTAGATTAATCTAGCAAACCTATACATTTTTGAAAACTAGACATCCAGGGGAATCCAGGATGGGGGACTTGAGTGGTTGTCACCAGGTTCTGTTACCCAGAATCCCTTGCAAACCTCAAATTCTGGAAAAACACATTTTCGTACATTTCTGTGATAGAAACTTCTGGAATCTGCGTGGATCCTCAAACTTTCACCCACCCTGCATTCCCCATAGTCTCCCGATAAATATGGTATCCCACTTGTGTGGGTAGGACTAGTGCCCGGGACAGGAAATGGCACTGAACACAACATGGACACATCACATTTATTGAATGAAAACTGACCCTTTTTTGCAATATGCCTAGCTGTCGATGTTGAACCCTAACTCAGCCAGGACCTAGGTTAACCTAGCAAACCTATACATTTTTGAGAACTAAACATCCAGGGGAATCCAGGATGGGGGTCTTGTGTGACTCTCACCTGGTTCTGTTACTCAGATTCCCTTGTAAATCTCAAACTTTATTTAAAAAAAACACATTTTCATCACATTTCTGTGATAGAAACTTCTGGAATCTGCATGGATCCTCAAACTTTCACCCATGCCGCATTTCCCATAGTCTCCCGATAAATATGGTATTCCACTTGTGTGGGTAGAACTAGTGCTCGCCATAGGAAATGGCACAGAACACAACATGGACACATCACATTTTTACAATGAAAACTGACCCTTTTTGCAATATGCCTAGCTGTGGATGTTGAACCCTAGCTCAGCCCGGACGTAGGCTATCCTATCAAACCTATACATTTTTGAAAACTAGACATCCAGGGAAATTAGAAAGAGGGTCTTGTGTGGTTTTCACCAGGTTCTGTTACACAGATTCCCTTGCAAACCTCACATTTTGAAAAAAAACAAATTTTCATCGCATTTCTGTGATAGAAACTTCTGGAATCTGCGTGGATCCTCAAACTTTCACCCACCCTGCATTCCCCATAGTCTCCCTATAGAGATGGTATCCCACTTGTTTGGGTAGGCCTAGTGCCCGCCACAGGAAATGGCACGGAACACAACATGGACACATCACATTTTTGCAATGAAAACTGACCCTTTTTTGCAATATGCCTAGCTGTTGATGTTGAACCCTAGCACAGCCGGGACCTAGGTTAACCTAGCAAACCTATACATTTTTGAAAACTAGACATCTAGGGGAATCCAGGATGGGGGTCTTGTGTGACTCTCACCTGGTTCTGTTACCCAGAATCCCTTGTAAACCTCAAACTTTGTAAAAAAAAAACCCACATTTTCCTCACATTTCTGTGATAGAAACTTCTGGAATCTGCGTGTATTCTCAAACTTTCACCCATGCCGCATTCCCCGTAGCCTCTCGATAAATATGGTATCCCATTTGAGTAGGTAGGCCTAGTGCCCGCCGTAGGAAATTGCATGGAACACAACATGGACACATCACATTTTTGCAATGAAAACTGACCCTTTTTTGCAATATGCCTAGCTGTGGATGTTGAACCGGAGCTCAGCGGGCACCTAGGTTAACCTAGCAAACCTATACATTTTTGAATCCTAGACATCCAGGGAAATCCAGGATGGGGGACGTTTGTGGTTTTCACCAGGTTCTGTTACCCAGAATCCCTTGCAAACCTCAAACTTTGAAAAAAACACATTTTCCCACATTTCTGTGATAGAAACTTCTGGACTCTGCGTAGATCCTCAAACTTACACCCATGTCGCATTCCCCATAGCCTCCTGATAAAGATGGTATCCCACTTGTTTGGGTAGGCCTAGTGCCCACCACAGGAAATGGTACGGAACACAACATGGACACATTACATTTTTGCAATGAGTTCTGACACTTTTTTGCAATATGCCTAGCTGTGGATGTTGAACCCTAGCTCAGCCGGGTCCTAGGTTAACCTAGCAAACCTATACATTTTTGAAAACTAGACATCCAGGGGAATCCAGGATGGGGGTATTGTGTGACCCTCACCTGGTTCTGTTACCCAGAATCCCTTGTAAACCTCAAACTTTGTAAAAAAAAAACACATTTTTCTCACATTTCTGTGATAGAAACTTCTGGAATCTGCGTTGATCCTCGAATGTTCACGCACCCTGTATTCCCCATAGTGACCCGATAAATATGGTATCCCACTTGTGTGCGTAGGCCTAGTGCCCGCCCCAGGAAATGGCACGGAACATAACATGGACACATCTCATTTGTGCAATGAAAACTGACCCTTTTTTGCAATATGCCTAGCTGTGGATGTTGAACCCTAGCTCAGCCGGAACCTAGGTTAACCTAGCAAACCTATACATTTTTGAAAACTATACGTCCAGTGGAATCCAGGATGATGGGACTGTTATGGTTTTCACCAGGTTCTGTTACCCAGAATCCTTTGCAAACCTCAAATTTTGAAAAAAAACACATTTTCCTCATATTTCTGTGATCGAGACTTCTGGAATCTGCGTGGATCCTCAAACTTTCACCCACCCTGCATTCCCCATAGTCTCGTTATAGAGATGGTATCCTACTTGTGTGGGTAGGCCTAGTGCCCGCCACAGGAAATGGCAAGGAACAAAATATGGACACCACATTTTTCAATGAAAACTGACCCTTTTTTGCAATATGCCTAGCTGTGGATGTTGAACCCTAGCTCAGACGGGACGTAGGTTAACCTAGCAAACCTATACATTTTTGAAAACTAGACATCCAGGGGAATCCAGGATGAGGGTCTTGTGTGACTCTCACCTGGTTCTGTTACCCAGATTCCCTTTGTAAACCTCAAACGTTGTTAAAAAAAAAAACCACATTTTCATCACATTTCTGTGATAGAAACTTCTGGAATCTGCGTGGATCCTCAAACTTTCACCCACCCTTCATTCCCCATAATCTCCCGCTAAATATGGTATCCTACTTGGGTGGGTAGGCCTAGTGCCCGCCACAGGAAATGGCATGGAACACAACATGGACACATCACATTTTTGCAATGAAAACTGACCCTTTTTTGCAATATGTCTAGCTGTGGATGTTGAACCGTAGCTCAGCCGGGACCTAGGTTAACCTAGCAAACCTATACATTTTTAAAACTATACATCCAGGGGAATTAGGATGGGGTACTTGTGTGGTTTTCACCAGGTTCTGTTACCCAGAATCCCTTGCAAACCTCAAATTTGGAAAAAAGCACATTTTCCCTCATATTTATGTGATAGAAACTTCTGGAATCTGCATGGATCCTCAAACTTTCACCCATGCCGCATTCCCCATAGTCTCCCGATAAAGATGGTATCCCACTTGTGTGGGTAGGCCTAGTTTCCACCACAGGAAATGGCACGGAGCGCAACATGGACACATAACATTTATTCAATGAAAACTGACCCTTTTTTGCAATATGCCTAGCTATGGATGTTGAACTCTAGCTCAGCCGGGACCTAGGTTAACCTAGCAAACCTATACATTTTTAAAACTATACATCCAGGGGAATCCAGGATGGGGGGACTTTTGTGGTTTTCACCAGGTTCTGTTACCCAGAATCCTTTGCAAACCTCGACCTTTGTAAAAAAAAAAAACACATTTTCATCACATTTCTGTGATAGAAACATCTGGAATCTGCATGGATACTCAAACTTTCACCCATGCTGCATTCCCCATAGTGTCCCGATAAATATGGTATCCCCCTTGTGTGGGTAGGCCTAGGGCCTGCCACAGGAAATGGCACGGAACACAACATGGACACATTACATTTTTGCAATGAATACTAACCTTTTTTGCAATATGCCTAACTGTGGATGTTGAAACCTAGCTCAGCCGGGACCTAGGCTATCCTAACAAACCTATACACTTTTTAAAACTAGACATCCAGGGAAATCCAGGATGGGGGGACTTTTGTGGTTTTCACCAGGTTCTGTTAGCCAGAATCCCTTGCAAACCTCAAATTTTGAAGAAAACACATTTTCCCCACATTTATGTGATAGAAACGTCTGGAATCTGCATGGATCCTCAAACTTTCACCCATGCCGCATTCCTCATAGTCTCCCGATAAAGATGGTATCCCACTTGTGTGGGTAGGCCTAGTGCCCACCACAGGAAATGGCACGGAACACAACATGAACACATCACATTTATTGAATGAAAACTGACCCTTTTTGCAATGTGCCTAGCTGTGGATGTTGAATCGTAGCTCAGCCGGGACCTATGTTAACCTAGCAAACCTATACATTTTTGAAAATTAGGCATCCAGGGGAATCCAGGATGGGGATCTTGTGTGACTCTCACCTGGTTCTGTTACCCCGAATCCCTTGTAAAGCTCAAACTTTGTAAAATAAATACATTGTCCTCACATTTCTGTGATAGAAACTTCTGGAATCTGCGTGGATCCTCAAACTTTCACCCACCCTGCATTCCCCATAGTCTCCCGATAAATATGGTATCCCACTTGTGTGGGTAGGACTAGTGCCCGCCACAGGAAATGGCATGGAACACAACATGGCACATCACATTTTTGCAATGAAAACTGACCTTTTTTTGCAATATGCCTAGCTGTGGATGTTGAACCCTAGCTCAGTCGGGACCTAGGTTAACCTAGCAAACCTATACATTTTTGAAAACTAGACATCCAGGGAAATTAGGATGGGGATTGTGTGTTTTTCACGAGGTTCTTTTACCCAGAATCCCTTGCAAACCTCAAATTTTGAAAAAAAACACATTTTCCTCACATTTCTGTGATAGAAACTTCTGGAATCTGCATGGATCCTCAAACTTTCACCCATGCCGCATTCCCCATAGTCTCCCGATAAAGATGGTATCCCACTTGTGTGGGTAGGCCTAGTGTCCGCCACAGGAAATGGCACGGAACACAACATGGACACATCACATTTTTGCAATGAAAACTGACCCTTTTTTGCAATATGCCTAGCTATGGATGTTGAACCCTAGCACAGCCGGGACCTAGGTTAACCTGGCAAACCTATACATTTTTGAAAACTAGACATCCAGGGGAATCCATAATGGGGGTCTTGTGTGACTCTCACCAGGTTCTGTTTCCCAGAATCGCTTGCAAACCTCAAACTTCGTTAAAAAAAAACACATTTTCCTCACATTTCTGTGATAGAAACTTCTGGAATCTGCGTGGATCCTCAAACTTTCACCGATGCCGCATTCCCCATAGCCTCTCGATAAATATCGTATCCCATTTGTGTGGGTAGGCCTATTGCCCACCATAGGAAATTGCATAGAACAGAACATGGACACATCACATTTTTGCAATGAAAACTGAGCCTTTTTGCAATATGCCTAGCTGTGGATGCTGAACCCTAGCTCAGCCGGGACGTAGGCTATCCTAGAAAACCTATACATTTTTGAAAACTAGACATCCAGGGAAATTAGGATGAGCGGTTGTGTGGTTTTCACCAGGTTCTGTTACCCACTATCCCTTGCAAACCTCAAATTTTGAAACCCCCCCACATTTTCTTCACATTTCTGTGATGGAAACTTCTGGAATCTGCGTGGATCCTCAAACTTTCACCCACCCTGCATTCCCCATAGTCTCCCTATAGAGATGGTATCCCACTTGTTTGGGTAGGCCTAGGGCCCGCAACAGGAAATGTCACAGAACTCCACATGGACACATCACATTTTTGCAATGAAAACTGACCCTTTTTTGCAATATGCCTAGCTGTGGATGTTGAACCCTAGCTCAGCTGGGACCTAGGCTATCCTAGCGAACCTATACATTTTTTAAAACTAGACATCCAGGGAAATTAGGGTGGGGAACAGGTGTGGTTTTCACCAGGTTCTGTTACCCAGAACCCTTTGCAAACCTCAAATTTTGAAAAAAAAACACATTTTCCTCGCATTTCTGTGAACGAAACGTCTGGAATCTGCATGGATCCTCAAACTTTCACCCACCCTGCATTCCCCTTAGTCTCCCTATAGAGATGGTATCCCACTTGTTTGGATATGCCTGGTGCCCGCCACAGGAAATGGCACAGAACACTACATGGACACATCACATTTTTGCAATGAAAGCTGACCGTTTTTTGCAATGTGCCTAGCTGTGGATGTTGAACCCTAGCTCAGCCGGGACATAGGTTAACCTAGCAAACCTATACATTTTTGAAAACTAGACATCCAGGGGAATCTAGGATGGGGGTGTTGTGTGACTCTCACCTTGTTCTGTTACCGAGAATCCTTTGTAAACCTCAAACTTTGTAAAAAAAAAAAAACATTTTCCTCACATTTCTGTGATAGAAACTTCTGGAATCTGCGTGGATCCTCAAACTTTCACCTATGCCGCATTCCCCATAGCCTCTCGATAAATATGGTATCCCATTTGTGTGGGTAGGCCTAGTGCCCGCCATAGGAAATTGCACGGAACACAACATGGACACATCACATTTTTTAAATGAAAACGGACCCTGTTTGCAATATGCCTAGCTGTGGATGTTGAACCCTAGCTCAGCCGGAACGTAAGCTATCCTAGCAAACCTATACATGTTTGAAAACTAGACATCCAGGGAAATTAGGATGAGGGGCTTGTGTGGTTTTCACCAGGTTCTGTTACCCAGAATCCCTTGGAAACCTCAAATTTTGAAAACCCCCACATTTTCTTCAAATTTCTGTGATGGAAACTTCTGGAATCTGCGTGGATCCTCAAACTTTCACCCACCCTGCATTCCCCATAGTCTCCCTATAGAGATGGTATCCCACTTGTTTGGGTAGGCCTAGGGCCCGCCACAGGAAATGGCACAGAACTCAACATGGACACATCACATTTTTGCAATGAAAACTGACCCTTTTTTGCAATATGCCTAGCTGTGGATGTTGAACCCTAGCTCAGCCTGGACCTAGGCTATCCTAGCAAACCTATACATTTTTTAAAACTAGACATCCAGGGAAATTAGGGTGGGGGACTTGTGTGGTTTTCACCAGGTTCTGTTACCCAGAATCCCTTGCAAACCTCAAATTTTGAAAAAAAAACAAATTTTCCTCGCATTTCTGTGATAGAAACATCTGGAATCTGCGTGGATACTCAAACTTTCACCCACCCTGCATTCCCCATAGTCTCCCTATAGAGATGGTATCCCACTTGTTTGGGTAGGCCTAGTGCCCGCCACAGGAAATGACACAGAACACAACATGGACACATCACATTTTTGCAATGAAAGCTGACCCTTTTTGCAATGTGCCTAGCTGTGGATGTTGAACCCTAGCTCAGCCGGGACATAGGTTAACCTAGCAAACCTATACATTTTTTAAAACTAGACATCCAGGGAAATCCAGGATGGGGGTGTTGTGTGACTCTCACCTGGTTCTGTTACCCAGAATCCCTTGTAAGCCTCAAACTTTGTAAAATAAAAAGACATTTTCCTCACATTTCTGTGATAGAAACTTCTGGAATTTGCGTGGATTCTCAAACTTTCTCCCACCCTTCATTCCCCATAATCTCCCGCTAAATATGGTATCCTACTTGTGTGGGTAGGCCTAGTGCCCGCCACAGGAAATGGCACGGAACACAACATGGACACATCACATTTTTACAATGAAAACTGACCCTTTTTTGCAATATGCCTAGCTGTGGATGTTGAACCCTAGCTCAGCCAGGACCTAGGCTATCCTAGCAAACCTATACATTTTTGAAAACTAGACATCCAGGGGAATCCAGGATGGGGGTCTTGTGTGAATCTCACCTGGTTCTGTTACCCAGAATCCCTTGTAAACCTCAAACTTTGTAAAAAAAAAAACCACATTTTCCTCACATTTCTGTGATAGAAACTTCTGGAATCTGCGTGGATCCTCAAACTTTCACCCATGCCGCATTCCCCATAGCCTCTCGATAAATATGGTATCCCATTTGTGTGGGTAGGCCTAGTGCCCGCCATAGGAAATTGCACAGAACACAACATGGCCACATCACATTTTTGCAATGAAAACTGACCCTTTTTCGCAATATGTCTAGCTGTGGATGTTGAACCCTAGCTCAGCCGAGACCTAGGTTAACCTACCAAACCTATACAATTTTGAAAACTAAACATCCAGGGGAATCCAGGTTGGGGGTTTTGTGTGACTCTAACCTGGATGTGTTACCCATGATCCCTTCTAAACTTCAAACATTGTAAAAAAAAAAAAACATTTTTCTCACATTTCTGTGATAGAAACTTCTGGAATATGCGTGGATCCTCGAATGTTCACCCACCCTGTATTCCCCATAGTGACCCGATAAATATGGTTTCCCACTTGTGTGTTTAGGCCTAGTGCCCGCCACAGGAAATGGTACGGAACACAACATGGACACATCACATTTGTGCAATGAAAACTGACCCTTTTTGCAATATGCCTAGCTGTGGATGTTGAACCCTAGCTCAGCCGGAACCTAGGTTAACCTAGCAATCCTATACATTTTTTAAAACTAGACGTCCAGTGGAATCCAGGATGGGGGACTTTTGTGGTTTTCACCAGGTTCTCTTACCCAGAATCCCTTGCAAACCTCAAACTTTGAATAAAACACATTTTCCCCACATCTCTGTGATAGAAACTTCTGGAATCTGCGTGAATCCTCAAACTTTCACCCACCCTGCATTCCCCATAGTCTCCCGATAGAGATGGTATCCCACTTGTGTGGGTAGGACTAGTGCCAACCACAGGAAATGGCACGGAACACAACATGGACACATCACATTTTTCAATGAAAACTGACCCTTTTTGCAATATGCCTTGCTGTGGATGTTGAACACTAGCTCAGCCAGGACGTAGGTTAACCTAGCAAACCTATACATTCTTGAAAACTAGACATCTAGGGAAATCAGTATGTGGGGACTTGTGTGGTCTTGACCAGGTCGTGTTACCCAGAATCCCTTGCAAACCTCAAATTTAAAAAAAACACATTTTTCTCAAATTTCTGTGATAGAAACTTCTGGAATCTGTGTGGATCCTCAAACTTTCACCCATGCCGCATTCCCCATAGTCTCCCAATAAAGATGGTATCCCACTTGTGTGGGTAGGCCTAGTGCCCACCACAGGAAATGGCACGGAACACAACATGGACACATCACATTTTTGCAATGAAAACTGACCCTTTTTTCGCAATATGTCTAGCTGTGGATGTTGAACCCCAGCTCAGCCGAGACCTAGGTTAACCTAGCAAACCTATACAATTTTGAAAACTAGACATCCAGGGGAATCCAGGTTGGGGGTTTTGTGTGACTCTAACCTGGATGTGTTACCCATAATCCCTTCTAAACCTCAAACATTGTAAAAAAAAAACACATTTTCCTCACATCTCTGTGATAGAAACTTCAGGAATCTGCGTGGATCCTCAAACTTTCACCCACCCTGCATTCCCCATAGTCTCCCTATAGAGATGGTATCCCACTTGTTTGGGTAGGCCTAGTGCCCGCCACAGGAAATGGCACGGAACACAACATGGACACATCACATTTTTGCAATGAAAACTGACCCTTTTTTGCAATATGCCTAGCTGTTGATGTTGAACCCTAGCACAGCTGGGAACTAGGTTAACCTAGCAAACCTATACAATTTTGAAAACTAGACATCTAGGGGAATCCAGGATGGGGGTCTTGTGTGACTCTCAGCTGGTTCTGTTACCCAGAATCCCTTGTAAACCTCAAACTTTGTAAAAAAAAAAAACACATTTTCCTCACATTTCTGTGATAGAAACTTCTGGAATCTGGGTGTATCCTCAAACTTTCACCCATGCCGCATTCCCCGTAGCCTCTCGATAAATATGGTATCCCATTTGAGTAGGTAGGCCTAGTGCCCGCCGTAGGAAATTGCATGGAACACAACATGGACACATCACATTTTTGCAATGAAAACTGACCCTTTTTGCTATATGCCTAGCTGTGGATGTTGAACCGGAGCTCAGCGGGCACCTAGGTTAACCTAGCAAACCTATACATTTTTGAATCCTAGACATCCAGGGAAATCCAGGATGGGGGACTTTTGTGGTTTTCACCAGGTTCTGTTACCCAGAATCCCTTGCAAACCTCAAACTTTGAAAAAAACACATTTTCCCCACATTTCTGTGATAGAAACTTCTGGACTCTGCGTAGATCCTCAAACTTACACCCATGTCGCATTCCCCATAGCCTCCTGATAAAGATGGTATCCCACTTGTTTGGGTAGGCCTAGTGCCCACCACAGGAAATGGTACGGAACACAACATGGACACATTACATTTTTGCAATGAGTTCTGACACTTTTTTGCAATATGCCTAGCTGTGGATGTTGAACCCTAGCTCAGCCGGGTCCTAGGTTAACCTAGCAAACCTATACATTTTTGAAAACTAGACATCCAGGGGAATCCAGGATGGGGGTATTGTGTGACCATCACCTGGTTCTGTTACCCAGAATCCCTTGTAAACCTCAAACTTTGTAAAAAAAAACACATTTTTCTCACATTTCTGTGATAGAAACTTCTGGAATCTGCGTTGATCCTCGAATGTTCACCCACCCTGTATTCCCCATAGTGACCCGATAAATATGGTATCCCACTTGTGTGCGTAGCCTAGTGCCCGCCCCAGGAAATGGCACGGAACATAACATGGACACATCTCATTTGTGCAATGAAAACTGACCCTTTTTTGCAATATGCCTAGCTGTGGATGTTGAACCCTAGCTCAGCCGGAACCTAGGTTAACCTAGCAAACCTATACATTTTTGAAAACTATACGTCCAGTGGAATCCAGGATGATGGGACTGTTATGGTTTTCACCAGGTTCTGTTACCCAGAATCCTTTGCAAATCTCAAATTTTGAAAAAAAACCAAATTTTCCTCATATTTCTGTGATCGAAACTTCTGGAATCTGCGTGGATCCTCAAACTTTCACCCACCCTTCATTCCCCATAATCTCCCGCTAAATATGGTATCCTACTTGGGTGGGTAGGCCTAGTGCCCGCCACAGGAAATGGCACGGAACACAACATGGACACATCACATTTTTGCAATGAAAACTGACCCTTTTTGCAATATGTCTAGCTGTGGATGTTGAACCGTAGCTCAGCCGGGACCTAGGTTAACCTAGCAAACCTATACATTTTTAAAACTATACATCCAGGGGAATTAGGATGGGGTACTTGTGTGGTTTTCACCAGGTTCTGTTACCCAGAATCCCTTGCAAACCTCAAATTTGGAAAAAAACACATTTTCCCCACATTTATGTGATAGAAACTTCTGGAATCTGCATGGATCCTCAAACTTTCACCCATGCCGCATTCCCCATAGTCTCCCGATAAAGATGGTAGCCCACTTGTGTGGGTAGGCCTAGTTTCCACCACAGGAAATGGCACGGAGCGCAACATGGACACGTAACATTTATTCAATGAAAACTGACCCTTTTTTGCAATATGCCTAGCTATGGATGTTGAACTCTAGCTCAGCCGGGACCTAGGTTAACCTAGCAAACCTATACATTTTTAAAACTATACATCCAGGGGAATCCAGGATGGGGGACTTTTGTGGTTTTCACCAGGTTCTGTTACCCAGAATCCTTTGCAAACCTCGACCTTTGTAAAAAAAAAACACATTTTCATCACATTTCTGTGATGGAAACTTCTGGAATCTGCGTGGATCCTCAAACTTTCACCTATGCCGCATTCCCCATAGCCTCTCGATAAATATGGTATCCCATTTGTGTGGGTAGGCCTAGTGCCCGCCATAGGAAATTGCACGGAACACAACATGGACACATCACATTTTTTAAATGAAAACGGACCCTGTTTGCAATATGCCTAGCTGTGGATGTTGAACCCTAGCTCAGCCGGAACGTAAGCTATCCTAGCAAACCTATACATGTTTGAAAACTAGACATCCAGGGAAATTAGGATGAGGGGCTTGTGTGGTTTTCACCAGGTTCTGTTACCCAGAATCCCTTGGAAACCTCAAATTTTGAAAACCCCCACATTTTCTTCAAATTTCTGTGATGGAAACTTCTGGAATCTGCGTGGATCCTCAAACTTTCACCCACCCTGCATTCCCCATAGTCTCCCTATAGAGATGGTATCCCACTTGTTTGGGTAGGCCTAGGGCCCGCAACAGGAAATGTCACAGAACTCCACATGGACACATCACATTTTTGCAATGAAAACTGACCCTTTTTTGCAATATGCCTAGCTGTGGATGTTGAACCCTAGCTCAGCTGGGACCTAGGCTATCCTAGCGAACCTATACATTTTTTAAAACTAGACATCCAGGGAAATTAGGGTGGGGAACAGGTGTGGTTTTCACCAGGTTCTGTTACCCAGAACCCTTTGCAAACCTCAAATTTTGAAAAAAAACACATTTTCCTCGCATTTCTGTGAACGAAACGTCTGGAATCTGCATGGATCCTCAAACTTTCACCCACCCTGCATTCCCCTTAGTCTCCCTATAGAGATGGTATCCCACTTGTTTGGATATGCCTGGTGCCCGCCACAGGAAATGGCACAGAACACTACATGGACACATCACATTTTTGCAATGAAAGCTGACCGTTTTTTGCAATGTGCCTAGCTGTGGATGTTGAACCCTAGCTCAGCCGGGACATAGGTTAACCTAGCAAACCTATACATTTTTGAAAACTAGACATCCAGGGGAATCTAGGATGGGGGTGTTGTGTGACTCTCACCTTGTTCTGTTACCGAGAATCCTTTGTAAACCTCAAACTTTGTAAAAAAAAAAAAAACATTTTCCTCACATTTCTGTGATAGAAACTTCTGGAATCTGCGTGGATCCTCAAACTTTCACCTATGCCGCATTCCCCATAGCCTCTCGATAAATATGGTATCCCATTTGTGTGGGTAGGCCTAGTGCCCGCCATAGGAAATTGCACGGAACACAACATGGACACATCACATTTTTTAAATGAAAACGGACCCTGTTTGCAATATGCCTAGCTGTGGATGTTGAACCCTAGCTCAGCCGGAACGTAAGCTATCCTAGCAAACCTATACATGTTTGAAAACTAGACATCCAGGGAAATTAGGATGAGGGGCTTGTGTGGTTTTCACCAGGTTCTGTTACCCAGAATCCCTTGGAAACCTCAAATTTTGAAAACCCCCACATTTTCTTCAAATTTCTGTGATGGAAACTTCTGGAATCTGCGTGGATCCTCAAACTTTCACCCACCCTGCATTCCCCATAGTCTCCCTATAGAGATGGTATCCCACTTGTTTGGGTAGGCCTAGGGCCCGCAACAGGAAATGTCACAGAACTCCACATGGACACATCACATTTTTGCAATGAAAACTGACCCTTTTTGCAATATGCCTAGCTGTGGATGTTGAACCCTAGCTCAGCTGGGACCTAGGCTATCCTAGCGAACCTATACATTTTTTAAAACTAGACATCCAGGGAAATTAGGGTGGGGAACAGGTGTGGTTTTCACCAGGTTCTGTTACCCAGAACCCTTTGCAAACCTCAAATTTTGAAAAAAAACACATTTTCCTCGCATTTCTGTGAACGAAACGTCTGGAATCTGCATGGATCCTCAAACTTTCACCCACCCTGCATTCCCCTTAGTCTCCCTATAGAGATGGTATCCCACTTGTTTGGATATGCCTGGTGCCCGCCACAGGAAATGGCACAGAACACTACATGGACACATCACATTTTTGCAATGAAAGCTGACCGTTTTTTGCAATGTGCCTAGCTGTGGATGTTGAACCCTAGCTCAGCCGGGACATAGGTTAACCTAGCAAACCTATACATTTTTGAAAACTAGACATCCAGGGGAATCTAGGATGGGGGTGTTGTGTGACTCTCACCTTGTTCTGTTACCGAGAATCCTTTGTAAACCTCAAACTTTGTAAAAAAAAAAAAACATTTTCCTCACATTTCTGTGATAGAAACTTCTGGAATCTGCGTGGATCCTCAAACTTTCACCTATGCCGCATTCCCCATAGCCTCTCGATAAATATGGTATCCCATTTGTGTGGGTAGGCCTAGTGCCCGCCATAGGAAATTGCACGGAACACAACATGGACACATCACATTTTTTAAATGAAAACGGACCCTGTTTGCAATATGCCTAGCTGTGGATGTTGAACCCTAGCTCAGCCGGAACGTAAGCTATCCTAGCAAACCTATACATGTTTGAAAACTAGACATCCAGGGAAATTAGGATGAGGGGCTTGTGTGGTTTTCACCAGGTTCTGTTACCCAGAATCCCTTGGAAACCTCAAATTTTGAAAACCCCCACATTTTCTTCAAATTTCTGTGATGGAAACTTCTGGAATCTGCGTGGATCCTCAAACTTTCACCCACCCTGCATTCCCCATAGTCTCCCTATAGAGATGGTATCCCACTTGTTTGGGTAGGCCTAGGGCCCGCAACAGGAAATGTCACAGAACTCCACATGGACACATCACATTTTTGCAATGAAAACTGACCCTTTTTTGCAATATGCCTAGCTGTGGATGTTGAACCCTAGCTCAGCTGGGACCTAGGCTATCCTAGCGAACCTATACATTTTTTAAAACTAGACATCCAGGGAAATTAGGGTGGGGAACAGGTGTGGTTTTCACCAGGTTCTGTTACCCAGAACCCTTTGCAAACCTCAAATTTTGAAAAAAAAACACATTTTCCTCGCATTTCTGTGAACGAAACGTCTGGAATCTGCATGGATCCTCAAACTTTCACCCACCCTGCATTCCCCTTAGTCTCCCTATAGAGATGGTATCCCACTTGTTTGGATATGCCTGGTGCCCGCCACAGGAAATGGCACAGAACACTACATGGACACATCACATTTTTGCAATGAAAGCTGACCGTTTTTTGCAATGTGCCTAGCTGTGGATGTTGAACCCTAGCTCAGCCGGGACATAGGTTAACCTAGCAAACCTATACATTTTTGAAAACTAGACATCCAGGGGAATCTAGGATGGGGGTGTTGTGTGACTCTCACCTTGTTCTGTTACCGAGAATCCTTTGTAAACCTCAAACTTTGTAAAAAAAAAAAAAACATTTTCCTCACATTTCTGTGATAGAAACTTCTGGAATCTGCGTGGATCCTCAAACTTTCACCTATGCCGCATTCCCCATAGCCTCTCGATAAATATGGTATCCCATTTGTGTGGGTAGGCCTAGTGCCCGCCATAGGAAATTGCACGGAACACAACATGGACACATCACATTTTTTAAATGAAAACGGACCCTGTTTGCAATATGCCTAGCTGTGGATGTTGAACCCTAGCTCAGCCGGAACGTAAGCTATCCTAGCAAACCTATACATGTTTGAAAACTAGACATCCAGGGAAATTAGGATGAGGGGCTTGTGTGGTTTTCACCAGGTTCTGTTACCCAGAATCCCTTGGAAACCTCAAATTTTGAAAACCCCCACATTTTCTTCAAATTTCTGTGATGGAAACTTCTGGAATCTGCGTGGATCCTCAAACTTTCACCCACCCTGCATTCCCCATAGTCTCCCTATAGAGATGGTATCCCACTTGTTTGGGTAGGCCTAGGGCCCGCCACAGGAAATGGCACAGAACTCAACATGGACACATCACATTTTTGCAATGAAAACTGACCCTTTTTTGCAATATGCCTAGCTGTGGATGTTGAACCCTAGCTCAGCCTGGACCTAGGCTATCCTAGCAAACCTATACATTTTTTAAAACTAGACATCCAGGGAAATTAGGGTGGGGGACTTGTGTGGTTTTCACCAGGTTCTGTTACCCAGAATCCCTTGCAAACCTCAAATTTTGAAAAAAAAACAAATTTTCCTCGCATTTCTGTGATAGAAACATCTGGAATCTGCGTGGATACTCAAACTTTCACCCACCCTGCATTCCCCATAGTCTCCCTATAGAGATGGTATCCCACTTGTTTGGGTAGGCCTAGTGCCCGCCACAGGAAATGACACAGAACACAACATGGACACATCACATTTTTGCAATGAAAGCTGACCCTTTTTGCAATGTGCCTAGCTGTGGATGTTGAACCCTAGCTCAGCCGGGACATAGGTTAACCTAGCAAACCTATACATTTTTTAAAACTAGACATCCAGGGAAATCCAGGATGGGGGTGTTGTGTGACTCTCACCTGGTTCTGTTACCCAGAATCCCTTGTAAGCCTCAAACTTTGTAAAATAAAAAGACATTTTCCTCACATTTCTGTGATAGAAACTTCTGGAATTTGCGTGGATTCTCAAACTTTCTCCCACCCTTCATTCCCCATAATCTCCCGCTAAATATGGTATCCTACTTGTGTGGGTAGGCCTAGTGCCCGCCACAGGAAATGGCACGGAACACAACATGGACACATCACATTTTTACAATGAAAACTGACCCTTTTTTGCAATATGCCTAGCTGTGGATGTTGAACCCTAGCTCAGCCAGGACCTAGGCTATCCTAGCAAACCTATACATTTTTGAAAACTAGACATCCAGGGGAATCCAGGATGGGGGTCTTGTGTGAATCTCACCTGGTTCTGTTACCCAGAATCCCTTGTAAACCTCAAACTTTGTAAAAAAAAAAACCACATTTTCCTCACATTTCTGTGATAGAAACTTCTGGAATCTGCGTGGATCCTCAAACTTTCACCCATGCCGCATTCCCCATAGCCTCTCGATAAATATGGTATCCCATTTGTGTGGGTAGGCCTAGTGCCCGCCATAGGAAATTGCACAGAACACAACATGGCCACATCACATTTTTGCAATGAAAACTGACCCTTTTTCGCAATATGTCTAGCTGTGGATGTTGAACCCTAGCTCAGCCGAGACCTAGGTTAACCTACCAAACCTATACAATTTTGAAAACTAAACATCCAGGGGAATCCAGGTTGGGGGTTTTGTGTGACTCTAACCTGGATGTGTTACCCATGATCCCTTCTAAACTTCAAACATTGTAAAAAAAAAAAAACATTTTTCTCACATTTCTGTGATAGAAACTTCTGGAATATGCGTGGATCCTCGAATGTTCACCCACCCTGTATTCCCCATAGTGACCCGATAAATATGGTTTCCCACTTGTGTGTTTAGGCCTAGTGCCCGCCACAGGAAATGGTACGGAACACAACATGGACACATCACATTTGTGCAATGAAAACTGACCCTTTTTTGCAATATGCCTAGCTGTGGATGTTGAACCCTAGCTCAGCCGGAACCTAGGTTAACCTAGCAATCCTATACATTTTTTAAAACTAGACGTCCAGTGGAATCCAGGATGGGGGGACTTTTGTGGTTTTCACCAGGTTCTCTTACCCAGAATCCCTTGCAAACCTCAAACTTTGAATAAAACACATTTTCCCCACATCTCTGTGATAGAAACTTCTGGAATCTGCGTGAATCCTCAAACTTTCACCCACCCTGCATTCCCCATAGTCTCCCGATAGAGA
This sequence comes from Calotriton arnoldi, assembly GCA_963921515.1. Lineage (NCBI taxonomy): Eukaryota > Metazoa > Chordata > Amphibia > Caudata > Salamandridae > Calotriton > Calotriton arnoldi. The sequence goes on along the minus strand of CAWUFW010007915.1, from coordinate 389,067 downwards.
TGGTATCCCACTTGTGTGGGTAGGACTAGTGCCAACCACAGGAAATGGCACGGAACACAACATGGACACATCACATTTTTCAATGAAAACTGACCCTTTTTTGCAATATGCCTTGCTGTGGATGTTGAACACTAGCTCAGCCAGGACGTAGGTTAACCTAGCAAACCTATACATTCTTGAAAACTAGACATCTAGGGAAATCAGTATGTGGGGACTTGTGTGGTCTTGACCAGGTCGTGTTACCCAGAATCCCTTGCAAACCTCAAATTTAAAAAAAAACACATTTTTCTCAAATTTCTGTGATAGAAACTTCTGGAATCTGTGTGGATCCTCAAACTTTCACCCATGCCGCATTCCCCATAGTCTCCCAATAAAGATGGTATCCCACTTGTGTGGGTAGGCCTAGTGCCCACCACAGGAAATGGCACGGAACACAACATGGACACATCACATTTTTGCAATGAAAACTGACCCTTTTTTCGCAATATGTCTAGCTGTGGATGTTGAACCCCAGCTCAGCCGAGACCTAGGTTAACCTAGCAAACCTATACAATTTTGAAAACTAGACATCCAGGGGAATCCAGGTTGGGGGTTTTGTGTGACTCTAACCTGGATGTGTTACCCATAATCCCTTCTAAACCTCAAACATTGTAAAAAAAAAACACATTTTCCTCACATCTCTGTGATAGAAACTTCAGGAATCTGCGTGGATCCTCAAACTTTCACCCACCCTGCATTCCCCATAGTCTCCCTATAGAGATGGTATCCCACTTGTTTGGGTAGGCCTAGTGCCCGCCACAGGAAATGGCACGGAACACAACATGGACACATCACATTTTTGCAATGAAAACTGACCCTTTTTTGCAATATGCCTAGCTGTTGATGTTGAACCCTAGCACAGCTGGGAACTAGGTTAACCTAGCAAACCTATACAATTTTGAAAACTAGACATCTAGGGGAATCCAGGATGGGGGTCTTGTGTGACTCTCAGCTGGTTCTGTTACCCAGAATCCCTTGTAAACCTCAAACTTTGTAAAAAAAAAAAACACATTTTCCTCACATTTCTGTGATAGAAACTTCTGGAATCTGGGTGTATCCTCAAACTTTCACCCATGCCGCATTCCCCGTAGCCTCTCGATAAATATGGTATCCCATTTGAGTAGGTAGGCCTAGTGCCCGCCGTAGGAAATTGCATGGAACACAACATGGACACATCACATTTTTGCAATGAAAACTGACCCTTTTTTGCTATATGCCTAGCTGTGGATGTTGAACCGGAGCTCAGCGGGCACCTAGGTTAACCTAGCAAACCTATACATTTTTGAATCCTAGACATCCAGGGAAATCCAGGATGGGGGACTTTTGTGGTTTTCACCAGGTTCTGTTACCCAGAATCCCTTGCAAACCTCAAACTTTGAAAAAAACACATTTTCCCCACATTTCTGTGATAGAAACTTCTGGACTCTGCGTAGATCCTCAAACTTACACCCATGTCGCATTCCCCATAGCCTCCTGATAAAGATGGTATCCCACTTGTTTGGGTAGGCCTAGTGCCCACCACAGGAAATGGTACGGAACACAACATGGACACATTACATTTTTGCAATGAGTTCTGACACTTTTTTGCAATATGCCTAGCTGTGGATGTTGAACCCTAGCTCAGCCGGGTCCTAGGTTAACCTAGCAAACCTATACATTTTTGAAAACTAGACATCCAGGGGAATCCAGGATGGGGGTATTGTGTGACCATCACCTGGTTCTGTTACCCAGAATCCCTTGTAAACCTCAAACTTTGTAAAAAAAAACACATTTTTCTCACATTTCTGTGATAGAAACTTCTGGAATCTGCGTTGATCCTCGAATGTTCACCCACCCTGTATTCCCCATAGTGACCCGATAAATATGGTATCCCACTTGTGTGCGTAGCCTAGTGCCCGCCCCAGGAAATGGCACGGAACATAACATGGACACATCTCATTTGTGCAATGAAAACTGACCCTTTTTTGCAATATGCCCTAGCTGTGGATGTTGAACCCTAGCTCAGCCGGAACCTAGGTTAACCTAGCAAACCTATACATTTTTGAAAACTATACGTCCAGTGGAATCCAGGATGATGGGACTGTTATGGTTTTCACCAGGTTCTGTTACCCAGAATCCTTTGCAAATCTCAAATTTTGAAAAAAACCAAATTTTCCTCATATTTCTGTGATCGAAACTTCTGGAATCTGCGTGGATCCTCAAACTTTCACCCACCCTTCATTCCCCATAATCTCCCGCTAAATATGGTATCCTACTTGGGTGGGTAGGCCTAGTGCCCGCCACAGGAAATGGCACGGAACACAACATGGACACATCACATTTTTGCAATGAAAACTGACCCTTTTTTGCAATATGTCTAGCTGTGGATGTTGAACCGTAGCTCAGCCGGGACCTAGGTTAACCTAGCAAACCTATACATTTTTAAAACTATACATCCAGGGGAATTAGGATGGGGTACTTGTGTGGTTTTCACCAGGTTCTGTTACCCAGAATCCCTTGCAAACCTCAAATTTGGAAAAAAACACATTTTCCCCACATTTATGTGATAGAAACTTCTGGAATCTGCATGGATCCTCAAACTTTCACCCATGCCGCATTCCCCATAGTCTCCCGATAAAGATGGTAGCCCACTTGTGTGGGTAGGCCTAGTTTCCACCACAGGAAATGGCACGGAGCGCAACATGGACACGTAACATTTATTCAATGAAAACTGACCCTTTTTTGCAATATGCCTAGCTATGGATGTTGAACTCTAGCTCAGCCGGGACCTAGGTTAACCTAGCAAACCTATACATTTTTAAAACTATACATCCAGGGGAATCCAGGATGGGGGGACTTTGTGGTTTTCACCAGGTTCTGTTACCCAGAATCCTTTGCAAACCTCGACCTTTGTAAAAAAAAAACACATTTTCATCACATTTCTGTGATGGAAACATCTGGAATCTCTGTGGATACTCAAACTTTCACCCATGCTGCATTCCCCATAGTGTCCCGATAAATATGGTATCCCCCTTGTGTGGGTAGGCCTAGGGCTTGCCACAGAAAATGGCACGGAACACAACATGGACACATTACATTTTTGCAATGAATACTAACCTTTTTTGCAATATGCCTAACTGTGGATGTTGAAACCTAGCTCAGCCGGGACCTAGGCTATCCTAACAAACCTATACACTTTTTAAAACTAGACATCCAGGGAAATCCAGGATGGGGGGACTTTTGTGGTTTTCACCAGGTTCTGTTAGCCAGAATCCCTTGCAAACCTCAAATTTTGAAGAAAACACATTTTCCCCACATTTATGTGATAGAAACTTCTGGAATCTGCATGGATCCTCAAACTTTCACCCATGCCGCATTCCTCATAGTCTCCCGATAAAGATGGTATCCCACTTGTGTGGGTAGGCCTAGTGCCCACCACAGGAAATGGCACGGAACACAACATGAACACATCACATTTATTGAATGAAAACTGACCCTTTTTTGCAATGTGCCTAGCTGTGGATGTTGAATCGTAGCTCAGCCGGGACCTATGTTAACCTAGCAAACCTATACATTTTTGAAAATTAGGCATCCAGGGGAATCCAGGATGGGGATCTTGTGTGACTCTCACCTGGTTCTGTTACCCCGAATCCCTTGTAAAGCTCAAACTTTGTAAAATAAATACATTGTCCTCACATTTCTGTGGTAGAAACTTCTGGAATCTGCATGGATCCTCAAACTTTCACCCACCCTGCATTCCCCATAGTCTCCCGATAAATTAGGTATCCCACTTGTGTGGGTAGGACTAGTGCCCGCCACAGGAAATGGCATGGAACACAACATGGCACATCACATTTTTGCAATGAAAACTGACCTTTTTTTGCAATATGCCTAGCTGTGGATGTTGAACCCTAGCTCAGTCGGGACCTAGGTTAACCTAGCAAACCTATACATTTTTGAAAACTAGACATCCAGGGAAATTAGGATGGGGATTGTGTGTTTTTCACGAGGTTCTTTTACCCAGAATCCCTTGCAAACCTCAAATTTTGAAAAAAAACACATTTTCCTCACATTTCTGTGATAGAAACTTCTGGAATCTGCATGGATCCTCAAACTTTCACCCATGCCGCATTCCCCATAGTCTCCCGATAAAGATGGTATCCCACTTGTGTGGGTAGGCCTAGTGTCCGCCACAGGAAATGGCACGGAACACAACATGGACACATCACATTTTTGCAATGAAAACTGACCCTTTTTTGCAATATGCCTAGCTATGGATGTTGAACCCTAGCACAGCCGGGACCTAGGTTAACCTAGAAAACCTATACATTTTTGAAAACTAGACATCCAGGGGAATCTAGGATGGGGGTCTTGAGTGACTCTCACCTGGTTCTGTTACCCAGAATCCCTTGTAAACCTCAAACTTTGTAAAAAAAAAGCCACATTTTCCTCACATTTCTGTGATAGAAACTTCTGGAATCTGCGTGGATCCTCAAACTTTCACCGATGCCGCATTCCCCATAGCCTCTCGATAAATATCGTATCCCATTTGTGTGGGTAGGCTTAGTGCCCGCCACAGGAAATTGCACAGAACACAACATGGATACATCACATTTTTGCAATGAAAACTGACCCTTTTTTGCAATATGCCTAGCTGTGGATGTTGAACCCTAGCTCAGCTGGGACCTAGGCTATCCTAGAAAACCTATACATTTTTTAAAACTAGACATCCAGGGGAATCAAGGATGGGGGGACTTTTGTAGTTTTCACCAGGTTCTGTTATCCAGAATCCCTTGCAAACCTCTAATTTTGGAGAAAAATACATATTTTCCTCACATTTCTGTGATAGAAACTTCTGGAGTCTGCGTGGATCCTCAAACTTTTACCCACCCTGCATTCCCCATAGTCTCCCTATAAAGATGGTATCCCACTTGTGTGGGTAGGCCTAGTGCCCGCCACAGGAAATGGCACGGAACACAACATGAACACATCAGATTTTTGCAATGAAAACTGACCCTTTTTTGTAATATGCCTAGCTGTGGTTGTTGAACCCTAGCTCAGCCGGGACCTAGGTTAACGTCGTAATAAAGTAGGTCCATTCTAAGTAGATTCTTTAGTAGATTTATTCCAAGTAAGATCTTAAGTAGAAGAGCCCCACCAGGAGCAGACTCCATGCTGCTCAGCCTATACACCAACTGACATCCTCACTCATCCAACATTCCACAGTCACCTCTCACACCAACATTCCACTCCACATTCACACTGGCTGAGCAGCAGGTATAACAGTTAACCTAGCAAACCTATACATTTTTTAAAACTAGACATCCAGGGGAATCCAGGATGAGGGGACTGTTGTGGTTTTCACCAGGTTCTGTTACCTAGAATCCTTTGCAAACCTTTAATTTTGAAAAAAAATACACATTTTCCTCGCATTTCTGTGATAGAAACTTCTGGAATCTGCGTGGATCCTCAAACTTTCACCCACCCTGCATTCCCCATAGTCTCGCTATAGAGATGGTATCCCACTTGTGTGGGTAGGCCTTATGCCCGCCACAGGAAATGGCATGGAACACAACATGGACACATCACATTTTTGCAATGAAAACTGACCCTTTTTTGCAATATGCCTAGCTGTGGATGTTGAACCCTAGCTCAGCCGAGACCTAGGTTAACCTAGCAATCCTATACAATTTTGAAAACTAGACATCCAGGGGAATCCAGGATGGGGGTCTTGTGTGACTCTCACCTGGTTCTGTTACCCAGAATCCCTTGTAAACCTCAAACTTTGTAAAAAAAAATACATTTTCCTCACATTTCTGTGATAGAAACTTCTGGAATCTGCGTGGATCCTCAAAATGTAACCCACCCTGCATTCCCCATAGTCTCCTGATAAATATGGTATCCCACTTGTGTGGGTAGGACTAGTGCCAGCCACAGGAAATGGCACGGAACATAACATGGACACATCACATTTTTCAAAGAAAACTGACTCTTTTTTGCAATATGCCTAGCTGTTGATGTTGAACCGTAGCTCAGCCGGGACGTAGGTTAAACTAGCAAACCTATACATTTTTGATAACTAGACATCCAGGGGAATCCAGGATGGGGGTCTTGTGTGGTATTCACCAGGTTCTATTACACAGAATCCCTTGCAAACCTTAAATTTTGGAAAAAACAAATTTTCCCCACATTTCTGTGATAGAAACTTCTGGAATCTCCGTAGATCCTCAAACTTTCACTCATGCCGCATTCCTCATAGTCTCCCGATAAAGATGGTATCCCACTTGTGTGGGTAGGCCTAGTGACCGCCACAGGAAATGGCACGGATCTCAACATGGACACATCACATTTTTGCAATGAAAACGGACCCTATTTTGCAATATGCCTAGCTGTGGATGTTGAACCCTAGCTCAGCCGGGCCTAAGTTAACCTAGGAAATTTACACATTTTTGAAAAGTAGACATCCAGGGGAATTCAGCATGGGGCGAGTTGTGTGGTTTTTACCAGGTTCTCTTACCCAGAATCCCTTGCAAACCTAAAATTTATTAAAAAAAACACATTTTCCTCACATTTTTGTTATAGAAACTTCTGGAATCTGCGTGGATCCTCAAACTTTGACCCATGCCGCATTCCCCATAGTTTCCCGATAAAGATGGTATCCCACTTGTGTGGGTAGGCTTAGTGCCCGCCACAGGAAATGGCACGGAACACAACATGGACACATCACATTTTTGCAATGAAAACTGACCCTTTTTTGCAATATGCCTAGCTGTGGATGTTGAACCCTAGCTCAGCTGGGACCTAGGTTAATGTCGTAATAAAGTAGGTCCATTCCAAGTAGATTCTTTAGTAGATTTATTCCAAGTAAGATCTTAAGTAGAAGAGCCCCACCAGGAGCAGCCTCCCTGCTGCTCAGCCCATACACCAACTGACATCCTCACTCATCCAACATTCCACAGTCACCTCTCACACCAACATTCCACTCCACATTCACACTGGCTGAGCAGCAGGTATAACACATCTCCCTTTTTTACACAAACAAGAATCAACTTCAAATGAATCACAAAAAGAATGGTGCATGCAAAAGATGGCAATACAATAATTACATGCAGCACTGGGGCAAGAAAGCAATTTCAATGTAATACATGTAGAGATGATAATGATGGAAAATATACATGTATACTAGATAACAGAGAATAGATTTATGAAAGAGGAACAAAAATGCAATCCAGCAATCACAGTAAATAAGTGCCACACAAGCACACTCACACATCTCCCTTTCCACAAACAATCCAAATAAATGCAACACACACACGCTACCATGCCACAAAACACAAGCTAAACCCCAAAACCAAAGCAAGCTGACTGGCCAGGCCAACAAGTGGTAGAAAAGGTACCAACAGGAAAGCATGGTAGGAAACAAACTGAAAAGAGATACGAAACTGTGGAAGGTCATTCCACAGGGAACAATCGGCAGAAACATAGCCCTCCACCCTTACCCGTAGTAAGGGTGGTAAGTGTGACAAATAAATACACACAGGAAAAACTCCACATGGAACATAAACAACTCTGCAAGCAAAGGTCTCAGCACTGCCCCCAACACTAGTTGAGGTGGAATGTGTGGGAAAGGAAACCACACGGCATAGAGGGACACTCAGAAACAATATCAACACTTCCCCCAACAACCCTAGTTGGGGTGGAATGTGTGGGAGGACACCACACGGCACAATGTAACATGCAGGGACAGCAGAACTTCCCCCAACGCACGCTGGCGTGGAATGTGTGGGGGAAAAAAAACACATGGCACGGAGGGACACTTAGAAACAAAATCAACACTTCCCCCAACAACCCTAGTTGGGGTGGAATGTGTGGGAAAGCACCACACAGCATGGAGGGACACTCGGAACGAAAGCACTTTCCCCAAGACAGGTTGGGGTGGAATGTGTGGGGGCACACCACACGGCACATGCAACATGGAGGGACACTCGGAACGAAAGCACTTCCCCCAAGACAGGTTGGGGTGGAATGTGTGGGGGCACACCACACAGCACATGCAACATGCAGGAACAGCAGAACTTCCCCCAACACACGCTGGGGTGGGAATGTGTGGGAGCAAACCACACAGTACAACTGAAAACGCAAGAACAGCGGCACTTCCCCCAGCAATAGCTAGGGTGGAATATGTGGGAGGGGGTTTCACACTGAACTGTAAAAATGCATAGAAAACTCCAAGCACTCCAATACAACTGTACGTAGGCAACACTTCAAACAAACTCAGCCACACCAGGAAACATGTAATAGCAGTGAGCTGTAAGAGAAATGAAAGGCAAGGTAAAAAGTATAAAGAGAAAGCATGAAATGTTTCTACAATGCCAAAATCATTTGAAGGATACTGTGAAGACTAACAACAACAAATGGAGTAGAAGGGAAAACACAATATGATGAGCGACCTCTCACCCGATGCACAGCAAAGCTCGTATTATTATTATTACCGTAACCTCCAACACTAAAAAAACCCATGCAAACTGAATTGGTAAAATGTCTCTAGCGTCCCAAAACGTCCCTGAAGAAAAAAAAACATGAACCCAATGCCAAGAACTAGGAGAAAATAGTATCTGAGGAATAACGGTGCAAAAAAAACCCAAAGCTTCAGTAAAGACAAACAGGAGCCACAGATCTCCAGTCCATTCGGAGCCCGCGACGTCCCGGGTCATGTCTGAAGACACGAAACAAGTTGATGAAAGCAGAATACCTCGGAGGATGCCAAGATGGCGACACTTTCGAGATGCAGAGCCGGGTGGCTCACGGCACCAGAAAGCAGCAAAGTGTCCTACAGTAGCCGGAAAGCTGCGTACATACAAGAAAGTCACAGGGAACCTCACAGGCTGCAGAACATTGTGCAAGCTACAGAGAAGCTCACGCTGGACAAAGAACGGCAGTTGACAAAAGGTGAGTAAATAAATTTGAAATTTTAAACTTTAAAAAAAAACTCTGGCAAAGGGAGCAGTCTGAGGGTAAAAGACAGCAAAAATTGGCATCATACGCAAATTCAGGATTATGTGGAATTTCAAAAACGAACACATCGTTTGAACTTGCAGTAGCACAAACCAGCACCGCAATTGACACCACAAAATCCGATCAGGGAAAACACATGTGCGGGTGGAAAAACTCTTCCTCATCAAAGTCTGTTCACACGATCTTGCTGCTCATAACTCCTCTGAAGCTGCTCATGTAACACAAGCGGTGACATGAACATAAGGTACTGGTTGACACTAGTGGCTCCAGAAGTGTGTAAAAACCAGCGGTTACAGTAAACAGGCAACGGTAGCGGGTCCAGTACAGTTGAAGTGACACAGTAGGGTTCCACACACCTGGGTAGGGTCACCCCAGGTAGAATCAGCAGTGAAGAAGGTAGAAGGTCCAAGAGGAATAGCAGGCAGCAAGACAGGCAGGAGTAAAATCCAGCAGAAACTGGCACACAGCAGGACAGTCAGGCAGGACGGCGAACAGGAAGCAAGAACTGGACATTCTTCCAGGAAACTGCACTTCTGGAAACACTGTCCCAAAGTGGCAGGACAGGGATCACTGTCACTAAGGAGCAGGAGAGGGAGCAGGAAAGTAGAACAGTAACTGACACACAAGGTTGGAACTGGCACCTTTGGGTTGTGGGCGACCGATGGGGTGGTCACTGGTGGGGGTCAGGGGTGCCAGTATGCTTTAAATAAGTAGTTTTAAGTTCCTTTACCTTGAGGTTATCATCAGGTTTTAAATTTCAGTAGTCCTTTAAGTAGCACACGCAGGTTCTTCTCCAGATCGTCACCAAAATATGTCTTAATAAAGTAGGTCCATTCCAAGTAGATTCTTTAGTAGATTTATTCCAAGTAAGATCTTAAGTAGAAGAGCCCCACCAGGAGCAGCCTCCATGCTGCTCATCCTATACACCAACTGACATCCTCACTCATCCAACATTCCATGGTCACCTCTCACACCAACATTCCACTCCACATTCACACTGGCTGAGCAGCAGGTATAACAGTTAACCTAGCAAACCTATAAATTTTTTAAAACTAGACATCCAGGGGTATCCAGGATGGGGGTCTTGTGTGACTCTCACCTGGTTCTGTTACCCAGAATCCCTTGTAAATCTCAAACTTTGTAAAAAAAAACATATTTTCCTCACATTTCTGTGATAGAAACTTCTGGAATCTACGTGGATCCTCAAACTTTCACCCACCCTGCATTCTCCATAGTCTCCCGATAAATATGGTATCCCACTTGTGTGGGTAGGCCTAGTGCCCTTCACAGGAAATGGCACGGAACACAACATGGACACATCACATTTTTGCAATGAAAACTGAACCTTTTTTTCAATATGCCTAGCTTTGGATGTTGAACCCTAGCTCAGCCGAGACCTAGGTTAACCTAGCAAACCTATAAATTTTTTAAAACTAGACATCAAGGGGAATCCAGGATGGGGGTCTCGTGTGACTCTCACCTGGTTCTGTTACCCAGATTCCCTTGTAAACCTCAAACTTTGTAAAAAAAAAACACATTTTCATCACATTTCTGTGATAGAAACTTCTGGAATCTGCGTGGATCCTCAAACATTCACACATGCTGCATTCCCCATAGTGTCCCGATAAATATGGTATCTCACTTGTGTGGGTAGGCCTAGTGCCCGCCACAGGAAATGGCACGGAACACAACCTGGACACATCACATTTTTGCAATGAACACTGACCCTTTTTTGCAATATGCCTAGCTGTGGATGTTGAACCCTAGCTCAGCCGGTACCTAGATTAACCTAGCAATCCTATACATATTTGAAAACTAGACATCCAGGATGGGGTTCTTGTGTGACTCTCATGTGGTTCTGTTACCCAGAATCCTTGTTAACCTCAAACTTTGTAAAAAGAAAATACATTTTCCTCACATTTCTGTGATAGAAACTTCTGGAATCTGTGTGGATTCTCAAACTTTCACCCATGCCGCATTTCCCATAGTCTCCCGATAAATATGGTATCCCACTTGTGTGGGTAGGCCTAGGGCCCGCCACAGGAAATGGCACAGAACACAACTTGGACACATCACATTTTTGCAATGAAAACTGACCCTTTTTTGCAATATGCCTAGCTGTGGATGTTGAACCCTAGCTCAGCCGGGACCTAGATTAACCTAGCAATCCTATACATTTTTCAAAACTAGAAATCCAGGTGAATACAAATGGGGTTCTTGTGTGACTCTCATCTGGTTCTGTTACCCAGAATCCCTTGTTAACCTCAAACTTTGTAAAAAAAAAAAAACACATTTTCCTCACATTTCTGTGATAGAAACTTCTGGAATGTGCGTGGATCCTCAAACCTTCACCCATGCCGCATTCCCCAAAGTCTCCTGATAAATATGGTATCCCACTTGTGTGGGTAGGCCTAGGACCCGCCACAGGAAATGGCATGGAACACAACATGGACACATCACATTTTTGCATTGAAAACTGACCCTTTTTTCCAATATGCCTAGCTGTGGATGTTGAACCCTAGCTCAGCCTTTACCTGTATACGGGTGGCGGTTGTGGTCAGAGGTTCCCCGTACTTCAGGGACCTGTTGTAGTTTTCGGAAGGATCGTCTCCGTGTTCTTGGAAGAACGCCATTGCATCGCATATAATGAAAAGACTCTGTTGAGGTACCACAAATACAAGGGACCTACAGTACACTTTAAGGAGGGATTGTCTCAAATTTAACAATAAGAAAATCATTTAACTTCTGTCTTCACGATTACTTTATGTGGAGGGTTGTGAATCAGCATTGATTTTGGACATTAGAGACCAAAGAAAGGGATTTTGAATGGAGGATATGACCTCTTGAAGAAATTTGTCACGGCTTTATTTTGAAACATTACTGTATTTTGCTTTATTATAAGATGTGTGTGCTTCAACAATTGTAAATAGTCTAATCAATCTTTGATTGAGTTTTGGGGATTTAGGATGTTTCTCCCCATGTTGAAGGCACCGCAAGACACTGAGAATCAATTTGGGTATTGAACAATAGTGTAAATACTGTATGAGCGCGTGAATACCCTTTACACCCAATCTGGATAATAAACTAGCTCAGCCGGGACCTAGGCTATCCTGGCAAACCTATACATTTTTGAAAACTAGACATCCAGGGAAATTAGGATGGGGGACTTGTGTGGTTTTCACTAGGTTTTGTTACCCAGAATCCCTTGAAAACCTCAAATTTTGAAAAAAAAACCATATTTTCCTCACATTGCTATGATAGAAACTTCTGGAATCTGCGTGGATCCTCAAACTTTCACGCACCCTGCATTCCCCATAGTCTCCTGATAAAGATGGTATCCCACTTGTGTGGGTAGGCCTAGTGCCCGCCACAGGAAATAGCACGGAACACAACATGGGCACATCAGATTTTTCCAATGTAAACTGACCCTTTTTTGCAATATGCCTAGCTGTGGTTGTTGAACCCTAGCTCAGCCGGGACCTAGGTTAACCTAGCAAAGCTATACATTTTTGAAAACTAGACATCCAGGGGAATCCAAGATGGGGGACATGTGTGGTTTTCACCAGGTTCTGTTACACAGAATCCCTTGCAAACCTTAAATTTGGAAAAAAAACACATTTTCCCCACATTTCTGTGATAGAAACTTCTGAAATCTGCGTGGATCCTCAAACTTTCACTCATGCCGCATTCCTCAAAGTCTCCCGATAAAGATGGTATCCCACTTGTGTGGGTAGGCCTAGTGACCGCCACAGGAAATAGCACGGAACTCAACATGGACACATTACATTTTTGCAATGAAAACTGACCCTTTTTTGCAATGTGCCTAGCTGTGGATGTTGAACCCTAGCTCAGCCGGGACCTAGGTTAACATAGCAAACCTATACATTTTTAAAAACTAGACATCCAGGGGAATCCAGGATGGGGGGAGTTTTGTGGTTTTCACCATGTTCTGTTACCCAGAATCCCTTGCAAACCTCAAATTTAAAAAAACAAACACATTTTCCTCACATTTCTGTGATAGAAACTTCTGAAATCTGCGTGGATCCTCAAACTTTCACCCACCCTGCATTCCCCATAGTATCCCTATAAAGATGGTAGCCCACTTGTGTGGGTAGGCCTAGTGCCCGCCACAGGAAATAGCACGGAACACAACATGGACACATCACATTTTTGCAATGAAAACTGACCCTTTTTTGCAATATGCCTAGCTGTGGATGTTGAACCCTAGCTCAGCCGGGACCTAGGTTAAGCTAGCAAACCTATACATTTTTGAAAACTAGACATCCAGGGAAATCGAGGATGGGGGTCTTTTTTGACTCTCACTTGGTTCTGCTACCCAGAATCCATAGTAAAGCTCAAACTTTGTAAAAAAAAAAAAAAAAACATTTTCCTCACATTCCTGTGATAGAAACTTCTGGAATGTGCGTGGATCCTCAAACTTTCACCCATGCCGCATTCCCCATAGTCTCTCGATAAATATGGTATCCCACTTGTGTGGGTAGGCCTAGGGCCCGCCATAGGAAATTGCATGGAACACAACATGGACACATCACATTTTTGCAATGAAAACTGACCCTTTTTTGCAATATGCCTAGCTGTAGATGTTGAACCCGAGCTCAGCAGGAACCTAGGTTAACCTAGCAAACCTATAAATTTTTGAAAACTACACATCCAGGGGAATCCAGGATGAGGGGACTGTTGTGGTTTTCACCAGGTTCTGTTACCCAGAATCCTTTGCAAACCTCAAATTTTGAAAAAAAACAAACACATTTTCCTCGCATTTCTGTGATAGAAACTTCTGGAATCTGCGTGGATCCTCAAACTTTCACCCACCCTGCATTCCCCATAGTCTCACTATAGAGATGGTATCCCACTTGTGTGGGTAGGCCTAATGCCCGCCACAGGAAATGGCATGGAACACAACATGGACACATCACATTTTTGCAATGAAAACTGACCCTTTTTTGCAATATGCCTAGCTGTGGATGTTGAACCCTAGCTCAGCCGAGACCTAGGTTAACCTAGAAAATCTATACAATTTTGAAAACTAGACATCCAGGGGAATCCAGAATGGGGGGTCTTGTGTGACTCTCACCTGGTTCTGTTACCCAGAATCCCTTGTAAACCTCAAACTTTGAAAAAAAAAACATTTTCCTCACATTTCTGTGATAGAAACTGCTGGAATCTGCGTGGATCCTCACAATTTCACCCACCCTGCATTCCCCATAGTCTCCCGATAAATATGGTATCCCACTTGTGTGGGTAGGACTAGTGCCAGCCACAGGAAATGGCACGGAACACAACATGGACACATCACATTTTTCAATGAAAACAGACCCTTTTTTGCAATATGCCTAGCTGTGGATGTTGAACCCTAGCTCACCCGGGACGTAGATTAACCTAGCAAACCTATACATTTTTGATAACTAGACATCCAGGGGAATCCAGGATGGGGGTCTTGTGTGGTATTCACCAGGTTCTATTACACACAATCCCTTGCAAACGTTAAATTTTGAAAAAAGCACATTTTCCTCACATTTCTGTGATAGAAACTTTTGGAATCTGCGTAGATCCTCAAACTTTCATGCATGCCGCATTCCTCATAGTCTCCCGATAAAGATGGTATCCCACTTGTGTGGGTAGGCCTAGTAACCGCCACAGGAAATGGCACGGAACTCAACATGGACACATCACATTTTTGCAATGAAAAGTGACCCTTTTTTGCAATATGCCTAGCTGTAGATGTTGAACCCTAGCTCAGCCGGGACCTAGGTTAACCTAGAAAACCTATACATTTTTAAAAACTAGACATCCAGGGGAATCCAGGATGGGGGGACTTTTGTGGTTTTCACCAGATTCTGTTACCTAGAATCCCTTGCAAACCTCAAATTGTGGAAAAAAACACATTTTCCTCACATTTCTGTGATAGAATCTTCTGGAATATGCGTGGATCCTCAAACTTTCACCCAGCCTGCATTCCCCATAGTCTCCCAATAAATATGGTATCCCACCTGTGTGGGTAGGCCTAGGGCCCGCCACAGGAAATGGCATGGAACACAACATGGATACATCACATTTTTGCAATGAAAACTGACCCTTTTTTGCAATATGCCTAGCTGTGGATGTTGAACCCTAGCTCAGCCGGGACCTAGGTTAACCTAACAAATTTACACATTTTTGAAAACTAGACATCCAAGGGAATTCAGCTTGGGGGAGTTGTGTTGTTTTTACCAGGTTCTGTTACCCAGAATCCCTTGCAAACCTCAAATTTATTAAAAAAACACATTCCTCACATTTCTGTTATAGATACTTCTCGAATCTGCGTGGATCCTCAAACTTTCACCCATGCCGCATTCCCCATAGTTTCCCGATAAAGATGGTATCCCACTTGTGTGGGTAGGCTTAGTGCCCGCTACAGGAAATGGCACGGAACACAACATGGACACATCACATTTTTGCAATGAAAACTGACCCTTTTTTGCAATATGCCTAGCTGTGGATGTTGAACCCTAGCTCAGCCGGGACCTAGGTTAACCTAGCAAACCTATACATTTTTGAAAACTAGACATCCAGGGGAATCCAGGATGGGGGGACTTTTGTAGTTTTCACCAGGTTCTGTTATCCAGAATCCCTTGCAAATCTCTAATTTTGGAGAAAAAATACATATTTTCCTCACATTTCTGTGATAGAAACTTCTGGAATCTACGTGGATCCTCAAACTTTTACCCACCCTGCATTCCCCATAGTCTCCCTATAAAGATGGTATCCCACTTGTGTGGGTAGGCCTAGTGTCCGCCACAGGAAATGGCACGGAACACAACATGAACACATCACATTTTTGCAATGAAAACTGACCCTTTTTTGTAATATGCCTAGCTGTGGATGTTGAACCCTAGCTCAGCCGGGACCTAGGTTAATGCCGTAATAAAGTAGGTCCATTCCAAGTAGATTCTTTAGTAGATTTATTCCAAGTAAGATCTTAAGTAGAAGAGGCCCACCAGGAGCAGCCTCCCTGCTGCTCAGCCCATACACCAACTGACATCCTCACTCATCCAATATTCCACAGTCACCTCTCACACCACCATTCCACTCCACATTCACACTGGCTGAGCAGCAGGTATAACACATCTCCCTTGTTTACACAAACAAGAATCAACTTCAAATGAATCACAAAATGAATGGTGCATGCAAAAGATGGCAATACAATAATTGCATGCAGCACTGGGGCAAGAAAGCAATTTCAATGTAATACATGTAGAGATGATAATGATGGAAAATATACATGTATACTAGATAACAGAGAATAGATTTATGAAAGAGGAACAAAAACGCAATCCAGCAATCACAGCAAATAAGTGCCACACAAGCACACTCAGACATCTCCCTTTCCACAAACAATCCAAATAAATGCAACACACACACGCTACCATGCCACAAAACACAAGCTAAACCCCAAAACCAAAGCAAGCTGACTGGCCAGGCCAACAAGAGGTAGAAAAGGTACCAACAGGAAAGCATGGTAGGAAACAAACTGAAAAGAGATACGAAACTGTGGAAGGTCATTCCACAGGGAACAATCGGCAGAAACATAGTCCTCCACCCTTACCCGTAGTAAGGGTGGTAAGTGTGACAAATAAATACACACAGGAAAAACTCCACACGGAACATAAACAACTCTGCAAGCAAAGGTCTCAGCACTGCCCCCAACACTAGTTGAGGTAGAATGTGTGGGAAAGGAAACCACACGGCACATTGTAACATGCAGGGACAGCAGAACTTAGCCCAATGCACGCTGGCGTGGAATGTGTGTGAAAAAAAAAACCACACGGCACAGAGGGACACTCAGAAGCAAAATAAACACTTCCCCCAACAACCCTAGTTGGGGTGGAATGTGTGGGAAAGCACCACACAGCATGGAGGGATACTCGGAATGAAAGCACTTCCCCCAAGACAGGTTGGGGTGGAATGTGTGGGGGCACACCACACGGCACATGCAACATGCAGGAACAGCAGATCTTCCCCCAACACACGCTGGGGTGGGAATGTGTGGGAGCAAACCACACAGTACAACTGAAAATGCAAGAACAGCGGCACTTCCCCCAGCACTAGCTGGGGTGGAATGTGTGGGAGGGGGTTTCACACTGAACTGTAAAAATGCATAGAAAACTCCAAGCACTCTAATACAACGGTAAGTAGGCAACACTTCAAACAAACTCAGCAACACCAGGAAACATGTAATAGCAGTGAGCTGTAAGAGAAATGAAAGGCAAGGTAAAAAGTATAAAGAGAAAGCATGAAATGTTTCTACAATGCCGAAACCATTTGAAGGATACTGTGAAGACTAACAACAACAAATGGAGTAGAAGGAAAACACAGTATGATGAGCGACCTCTCACCCGATGCACAGCAAAGCTCATATTATTATTATTACCGTAACCTCCAACACTAAAAAAAAACACGCAAACTGAATTGGTAAAATGTCTCTAGCGTCCCAAAACGTCCCTGAAGAAAAAAAAACATGAACCCAATGCCAAGAACTAGGAGAAAATAGTACCTGAGGAATAACGGTGCAAAAAAAACCAAAGCTTCAGTAAAGACAAACAGGAGCCACAGATCTCCAGTCCATTCGGAGCCCGCGACGTCCCGGGTCATGTCTGAAGACACGAAACAAGTTGACGAAAGCAGAATACCTCGGAGGAGGCCAAGATGGCGGCACGTGTGAGATGCAGAGGCGGGTGGCTCATGGCACCAGAAAGCAGCAAAGCGTCCTACAGTAGCCGGAAAGCTGCGTACATACAAGAAAGTCACAGGGAACCTCACGAGCTGCAGAACATTGTGCAAGCTACAGAGAAGCTCGTGCCGAAGCTCGCGCTGGACAAAGAACGGCAGTTGACGAAAGGTGAGTAAATAAATTTGAAATTTTAAACGTAAAAAAAAAACTCTGGCAAAGGGAGCAGTCTGAGGGTAAAAGACAGCAAAATTTGGCATCATACGCAAATTCAGGATTATGTGGAATTTCAAAAACGAACACATCGTTTGAACTTGCAGTAACACAAACCAGCACCGCAATTGACACCACAAAATCTGATCAGGGAAAACACATGTACGGGTGGAAAAACTCTTCCTCATCAAAGTCTGTTCACACGCTCTTGCTGCTCATAACTCCTCCGAAGCTGCTCATGTAACACAAGCGGTGACATGAACATAAGGTACTGGTTGACACTAGTGGCTCCAGAAGTGTGTAAAAACCAGCAGTTTCAGTAAACAGGCAACCGTAGCAGGTCCAGTACAGTTGAAGTGACACAGTAGGGTTTCACACACCTGGGTAGGGTCACCCAGGTAGAATCCAGCAGTGAAGAAGGTAGAAGGGGCAAGAGGAATAGCAGGCAGCAAGACGGGCAGGAGTAAAATCCAACAGAAACTAGCACACAGCAGGACAGTCAGGCAGGAAGGCGAACAGGAAGCAAGAACTGGACATTCTTCTAGGAAACTGCACTTCTGGAAACACTGTCCCAAAGTGGCAGGACAGGGATCACTGTCCCTAAGGAGCAGGAGAGGGAGCAGGAAAGTAGAACAGGAACTGGCGCACAAGGTTGGAACTGGCACCTTTGGGTTGTGGGCGACCGATGGGGTGGTCACTGGTGGGGCTCAGGGGTGCCAGTATGCTTTAAATAAGTAGTTTTAAGTTCCTTTATCTTGAGGTTATCATCAGGTTTTAAATTTCAGTAGTCCTTTAAGTAGCACACGCAGGTTCTTCTCCAGATCGTCACCAAAATATATCTTAATAAAGTAGGTCCATTCCAAGTAGATTCTTTAGTAGATTTATTCCAAGTAGGATCTTAAGTAGAAGAGCCCCACCAGGAGCAGCCTCCCTGCTGCTCAGCCCATACACCAACTGACATCCTCACTCATCCAACATTCCACAGTCACCTCTCACACCAACATTCCACTCCACATTCACACTGGCTGAGCAGCAGGTATAACAGTTAACCTAGCAAACCTATACATTTTTTAAAACTAGACATCCAGGGGTATCCAGGATGGGGTCTTGTGTGACACTCACCTGGTTCTGTTACCCAGAATCCCTTGTAAACCTCAAACTTTGTAAAAAAAACACATTTTCCTCACATTTCTGTGATAGAAACTTCTGGAATCTGCGTGGATCCTCAAACTTTCACCCACCCTGCATTCCCCATAGTCTCTCGATAAATATGGTATCCCACTTGTGTGGGTAGGCCTAGTGCCCGCCACAGGAAATGGCATGGAACACAACATGGACACATCACATTTTTGCAATGAAAATTGACCCTTTTTTTCAATATGCCTAGCTTTGGATGTTGAACCCTAGCTCAGCCGGAACCTAGGTTAACCTAGCAAACCTATACATTTTTGAAAACTAGACATCAAGGGGAATCCAGGATGGGGGTCTTGTGTGACTCTCACCTGGTTCTGTTACCCAGATTCCCTTGTAAACCTCAAACTTTGTAAAAAAAAACACATTTTCATCACATTTCTGTGCTAGAAACTTCTGGAATCTGCGTGGATCCTCAAACATTCACACATGCCACATTCCCCATAGTCTCCCGATAAATATGGTATCTCACTTGTGTAGGTAGGCCTAGTGCCCGCCACAGAAAATGGCATGGAACACAACATGGACACATCATATTTTTGCAATGAAAACTGAACCTTTTTTCTAATATGCCTAGCTGTGGATGTTGAACCCTAGCTCAGCCTTTACCTGTATACGGGTGGCGGTTGTGGTGAGAGGTTCCCCGTACTTCAGGGACCTGTTGTAGTTTTCGGAAGGATCGTCTCCGTGTTCTTGGAAGAACGCCATTGCATCGCATATAATTAAAAGACTCTGTTGAGGTACCCCAAATACGAGGGACCTACAGTACACTTTATGGAGGGATTGTCTCCAATGTAACAATAAGAAAATCGTTTAACTTCTGTCTTCACAATTACTTTATGTGGAGGGTTGTGAATCAGCATTGATTTTGGGCATTAGAGACCATAGAAAGGGATTTTGAATGGAGGATATGACCTCTTGAAGAAATTTGATTTGGAAGAAGTTTTAAGCCCTGAGGAAGTCGTTGGGTCATTTCCAAAAAGCGATGAAACGCGTTGGCATAAGGGAGTGGAAGATCCCATTACAATAAAAGAAGAAACAAAAGCCCAATTTATCACAGCTTTATTTTGAAACATTACTGTATTTTGCTTTATTATAAGATGCGTGTGCTTCAACAATTGTAAATAGTCTAATCAATCTTTGATTGAGTTTTGTGGATTTAGGGTGTTTCTCCCCATGTTGAAGGCACTGCAAGACACTGAGAATCAATTTGGGTATTGAACAATAGTGTAAATACTGTATGAGCGCCTGAATACCCTTTACACCCAATCTGGATAATAACCTAGCTCAGCCGGGACCTAGGCTATCCTAGCAAACCTATAAATTTTTGAAAACTAGACATCCAGGGAAGTGAGGATGGGGGACTTGTGTGGTTTTCACCAGATTCTGTTACCCAGAATCCCTTGAAAACCTCAAATTTTGAAAAAACCCCACATTTTCCTCACATTTCTATGATAGAAACTTCTGGAATCTGCGTGGATCCTCAAAATTTCACCCACCCTGCATTCCCCATAGTCTCCCGATAAATATGGTATCCCACCTGTGTGGGTAGGCCTAGTGCCCGCCACAGTAAATAGCACGGAACACAACATGGACACATCATATTTTTGCAATGAAAATTGACCCTTTTTTGCTATATGTCTAGCTGTGGATGTTTAACCCTAGCACAGCCGGGACCTAGGTTAACCTAGGAAAGCTATACATTTTTGAAAACTAGACATCCAGGGAAATCAGGATGGGGGACTTGTGTGGTTTTCACCAGGTTCTGTTACCCAGAATCCCTTGCAAACCTCAAATTTTGAAAAAAAAAAAAATTTTCTCACATTTCTGTGATAGAAACTTCTGGAATCTGCATGGATCCTCAAACTTTCACCCACCCTGCATTCCCCATAGTCTCCCAATAAATATGATATCTGACTTGTGTGGGTAGGCCTAGTGCCCGCCACAGGAAATGGCACGGAACACAACATGGACACATCACATTTTTGCAATGAAAACTGACCCTTTTTTGCAATATGCCTAGCTGTGGATGTTGAACCCTAGCTCAGCCGGGACCTAGGTTAACCTAGCAACCCTATACATTTTTAAAAACTAAACATCCAGGGTAATCCAGGATGCGGGGACTTTTGTGGTTTTCACCAGGTTCTGTTACCTAGAATCCCTTGGAAACCTTAAATTTTGAGAAAAAAACACATTTTCCTCACATTTCTGTGATAGAAATTTCTGGAATCTGTGTGGATCCTCAAACTTTCACCCACCCTGCATTCCCCATAGTCTCCCGATAAATATGGTATCCCACCTGTGTGGGTAGGCCTAGTGCTCGCCACAGGAAATAGCACGGAACACAACATGGACACATCACATTTTTGCAATGAAAACTGACCCTTTATTGCAATATGCCTAGCTGTGGATGTTGAACCCTAGCTCAGCCGGGACCTAGGTTAAACTAGCAAATTTACACATTTTTGAAAACTAGACATCCAGGGGAATTCAGCATGGGGGGACTTGTGTGGTTTTTACCAGGTTCTGTTACCCAGAATCCCTTGCAAACCTCAAACTTTGTAAAAAAAACAACCACATTTTCATCACGTTTCTGTGATAGAAACTTCTGGAATCTGCATGGATCCTCAAACTTTCACCCATGCCGCATTCCCCATAGTCTCCCGATAAATATGGTATCCCACATGTGTGGGTAGGCCTAGTGCCTACCACAGGAAATGGCACGGAACACAACATGGACACATCTCATTTTTGCAATGAAAACTGACCCTTTTTTGCAATATGCCTAGCTGTGGATGTTGAACCCTAGCTCAGCCGGGACCTAGGTTAACCTAGCAAACCTATTTATTTTTTAAAACTAGACATCCAGGGGAATCCAGGATGGGGACACCTTTTGTGGTTTTCACCAGGTTCTGCTACCCAGAATCCCTTGCAAACCTCAAAATATGAAAACAACAACTTTTTTCCCACATTTCTTTGCTCGAAACTTCTGGAATCTATGTGGATCCTCAAACTTTCACCCATGCCGCATTACCCATAGTCTCCCGATAAAGATGGTATCCCACTTGTGTGGGTAGGCCTAGTGCACGCCACAGGAAATGGCACGGAGCACAACATGGACACATCACATTTATTCAATGAAAACTGACCCTTTTTTGCAATATGCCTAGCTATGGATGTTGAACTCTAGCTCAGCCGGGACCTAGGTTAACCTAGCAAACCTATACATTTTTTAAAACTAGTCATCCATGGGAATCCAGGATGGGGACACCTTTTGTGGGTTTCACCAGGTTCTGTTACCCAGAATCCCTTGCGAACCTCAAAATATGAAAACAAAAGCTTTTTTCCCACATTTCTTTGCTCGAAACTTCTGGAATCTATGTGGATCCTCAAACTTTCACCCATGCCACATTACCCATAGTCTCCCGATAAAGATGTTAGCCCACTTGTGTGGGTAGGCCTAGTGCCCAACAAAGGAAATGGCACAGAACACAACATGGACACATCACATTTTTGCAATAAAAACTGACCCTTTTTTGCAATATGCCTAAATGTGGATGTTGAACCCTAGCTCAGCCAGGACCTAGGTTAACCTAGCAAACCTATACATTTTTGAACACTAGACATTCAGGGGAATCCAGGATGGCGGTCTTGTGTGGTATTCGCCAGGTTGTGTTACACAGAATCCCTTGCAAACCTTAAATTTTGAAAAAAACACATTATCCCACATTTCTGTGATAGAAACTTCTGGAATCTGCATAGATCCTCAAACTTTCACTCATGCCGCATTCCTCATAGTCTCCCGATAAAGATGGTATCCCACTTGTGTGCGTAGGCCTAGTGACCGCCACAGGAAATGGCAAGGAACTCAACATGGACACATCACATTTTTGCAGTGAAAACTGACCCTTTTTTGCAATATTCCTAGCTGTGGATGTTGAATCCTGGCTCAGACGGGACCTAGTTTAGTCTAGCAAACCTATACATTTTTAAAAAGTAGACATCCAGGGGAATCCAGAATGGGGGGCTTTTGTGGTTTTCACCAGGTTCTGTTACCTAGAATCCCTTGCAAACCTCAAATTTTGAAAAAAAACACATTTTCCTCACATTTCTGTGATAGGAACTTCTGGAATCTTCGTGGATCCTGAAACTTTCACCCACCCTGCATTCCCCATAGTCTCCCGATAAATATGGTATCCCACCTGTGTGGGTAGGCCTAGTGCCCGCCACAGGAAATGGCACGGAACACAACATGGACACGTCACATTTTTGCAATGAAAACTGACCCTTTTTTGGAATATGCCTAGCTGTGGATGTTGAACCCTAGCTCAGCCGGGACCTAGGTTAACCTAGCAAATTTACATATTTTTGAAAACTAGTCATCCAGGGGAATTCAGCATGGGGGGGACTTGTGTGGTTTTTACAAGGTTCTGTTACCGAGAATCCCTTTCAAACTTCAAATTTATGAAAAAAACCAAATTTTCCTCATATTTCTGTTATAGAAACTTCTGGAATCTGCGTGGATCCTCAAACTTTCACCCATGCCGCATTCCCCATAGTTTCCCGATAAAGATGGTATCCCACTTGTGTGTTTAGGCTTAGCGCCCGCCACAGGAAATGGCACGGAACACAACATGGACACATCACATTTTTGCAATGAAAACTGACCCTTTTTTGCAATATGCCTAGCTGTGGATGTTGAACCCTAGCTCAGCCGGGATCTAGGTTAACCTAGCAAACCTATGCATTTTTGAAAACTAGACATCCAGAGGAATCCAGGATGGGGGTCTTGTGTGACTCTCACCTGGTTCTGAAACACAGATTCCCTTGTAAACCTCAAACTTTGTAAAAAAAAACCACATTTTCATCACATTTCTGTGATAGAAACTTCTGGAATCTGCGTGGATCCTCACACTTTCACGCACCCTGCATTCCCCATAGTCTCCCGATAAATATGGTATCCCACCTGTGTGGGTAGGCCTAGTTCGCGCCACAGGAAATGGCACGGAACACAACATGGACACATCACATTTTTGCAATTAAAACTGACCCTTTTTTGCAATATGCCTAGCTGTGGATGTTGAACCCTAGCTCAGCCGGGACCTAGGTTAACCTAGCCAATTTACACATTTTTGAAAACTAGACATCCAGTGGAATTCAGCATGTGGGGGGACTTGTGTGGTTTTTACCAGGTTCTGTTACCCAGAATCCCTTGCAAACCTCAAATTTATAAAAAAAACACATTTTCCTCACATTTCTGTTATAGAAACTTCTGGAATCTGCGTGGATCCTCAAACTTTCACCCATGCCGCATTCCCCACAGTTTCCCGATAAAGATGGTATCCCACTTGTGTGTGTAGGCCTAGTGTCCGCCACAGGAAATGGCATGGAACACAACATGGACACATCAAATTTTTGTAATGAAAACTGACCCTTTTTTGCAATATGCCTAGCTGTGGATGTTGACCCCTAGCTCAGCCGGGACCTAGGTTAACCTAGCAAACCTATACATTTTTGAAAACTAGACATCCAGGGGAATCCAGGATGGGGGACTTGTGTGGTTTTCACAAGGTTATGTTACCCAGAATCCCTTGCAAACCTCAAATTTAAAAAAAAACAAATTTTTCTCACATTTCTGTGATAGAAACTTCTGGAATCTGCATTGATCCTCAAACTTTCACCCATGCCGCATTCCCCATAGTTTCCCGATAAATATGGTATCCCACTTGTGTGGGTAGGCCTAGTGCCCGCCACAGGAAATGGCACGGAGCACAACATGGACACATCACATTTATTCAATGAAAACTGACCCTTTTTTGCAATATGCCTAGCTATGGATGTTGAACTCTAGCTCAGCCAGGACCTAGATTAACCTAGCAAATCTATAAAAAAAATTAAATTAGACATCCAGGGGAATCCAGGATGGGGGGACGTTTGTGGTTTTTACCAGGTGCTGTTACCAAGAATCCTTTGCAAACCTCAAATTTTGAAAAAAAAACACATTTTCCTCACATTTCTGTGATAGAAACTTCTGGAATCTTCGTGGATCCTGAAACTTTCACCCACCCTGCATTCCCCATAGTATCCCTATAAAGATGGTAGCCCACTTGTGTGGGTAGTCCTAGTGTCCGCCACAGGAAATGGCACGGAACACAACATGGACACATCACATTTTTGCAATGAAAACTGACCCTTTTTTGCAATATGCCTAAATGTGGATGTTGAACCCTAGCTCAGCCAGGACCTAGGTTAACCTAGCAAACCTATACATTTTTGAAAACTAGACATCCAGGGGAATCCAGGATGGGGGTCTTGTGTGACTCTCACCTGGTTCCAAAACACAGATTCCCTTGTAAACCTCAAACTTTGTAAAAAAAAAACACATTTTCATCACATTTCTGTGATAGAAACTTCTGGAATCTGCGTGGATCCTCAAAATTTCACCCTCCCTGCATTCCCCATAGTCTCCCGATAAATATGGTATCCCACCTGTGTGGGTAGGCCTAGTGCCCGCCACAGGAAATGGCACGGAACACAACATGGACACATCACATTTTTACAATGAAAACTGACCCTTTTTTGCAATTTGCCTAGCTGTGGATGTTGAACCCTAGCTCAGCCGGGACCTAGGTTAATCTAGCAAATTTACACATTTTTGAAAACTAGACATCCAGGGGAATTCAGCATGGGGGGACTTGTGTGGTTTTTACCAGGTTCTGTTACCCAGAATCCCTTGCAAACCTCAAATTTATAAAAAAAACAAGATTTCCTCACATTTCTTTTATAGAAACTTCTGGAATCTGCGTGGATCCTCAAACTTTCACCCATGCCGCATTCCCCACAGCTTCCGGATAAAGATGGTATCCCACTTGTGTGGGTAGGCTTAGCGCCCGCCACAGGAAATGGCACGGAACACAACATGGACACATCACATTTTTGCAATGACAACTGACCCTTTTTTGCAATATGCCTAGCTCTGGATGTTGAACCTTAGCTCAGCCGGGACCTAGGTTAACCTAGCAAACCTATACATTTTTGAAAACTAGACATCCAGGGGAATCCAGGATGGGGGTCTTGTGTGACTCTCACCTGGTTCTGAAACCCAGATTCCCTTGTAAACCTCAAACTTTGTAAAACAAAAAACACATTTTCATCACATTTCTGTGATAGAAACTTCTGGAATCTGCATGGATCCTGAAACTTTCACCCACCCTGCATTCCCCATAGTATCCCTATAAAGATGGTAGCCCACTTGTGTGGGTAGTCCTAGTGTCCGCCACAGGAAATGGCACGGAACACAACATGGACACATCACATTTTTGCAATGAAAACTGACCCTTTTTTGCAATATGCCTAAATGTGGATGTTGAACCCTAGCTCAGCCAGGACCTAGGTTAACCTAGCAAACCTATACATTTTTGAAAACTAGACATCTAGGGGAATGCGGTATGGGGGACTTGTGTGGTTTTTACCAGGTTATGTTACCCAGAATCACTTGCAAACCTCACATTTTTAAAAAAACAAATTTTTCTCACATTTATGTGATAGAAACTTCTAGAATCTGCGTTGATCCTCAAACTTTCACCCATGCCGCATTCCCCATAGTCTCCCGATAAAGATGGTATCCCACACGTGTGGGTAGGCCTAGTGCCCACCACAGGAAATGGCACGGAACACAACATGGACACATCACATTTTTGCAATGAAAACGGACCCTTTTTTGCAATATGCCTAGCTGTGGATGTTGAACCCTAGCTCAGCCGGGACCTAGGTTAACCTAGCAAACCTATTCATTTTTGAAAACTAGACATCCAGGGGAATCCAGTATGGGGACACCTTTTGTGGTTTTCACCAGGTTCTGTTACCCAGAATCCCTTGGAAACCTCAAATTTTGAAAACAACACATTTTTCCCAAATTTCTGTGCTAGAAACTTCTGGAATCTGTGTGGATCCTCAAACTTTCACCCATGCCGCATTTCCCATAGTATCCCTATAAAGATGGTAGCCCACTTGTGTGGGTAGGCCTAGTGCCCGCCACAGGAAATGGCACGGAACACAACATGGACACATCACATTTTTGCAATGAAAACTGACCCTTTTGTGCAATATGCCTAAATGTGGATGTTGAACCTTTAGCTGAGCCAGGACCTAGGTTAATTTAGCAAACCTATACATTTTTGAAAACTAGACAACTAGGGGAATCCAGGATGAGGGTCTTTTGTGACTCTCACCTGGTTCTGTTACCCAGAACCCCTTGTAAACCTCAAACTTTGTAAAGAAAAATACATTTTCCTCACATTTCTGTGATAGAAACTTCTGGAATCTGTGTGGATCCTCAAACTTTCACCCACCCTTCATTCCCCATAATCTCCCGCTAAATATGGTATCCCACTTGTATGGGTAGGTCTAGTGCCCGCCACAGGAAATGGCATGGAACACAACATGGACACATCACATTTTTGCAATGAAAACTGACCCTTTTTTGCAATATGCCTAGCTGTGGATGTTGAACCCTAGCTCAGCCGGGACCTAGGTTAACCTAGCAAAGCTATGCATTTTTGAAAACTAGACATCTAGGGAAATTAGGATGGGGGACTTTTGTGGTTTTCACCAGGTTCTGTTACCCAGAATCCCTTGCAAACCTCAAATTTTGAAAAAAACACATTTTTCTCACATTTCTGTGATAGAAACTTCTGGATTCTGCATGGATTCTCAAACTTTCACCCATGCCACATTCCCCATAGTCTCCTGATACAGATGGTATCCCACTTGTGTGGGTAGGCCTAGTGCCTGCCACAGGAAATGGCAAGGAACACAACATGGACACATCACATTTTTGCAATGAAAACTGACCCTTTTTTGCAATATGCCTAGCTGTGGATGTTGAACCCTAGCTCAGACGGGACCTAGGTTAACCTAGCAAACCTATACATTTTTTAAAACTAGACATCCAGGGAAATTAGGATGGGGACTTGTGTGGTTTTCACCAGGTTCTGTTACCCAGAATCCCTTGCAAACCTCAAATTGGAAAAAAACAAATTTTTCTCAAATTTCTGTGATAGAAACTTCTGGAATCTGCGTGGATCCTCAAACTTTCGCCCATGCCGCATTCCCCATAGTCTCTCGATAAATATGGTATCCCACTTTAGTGGGTAGGCCTAGTGCCCTCCACAGGAAATGGCACGGAACACAACATGGACACATCACATTTTTTCAATGAAAACTGACCCTTTTTTGCAATATGCCTAGCTGTGGATGTTGAACCCTAGCTCAGCCGGAACTTAGGCTAACCTAGCAAACCTATACATTTTTGAAAACTAGACGTCCAGGGGAATTCAGGATGAGGGGACTGTTGTGATTTTCACCAGGTTCTGTTATCCAGAATCCTTTGCAAACCTCTAATTTTGGAGAAAAAAAACATATTTTCCTACCATTTCTGTGATAGAAACTTCTGGAATCTGCGTGGATCCTCAAACTTTTACCCACCCTGCATTCCCCATAGTCTCCCTATAAAGATGGTATCCCACTTGTGTGGATAGGCCTAGTGCCCGCCACAGGAAATGGCACGGAACACAACATGGACGGATCACATTTTTGCAATGAAAACTGACCCTTTTTTGTAATATCCCTAGCTGTGGATGTTGAACCCTAGCGCAGCCGGGACCTAGGTTAATGTCGTAATAAAGTAGGTCCATTCGAAGTAGATTCTTTAGTAGATTTATTCCAAGTAAGTTCTTAAGTAGAAGAGCCCCACCAGGAGCAGCCTCCCTGCTGCTCAGCCCATACACCAACTGACATCCTCACTCATCCAATATTCCACAGTCACCTCTGACACCAACATTCCACTTCACATTCACACTGGCTGAGCAGCAGGTATAACACATCTCCCTTTTTTACACAAACAAGAATCAACTTCAAATGAATCACAAAAAGAATGGTGCATGCAAAAGATGGCAATACA
Source organism: Calotriton arnoldi (assembly GCA_963921515.1). Classification (NCBI taxonomy): domain Eukaryota; kingdom Metazoa; phylum Chordata; class Amphibia; order Caudata; family Salamandridae; genus Calotriton; species Calotriton arnoldi. The sequence continues at coordinate 359,941 of CAWUFW010007915.1, read as the reverse complement.
ATAATTACATGCAGCACTGGGGCAAGAAAGCAATTTCAATGTATAGATGATAATGATGGAAAATATACATGTATACTAGATAACAGAGAATAGATTTATGAAAGAGGAACAAAAACGCAATCCAGCAATCATAGCAAATAAGTGCCACACAAGCACACTCACACATCTCCCTTTCCACAAACAATCCAAATAAATGCAACACACACGCTACCATGCCACAAAACACAAGCTAAACCCCAAAACCAAAGCAAGCTGACTGGCCAGGCCAACAAGAGTTAGAAAAGGTACCAACAGGAAAGCATGGTAGGAAACAAACTGAAAAGAGATACGAAACTGTGGAAGGTCATTCCACAGGGAACAATCGGCAGAAACATAGCCCTCCACCCTTACCCGTAGTAAGGGTGGTAAGTGTGACAAATAAATACACACAGGAAAAACTCCACACGGAACATAAACAACTCTGCAAGCAAAGGTCTCAGCACTGCCCCCAACACTAGTTGAGGTGGAATGTGTGGAAAAGGAAACCACACGGCATGGAGGGGTATTGGAACGAAAGCACTTCCCCCAAGACAGGTTGGGGTGGAATGTGTGGGGGAACACCACAAGGCACATGTAACATGCAGGAACAGCAGAACTTCCCCCAACACACGCTGGGGTGGGAATGTGTGGGAGCAAACCACACAGTACAACTGAAAACGCAAGAACAGCAGCACTTCCCCCAGCACTAGCTGGGGTGGAATGTGTGGGAGGGTGGGTTTCACACTGAACTGTAAAAATGCATAGAAAACTCCAAGCACTCCAATACAGATAAGTAGGCAACACTTCAAACAAACTCAGCCACACCAGGAACATGTAATAGCAGTGAGCTGTAAGAGAAAGGAAAAGCAAGGTAAAAAGTATAAAGAGAAAGCATGAAATGTTTCTACAATGCCAAAACCATTTGAAGGATACTGTGAAGACTAACAACAACAAATGGAGTAGAAGGGAAAACACAGTATGATGAGCGACCTCTCACCCGATGCACAGCAAAGCTCGTATTATTATTATTACCGTAACCTCCAACACTAAAAAAACCATACAAACTGAATTGGTAAAATGTCTCTAGCGTCCCAAAACGTCCCTGAAGAAAAAAAAACATGAACCCAATGCCAAGAACTAGGAAAAAATAGTACCTGAGGAATAACGGTGCAAAAAACCCAAAGCTTCAGTAAAGACAAACAGGAGCCACAGATCTCCAGTCCATTCGGAGCCCACGACGTCCCGGGTCATGGCTGAAGACACAAAACAAGTTGACCAAAACAGAATACCTCGGAGGAGGCCAAGATGGCGGCACGTTCGAGATGCAGAGCCGGGTGGCTCACGGCACCAGAAAGCAGCAAAGCGTCCGACAGTAGCCGGAAAGCTGCGTACATACAAGAAAGTCACAGGGAACCTCACGAGCTGCAGAACATTGTGCAAGCTACAGAGAAGCTTGTGCCGAAGCTCGTGCTGGACAAAGAACGGCAGTTGACAAAAGGTGAGTAAATAAATTTGAAATTTTAAACTTAAAAAAAAAGCTTTGGCAAGGGGAACAGTCTGAGGGTAAAAGACAGCAAAAATTGGCATCATACGCAAATTCAGGATTATGTGGAATTTCAAAAACGAACACATCATTTGAACTTGCAGTAACACAAACCAGCACCGCAATTGATACCACAAAATCCGATCAGGGAAAACAGATGTGCGGGTGGAAAAACTCTTCCTCATCAAAGTCTGTTTACACTCTCTTGCTGCTCATAACTCCTCCGAAGCTGCTCATGTAACACAAGCGGTGACATGAACATAAGGTATTGGTTGACACTAGTGGCTCCAGAAGTGTGTAAAAACCAGCGGTTGCAGTAAACAGGCAACGGTAACAGGTCCAGAACAGTTGAAGTGACACAGTAGGTTTCACACCTGGGTAGGGTCACCCCAGGTAGAGTCCAGCAGTGAAGAAGGTAGAAGGTCCAAGAGGAATAGCAGGCAGCAAGACAGGCAGGAGTAAAATCCAGCAGAAACTGGCACACAGCAGGACAGTCAGGCAGGAAGGCGAACAGGAAGCAAGAACTGGACATTCTTCTAGGAAACTGCACTTCTGGAAATACTGTCCCAAAGTGGCAGGACAGGGATCACTAAGGAGCAGGAGAGGGAGCAGAAAAGTAGAACAGGAACTGGCACACAAGGTTGGAACTGGCACCTTTGGGTTGTGGGCGACCGATGGGGTGGTCACTGGTGGGGCTCAGGGGTGCCAGTATGCTTTAAACAAGTAGTTTTAAGTTCTTTTACCTTGAGGTTATCATCAGGTTTCAAATTTTAGTAGTCCTTTAAGTAGCACACGCAGGTTCTTGTCCAAATCGTCACCAAAATATGTCGTAATAAAGTAGGTCCATTCCAAGTAGATTCTTTAGTAGATTTATTCCAAGTAAGATCTTAAGTAGAAGAGCCCCACCAGGAGCAGCCTACCTGCTGCTCAGCCCATACACCAAATGACATCCTCACTCATCCAACATTCCACAGTCACCTCTCACACCAACATTCCACTCCACATTCACACTGGCTGAGCAGCAGGTATAACAGTTAACCTAGCACACCTATACATTTTTTTAAACTAGACATCCAGGGGTATCCAGGATGGGGGTCCTGTGTGACTCTCACCAGGTTCTGTTACCCAGAATCCCTTGCAAACCTCAAATTCTGAAAAATAAACACATTTTCCTCACATTTCTGTGATAGAAACTTCTGGAATCTGTGTGGATCCTCAAAATTTCACCCACCCTGCATTCCCCATAGTCTCCTTATAAAGATGGTATCCCACTTGTGTGGGTAAGCCTAGTGCTCGCCACAGGAAATGGCACGGAACACAACATGGACACATCACATTTTTGCAATGAAAACTGACCCTTTTTTGCAATATGCCTATCTGTGGATGTTGAACCCTAGCTCAGCCGGGACCTAGGTTAACCTAGCAAACCTATACATTTTTGTAAACTAGACATCAAGGGAAATCCAGGATGGGGGTCTTGTGTGACTCTCACCTGGCTCTGTTACCCAGAATCCCTTGTAAACCTCAAACTTTGTAAAAAAATACATTTTCCTCACATTTCTGTGATGGAAACTTCTGGAATCTGAGTGGATCCTCAAACTTTCACCCACCCTGCATTCCCCATAGTCTCCCGATAAATATGGTATCACACTTGTGTGGGTAGGCCTAGTGCCCGCCATAGGAAATGACACAGAACACAACATGGACACATCACATTTTTGCAATGAAAACTGACCCTTTTTTGCAATATGCCTATCTGTGGATGTTGAACCCTAGCTCAGCCGGGACCTAGGTTAACCTAGCAAACCTATACATTTTTGTAAACTAGACATCAAGGGAAATCCAGGATGGGGGTCTTGTGTGACTCTCACCTGGCTCTGTTACCCAGAATCCCTTGTAAACCTCAAACTTTGTAAAAAAAAATACATTTTCCTCACATTTCTGTGATGGAAACTTCTGGAATCTGAGTGGATCCTCAAACTTTCACCCACCCTGCATTCCCCATAGTCTCCCGATAAATATGGTATCACACTTGTGTGGGTAGGCCTAGTGCCCGCCATAGGAAATGACACAGAACACAACATGGACACATCACATTTTTGCAATGAAAACTGACCCTTTTTTGCAATATGCCTAGCTGTGGATGTTGAACCCAGGCTCAGCCGGGACCTAGGTTAACTTTGCAAAACTATACATTTTTTAAAACTAGACATAGAGACGAATCCAGGATGGGGGGACTTGTGTGATTTTCACCAGGTCCTGTTACCCAGAACCCCTTGTAAACCTCAAATTTTGAAAAAAAGACACATTTTCATCACATTTTTGTCATAGAAACCACTGGAATCTCCATGGATCCTCAAACTTTCACCCAAAAAGCATTCCCCATAGTTTCCAGATAAAGATGGTATCTCACTTGTGTGCGTAGGCCTAGTGCCTGCCACAGGATATGGCACAGAACACAACATGGACACATCATATTTTTTGCAATGAAAACTGAACCCTTTTTTTGCAATATGCCTAGTTGTGGATGTTGACCTCTAGCTCAGCCGGGACCTAGGTTAACTTAACTAAACTATACATTTTTTAAAACTAGACATCGAGACAAATTCAGGATGGGGGGATTTGTGTGGTTTTCACCAGGTTCTGTTACCCAGAATCCATTGCAAACCTCAAATTTTGAAAAAAAAACAAATTTTCCTCATATTTCTGTGATAGAAACTTTTGGAATCTGCGTGGATCCTCAAACTTTTACCCACCTTGCATTCCCCATAGTCTCCCGATAAAGATGGTATCCCACTTGTGTGGGTAGGCCTACTGCACTCCACATGAACTTTGCCAGAACACAACATGGACACATCACATTTTTGCAATGAAAACTGACCCTTTTTTGCAATATGCCAAGCTGTGGATGTTGAACGCTAGCTCAGCCGGGACCTAGGTTAACTTAGCAAAACTATATATTTTTTAACCGCTTGCCTGCTGCAGGAATTGCATCCAGCTGCTGGACATTCCAATCGCGGGCGTGGTCGTGACGGCACCACGCCGTCAAGAGCACAGCTCAACCGTGACTCATGACGGAGTGGTGCCGTCATGAGCATCGAAGAGGTTAGAACTAGACATCGAGACGAATCTAGGATGGGGGGACTTTTGTGGTTTTCACCAGGTTCTGTTACACAGAATCTCTTGCAAATTTCGAATTTTGAAAAAAAAACAATTTTTCTCACATTTCTGTGATAGAAACTTCTGGAATCTGCGTGGATCCTCAAACTTTCACCCACCCTGCATTTCCCATAGTCTCCCTATAAAGATGGTATCCCACTTGGGTGGGTAGGTCTAGTGCCCTCCACAGGATATGGCATGGAATACAACATGGACCCATCACATTTTTGCAATGAAAACTGACCCTTTTTTGCAATATGCCTAGCTGTGGATGTTGAACCCTAGCTCAGCTGAGACCTAGGTTAACCTAGTAAACCTATACATTTTTGAAAACTAGACATCCAGGGAAATCCAGGATGGGGGTCTTGGGTGACTCTCACCTGGCTCTGTTACCCAGAATCCCTTGTGAACCTCAAACTTTTAAACAAAAAAAACACATTTTCCTCACATTTCTGTGATAGAAACTTTTGGAATCTGCGTGCATCCTCAAACTTTCACCCACCCTGCATTCCCCATAGTCTCCCGATAAAGATGGTATACCATTTGTATGGGTAGGCGTAGTGCCCTCCACAGGAAATGGCACGGAACACAACATGGACACATAACATTTTTGCAATGAAAACTGACCCTTTTTTGCAATATGCCTAGCTGTGGATGTTGAATCCTAGCTCAGCCGGGACCTAGGTTAACCTAGCAAACCTATACAATTTTGAAAACTAGACATCGAGGGGAATACAGAATAGGGGGACTTGTGTGGTTTTCACCAGGTTCTGTTACCCAGAATCCCTTGGAAACCTCAAATTTTGAAAAAAACACATTTTCATCACATTTTTGTCATAGAAACCCTGGAATCTCCATGGATCCTCAAACTTTCACCCAAAATGCATTCCCCATAGCTTCCAGATAAAGATGGTATCTCACTTGTGTGGGTAGGCCTAGTGCCTGCCACAGGATATGGCACGGAACACAACATGGACACATCACATTTTTTGCAATGAAAACTGACCCTTTTTTGCAATATGCCTAGTTGTGGATGTGGAACTCTAGCTCAGCCGGGACCTAGGTTAACCTAGCTAAACTATACATTTCTTAAAACTAGACATCGAGACAAATCCAGGATGGGGGGATTTGTGTGGTTTTCACCAGGTTCTGTTACCCAGAATCCATTGAAAACCTCAAATTTTGAAAAAAACCCACATTTTCCTCATATTTCTGTGATAGAAACTTTTGGAATCTGTGTGGATCCTCAAACTTTCACGCACCCTGCATTCCCAATAGTCTCCCGATAAAGATGGTATCCCACTTGTGTGGGTAGGCCTACTGTACACCACATGAAATTTGCCGGAACACAACATGGACACATCCCATTTTTGCAATGAAAACTGACCCTTTTTTGCAATATGCCTAGCTGTGGATGTTGAACCCTAGCTCAGCCGGGACCTAGGTTAACTTAGCAAAACTATACATTTTTTAACCGCTTGCCTGCGCCAGGAATTCCAGCCAGGTGCTGGACATTCCAATCGGGGGCGTGGTCGTGACGGCACCATGCCGTCATGAGCACAGCTCAACCGTGACTCATGACGGAGTGGTGCCGTCATGAGTATCGAAGAGGTTAGAACTAGACATCGAGACGAATCTAGGATGGGGGGACTTTTGTGGTTTTCACCAGGTTCTGTTACCCAGAATCTCTTGCAAATTTCGAATTTTGAAAAACCCCATTTCCCTCACATTTCTGTGATAGAAACTTCTGGAATCTGCGTGGATCCTCAAATTTTCACCCACCCTGCATTTCCCATAGTCTCCCTATAAATATGGTATCCCACTTGGGTGGGTAGGCCTAGTGCCCTCCACAGGATATGGCACGGAACACAACATGGACGCATCACATTTTTGCAATGAAAACTGACCCTTTTTTGCAATATGCCTAGCTGTGGATGTTGTACCCTAGCTCAGCTGAGACCTAGGTTAACCTAGTAAACCGATACATTTTTGAAAACTAGACATCCAGGGAAATCCAGGATGGGGCTCTTGGGTGACTCTCACCTGGCTCTGTTACCCAGAATCCCTTGTAAACCTCAAACTTTGTAAACAAAAAAAACACATTTTCCTCACATTTCTGTGATAGAAACTTCTGGAATCTGCATGGATCCTCAAACTTTCACCCATCCTGCATTCCCCATACTCTCCCGATAAATATGGTATCCCACTTGTGTGGGTAGGCCTAGTTCCCGCCATAGGAAATGACACGGAACACAACATGGACACATCACATTTTTGCAATGAAAACTGACACTTTTTTGCAATATGCCTAGCTGTGGATGTTGAACCCTAGCTCAGCTGGGACCTAGGTTAACTTTGCAAAACTATACATTTTTTAAACCTAGACATAGAGACGAATCCAGGATGGGGGGACTTGTGTGGTTTTCACCAGGTTCTGTTACCCAGAATCCCTTGCAAATCTCAAATTTTGAAAAAAAACAAATTTTCCTCACATTTCTGTGATAGAAACTTTTGGAATCTGCATGCATCCTCAAACTTTCACCCACCCTGCATTCCCCATAGTCTCCCGATAAAGATGATATCCCACTTGTATGGGTAGGTGTAGTGCACTCCACAGGAAATGGCACGGAACACAACATGGACACATCACATTTTTGGAATGAAAACTGACCCTTTTTTTGCGATATGCCTAGCTGTGGATGTTGAACCCTAGCTCAGCTGGGACCTAGGTTAACCTAGCAAAGCTATACATTTTTTAAAACTAGACATCAAGGGGAATACAGGATAGGGGGACTTGCGTGGTTTTCACCAGGTGCTGTTACCCAGAATCCCTTGGAAATCTCAAATTTTGAAAAAAACCCACATTTTCCTCACATTTCTGTGATAGAAACTTCTGGAATCTGCGTGGATCCTCAAACTTTCACCCACCCTGCATTCCCCACAGTCTCCCAATAAAGATGGTGTCCCACTTGTGTGGGTAGGCCTAGTGCCCTCCAGAGGAAATGGCACGGAACACAACATGGACACATCACATTTTTGCAATGAAAACTGACCCTTTTTTGCAATATGCTTAGCTGTGGTTTTTGAACCCTAGCTCAGCTGGGACCTAGGTTAACTTAGCAAAACTATACATTTTTTAAAACTAGACATTGAGACGAATCTAGGATGGGGGACTTGTGTGGTATTCACCAGGCTCAGTTACCCAGAATCCCTTGCAAATCTAAACTTTTGAAAAGAAAAACATTTTCCTCACATTTCTGTGATAGAAACTTCTGGATATGCGTGGATCCTCAAACTTTCCCCCGCCCTGCATTCCCCATAGTCTCCCTATAAAGATGGTATCCCACTTGTGTGTGTAGGCCTAGTGCCGTCCACAGGAATGGCACGGAACACAACAAGGACTCATCAAGTTTTTGTAATGAAAACTGACCCTTTTTTGGAATAAGCCTAGCTGTGGATGTTGAACCCTAGCTCAGCTGAGACCTAGGTTAACCTAGGAAACCTATACATTTTTTAAAACTAGACATCGAGGGGAATACAGGATAGGGGCACTTGTGTGGTTTTCACCAGGTTCTGTTACCCAGAATCCCTTGCAATCCTCAAATTTCGAAAAAAACACATTTTCATTACATTTCTGTCATAGAATCTTCTGAGATCTGCGTGGATCCTCAAACTTTCATGCACCCTGCATTCCCCATAGTCTACCGATGAAGATGGTATCCCACTTGGGTGGGTAGGCCTAGTGCCCTCCACAGGAAATGGCACGGAACACAAAGTGGACACATCACATGTTTGCATTGAAAACTGACCCTTTTTTGCAATATGCCTAGCTGTGGATGTTGAACCCTAGCTCAGCCGGGACCTAGATTAACCTAGCAAACCTATACATTTTTGAAAACTAGACATCAAGGGGAATCCAGGATAGGGGGACTTGTGTTGTTTTCACCAGGTTCTGTTACCCAGAATTCTTTGCAAACCTCAAATTCTGAAAAAACACACATTTTCATCACATTTCTGTGATAGGAACTTCTGGAATCTGCATGGATCCCAAAACTTTCACCCACCCTGCATTCCCCATAGTCTCCCGATAAAGATGGTATCCCACTTGTGTGGGTAGGCCTAGTGCCCGCCACAGGATATGCATGGAACACAACATGGACACATCACATTTTTGCAATGAAAACTGACCCTTTTTTGCAATATGCCTAGCTGTGGATGTTGATCCCTAGCTCAGCAGGGACCTAGCAAATTTACACATTTTTGAAAACTAGACATCCAGGGGAATTCAGCATGGGGGGACTTATGTGGTTTTTACCAGGTTCTGTTACCGAGAATCACTTGCAACTCTCACATTTTGAAAAGAAAAACATTTTCCTCACATTTCTGTGAAAGAAACTTCTGGAATCTGCGTGTATCCTCAAACTTTTACCCACCCTGCATTCCCCATAGTCTCCCTATAAAGATGGTATCCCACTTGTGTGGGTAGGCCTAGTGTCCTCCACAGAAAATGGCATGGAACACAACAAGGACGCATCACATTTTTACAATGAAAACTCACCCTTTTTTGCAATATGCCTAGCTGTGGATGTTGATTCCTAGCTCAGCTGGGACCTAGGTTAACCTAGCAAACCTATTCATTTTTTAAAACTAGACATCGAGGGAAATACAGGATAGGGGGACTTGTGTGGTTTTCACCAGGTTCTGTTACCCAGAATCCCTTGCAAATCTCAAATTTTTGAAAAAAAACCTAATTTTCCTCACATTTCTGTGATAGAAATTTCTGGAATCTACGTGGATCCTCAAACTATCACTCACCCTGCATTCCCCATATTCTCCCAATATAGATGGTATACCACTTGTGTGGGTAGGCCTAGTGCCCGCCACAGGATATGGCACGGAACACAACATGGACACATCACATTTTTGCAATGAAAACGGACCCTTTTTAGCAATATGCCTAGCTGTGGATGTTGAACCCTAACTCAGCTGGGACCTAGGTTAGCCTAGCAAACCTATACATTTTTTTAAACTAGGCATCGAGGGGAATACAGGATAGGGGGACTTGTGTGGTTTTCACCAGGTTCTGTTACCCAGAATCCCTTGCAATCCTCAAATTTTGAAAAAAAACACATTTTCATTACATTTCTGTCATAGAAACTTCTGGAATCTGCGTGGATCCCCAAACTTTCACCCACCCTTCATTCCCCATAGTCTCCCGATAAAGATGGTATCCCACTTGTGTGGGTAGGCCTACTGACCTCCACAGGAAATGGCACAGAGCACAACATGGACAGATCACATGTTTCCAATGAAAACTGACCCTTTTTTGCAATATGCCTAGCTGTGGATGTTGAACCCTAGCTCAGTCGGGACCTAGGTTAACCTACCAAAACTGTAATTTTTTTAAAACTAGACCTCAAGGGGAATCCAGGATGGGGGGCCTTGTGTGGTTTTCACCAGGTTCTGTTGCCCAGAATCCCTTGCAAGCCTCAAATTTTGAAAAAAATAAAAAATTTCCTCACATTTCGTGATAGAAACTTCTGGAATCTGCGTGGATCCTCAAACTTTCACCCACCCTGCATTCCTCATGTCTCCCGATAAAGATGGTATCCTACTTGTGTGGGTAGGCCTAGTGCCCTCCACAGAAAATGGCACGGAACACAACATGGACACATCACATTTTTGCAATGAAAACTGACTCTTTTTTGCAATATCCCTATTTGTGGATGTTGAACCCTAGCGCAGCAGGGACCTAGGTTAACCTAGCAAACCTATACATTTTTTAAAACTAGTCATTGAGGGGAATCCAGGATGGGGAGACTTGTGTGGTTTTCACCAGGTTCTCTTACCCAGAATCCCTTGCAAACCTCAACTCTTGAAAAAAGCACACATTTTCTTCACATTTCTGTCATAAAAACTTATGGAATTTGCGTGGATCCTCAAACTTTCACCCAAAATGCATTCCCCATGGTCTCCAAATAAATATGGTATCCTACTTGTGTGGGTAGGCCTAGTGCCCTCCACAGGAAATGGCACGGAACACAACATGGACACATCACATTTTTGCAATGAAAACTGACCCTTTTTTGCAATATGCCTAGCTGTGGATGTTGAACCCTAACTCAGCTGGGACCTAGGTTAACCTAGCAAACCTATACATTTTTGAAAACTAGACATCGAGGGGAATCGAGGAGAGGGGGCTTGTGTGGTTATCACCAGGTTCGTTACCCAGAATCCCTTGCAAACCTCAAATTTTGAAAAAAAACACATTTTCATCACATTTTTGTGATAGGAACGTCTGGAATCTACGTGGATCCTCAAACTTTCACCCAACCTGCATTCCACATAGTCTCCGGATAAAGATGGTATCCCACTTGTGTGGGTAGGCCTAGTGCCCTCCACAGGAAATGGCACGGAACACAACATGGACACATCACATTTTTGCAATGAAAACTGACCCTTTTTAGTAATATGCCTAGCTGTGGATGTTGAACCCTAGCTCAGCCGGGACCTAGGTTAACCTAGCAAAACTATACATTTTGTAAAACTAGACATCGAGGGGAATACAGGATAGGGGGACTTGTGTGGTTTTCACCAGGTTCTGTTACCCAGAATCCCCTGCAATTCTCAAATTTTAGGAAAAAACATATTTTCATTACATTTCTGTCATAGAAACTTCTGGAATCTACGTGGATCCTCAAACTTTCACACACCCTGCATTCCCCAGAGCCTCCCGATAAAGATGGTATCCCACTTGTGTGGGTAGGCCTAGTGCCCTCCACAGGAAATGGCACGGAACACAAAGTAGACACATCACATGTTTGCAATGAAAACTGACCCTTTTTTGCAATATGCCTAGCTGTGGATGTTGAGCCCTAGCTCAGCCGGGACCTAGGTTAACCTAGCAAATCTATACATTATTGAAAACTAGACATAGAGGGGAATCCAGGATAGGGGGACTTGTGTGGTTTTCACCAGGTTCTGTTACCCAGAATCCCTTTCAAATCTCAATTTCTGAGAAAAAAAAACGCATTTTCCTCACATTTCTGTGATAGGAACTTCTGGAATCTGCGTGGATCCCCAAACTTTCACCCACCCTGCATTCCCCATAGTCTCCCAATAAAGATGGTATCCCACTTGTGTGGGTAGGCCTAGTGCCCTCCACAGGCAACAGCATGGAACACAACATGGACACATCACATTTTTGCAATGAAAACTGACCCTTTTTTGCAATATGCCTAGCAGTGGATGTTGAAAGACTAGCTCAGCCGGGACCTAGGTTAACCGAGCAAACATATCCATTTTTTTAAACTAGACAACGAGGGGAATCCAGGATAGGGAGACTTGTGTGTTTTTCACCAGGTTCTGTTACCCAGAATCCCTTGCAAATCTCAATTTTTGAAAAAAACCCACATTTTCCGCACATTTCTCTGATAGGAACTTTTGGAATCTGCGTGGATCCTCAAACTTTCACCCAAAATGCATTCCCCATAGTCTCCAGCTAAAGATGGTATCTCACTTGTGTGGGTAGGCCTAGTGCCCGACATAGGATATGGCACGGAACACAACATGGACACATCACATTTTTTCAATGAAAACTGACCCTTTTTTGAAATATGCCTAACTGTGGATGTTGAACCCTAGCTCAGCCGGGACCTAGGTTAACTTAGCAAAACTATTTATTTTTTAAAACTAGACATCGAGACAAATCCAGGATGTGGGGACTTGTGTGGTTTTCACCATGTTCTGTTACTCAGAATCCCTTGCAAATCTCAAATTTTGAAAAAAAAAACACATTTTCCTCACATTTCTGTGATAGAAACTTCAGGAATCTACGTGGATCCTCAAACTTTCACCCACCCTGCATTCCACATAGTCTCCCGATAAAGATGGTATCCCACTTGTATGGGTAGGCCTAGTGCCCTCCACAGAAAATGGCACGGAACACAACATGGACACATCACATTTTTGCAAAGAAAACTGACCCTTTTTAGCAATATGCCTAGCTGTGGATGTTGAACCCTAGCTCAGCCGGGACATAGGTTAACCTAGAAAACCTATACATTTTTTAAAAATAGACATCAAGGGGAATAGGATGGGACTTGTGTGGTTTTCACCAGGTTCTGTTAGCCAGAATCCTTTGCAAACCTCATATTTTGAAAACAAACACATTTTCATCACATTTCTGTCATAGAAACCTCTGGAATCTCCGTGGATCCTCAAACTTTCACCCAAAATGCATTCCCCATAGTCTCCAGATAAAGATGGTATCTCACTTGTGAGGGTAGGCCTAGTGCCTGCCACAGGATATGGCACGGAACACAACATGGACACATCACATTTTTGCAATGAAAACTGACCCTTTTTTGCAATATGCCTAGTTGCGGATGTTGAACCCTAGCTCAGCCGGGACCTAGGTTAACCTAGGAAAACTATACATTTTTTAAAACTAGACATCGAGACAAATCCAAAATGGGGGGATTTGTGTGGTTTTCACCAGGTTCTGTTACCCAGAATCCCTTGCAAACCTCAAATTTTGGAAAAAATACACATTTTCCTCATATTTCTGTGATAGAAACTTCTGGAATCTGTGTGGATCCTCAAACTTTCACCCACCCTGCATTCCCCATAGTCTCTTGATAAAGATGGTATCCCACTTGTGTGGGTAGGACTAGTGCCCTCCACAGGAAATGGCACGGAACACAACATTAACACATCACATTTTTGCAATGAAAAATGACTCTTTTTTGCAATATGCCTACCTGTGGATGTTGAACCCTAGCTCAGCCGGGACCTAGGTTAACCTAGCAAACCTATAGATTTTTGAAAACTAGACATTGAGGGAAATACAGGATAGGGGGACTTGTGTGGTTTTCGCCAGGTTCTGTTACCCAGAATCCCTTGCAAACCTCAAATTGTGAAAAAAAACACATTTTCATCACATTTCTGTCATAGAAACCTCTGGAATCTGCGTGGATCCTCAAATTTTCACCCACCCTGCATTCCCCATAGTCTCCCTATAAAGATGGTATCCCACTTGTGTGGGTAGACCTCGTACCCTCCACAGGAAATGGCACAGAACACAACATGGACGCATCACATTTTTGCAATGAAAACTGACCCTTTTTTGAAATATGCCTAGTTGTGGATGTTGAACTCTAGCTCAGCCGGGACCTAGGTTAACCTAGCAAAACTATACATTTTTTAAAACTATACATCGAGACAAATCTAGGCTGGGTGGACTTGTGTGGTTTTCACCAGGTTCTGTTACCCAGAATCCCTTGCAAATCTCAGATTTTGAAAAGAAAAACATTTTCCTCACATTTCTGTGATAGAAACTTGTGGAATCTGCATCGATCCTCAAACTTTCACCCACCCTGCATTCCCCATAGTCTCCCTATAAAGATGGTATCCCACTTGTGTGGGTAGGCCTAGTGCCCTCCACAGGAAATGGCACGGAATACAAAGTGGACACATCACATGTTTGTAATGAAAACTGACCCTTTTTTGCAATATGCCTAGCTGTGGATGTTGAACCCTACCTCAGCCGGGACCTAGGTTAACCTAGCAAACCTATACATTTTTTAAAACTAGACATCGAGGGAAATACAGGATAGGGGGACTTGTATGGTTTTCACCAGGTTCTGTTACCCAGAATCCCTTGCAAACCTCAAATTTTGAAAACAAAAACAAATTTTCATCACATTTCTGTCATAGAAAGCTCTGGAATCTCCATGGATCCTCAAACTTTCACCAACCCTGCATTCCCTATAGTCTCCCGATAACAATGGTATCCCACTTGTGTGGGTAGGCCTAGTGCCCTCCACAGGAAATGGCACGGAACACAACATGGACACATCACATTTTTGCAATGAAAACTGACCCTTTTTTGCAATATGCCTAGCTGTGGATGTTGAACCCTAGCTCAGCCGGGACCTAGGTTAACCTAGCAAAACTATACATTTTTTAAAACTAGACATCAAGACAAATCCAGGATGGGGGGACTTGTGTGGTTTTCACCAGGTTCTGCTACCCAGAATCCCTTGCAAACCTCAAATGTTGGAAAATAAAACAATTTTCCCTCATATTTCTGTGATAGAAACTTCTGGAATCTGCGTGGATCCTCAAACTTTCACCCACCCTGCATTCCCCATAGTCTCCTGATACAGATGGTATCCCACTTGTGTGGGTAGGCCTAGTGCCCTCCACAGGAAATGGCATGGAACACAACATGGACACATCACATTTTTGCAATGAAAACTGACCCTTTTTTTTGCAATATGCCTAGTTGTGGACGTTGAACTCTAGCTCAGCCGGGACCTAGGTTAACCTAGCAAAACTATACATTTTTTAAAATTAGACATCAAGACAAATCCAGGATGGGGGACTTGTGTGGTTTTCACCAGGCTATGTTACCCTGAATCCCTTGCAAACCTCAAATTTTGAAAAAAAAGACACATTTTCCTCATATTTCTGTGATAGAAACTACTGGAATCTGCGTGGATCCTCAAACTTTCACCCATCCTGCATTCCCCATAGTCTCCCGATAAAGATGGCATCCCACTTGTGTGGGTAGGCCTAGTGCCCTCCACAGGAAATGGCATGGAACACAACATGGACACATCACATTTTTGCAATGAAGACTCACCCTTTTTTTGCAATATGCCAAGCTGTGGATGTTGAACTCTAGCTCAGCCGGGACCTCGGTTAACCTAGCAAAACTATCCATTTTTTAAAACTAGACATCGAGACAAATCCAGGATGGGGGGACTTGTGTGGTTTTCACCAGGTTCTGCTACCCAGAATCCCTTGCAAACCTCAAATTTTGAAAAAAACCACATTTTCATCGCATTTCTATGATAGAAACTTCTGGAATCTGCGTGGATCCTCAAACTTTCACCCACCCTGCATTCCCCATAGTCTCCTGATAAAGATGGTATCCCACTTGTGTGGGAATGCCTAGTGCCCTCCATAGGAAATGGCACGGAACACAACATGGACACATCACATTTTTGCAATGAAAACTGACCCTTTTTTGCAATATGCCTAGCTGTGGATGTTGAACCCTAGGTCAGCCGGGACCTAGGTTAACCTAGGAAACCTATACATTTTTGAAAACTAGACATCGAGGGGAATCCAGGATAGTGGGACTTGTGTGGTTTTCACCAGGTTCTGGTACCTAGAATCCCTTGCAAACCTCAAATTTTGAAAAAACCCACATTTTTATCACTTTTTGTCATAGAAACCTCTGGAATATGCGTGGATCCTCAAACTTTCACCCAAAATGCATTCCCCATAGCCTCCAGATAAAGATGGTATCTCACTTGAGTGGGTAGGCCTAGTGCCCGCCACAGGATATGGCACGGAACACAACATGGACACATCACATTTTTGCAATGAAAACTGACCCTTTTTTTCAATATGCCTAGTTGTGGATGTTGAACTCTAGCTCAGCCGGGACCTAGGTTAACTTAGCATAACTATACATTTTTTATAACTAGACATCGAGACAAATCCAGGATGGGGGGACTTGTGTGGTTTTCACCAGGTTATGTTACCCAGAATCCCTTGCAAACCTCATATTTAGAAAGAAAAAAACACATTTCCCCCATATTTCTATGATAGAAACTTCTCGAATCTGCGTGGATCCTCAAACCTTCACCCACCCTACATTCCCCATTGCCTCCCAATAAAGATGGTATCCCACTGGTGTGGGTAGGCCTAGTGCCCTTCACAGGAAATGGCACGGAACACAACATGGACACATCACATTTTTGCAATGAAAACTGATCCTCTTTTGCAATATGCTTAGTTGTGGATGTTGTACTCTAGCTCATCCGGTACCTAGGTTAACTTAGCAAAACTATAGAGTTTTTAAAACTAGACCTCGAGAAGAATCCAGGACGGGGGTACTTGTGTGGTTTTCACCAGGTTCTGTTACCCAGAATCCCTTGCAAATCTCAATTTTTGAAAAACCCCCACATTTTCCTCATATTTCTGTGATAAAAACTTTTGGAATCTGCGTGGATCCTCAAACTTTCACCCACCCTGCATTCC
This sequence comes from Calotriton arnoldi, assembly GCA_963921515.1. Lineage (NCBI taxonomy): Eukaryota > Metazoa > Chordata > Amphibia > Caudata > Salamandridae > Calotriton > Calotriton arnoldi. The sequence continues at coordinate 343,164 of CAWUFW010007915.1, read as the reverse complement.
CCATAGTCTCCCGATAAAGATGGTATCCCACTTGTGTGGGTAGGCCTAATGCACTCCACAGGAAATGGCACGGAACACAACATGGACACATCACATTTTTGCAATGAAAACTGACCCTTTTTTGCAATATCCCTAGCTGTGGATGTTGAACCCTAGCTCATCCGGGATCTAGGTTAACCTAGAAAACCTATACATTTTTGAGAACTAGACATCGAGACGAATCCAGGATGGGGGGCCTTGTGTGGTTTTCACCAGGTTCTGTAACCCAGAATCCCTTGGAAACCTCAAATTTTGAAAAAAACACATTTTCCTCACATTTCTGTGATAGAAACTTCTGGAATCTGCGTGGATCCTCAAACTTTCACCCACCCTGCATTCCCCATAGTCTCCCGATAAAGATGGTATCCCACTTGTTTGGGTAGGCCTACTGCCCTCCACAGGAAATGGCACAGAACACAACATGGTCACATCACATTTTTGCAATGAAAACTGACCCTTTTTGGCATTATCCCTAGTTGTGGATGTTGAACCCTAGTTCAGCCGGGACCTGGGTTAAGCTAGGAAAACTATACATTTTTTAAAACTAGACATCGAAGGGAGTCCAGGATGGGGGGCCTTGTGTAGTTATCACCAGGTTCTGTTACCCAGAATCCCCTGCAAACCTCAAATTTTGAAAAAAAGACACATTTTCAATACATTTCTGTCATAGAAACTTCTGGAATCTGCGTGGATCCTCAAACTTTCACCCAAAATACATTCCCCATAGTCTCCAGATAAAGATGGTATCCTACTTGTGTTTGTAGGCCTAGTGCCCTCCACAGGAAATGGCACGGAACACAACATGGACACATGACATTTTTGCAATGAAAACTGACTCTTTTTTGCAAAATGGCTAGCTGTGGATGTTGATCCCTAGCTCAGCCGGAACCTAGGTTAACCTAGCAAACCCATACATTTTTTAAAACTAGATATCGAGGGGAATCCAGGATGGGGGTCCTTGTTTGGTTTTCAACAGGTTCTGTTACCCAGAATCCCTTGCAAACCTCAAATTTTGGAAAAAGAAACACTTTTTCCTCATGTTTCTGTGATGGAAACTTCTGGAATCTGTGTGGATCCTCAAACTTTCACCCAAAATGCATTCCCCATAGTCTCCATATAAATATGGTATCCTACTTGTGTGGGTAGGCCTAGTGCCCTCCACAGGCAATGGCACGGAACACAACATGGACACATCACATTTTTGCAATGAAAACTGACCCTTTTTTGCAAAATGCCTAGCTGTGAATGTTGATCCCTAGCTCAGCCGGAACCTAGGTTAACCTAGCAAACCTATACATTTTTTAAAACTAGACATCGAAGGGAGTCCAGGATGGGGGGCCTTGTGTAGTTATCACCAGGTTCTGTTACCCAGAATCCCCTGCAAACCTCAAATTTTGAAAAAAAGACACATTTTCAATACATTTCTGTCATAGAAACTTCTGGAATCTGCGTGGATCTTCAAACTTTCACCCAAAATACATTCCCCATAGTCTCCAGATAAAGATGGTATCCTACTTGTGTTTGTAGGCCTAGTGCCCTCCACAGGAAATGGCACGGAACACAACATGGACACATGACATTTTTGCAATGAAAACTGACTCTTTTTGCAAAATGGCTAGCTGTGGATGTTGATCCCTAGCTCAGCCGGAACCTAGGTTAACCTAGCAAACCCATACATTTTTTAAAACTAGACATTGAAGGGAATCCAGGATGGGGTGCCTTGTGTGGTTTTCAACAGGTTCTGTTACCCAGAATCCCTTGCAAACCTCAAATTGTGAAAGAAAAACACATTTTCCTCATGTTTCTGTGATGGAAACTTCTGGAATCTGTGTGGATCCTCAAACTTTCACCCAAAATGCATTCCCCATAGTCTCCATATAAATATGGTATCCTACTTGTGTGGGTAGGCCTAGTGCCCTCCACAGGAAATAGCACGGAACACAACATGGACACATGACATTTTTGCAATGAAAACTGACCCTTTTTTGCAAAATGGCTAGCTGTGAATGTTGATCCCTAGCTCAGCCGGAACCTAGGTTAACCTAGCAAACCTATACATTTTTTAAAACTAGACATCGAGGGGAATCCAGGATGGGGGGCCTTCTGTGGTTTTCACCAGGTTCTGTTACCCAAAATCCGTTGCAAATCTCAAATGTTGAAAAAACAACAACATTTTCCTCACATTTCTGTGATAGAAATTTCTGGAATCTGTGTGGATCCTCAAACTTTCACCCACCCTGCATTCCCCGTAGTCTCCTGATAAAGATGGTATCCCACTTGTGTGGGTAGGCCTACTGCCCTCCACAGGAAATGGCACAGAGCACAACATGGACACATCACATTTTTGCAATGAAAACTGACCCTTGTTTGCAATATCCCTAGCTGTGGATGTTGAACCCTAGCTCAGCCGGGACCTAGGTTAACCTAGCAAAACTACACATTTTTTAAAACTAGACATCGAGGGGAATCCAGGATGGGGGGCCTTGTGTGGTTTTCACCAGGTTCTGTTACCCAGAATCCCTCTCAAATTTTGGGGAAAAAAATATATTTTCCTCAAAGTTCTGTGATAGAAACTTCAGGAATCTGCATGGATCCTCAAACTTTCACCCACCCTGCATTCCCCATAGTCTCCTGATAAAGATGGTATCCCACTTGTGTGAGTAGGCCTAGTGCCCTCCACAGGAAATGGCATGGAACACAACAAGGACACATCACATTTTTGAAATGAAAACTGACCCTTTTTTGCAATATGCCTAGCTGTGGATGTTGAACCCTAGCTCAGCCAGGACCTAGGTTAACCCAGCAAAACTATACATTTGTTAAAACTAGACATCAAGGGGAATACAGGATAGGGGGACTTGTGTGGTTTTCACCAGGTTCTGTTACCCAGAATCCCTTGCAAACCTCAGATTTTGAAAAAAAAACATTTTCCTCACATTTCTGTGATAGAAACCTCTGGAATCTCCATTGATCCTCAAACTTTCACCCAAAATGCATTCCCCATAGTCTCCAGATAAAGATGGTATCTCACTTGTGTGGGTAGGCCAGTGCCCGCCACAGAATATGGCACGGAACACAACATGGACACATCACATTTTTGCAATGAAAACTGACCCTTTTTTGCAATATGCCTAGCTGTAGATGTTGAACCCTAGCTCAGCCGGGACCTAGGTTAACCTAACAAACCTATAACTTTTTTAAAACTAGACATCGAGGGGAATACAGGATAGGGGGACCTGTGTGGTTGTCACCAGGTTCTGTTACTCAGAATCCCTTGCAAACCTTAACGTTTGAAAAAAAACCCACATTTTCCTCACATTTATGTAATAGAAACTTCTGGAATCTGTGTGGATCCTCAAACTTTCCCCCACCTTGCATTCCCATAGTCTCCCGATAAAGATGGTATCCCACTTGTGTGGGTAGGTCTAGTTTCCTCCACTGAAAATGGCACGGAACACAACATGGACACATCACATTTTTGCAATGAAAACTGACCTTTTTTTGCAATATGCCTAGCTGTGGATGTTGAACCCTAGCTCAGCCGGGACCTAGGTTAACTTAGCAAAACTATACATTTTTTTAAACTAGACATCGAGACAAATCCTGGATGGGGGACTTGTGTGGTTTTCACCGGGTTCTGTTACCCAGAATCCCTTGCAAACCTCACATTTTGAAAAACAAAACATTTTCCTCTCATTTCTGTGATAGAAACTTCTGGAATCTTTGTGGATCCTCAAAGTTTCACCCACCCTGCATTCCCCATAGTCTCCCGATAAAGATGGTATCCCACTTGTGTGGGTAGGCCTAGTGGCCTCGACAGGAAATGGCACGGAACACAACATGGACACATCATATTTTTGCAATGAAAACTGACCCTTTTTTGCAATATGCCTAGCTGTGGATGTTGAACCCTAGCTCAGCCGGGACCTAGGTTAACCTAGCAAACCTATACATTTTTCAAAACTAGACATCGAGGGGAATACAGGATAGGGGGACCTGTGTGGTTTTCACCAGGTTCTGTTACCCAGAATCCCTTGCAAACCACATATTTTGAAAAAAAAAAAATCCTCACATTTCTGTAATAGAAACTTCTGGAATCTGCGTGGATCCTCAAACTTTCACCCACCCTGCATTCCCCATAGTCTCCCAATAAAGATGGTATCCCACTTGTGTGGGTAGGCCTAGTGCCCATCACAGGAAATGGCACGGAACACAACAAGGACACATCACATTTTTCCAATGAAAACTGACCCTTTTTTGCAAAATGCCTAGCTGTGGATGTTGAACCCTAGCTTAGCCGGGACCTAGGTTAACCTAGCAAAACTATACATTTTTTAAAACTAGACATCGAGATGAATCCTGGATGGGGGGATTGTTTGGTTTTCACCAGGTTCTGTTACCCAGAATCACTTGCAAACCTCAAATTTTGAAAAAAAAACACATTTTCCTCACATTTCTGTGATAGAAACTTCTGGAATCTGTGTGGATCCTCAAACTTTCACCCACCCTGCATTCCCCATAGTCTCCCGATAAAGATGGTATCCCACTTGTGTGGATAGACCTAGTGCCCTCCACAGGAAATGGCACGGAACACAATATGGACACATCACATTTTTGCAATGAAAACTGACCCTTTTTTGCAATATACCTAGCTGTGGATGTTGAACCCTAGCTCAGCCGGGACCTAGGTTAACCTAGCAAAACTATACATTTTTGAAAACTAGACAATGAGGCGAATCCAGGATTGGGGGACTTGTGTGGTTTTCACCAGGTTCTGTTTCTCAGAATCCCTTGCAAACCTCAAATTTTGAAAAAAAAAGACATTTTCCTCACATTCCTGTGATAGAAATGTCTGGAATCTGTGTGGATCCTCAAACTTTCACCCACCCTGCAGTCCCCATAGTCTCCCGATAAAGATGGTATCCCACTTGTGTGGGTAGGCCTAGTGCCCTCCACAGGAAATGGCACGGAACACAACAAGGACACATCACATTTTTGCAATGAAAACTGACCCTTTTTTGCAAAATGCCTTGCTGTGGATGTTGAACCCTTACCGAGCCGGGACCTAGGTTAACCTTGCAAACCTATACATTTTTTAAAACTAGACATCGAGGGGACTGCAGGATAGGCGGGCTTGTGTGGTTTTCACCAGTTTCTGTTACCCAGAATCCCTTGCAAACCTCAAATTTTGGAAAAAAAACACATTTTCCTCACATTTCTGTGATAGAAACTTCTGGAATCTGCGTGGATCCTCAAACTTTCACCCACCCTGCATTCCCCATAGTCTCCCAATAAATATGGTATCCCACTTGTGTGGGTAGGCCTAGTGCCCTCCACAGGAAATGGCACGGAACACAACATGGACACATCACATTTTTGCAATGAAAACTGACCCTTTTTTGCAATATGCCTAGCTGTGGATGTTGAACCCTAGCTCAGCCGGGACCTAGGTTAACCTAGCAAAACTATACATTTTTTAAAACTAGACATCGAGACGAATCCAGGATGGGGGGACTTGTGTGGTTTTCACCAGGTTCTGCTACCCAGAATCCCTTACAAATCTCAAATTTTGAAGAGAAAAAAAAAAATTCCTCACATTTCTGTGATAGAAACTTCTGGAATCTGCGTGGATCCTCAAACTTTCACCCACCCTGCATTCCCCATAGTCTCCCGATAAAGATGGTATCCCACTTGTGTGGGTAGACCTAGTGCCCTCCACATGAAATGGCACGGAACACAACATGGACACATCACATTTTTGCAATGAAAACTGACCCTTTTTTGCAATATGCCTAGCTGTGGATGTTGAACCCTAGTGATGCAGCGGGTTACTAGCAACAAGCATTCATACATCAAATACTCACTTGGGCCCATACATTCATACTATGCTAGTATTTTCCGCTGGTGGGTCAGTTGTACTCTTTATCAAATCCCTGCTACCAATTGCCTCTCTGATTGAAGAGTAATGACTTACCAATGGATCCTTTGCTAATTGGGAAGTTTAAAATGAGTGACATTCATTACAATTCATAATCCTGAAATAATCACTGAGTCAGGAAGTTTTAAAAATGTTATCTGAAGATTTAGCAGAGTAAAATACAGAACCAGATGATACTTAATCGTATATCAAGGGTGAAGCATAATAATCAATTATCGATCAATGACGGTCCCTCAGAAAGGAGGAGATAGAGATAGCAGCGCAACTAAGAGTTGCATTTATATTTACCTAAAGGTGCGAGAACCAAACCCCTTGGCCAAGGAGTTGGAAAGATAGGTCCCAGGAAGGATGAAGAGCAAAGACCTCCTCCAGGTTCAGGACAGGACCGGTGACCTCTCTATCAACGACACCTGCGTCGTTCCCCTCTGATACTTCGCTTCTCCTCAAATTCTCCCGTGTCTTCCTTCTAATGGACTCCGCCGCCCCCACCTCAGGACCTCTCTGGACAGCGGTTCAGTCTGCAATCAATCAGCTTGTATGTCTGGAGCTTATGCGTCCTAATGCCAATGCCTGTTCTGACTAATTAGCTAATTCTATATCTATTATACCCTTCTACACCCATGTACCTCCCATTAATGTTGCAAAAATATGGGCCCACTACTTCTGATTGGACGGGGACAGAGGGTTGATCCTCACACCATACCAATTTAGTTCAATTTCTTTAAGCCCATTGTCTTTAAAATACCGCCCATCACAATTAATACATTTGCTTTATTTCCCACCCGTTTCCCATTGATTCAGCAACAATTTTTATATACAATTGTATCGAGTGAAGGTACATCGAGGGTGAACTTGTGAACCAGGCTTCTCGACCTTGGAGGGCTTCCAAGTTGACTTCATCGTATTCTCTGGTCAGCCTCTCAGGGCGCATGTGCAGAACCAATGCTTCTCGAGGTGCAGTGCAACCAACCCAGGCCCATTTATGAACTAATAAAAGTCAAAAGACGGAAATATTAAAATCACAATATAAATGGTTTCACTGTATACCCACTTTATCTACTCTATTCCCAATTGTTTATAAATCTATCCCGCATTACTAGCGTTAGAATACCACAGTTTAATTGCAACATATGAGCAAGCTGTAGCGCGTGAAAATATTAAGCAGCCATTTTAATACACACTGCGCAGAAGCAAGGATTTCCCTCCAAGCAAAGAAAAGACGTCACACACGTGATATGGTTGACACATGCGCAATAGGTTTCCCACGCTTTAGCGGCCATTTTAGATTAGACAAGCGTTATTTCTTAGTTTAAACACATAGGCAAGCTTCACTCGTATAATGTTCATGGGTGCATTTGTTAGTATAGACATTACAAAGTTTAATAAATTAATACTGTGAGAAGATTGCTTTCGAGCAAGTCTCATTGTGAGTCCGTCCGTGCTCCATCAATCCCCTCTCTGATTGCGTTTCTGAGCCATCAAATACTACCCACAATCAGATGCCAACTTTTAGCATAAAATTGTCTCAGCTTCATTCTTACACTTTCTGTTTTTCTCATCTCCTTTCAGTTTCTTGTATAATTCACTTCTCAAATTTTCTAATTCAATTTCATCAAACTTTCGCTTCTTCCCTTTTCCTGTCACTCTATACATCTCATTCTTTCTACAACATTTGCACCATATTATTATTGACATTACTATTATTGCTATCCCTGCTAAGGGTACTAATATTTGACCTATAAGTCCTTTCCCTAAATTAGCAAATCAGGTGCCAATTGACATAATACTATTTGTCAATCTTTCCCATACACTATCAATTTCCAGTGGTTTTAGTTCCTTCTCAAGTTTGGTTATATTCTGTATATATGTTCCAATTTCTGCACTTTTATCAGGTATGTAAGTGCAACTGTGTTTTGTCTTCAATAATTTACAGACTCTGCCCTCTTTTGCTAATATAATGTCAAGAGCAAGTCGATTTTGCATAACCATAGACCTAATCGCAACCATCTCCGCATTAATCATTAAAAATCCTCCAGCAGTATCTGTTGATAAACGATCAACCACTGTAGATAATTTACATATTTTCCTTGAGTTCAGAATTATTCCCACTGAAGGTATCAATGCACCAAATATGTCACCTACAATTTCAGAAAAACTAGCTCTTTTACTACGTGTTAATTCACTATTAATTTCATTGCTCCCAGTGTTTCTTTTTACGTGGTATATCTTTGGAAATACTATTCCAAAATCACAACTTCCATACCACCGTGCAGGAAGCCTAAAGTAATCCTTATTCCCACACACATAATAGATTCCAGGAAAAACTGAATCTGTTCCTCCTTTGAGTCCCCAACCTCCAAGAATTAAGAAATTGTGTTCACATTCACTGGCACCGATGAAAACATTGTTATAATCAGTCTTTAACCTATGTAGACAAATTTTCCCTGTCTTTACAAAATCCAGAGCCATAGCAGCTTGAGCCTTGCCAGGTGTGTAACTACCCTCTTTCTCAGCCCAAGGTGGCAGATCAGCCTTATGCTCAGAAGCTTTCTTTTGGAAATCTTGTCTTCTATTCTCTACTAAATTCAAAAATATCTTTTCTTCTTCATGTAACGAACATGTTAGATTGCTTCTATGTGCATGTGTTATATCTATCGATTTCATTGTTAGGAAAAATTCTCCCATAAACTGTGCGTCTTGACTACTAAGCACTGGGTTCATATTCTTTCGAATCGGAACCTCAGAAAATATCACATCTATGTTTGAATAGTAATACTGAAGTCTCCCTGTTCTATAAAATAAACTAGCCAATACACTACATGATATGCCATAAGTTAATGGCAAGTGATGATATGTTAACCCTTCTGCTACTGATTCGGGTAACTTCATACAGACATAACAATGACTAACTTTCATGGTATCTACATATTGAAACAATAATTTTGTGAAAACATTCAAACTAGTGTCGTTATCTGTTACTTTATGATGAAATTCTGGTTCATCTTCTGCCTTTAGTTCTATTCTATTACCTTTCAAGTTATCTGTCCTTCCCTTCGTTTCGTTGTTAATCTTTTTATCCGTTATCAGAAGGTAAGGAATTGCTACGATCACAACTAACCATACTATAAGCACCACTACCAGACTACATATGCATATAGTACAGCACCTTTTTCAACATTTCTGTTTTGGTCTCCCAGAAACTCTATCGTCAGGCATTTTTGACAAGGAAGATTTCTCTTCTTATCTTTATTTCCAGTCTCTTTACGTTATCAAGGTGGTTTTATTTCTTTTTCATAAGTCAGTTCCGCACTGGTTCCTTCGTCACCACTTTCACTTGACTCTGAGCTCTCGTAGTCTTCAAGGATGATATAAGTCCAATCAGGACCTTTAAATTTGTTATTCACAAGTTTCAGTCTTTTACTTTTTCGTTTTTCAATTCCACTTGTTTGTCCCGTTAGGCTTGTCACTTCATTTACTTGTTCTGGATCTTCACTTCTGGTTGTTATGTGGTATTTTACTCTTTTAATGACACTAGGCCAATGATCACCTTTTCTGACCTTCTTTGTTTGCACTGTCTCTTCACTTCTTATTTCTTTTTCTAGAAATTCTTTTATCTTCAAGTTGTGGTACAATCTCGTTTTTCTTCGATTTCAGTTTCTTCTTCTGTTTGTTCCTTTTCAGGTCTTATTGGTTTCTCTTCAGCTGCTCCACTGTGAGTTTCCAATAACTGATCTTCTTCAGGGTTTATTACTTCATGCTTGAGATTTTCGTGATCTTCTTCTTGAATGTATTTTCCTAAATCTAACTGGTTCTGATCAGGGCTTATTGCACTTTGTACTTCTGCAGCCTGACCGGGTTCTTCTAGACCTGTCTGTCCCTGCTCATAATTTGTTGTTTCATTGTTGATTTGAGCCCAATTTCCTCTCCCTATCTGTTCCTGCTCAGGTTCTCTTATTGTTTCTTCTTCCTCTTTCTGAGCTGCTTCTTCTTCACCTATCTGATCTTCTTTAACTTCTTCTAAATTTGCTTGACTTCTTGTTCTGTTGTAGACTTCAGGTATTTCCACCACCGGTATCCAGTCCTGACTTGTGCTCGGTTGTTCTTCTTCAGCTTCCCTGGAATCTTGTACCTGAGATTCTTCAGCTGGACACCCGTCAGCTTCCTCAGTTATTGGTGCTGACTGAGGACTTTCTTCTTCAGGGTCTGGTACTCTTTTGGTGTGGCTTACATGAATCCAATTAGGCAATCCTGCACATTTCACTGCTGTGTTCATAACTAGTATGACCTGACAAGGTTCGCTCCACCTGGGTGATAGGCACGTTTCTCTGGTGTGATGCTTCACAACCACCCAGTCTCCGGGATTCAGATCATGCTCTTGTTCAGGCTGCCTGGAAACTGCGTCTTCCCCAACCTGGTGAGAGACAGAACGCACTAGGTCAGCCAATCCTTTGCAATAATCCAGAACCATATCATCAGTTATATTCAGCAGTTTATTTGTAGGAAAATGTGCTTGTCTCATTGCTCTTCCCATGATTATTTCATGCGGACTCAATCCGGTATTTCTATCAGGAATGCTTCTGAGTCCCATTAACACAAGTAGCAATGCATCCGGCCAATCTTATCGATGTTGATGCACACATTTTTGCCAGTCTGGATTTTATTGTGCCATTCATTTGTTCAACCACTCCAGAAGCCTCTGGACGATATGCACAGTGCAATTTTTGCTCAATTTGGAATGCTTCACAGATTATTCTAATCACATCATTGTTGAAATGTCCTCCTCTATCTGATTCCAAAGTTACTGGGAAACCAAATCTAGGAATGAGTTCTCGTAACAACAACTTTGCGACTGTAATACTGTCATTCCTCCTGGTAGGGTAAGCCTCCACCCACTTTGAAAACAGACACACTATGACAAGTACGTATTTCAGATCCTCTACATGGTGGTAACTGGATAAAATCAAGCTGTAATCTCACAAATGGACCCTCTGCCTTTCCAATTTTCCCAAGCCCAATTATTGTTTTTCTTCCTGGATTATGTATTTGGCAAGTTGCACATCTCTGGCAAAGACTCTCTGCTGCAACCCTAAACCTTGGATTGTACCAATTTTGTCTGAAGAGTCTAATCATTGCATCTCTCCCTACATGTGTGTCTCCATGATACATTCTGGCCATTTGTGAAAGCAGACAGTCGGGCATGACTGGTCTGCCATCGGCATAAATCCATACATCGTCGTCTGCCCTTTGAGAACATCCCATGTTAACCCATGCATTCCTTTCACTCTCATCAGCATCATCTTGGAGTCTTTTCACATCATTCCATGTTTCAGGAGGTGCATACAGCATAAGTTGGCAGCTGATTCCCATTCTTTCAACCCTTTTATTGACTGACAACCTGTTTTTGGCACAGTGTTGAGCCACCAAATCTGCATATCTGTTACCGACTACCACCCAGTCATCTCCTGACTGGTGTGCGGCACATTTCACCACAGCCAATTCTTTTGGTGATTGTATTGCTTCCAGTAGTTCCTTTACGAACTGTCCATTTTTAATGGGGGATCCTGAAGAAGTCATGAAATCCCTCTGCATCCATAGTTGGCCAAAATCATGCACAACCCCGTAACCATATTGGCCATCTGTAAATATAGTTACTTTCTGATTCTTCCCAATTTTGCAGGCTTTTATTAAAGAAATTAATTCAGCTACTTGTGCAGATTTTACTCCTGGTAAATAGGATGCTTCGACTATTCCAGTTAATTCACATACTGCATATGCTGCAGTTAGTTTACCATCTTCATGCCTTTGGCACGAACCATCCACAAACAGCTCCCTGTCTGGCTCCCCGAGGGGTAGTTCCTGTATGTCAGGACGTGGTTTTGTGCACAATTCTGTGACTTGTAAACAATCATGTTCCTCTTCATCATCTTTAACTTCCTCATGATATGGGTCTGGTAGTAAGGTAGCAGGATTTACTATTGTGCACCTTACAATAGTCACATTTTCAGCACCTAAGATTATTCTCTCATATTTAGTCAGCCGACTAGGAGTAAGATGCTGAGTTCTTGTTCTTGTCAACAGAATCACAACTGTGTGTGGGACAAACACCTTTACAGGATGTCCCATTACAATTGATTCACTTTGTTCAATGCTCAAACAGGTAGCAGCTACTGCTTTTAAGCAGCCTGGCAACGCTACTGCCACTGGGTCCAACGTAGCAGAAAAATATGCTATAGGACGTCTGTCTAAACCATGTCTCTGAGTTAGGACTGAAAGTGCACAATTTTCTCTCTCATGACAGAATAATGCGAATCTTCTTTTATAATCAGGCATGCCTAGGGCAGGTGCTGCACACAAAGCACTTCTCAATTTTACAAAAGCTCCTACACTCTCATCATCCCACTCAACTGGGTCCTTTGCCTTCTTTTTCGTCATTTGAATTAAAGGCTTTGCTAGCAGAGAAAACCCTAGTATCCATTGTCGACAATATCCTACTATTCCAAGGAACATTCTCACTTCTCTTTGAGTTACAGGCATTTGCATTCTTTTGATTAATTTTACTCTTTCAGAGGTTATCCTTCTTTTTCCCCTCTCAATTTGGTGTCCTAGATATTTAACTGCTGTTGTACAAAACTGTAGTTTTTCAGTTGAAACTTTATGCCCTTCTTCTGCCAAGTGATTTAATAGTGCAATGGAGTCAACAACACAGTCCTCTCTAGTGTTAGATGCCACTAGTAAATCATCTATATATTGTACTAAGACTGAACTTCCTGGCATCACTCGTTTCTCTAAGCACTTTTTCAATATCTGATTAAAGATGGAAGGACTTTCCGTGTACCCCTGAGGAACACTATTCCATACACAGACTTTGTTCTCAAATTTAAATGAAAAGAGATACTGACTATCTGGGTGCAATGGTATTGAAAAGAATGCTTGGCATAAATCAATCACAGTAAACCATCCTGCACTCCAAGGAATCTGGTAAAGAATTACTGCAGGATTTGACACTGTAGGACAACAAGGTTCAACAATCTTATTTATTTTTAGCAGATCTTTAACAATCCTATACTTTCCACTAGGTTTCTTCAAACCCATGATTGGTGAATTGCAAGGGCTACTCATTACTTCTTTTAGTATGCCTTGTTTTACCATTCTGTTAATTTCTTCAATGACTCCTGCCTTTACTTCTGCACTCATTTTGTTCTGCCTGGTATTTGGGAAAATTGCACCTTCCTTTACAGTGATTTTAACTGGGTCTATTTTGGCCATAAGTCCTACTTCCTTTCCCGTAAAATCCCATACCATGGAATTTACTGCAGTTTTTAATTCTTCTGTCAATTCGTCTTTTGTTATCAAAGAGAACATCTCATCTACTTCTGTACCTTGCTTTGCAATCATAAATTTATATACATGGTCTTCATCCGGAGTCTGAATTGCAACACCATCTGGTGTGCAGAAAATTGTGCAGTTCATTTTACACAACAAATCTCGGCCCAATAAATTTACTGGACTGGAATCACACACTACAAACTGATGCATTTCTCTAAAATTTCCAATTTTTACTTCTATTGGTTCGGTAAGAGGTGTTCTAATCTTTCGATTAGCTACACCCACAACTTGGATAGCTTCTCCAGAGAGAGGAAGGTCTGGGATGTCTGCTGTTCTCACAGTAGACCTGGTAGCACCAGTGACCAAAAGGAAAGTAATATCATTACCTTTCACGTTTCCTTCGACATATGGACCTGATTGATCTACCGGTAAGGATGCGCCAAGTACGCACTCCTTCTCCCCCTCTCCTAGGCACCGTCATTGGCTATATGGACAAAAGTCGTCCTGTAAAAGAAATTGTGAAGTTACATAATCATTCTTACCACTTCCTCCTTGATATCGGACGTCTGTACCGTGCTTTGCTCTGCTTACATTATCCTGTATAGGTGCAGGTGGCAACTGACTGAGGATTTACACCCTGTTGTGAGTCACTCTGCGTCTGTGGATTTAAACTTTGATTTGGGCCATTATTATTTCGAATCTTTTTACATTCATCCTTCCAATGCCCCAATTTTCCGCATCCATGACAAGGAAATTTCTTTTTAGCCTCTTCTCTACTCATTCGTCCTCTCACTTTACCACCGTTTCCTGCGTCACCATTCGTTCCAGAATCTTTTCCCTGATTATCAGCTGGATTATCCAAATTAATTCCCTGTCGCTCAGCCATTTTTACCTGAGCCCACATCACTTTCTCTTGCAGTTTCTTGTGCCTATCCTCAATGTCGTCTCCACAATATTTGGCATATTTCAAAATCTCATCAATCGGTTTCCCTTGCCAGCACAGCATATGCTGCTTAATCATCTGACAAATCTCTGGTTTTAATCCATAAACAAATCGGTAAACAAACTGACTCATGTTTTTATCTCCAATATCCTCAAATCCACTATACTGCTTGAATACCTGCAATAAACGTTCATAATAGGCATGTACCGATTCACTGGCTTCTTGGGTAGTTCTGTCTATTTTCACCTAATCTGTTTCTTTTGGTGGTATTTTCCCTTTCAGGTAAGTTATTACCTGTTGATACTTTTTCATCACATCACTTGATGGGGCACCTGTCTTTGGATCTCTAGGATACTCTTCACTCGGCCAGTCAACTGTAATTTTACAATCTGTCCACAAATCGGCAGGTACCACTATGTCAAACAAACCATCCAAGTCCTTCAACAATACTTTTGACACTTTCACAAACCTCTCAACCTGTTTGTACCATTCAATTGGCTTTTCTCTCAATTTTGGAAAATCATTCGTAAATGACAAAATATCCTGTCTGCTCCATGGGACATGTACATATCCTCCTCTAGGAACTTCTCGCATCGGATACATTTGATCTGTTTTCCCTGTTTCCTTCATTAAATATTCAGAAGTGGTTCTACTGTATCGTGCCTCTTCCTTTTTCTTTGTCCATCTAACTTTCCATTTATCTAGGTCTCCCAATTTCTGTAAAACTGTCATTAATTCCTTTACTTGTAATTTTCGACCAGAGGCATTCATGTTTTCCAAATACTTTGTCAGAAAAATCTGCTCTATAGGGTTTCTGTAGTACCTTTGACTTTCCTATTTCAATTCCCATCTGTAAGGCCAAATCTGATAATTTTTCATGAAATATCTTTACATTTCTAGTGATACTTCTGCATACGAACAATAATTCTTCCTCATCGTAAGTATTTAGACAATCTACCCCTACATTTCCTGCTATCATTTCTTCTAACTCGACTTTTAATTTGTAGATGTCCATGATCTTTGGAGGTGAACTCTGTCTGTCTGATCCTTGTGCCCACCTTTCTAAATCTTCTGGCGTTACTACTGTGGCACTTTTGGTTCCAGATGAGGTTACTATATTTACATCTTTGGAGCAACCAGGTGTTATTCTTCGAGGAGTACTATTTATAGATTCTCGAATAGGTAAATCCATTAATGATATCATAGATTCACAATCACTGAATTGATCCTCAATTACTACAGGTTCAGGTTTTGAGATTTCTACAGATGTGGGCATTGCTAATGGTTTTGGATAATTTACCTTGTCTCCATATAAAGGGACCACTGGACCAATCGTTACAGGTGTGGTCAGGGAATCAGGATGTGCATTTAACTGTTATTTTCTGTATCAATTCTGCTCTGTTTTTGTCTATAGCTTCCTTTCCTTATCCTGAAGTACCCTATTAACTGGGGGATTATGCAATACTTGCGGTACCAATGGTGTCTTTAACGGTGGTGCACTTGGGGTGCATCCACTTGTCCCTTCCTGATATGGTGGCGGGTTCTTTAATATTTCTTCCATAAACTCATCTTCCGAATCCCCAAATCCTGTTACATGTTTTGTTTTCTCTGTGCATTTGCTCCCTGACGATTCTTCTGCCATTAATATTGGATATAAACCTTCTGTAAGCATCGCTCTTCTCCACTGTTTCATCTGACCATCCCTGGACTCATTTTGGTATCTGGGGAAAAATCCCCCGATAACCCCTACTACTCCGGGATCGGTCACGTTCGAATGCCCCGGTTTCCCACTCTAAGGCTTCGTACTGAGTTAATCTTGGTCTGGGGTTCTAAGTCATTCATCCTCAATCTCAAATTTTGAAGAATTCTCCCATTGAAAGTGCCATTTTCTGGGAACGCTAATATCCCATCATTTTTGGTATATTCTATCCAATTTTCTAACCATACGCAAGTATGATAACCTCTCTCCATCATCATGAATGAAGCGGGCGTTTTAGCTGGTGGAATGATAATTCCTTCTCTAGTTTTGATGGGTTTATCCTTCTTAAAATAATTCTTAACCTTTTGTAGAAATGACAATTTTCTCTTCTCCCCGTACATTTTGGGTAAATCTCGGTGTATAAAATTATATTCTGCAAAGCCTAGGAATCTCCTATCCGGACGAGTCCCTATTAAAGTTGGATCGCGTTTCAACATACAATCTCGACTATCCACTAGGATTTCGACTTCTATGGTAACAACCAATCAAATTCCAGCTAACTTTTGTCTCTGAACCAATCCTAGCGCGGCCTTTTGTGACGTTTGTCTGCCAACCCCTCCTTAACAATCTGCGCTTCTCTGTCCCTCGCTATTTCGACCAATCCCAGCGCGGCACCTGTGACGTCAGTACTACTCCGGACTACTGACCCCTCCTTTACAAGAGTCGTTCCACGCCCGCTGTTTCAACCAATGCCAGCGCGGCGTTTTGTGACGTCAGCTTCCTCTCCGGCAGCTGACCCTCCCTTTACAAAATCGTACGCAAAACTTTAATTTCTCTACAATTCTTATTAAAATTCAGTAACAACATAAAACATTCGCTATCGTGTCAGTTTCGCTAATTTGAAAAAGATAATTTCATTCACACTTAGCAAACCCTTTCCGTTTACTAAACATACACTACGAGTAAAGCCCTTCTGTTTTACTCTTCACGTAAGCTTCAGAAATAGCTGCTACTTCTTCAATGTTACCCTTTCTAGGTGATATAACATCAAATTTTTACCAGCATATTCCTTTTGCTATTACTCACCCGCATAGAGTCCCTAACAAGTACTGATAGCCCTGCTTAACTTTTCAGTACTATTTCTGCCTGACAGATAACCTCACTGCAGTATGGCTTCCACTTACCATCCGCTATTCAATTTTCCCCGGGGAATTCTGGACAACATAAAACATAACTTTGAACAAACTGATGTTAGTTTATAAAAATAAAATACTCATTACCCAATTAACAAAGTACAACCATCCTCTAATTACCAGAAAACTGATCCAGCGGGTTACTAGCAACAAGCATTCATACACCAAATACTCACTTGGGCCCGTACATTCATACTATGCTAGCAATTTCCACTGGTGGGTCAGTTGTACTCTTTATCAAATCCCTGCTACCAATTGCCTTTCTGATTGAAGAGTAATGACTTACCAATGGACCCTTTGCTAATTGGGAAGTTTAAAATGAGTGACATTCATTACAATTCATGATCCTGAAATAATCACTGAGTCAGGAAGTTTTAAAATGTTTATCTAAAGATTTAGCAGAGTAAAATACAGAACCACATGATACTTAATCGTATATCAAGGATGAAGCATAATAATCATGTCGATCAATGACGGTCCCTCAGAAAGGAGGAGATAGAGACAGCAGCGCAACTAAGAGTTGCATTTATATTTACCTAAAGGTGCGAGAACCAAACCCCTTGGCCAAGGAGTTGGAAAGATAGGACCCAGGAAGGATGAAGAGCAAAGACCTCCTCCAGGTTCAGGACAGGACCGGTGACCTCTCTATCAATGACGCCTGCGTCGTTCCCCTCTCTGATACTTCGCTTCTCCTCGAATTCTCCTGTGTCTTCTTTCTAATGGACTCCGCCGCCCCCACCTCAGGACCTCTCTGGACAGCGGTTCAGTCTGCAATCGATCAGCTTGTATGTCTGGAGCTTATGCTATATCTAATTAGCTAATTCTGTATCTATTATACCCTTCTACGCCCATGTACCTCCCCTTAATGTTGCAGAATTATGGGCCCACTACTTCTGATTGGACGGGGACAGGGGGTTGATCCTCGCACCATACCAATTTAGTTCAATTTCTTTAAGCCCATTGTCTTTAAAATACCGCCCATCACAATTAATACATTTGCTTTATTTCCCACCCGTTTCCCATTGATTCAGCAACAATTTTTATATACAATTGTATCAAGTGAAGGTACATCGAGGGTGAACTTGTAAACCAGGCTTCTCGACCTTGGAGGGCTTCCAAGTTGACTTTATCATATTCTCTGGTCAGCCTTTCAGGGCGCATGTGCAGAACCAATGTCTCTCGAGGTGCAGTTCAACCAACCCAGGCCCATTTATGAACTAATAAAAGTCAAAGAAGGAAATATTAAAATCACAATATAAATGGTTTCACTGTATACCCACTTTATCTACTCTATTCCCACTTATTTATAAATCTATCCCGCATTAATAGCGTTAGAATACCACAGTTTAATTGCAACATATGAGCAAGCTGTAGCGCGTGAAAATATTAAGCAGCCATTTTAATACACACTGCGCAGAAGCAAGGATTTCCCTCCAAGCAAAGAAAAGACGTCACACCACGTGATATGGTTGACACATGCGCAATAGGTTTCCCGCGCTTTAGCGGCCATTCTAGATTAGACAAGCGTTATTTGTTAGTTTAAACACATAGGCAAGCTTCACTTCGTACTTATGTTCATGGGTGTATTTGTTAGTATAGACATTACAAAGTTTAATAAGTTAATACTGTGAGAAGATTGCTTTCGAGCAAGTCTCATTGTGAGTTCTTGCTCCATCACTAGATCAGCCGGGACCTAGGTTAACCTAGCAAACCTATACATTTTTTAAAACTAGACATCGAGGGGAATACAGGATAGGGGGACTTGTGTGGTTTTCACCAGGTTCTGTTACCCAGAATCCCTTGAAAACCTCAAATTTTGAAAAAACAAACATTTTCATCACATTTCTGTGATAGAAACCTCTGGAATCTCCATTGATCCTCAAACTTTCACCGAAAATGCATTCCCCATAGTCTCCAGATAAAGATGGTATCTCACTTGTGTGGGTAGGTCTAGTGCCCGCCACAGGAAATGACACGGAACACAACATGGACACATCACATTTTTGCAATGAAAACTGACCCGTTTTTACAATATGCCTAGCTGTGGATGTTGAACCCTAGCTCAGCCGGGATCTAGGTTAACTTAGCAAAACTATAAAAAAAATTAAACTAGACATCAAGACGAATCCTAGATGGGGGAGTTGTGTGGTTTTCACCGGGTTCTGTTACCCAGAATCCCTTGCAAACCTCAAATTTTGGAAAAAAAAACCCACATTTTCCTCACATTTCTGTAATAGAAACTTCTGGATTCTGTGTGGATCCTCAAAGTTTCACCCACCCTACATTCCCCATAGTCTCCCGATAAAGATGGTATCCCACTTGTGTGGGTAGGCCTAGTACCCTACACAGGAAATGGCACGGAACACAACATGGACACATCACATTTTTGCAATGAAAACTGGCCCTTTTTTGCAATATGCCTAGCTGTGGATGTTGAACCCTAGCTCAGCTGGGACCTAGGTTAACTTAGCAAAACTATACATTTTTTAAAACTAGAAATCGAGACGAATGCAGGATGGGGGGAATTGTGTGGTTTTCACCAGGTTCTGTTACCCAGAATCCCTTGCAAATCTCAATTTTTGGGAAAAAAACACATTTTCCTCACATTTCTGTGATAGAAACTTCTGGAATCTCTGAGGATCCTCAAGCTTTCACCCACCCTAGATTCCCCATAGTCTCCCGATAAAGATGGTATCCCACTTGTGTGGGTAGGCCTAGTGCCCTTCACAGGAAATGGCACGGAACACAACATGGACACATCACATTTTTGCAATGAAAACTGACCCTTTTTTGCAACATGCCTAACTGTGGATGTTGAACCCTAGCTCAGCCGGGACCTAGGTTAACTGAGCAAAACTGTACATTTTTAAAAACTAGACATCGAGACGAATCCAGGATGGGTGGACTTGTGTGGTTTTCACCAGGTTCTATTACCCAGAATCCCTCTCAAATTTTGAGAAAAAAACACATTTTCCTCAAATTTCTGTGATAGAAACTTCAGGAATCTGCGTGGATCCTCAAACTTTCACCCACCCTGCATTCCCCATAGTCTCCCGGTAAAGATGGTATCCCACTTGTGTGAGTAGGCCTTGTGCCCTCCACAGGAAATGGCATGAAACACAACAAGGACACATCACATTTTTGCAATGAAAACTGACCCTTTTTTGGAATATGCCTAGCTGTAGATGTTGAACCCTAGCTCAGGTTAATCTAGCAAACCTATACATTTTTCAAAACTAGACATCAAGGGGAATACAGGATATGGGGACTTGTGTGGTTTTCACCAGGGTCTGTTAGCCAGAATCCCTTGCAAACCTCAAATTTTGAATAAAAACACATTTTCCTCACATTTCTGTAATGGAAACGTCTGGAATCTGCGTGGATCCTCAAACTTTCACCCACCCTGCATTCCCCATAGTCTCCCGATAAAGATGGTATCCCACTTGTGTGGGTAGGCCTAGTGCCCTCCACAGGAAATGGCACGGAACACAACATGGACACTTCGTATTTTTGCAATGAAATCTGACCCTTTTTGCAATATGCCTAGCTGTGGATATTGTACCCTAGCTCAGCCGGGACCTAGGTTAACTTAGCAAAACTATAAACTTTTTAAAACTAGACATCGAGATGAATCTTGGATGGTGGGAGTTGTGTGGTTTTCACCAGGTTCTGTTACCCAGAATCCCTTGCAAACCTCAAATTTTGAAAAAAAGATTTTCCTCACATTTCTGTGATAGAAACTTCTGGAATCTGTGTGGATCCACAAAGTTTCACCCACGCTGCATTCCACATAGTCTCCCGTTAAAGATGGTATCCCACTTGTGTGGGTAGGCCTAGTATCCTCGACAGGAAATGGCACGGAACACAACATGGACACATCACATTTTTGCAATGAAAACTGACCCTTTTTTGTAATATGCCTAGCTGTGGATGTTGAACCCTAGCTCAGACGGGACCTAGGTTAACCTAGCAAACCTACACATTTTTGAAAACTAGACATCGAGGGGAATACAGGATAGGGGGACTTGTGTGGTTTTCACCAGGTTCTGTTACCCAGAATCCCTTGCAAACCTCAAATTTTGAAAACAAAACATTTTCATCACATTTCTGTGATAGAAATCTCTGGAATCTCCATTGATCCTCAAACTTTCACCCAAAATGCATTCCCCATAGTCTCCAGATAAAGATGGTATCTCACTTGTGTGGGTAGGCCTAGTGCCCGCCACAGGATATGGCACAAAACACAACATGGACACATCACATTTTTGCAATGAAAACTGACCCTTTTTTGCAATATGCCTAGCTGTGGATGTTGAACCCTAGCTCAGACGGGACCTAGGTTAACCTAGCAAACCTACACATTTTTGAAAACTAGACATCAAGAGGAATACAGGATACGGGGAGTTGTGTGGTTTTCACCAGGTTCTGTTACCCAGAATCCCTTGCAAACCTCATATTTTGAAGAAAAAAAAATGCATTTTCCTCACGTTTCTGTAATAGAAACTTCTGGAATCTGCTTGGATCCTCAAACTTTCCCTCACCCTGCATTCCCCATAGTCTCCCGATAAAGATGGTATCCCACTTGTGTGGGTAGGTCTAGTGCCCTCCACAGGAAATGGCACGGAACACAACATGGACACATCACATTTTTGCAATGAAAACCGACCCTTTTTTGCAATATGCCTAGCTGTGGATGTTGAACCCTAGCTCAGCCGGGACCTAGGTTAACTTAGCAAAACTATACATTTTTTTAAACTAGACATCGAGACGAATCCTGGGTGGGGTAGTTGTGTGGTTTTCACCGGGTTCTGTTACCCAGAATCCCTTGCAAACCTAAAATTTTGAAAAAAAAACAAACTTCCTCACATTTCTGCGATAGAAACTTCTGGAATCTGCTGTGTTGGACTTGGCCCTTTTTGGCAGGTTCACCCCTGAACTTTTTGCCTGGTCTATAACCTAGGGTTGGTGGTTTTAGGCCTCTGGGCACTTTCGCACTGTGGTCCAGTGGAAAGTGCGTGCGCGCTCTGTGCACCTTTAGTGAGATTGACCTGCCTCCCATAGGAATGCATTGGGGATCTGTGTGCCAGTGGTAATTCCTAGGGTGAGAGGAGTGCAGGGGCGAGTTTAGTATGTGCGGACTCGTGAGAATAAATGCTGCGCAATGGTGTGCGCAGATTTATTATGACTGGTGTAGAAATGCCACTTTTAGAAGTTGGCATTTATGTGTGCTCTGTGTCTGCCTGCCTGATGTGAATTGCATGTCTGGCTTGTGAGTGACAGGGGCTGGGAGGTGTGTGTGGCTCCAGGAGGGGCAGGGTGAGTCAGCGCAGGGCTGAATAGGGAGATCTGCATCTAGATGGGAGGGAGGAGTTGCACCTGGGACCTGAATAGGGCTGTGCCTTCCCTCCACAATGCTGGCTCCACCCCCTGTGGTGTGTCTGATGGCCCTAGCCTGTCCTGTGAAAGGAGAGAGGAGCTGAGCAAAACAAAGTGCTCCAAAGCTCCCCCAAACCAGTTGCATCTGGTTTTCCCTAAACCCTACACCTTTAGACAAAGGAAAAGGGTGTATAAAAGAAGGGGCTGTGACCCCATGAAGGTGTGCAGTTCCTGGTTGCTGTTCCTACGGGGCGTGCTGCTGTTGGGGCCCAGGGGGGCTGCCAGGAGGGCATGCCTCCCTGGGCCCTGCATTGCCCCTTCACCTTTGAGGACTTTTGCTTCATCTAGCGCCTGGAAGCGCTATCCTTTAATTGCCCAGCTGAGCAGGAGCGGGGGCTGTGCAGCGCGATGCTGTTCGCCTCGGTGGAGGGAATCCCGATGCAAGGGATTCCCCCGTGATGCTCTGCGCGGGTGCCCACCCCGCGTCTTTGCCTTTTATCGATGGAGCGGGAGCCCACCCCGCTCTATATTTTAATTTCCGAGGGAGCCTACCCCTCATGGCCGCAGCCGAGAAGAAAACGTTGCCGGGCCGCTGCCAGCGCGACCCGGAAGCCAGGCGTCCGTGCCTGGTTGTGGGCAGGGCCGCGTGACGACAGAGGAAATGCCGGCCGGAGCCTCACGGGCTCCATAGTGAAGTCCCGGGTCCCAAGAGGGGGCCCGGGTGAAGTGAGGAGAGCCGCAGATGCAAGCACGGGACTCCCATGAGCGAGGGAAGTCCCGCGTGCAGAATCGCGGGCGGTGCAGTGAGTCCCGGGTCCCAGGAGGGGGCCCGGGTGAAGAGTAAAGGCGGCCTCGCCGCCGACGGCAGCGTGGGGCTCCCAGGAATGGAGGGAAGCCCCGCGCCACAAGAGAAATGCTCCCGGAGCCTCGCAGGCTCCACCGAGAAGTCCCGGGTCCCAGGAGGGGGCCCAGATGAAGGGAAGCAGGGAGCAGCACTGGTCCAGAGAGCAGAGTTTCCTCCGCTGAGAGGAGACTGACGTAGAGAGAAACGGGGCTCCCGTAAGCTGCTGGGAGCCCCGGTGCCAAAGTGGATGTCCCGATCCTGAGCCCCGGTGAGTAGGGGCTTGGCCGAAGTGTGGTGGTGCCTTTCGAGGCTCAGTGTCGGTGCTTTGGGTGCTGAGCGGGCCCGCCGTTGCGGGCCGCTCCAACGCTTGGGGCAGTTTTCTTTGGTGCATGAAAGGGCCCCAGTGACTTGGGCCATACCGAGGCACATTGTCGGTGCCTGGGCGGTCCCGCCAGGGAGCGGGCCGCCTCAACGATGGGGGCATGTCTTTAGGGCCATGTGGGGGTCCAGAGGGCACAGAGGTGCCGGGCCCCCTTTTAGGAAAAATGCCGCAGCTGCGCCGCACCAGCGCGGGCAGCTGCAACATGAGGGGCATTTGGTTAAAGAGTCCCTGAGTGGAACCGGAGGCACAGAGGTGCCAGGCCTTCACGTGATTCCCAGCTGCCCAGCAAGTAGTGGGCAGCTGCAACGTTTAGGACAATAGTTATTTGGGGGCATTCTTGTATAAGATAGGAGTGAGGTACACTCCTTTGCCCCAGCGCAATTGCGCTTTTGGATATTGCTGCATTGGCAGCAGCCCGGACATTCTGGACACAGGGCATTTGAGCCCTAGAGAAGGCCGTTGGCCCGGAGGGTCAGGGATTATGTGGTGCTAGGAAATGTGATGCATTTACCCTGATTTACGCACCCTATGTTATACCTCTAGATGTGTTTTAAGATTGAGGTTGTTTGGCATATTATGGTTTATGCTAGTGATTTTATTATTACCTAATGCGTCTAGGTTGTGAGTTATTCTCTACTGTGATTTACGCCCCTAATGTGAGTTATACTTAGGAGGTTAGGGTCTAATGTGTTTAGACTGATGAGAGGATTGTATAATGTATTTATGCTGGTGAGGTTGGCGCAGAATGTGATTCGCGCCTAATGTGATGCTGTGCATAATGTGGTTTATGTTACAGGCTGATGCTAAGTACAGTGGTTACCAGTGATTACTGGTTGTACGTTTATGATGTGTTCTACATTTATTATAAGTGATACATATTCTAAGTTCGCTTTGTGCTGGTTCTGACAGTGGTCCAGTTGGCCCTGTCAGGTGTAAATAATCCCTTGTAAATATGACCTAGTGCCAGGTGGCACCATGTATATTATGTGAGTACTATTCTAATGTGTTATGATAATACAAAGGCTATTTTTGATATAACCTTGTGTGGAGTCCTTTTTGTGGTGTACCTAGTATGTTGTTGCTGTGGGTGTGTTGCGCAAACGCTTTACACATTGCCTCCGGGATAGGCCTGACTGCTCGTGCCAAGCTACCAAGGGGGTGAGCAGGGGTTATCTTGGGTGTGTAACTCCCTTGCCCTGACTAGAGTGGTGGTTTCTGCCTGGCTTTGGCGCAAGCCTTAGCCAACCAGAGATCCCATTTCTAACATGCGTGGATCCTCAAACTTTCACCCACCCTGCATTCCCCATAGTCTCCCGATAAAGATGGTATCCCGCGTAGGTAGGCCTAGTGCCCTCCACAGGAAATGGCATGGAACACAACATGGACACAACACATTTTTGCAATGAAAACTCACCCTTTTTTGCAATATGCCTAGCTGTGGATGTTGAACCCTATCTCAGCCGGGACCCAGGTTCACTTAGCAAAACTATACATTTTTTAAAACTAGACATCGAGACGAATCCAGGATGGGGGGACTTGTGTGGGTTTCTGCAGGTTCTGTTACCCAGAATCCCTTGCAAATCTCAAATTTTGAAAAAAAAAACATATTTTCCTCACTTTTCTGTGATAGAAACTTCTGCAAAATGCATGGATCCTCAAACTTTCACCCACCCTGCATTCCCCATAGTCTCCCGATAAAGATGGTATCCCACTTGTGTGGGTAGGCCTATTGCCGTCCACAGGAAATGGTATGGAACACAACATGGACACATCACATTTTTGCATTGAAAACTGACCCTTTTTTGCAATATGCCTAGCTGTGGATGTTCAGATCAGCCTTGACCTAGGTTAACCTAGGAAAACTATATATTTTTAAAAACTAGACATCAAGACGAATCCTGGATGGGGGGCTTGTTTGGTTTTCACCAGGTTCTGTTACCCCGAATCACTTGCAAACCTCAAAGTTTGAAAAAAAAACCCATTTTCCTCACATTTCTGTGATAGAAAATTTTGGAATCTGTGTGGATCCTCACACTTTAACCCACCCTGCATTCCCCATAGTCTCCTGATAAAGACGGTATCCCACTTGTGTGGGTAGGCCTAGTGCCCTCCACAGGAAATGGCACGGAAAACAACATGGACACATCACATTTTTGCAATGAAAACTGACCCTTTTTTGCAATATGCCTAGCTGTGGATGTTGAACCCTAGATCAGTCGGGACCTAGGTTAACCTAGCAAACCTATACATTTTTTAAAACTAGACATCGAGGGGAATACAGGATAGGGGGACTTGTGTGGTTTTCACAAGGTTCTGTTACCCAGAATCCCTTGCAAACCTCAGATTTTGAAAAAAAAACATTTTCATTACATTTCTGTGATAGAAACCTCTGGAATCTCCATTGATCCTCAAACTTTCACCCAAAAAGCATTCCCCATAGTCTCCAGATAAAGATGGTATCTCACTTGTGTGGGTAGGCCTAGTGCCCGCCACAGGATATGGCACGGAACACAACATGGACACATCACGTTTTTGCAATGAAAACTGACCCTTTTTTGCAATATGCCTAGCTGTGGATGTTGAACCGTAGCTCAGTCGGGACCTAGGTTAACCTAGCAAACCTATACATTTTTTAAAACTAGACATCGAGAGGAATACAGGATGGGGGACTTGTGTGGTTTTCACCAGGTTCTGTTACCCAGAATCCCTTGCAAACCTCAAATTTTGAAAAAATAAACACATTTTCCTCACATTTCTATAATAGAAACTTCTGGAATCTGATGTGGATCCTCAAACTTGCCCCCACCCTGCATTCCCCATAGTCTCCCGATAAAGATGGTATCCCACTTGTGTGGGTAGGTCTAGTGCCCTCCACAGGAAATAGCACGGAACACTACATGGACACATCACATTTTTGCAATGAAAACTGACCCTTTTTTGCAATATGCCTAGCTGTGGATGCTGAACGCTAGCTCAGCCGGGACCTAGGTTAACTTAGCAAAACTGTATTTTTTTTTTAAACTAGACATCGAGACGAATCCTGGATGGGGGAGTTGTGTGGTTTTCACGGGGTTCTGTTACCCAGAATCCCTTGCAAACCTCAAATTTTGAAGAAAAAACATTTTTTCCTCACATTTCTGTGATAGAAACTTCTGGAATCTGCGTGGATCCTCAAACTTTCACCCCCCCTTGTATTTCCCATAATCTCCCTATAAAGATGGTATCCCACTTGTATGGGTAGGCCTAGTACCCTCCACAGGAAATGGCATGGAACACAACATGGACACATCACATTTTTGCAAAGAAAACTGACCCTTTTTTGCAATATGCCTGGCTGTGGATGTTGAACCCTAGCTCAGCCGGGACCTAGGTTAACCTATAAATTTTTTAAAACTAGACAACGAGGGGAATACAGGATAGGGGGACTTGTGTGGTTTTCACCAGGTTCTGTTACCCAGAATCCCTTGCAAATCTCAAATTTAAAAAAAGCACATTTTCATCACATTTCTGTCATAGAAACCTCTGGAATCTCCATGGATCCTCAAACTTTCACCCAAAATGCATTCCCCATGGTCACCAGATAAAGATGGTATCTCACTTGTGTGGGTAGGCCTAGTGCCCGCCACAGGATATGGCACGGAACACTACATGGACACATCACATTTTTGCAATGAAAACTGACCCTTTTTTGCAATATGCCTAGCTGTGGATGCTGAACGCTAGCTCAGCCGGGACCTAGGTTAACTTAGCAAAACTATATATTTTTTTAAACTAGACATCGAGACGAATCCTGTATGGGGGAGTTGTGTGGTTTTCACGGGGTTCTGTTACCCAGAATCCCTTGCAAACCTCAAATTTTGAAGAAAAAAAAAATGTTCCTCACATTTCTGTGATAGAAACTTCTGGATTCTGTGTGGATCCTCAAAGTTTCACCCATCCTGCATTCCCCATAGTCTCCCTATAAAGATGGTATCCCACTTCTGTGGGTAGGCCTAGTGCCCTAGACAGGAAATGGCATGGAACACAACATGGACACATCACATTTTTTCAATGAAAACTGACCCTTTTTTGCAATATGCCTAGCTGTGGATGTTGAACCCTAGCTCAGCCGGGACCTAGGTTAACTTAGCAAAACTATAAATTTTTTAAAACTAGAAAATCGAGAGAAATCCAGTATGTGGGGATTTGTGTGGTTATCACCAGGTTCTGTTACCCAGAATCCCTTGCAAATCTCAAATAAAAAAAAAAAAAACATTTTCCTCACATTTCTGTAATAGAAACTTCTGCATTCTGTGTGGATCCTCAAAGTTTCACCCACTCTACATTCCCCATAGTCTCCCGATAAAGATGGTATCCCACTTGTGTGGGTAGGCCTAGTGCCCTAGACAGGAAATGGCATGGAACACAACATGGACACATCACATTTTTGCAATGAAAACTGACCCTTTTTGCAACATGCCTAGCTGTGGATGTTGAACCCTAGCTCAGCCGGGACCTAGGTTAACTGAGCAAAACTATACATTTTTTAAAACTAGACATCGAGACGAATCCAGGATGGGTGGACTTATGTGGTTTTCACCAGGTTCTATTACCCAGACTCCCTCTCAAAGTTTGAGAAAAACAAATTTTCCTCAAATTTCTGTGATAGAAACTTCTGGAATCTGCGTGGATCCTCAAACTTTCACCCACCCTGCATTCCCCATAGTCTCCCGATAAAGATGGTATCCCGCGTAGGTAGGCCTAGTGCCCTCCACAGGAAATGGCACGGAACACAACATGGACACAACACATTTTTGCAATGAAAACTCACCCTTTTTTGCAATATGCCTAGCTGTGGATGTTGAACCCTATCTCAGCCGGGACCCAGGTTCACTTTGCAAAACTATACATTTTTTAAAACTAGACATCGAGACGAATCCAGGATGGGGGGACTTGTGTGGGTTTCTGCAGGTTCTGTTACCCAGAATCCCTTGCAAATCTCAAATTTTGAAGAATAAAACATATTTTCCTCACTTTTCTGTGATAGAAACTTCTGCAAAATGCATGGATCCTCAAACTTTCACCCACCCTGTATTCCCCATAGTCTCCCGATAAAGATGGTATCCCACTTGTGTGGGTAGGTCTATTGCCGTCCACAGGAAATGGTACGGAACACAACATGGACACATCACATTTTTGCATTGAAAACTGACCCTTTTTTGCAATATGCCTAGCTGTGGATGTTCAGATCAGCCTGGACCTAGGTTAACCTAGGAAAACTATATATTTTTAAAAACTAGACATCGAGACGAATCCTGGATGGAGGGCTTGTTTGGTTTTCACCATGTTCTGTTACCCCGAATCACTTGCAAACCTCAAAGTTTGAAAAAAAAACACATTTTCCTCACATTTCTGTGATAGAAAATTCTGGAATCTGTGTGGATCCTCACACTTTAACCCACCCTGCATTCCCCATAGTCTCCTGATAAAGACGGTATCCCACTTGTGTGGGTAGGCCTAGTGCCCTCCACAGGAAATGGCACGGAACACAACATGGACACATCACATTTTTGCAATGAAAACTGACCCTTTTTTGCAACATGCCTAGCTGTGGATGTTGAACCCTAGCTCAGCCGGGACCTAGGTTAACTGAGCAAAACTATACATTTTTTAAAACTAGACATCGAGACGAATCCAGGATCGGCGGACTTATGTGGTTTTCACCAGGTTCTATTACCCAGAATCCCTCTCAAATTTTGAGAAAAAAACACATTTTCCTCACATTTCTGTGATAGAAAATTCTGGAATCTGTGTGGATCCTCACACTTTAACCCACCCTGCATTCCCCATAGTCTCCTGATAAAGATGGTATCCCACTTGTGTGGGTAGGCCTACTGCCCTCCACAGGAAATGGCACGGAACACAACATGGACACATCACATTTTTGCAATGAAAACTGACCCTTTTTTGCAATATGCCTAGCTGTGGATGTTGAACCCTAGATCAGTCGAGACCTAGGTTAACCTAGTGAACCTATACATTTTTTAAAACTAGACATCGAGGGGAATACAGGATAGGGGGACTTGTGTGGTTTTCACAAGGTTCTGTTACCCAGAATCCCTTGCAAACCTCAAATTTTGAAAAAAAACATTTTCATCACATTTCTGTGATAGAAACCTCTGGAATCTCCATTGATCCTCAAACTTTCACCCAAAAGCATTCCCCATAGTCTCCAGATAAATATGGTATCTCACTTGTGTGGGTAGGCCTAGTGCCCGCCACAGGATATGGCACGGAACACAACATGGTCACATCACATTTTTGCAATGAAAACTGACCCTTTTTGCAATATGCCTAGCTGTGGATGTTGAACCCTAGCTCAGTCGGGACCTAGGTTAACCTAGCAAACCTATACATTTTTTAAAACTAGACATTGAGGGGAATACAGGATAGGGGGACTTGTGTGGTTTTCACAAGGTTCTGTTACCCAGAATCCCTTGCAAACCTCAAATTTTGAAAAAATAAACACATTTTCCTCACATTTCTATAATAGAAACTTCTGGAATCTGATGTGGATCCTCAAACTTTCCCCCACACTGCATTCCCCATAGTCTCCCGATAAAGATGGTATCCCACTTGTGTGGGTAGGTCTAGTGCCCTCCACAGGAAATGGCACGGAACACTACATGGACACATCACATTTTTGCAATGAAAACTGACCCTTTTTTGGAATATGCCTAGCTGTGGATGCTGAACGCTAGCTCAGCCGGGACCTAGGTTAACTTAGCAAAACTATAATTTTTTTTAAACTAGACATCGAGACGAATCCTGGATGGGGGAGTTGTGTGGTTTTCACGGGGTTCTGTTACCCAGAATCCCTTGCAAACCTCAAATTTTGAAGAAAGAAATATTTTTCCTCACATTTCTGTGATAGAAACTTCTGGAATCTGCGTGGATCCTCAAGCTTTCACCCCCTTGCATTCCCCATAATCTCCCTATAAAGATGGTATCCCACTTGTGTGGGTAGGCCTAGTGCCCTCCACAGGAAATGGCATGGAACACAACATGGACACATCACATTTTTGCAAAGAAAACTGACCCTTTTTTGCAATATGCCTAGCTGTGGATGTTGAACCCTAGCTCAGCCGGGACCTAGGTTAACCTATAAATTTTTAAAACTAGACAACGAGGGGAATACAGGATAGGGGGACTTGTGTGGTTTTTACCAGGTTCTGTTACCCAGAATCCCTTGCAAATCTCAAATTTTAAAAAGCACATTTTCATCACATTTCTGTCATAGAAACCTCTGGAATCTCCATGGATCCTCAAACTTTCACCCAAAATGCATTCCCAATGGTCACCAGATAAAGATGGTATCTCACTTGTGTGGGTAGGCCTAGTGCCCGCCACAGGATATGGCACGGAACACTACATGGACACATCACATTTTTGCAATGAAAACTGACCCTTTTTTGCAATATGCCTAGCTGTGGATGCTGAACGCTAGCTCAGCCGGGACCTAGGTTAACTTAGCAAAACTATATATTTTTTAAACTAGACATCGAGAACGAATCCTGTATGGGGAGTTGTGTGGTTTTCACGGGTTCTGTTACCCAGAATCCCTTGCAAACCTCAAATTTTGAAGAAAAAAAAATGTTCCTCACATTTCTGTGATAGAAACTTCTGGATTCTGTGTGGATCCTCAAAGTTTCACCCATCCTGCATTCCCCATAGTCTCCCTATAAAGATGGTATCCCACTTCTGTGGGTAGGCCTAGTGCCCTAGACAGGAAATGGCATGGAACACAACATGGACACATCACATTTTTTCAATGAAAACTGACCCTTTTTTGCAATATGCCTAGCTGTGGATGTTGAACCCTAGCTCAGCCGGGACCTAGGTTAACTTAGCAAAACTATAAATTTTTAAAACTAGAAAATCGAGAGAAATCCAGTATGTGGGGATTTGTGTGGTTATCACCAGGTTCTGTTACCCAGAATCCCTTGCAAATCTCAAATAAAAAAAAAAAAAACATTTTCCTCACATTTCTGTAATAGAAACTTCTGCATTCTGTGTGGATCCTCAAAGTTTCACCCACTCTACATTCCCCATAGTCTCCCGATAAAGATGGTATCCCACTTGTGTGGGTAGGCCTAGTGCCCTAGACAGGAAATGGCATGGAACACAACATGGACACATCACATTTTTGCAATGAAAACTGACCCTTTTTGCAACATGCCTAGCTGTGGATGTTGAACCCTAGCTCAGCCGGGACCTAGGTTAACTGAGCAAAACTATACATTTTTTAAAACTAGACATCGAGACGAATCCAGGATGGGTGGACTTATGTGGTTTTCACCAGGTTCTATTACCCAGACTCCCTCTCAAAGTTTGAGAAAAAAACAAATTTTCCTCAAATTTCTGTGATAGAAACTTCTGGAATCTGCGTGGATCCTCAAACTTTCACCCACCCTGCATTCCCCATAGTCTCCCGATAAAGATGGTATCCCGCGTAGGTAGGCCTAGTGCCCTCCACAGGAAATGGCACGGAACACAACATGGACACAACACATTTTTGCAATGAAAACTCACCCTTTTTGCAATATGCCTAGCTGTGGATGTTGAACCCTATCTCAGCCGGGACCCAGGTTCACTTTGCAAAACTATACATTTTTTAAAACTAGACATCGAGACGAATCCAGGATGGGGGGACTTGTGTGGTTTCTGCAGGTTCTGTTACCCAGAATCCCTTGCAAATCTCAAATTTTGAAGAATAAAACATATTTTCCTCACTTTTCTGTGATAGAAACTTCTGCAAAATGCATGGATCCTCAAACTTTCACCCACCCTGTATTCCCCATAGTCTCCCGATAAAGATGGTATCCCACTTGTGTGGGTAGGTCTATTGCCGTCCACAGGAAATGGTACGGAACACAACATGGACACATCACATTTTTGCATTGAAAACTGACCCTTTTTTGCAATATGCCTAGCTGTGGATGTTCAGATCAGCCTGGACCTAGGTTAACCTAGGAAAACTATATATTTTTAAAAACTAGACATCGAGACGAATCCTGGATGGAGGGCTTGTTTGGTTTTCACCATGTTCTGTTACCCCGAATCACTTGCAAACCTCAAAGTTTGAAAAAAACACATTTTCCTCACATTTCTGTGATAGAAAATTCTGGAATCTGTGTGGATCCTCACACTTTAACCCACCCTGCATTCCCCATAGTCTCCTGATAAAGACGGTATCCCACTTGTGGTGGTAGGCCTACTGCCCTCCACAGGAAATGGCACGGAACACAACATGGACACATCACATTTTTGCAATGAAAACTGACCTTTTTTGCAACATGCCAGCTGTGGATGTTGAACCCTAGCTCAGCCGGGACCTAGGTTAACTGAGCAAAACTATACATTTTTAAAACTAGACATCGAGACGAATCCAGGATCGGCGGACTTATGTGGTTTTCACCAGGTTCTATTACCCAGAATCCCTCTCAAATTTTGAGAAAAAACACATTTTCCTCACATTTCTGTGATAGAAAATTCTGGAATCTGTGTGGATCCTCACACTTTAACCCACCCTGCATTCCCCATAGTCTCCTGATAAAGATGGTATCCCACTTGTGTGGGTAGGCCTACTGCCCTCCACAGGAAATGGCACGGAACACAACATGGACACATCACATTTTTGCAATGAAAACTGACCCTTTTTGCAATATGCCTAGCTGTGGATGTTGAACCCTAGATCAGTCGAGACCTAGGTTAACCTAGTGAACCTATACATTTTTAAAACTAGACATCGAGGGGAATACAGGATAGGGGGACTTGTGTGGTTTTCACAAGGTTCTGTTACCCAGAATCCCTTGCAAACCTCAAATTTTGAAAAAAAACATTTTCATCACATTTCTGTGATAGAAACCTCTGGAATCTCCATTGATCCTCAAACTTTCACCCAAAAAGCATTCCCCATAGTCTCCAGATAAATATGGTATCTCACTTGTGTGGGTAGGCCTAGTGCCCGCCACAGGATATGGCACGGAACACAACATGGTCACATCACATTTTTGCAATGAAAACTGACCCTTTTTGCAATATGCCTAGCTGTGGATGTTGAACCCTAGCTCAGTCGGGACCTAGGTTAACCTAGCAAACCTATACATTTTTTAAAACTAGACATTGAGGGGAATACAGGATAGGGGGACTTGTGTGGTTTTCACAAGGTTCTGTTACCCAGAATCCCTTGCAAACCTCAAATTTTGAAAAAATAAACACATTTTCCTCACATTTCTATAATAGAAACTTCTGGAATCTGATGTGGATCCTCAAACTTTCCCCCACACTGCATTCCCCATAGTCTCCCGATAAAGATGGTATCCCACTTGTGTGGGTAGGTCTAGTGCCCTCCACAGGAAATGGCACGGAACACTACATGGACACATCACATTTTTGCAATGAAAACTGACCCTTTTTTGGAATATGCCTAGCTGTGGATGCTGAACGCTAGCTCAGCCGGGACCTAGGTTAACTTAGCAAAACTATAATTTTTTTAAACTAGACATCGAGACGAATCCTGGATGGGGAGTTGTGTGGTTTTCACGGGGTTCTGTTACCCAGAATCCCTTGCAAACCTCAAATTTTGAAGAAAGAAATATTTTTCCTCACATTTCTGTGATAGAAACTTCTGGAATCTGCGTGGATCCTCAAGCTTTCACCCCCTTGCATTCCCCATAATCTCCCTATAAAGATGGTATCCCACTTGTGTGGGTAGGCCTAGTGCCCTCCACAGGAAATGGCATGGAACACAACATGGACACATCACATTTTTGCAAAGAAAACTGACCCTTTTTTGCAATATGCCTAGCTGTGGATGTTGAACCCTAGCTCAGCCGGGACCTAGGTTAACCTATAAATTTTTAAAACTAGACAACGAGGGGAATACAGGATAGGGGGACTTGTGTGGTTTTTACCAGGTTCTGTTACCCAGAATCCCTTGCAAATCTCAAATTTTAAAAAAGCACATTTTCATCACATTTCTGTCATAGAAACCTCTGGAATCTCCATGGATCCTCAAACTTTCACCCAAAATGCATTCCCAATGGTCACCAGATAAAGATGGTATCTCACTTATGTGGGTAGGCCTAGTGCTCGCCACAGGATATGGCAAGGAACACAACATGGACACATCAGATTTTTGCAATGAAAACTGACCCTTTTTTGCAATATGCCTAGCTGTGGATGCTGAACCCTAGCTCAGCCGGTACCTAGGTTAACTTAGCAAAACTATAAATTTTTTAAAACTAGACATCGAGACGAATCCTGCATGGGGGAGTTGTGTGGTTGTCACCGGGTTCTGTTACCCAGAATCCCTTGCAAACCTCAAATTTTGAAGAAAAAAAATCATTTCCTCACAATTCTGTGATAGAAACTTCTGGATTCTGTGTGGATCCTCAAAGTTTCACCCACCCTGCATTCCCCATAGTCTCCTGATAAAGATGGTATCCTACTTGTGTGGGTAGGCCTAGTGCCCTCGACAGAAAATGGCATGGAACACAACATGGACACATCACATTTTTACAATGAAGACTGACCCTTTTTTGCAATATGCCTAGCTGTGGATGTTGAACCCTAGCTCAGCCGGGACCTAGGTTAACTTAGCAAAACTATACATTTTTTAAAACTAGAAATCGAGAGAAAACCAGTATGGGGGGATTTGTGTGGTTATCACCATGTTCTGTTACCCAGAATCCCTTGCAAATCTCAAATTTTGAAAACCCCCCACATTTTCCTCACATTTCTGTAATAGAAACTTCTGGATTCTGTGTGGATCCTCAAAGTTTCACCCACCCTACATTCCCCATAGTCTCTCGATAAAGATGGTATCCCACTTGTGTGGGTAGGCCTAGTGCCCTAGACAGGAAATGGCACGGAACACAACATGGACACATCACATGTTTGCAATGAAAACTGACCCTTTTTTGCAATATGCCTAGCTGTGGATGTTGAACCCTAGCTCAGCCGGGACCTAGGTTAACTGAGCAAAACTATACATTTTTTAATACTAGACATCGAGACGAATCCAGGATGGGCGGACTTATGTGGTTTTCACCAGGTTCTATTACCCAGAATCCCTCTCACATTTTGAGAAAAAAACACATTTTCCTCAAATTTCTGTGATAGAAACTTCTGGAATCTGCGTAGATCCTCAAACTTTCACCCACCCTGCATTCCCCATAGTCTCCCGATAAAGATGGTATCCCGCGTAGGTAGGCCTAGTGCCCTCCACAGGAAATGGCACGGAACACAACATGGACACATCACATTTTTGCAATGAAACTCACCCTTTTTTGCGATATGCCTAGCTGTGGATGTTGAACCCTATCTCAGCTGGGACCCAGGTTCACTTAGCAAAACTATACATTTTTTAAAACTAGACATCGAGACGAATCCAGGAGGGGGGACTTGTGTGGGTTTCTGCAGGTTCTGTTACCCAGAATCCCTTGCAAATCTCAAATTTTGAAAAAAAAAACCATATTTTCCTCACTTTTCTGTGATAGAAACTTCTGCAAAATGCATGGATCCTCAAACTTTCACCCACCCTGCATTCCCCATCATCTCCCGATAAAGATGGTATCCCACTTGTGTGGGTAGGCCTATTGCCGTCCACAGGAAATGGTACGGAACACAACATGGACACATCACATTTTTGCATTGAAAACTGACCCTTTTTGCAATATAGCTGTAGATGTTGAACCCTAGCTCAGCCGGGACCTAGGTTAACCTAGCAAACCTATACATTTTTTAAAACTAGACATCAAGGGGAATACAGGATATGGGGACTTGTGTGGTTTTCTTTGTGTTTCAATTTTTTATTGAAATTTATATATAAAAAAATAAATTATACATATATTATAATAACTGTATGCATTATCATACAATAAGTATATAAGAGAATTATTAAATATAAGCATATAGTAAAACTTTCTGAATAATTAATCATATTATATAATTTAATAAATATATAAACATATAAATGCAAAGACAAATATTTGGATTTATATTGAAGCCATAAAAGATGGAATTAAGGGAAGGGGGGAAGAGAGAGGTAAGGAAAAAGGGATCACAAAAGAAAGCGATAAGTGAAAAATGTACAAATATGAAGCATAATGCAATATGAGTATGTTCCAAGGGAAAAGACACTCTAGGAAAGCAATGCGAATAGATAAAAGATGAATATAAGGGTTAAGTAATTTCATTTGATGTACCTAAATATAAATGTATGAGAGGACATTCTAAGTGATAGATAACATAAGGTAAGATAAGATACGTATAAATACTTACCATAACATAAAGTAATTATGCTGGTTCAAAGAAAGAGAAAAGTAATATTCTTTGATATAGACAAAATTAAATAAATTACATTATGCTACAAATATATGAATGTTACGGAGCCAAGGGAGATGAAGTAGGAAAAGGAATTATGAGATAAGAATAGAAAAGGACAATGACATGGATAATATAGAGAAATGTGCAAACAATAAATGAAAACAATAGGTATATTGTGCAGAATGAAAGCGTAAGCAGAGAAACACACATGTATAAATATATATATTAAAAGATACAGAATTACATGTAAATGCTCTGGTGAGTAGCTATAAAAAAACAACAACCAGTAGTAGATAAATATAATATGTATTAAGATTTATAACCATCAATAATGAATAATGAGTGAGAAGAAGAGGAAATAGAAATTAAATTACTGCGTAGAAGGGTCATTAAAGTTAGCATCGGTATTTGAAGCTAGAAAAAGTGACCATACTCGAAGAAAGAGATCAGTTGATCCTGTATGTTGTATATAATACGTTCATAGGAAGCTGTTTGGATCATGGCCACCATCCATGTTTCTTGTGATGGTGGTTGAGGCGATTTCCATTGTCGTAATATACACATTTTGGATGTAGCTAAGGCTGTGTGTAAAAGTCGGGCTTGTGGTTTAGAAAGTGGTTGTGATTGACGTGTATCATGCAGAAGAATGGTAGCATGCGAAAGTGGAATTTGTAGAGGCATCGTGGAACGTAAGGTTTTACCTTTATAGTTCCAAAAGGGTTGGATCACTGGACATCCACAGATGATATGAGAAATGTTACAAGACGTACTATCACATCTCCAGCAATTAGAATGGGGAAGCAAGCCAGCTTTATGCAGTTTTGTTGGTGACCAGTGCCAATCATGTAAAATCTTGACTAAGCAAAATTTCAATCGTGCTTCACGTGCACCCTTATTGAGATTACTAAGAATGTCAGACCATTCATCATCGGTATAAGAGACCGATAATGAGGTTTGCCATTTAATACGTAAAGTTTGCGATAAGGGTTGAGATAAAGGATGCGAAGTGAGAGTTTGATAGAAGCCAGATATAGCTCCTTTCATCTTACCCCAAGCGTGGAGATATGTCACAATTGGTGAGTCGGGCAAGAGCCATGGTGGAGGTCCTAGACTTCTCCGTAAGGATTGTCGTAACTGGTTGTATTTTGAAAGTTGTATATCAGGCAAATGAAATTCTTCCTGCAGTTGGACAAATGATTTAATATCACTGTTTGAAAAAAGTTGGTCTAGGGTGGAAACACCTGCTGTTTCCCAAATGGGCCAAAATATAGATTTTCTATTAATACGAATTGCAGAATTATTCCATAATGGTGCTTTCCTATGGAGACGAGGATGTGAGCCCAGTAAGCAGTGTGCCCTTTGCCAAGCAGCGCGCATAGCCGACAAAATAGGATTAGTGGAGTCTCGGGGACGAGATTCAGAGCCGTAAAAAACAGAAGGACCTGCTTTTGTAAATGAAAGGTAGTGTTCAAGATGTACCCACTGTGGCGCATCCGATGAATGTGAAAGCATATATGACATTTGAGAAAGCTGTAATGCCAAAGCATAATGCTCCACTGAGGGTAGACCTATTCCTCCATAGGAGCGATGAGCCTTTAGTTTTGAAGCTGAGAGACGGGGTTTGGCAGAGTTCCATATAAAAGATTTTATCTTAGAATCAATTGAACGTAACGTGGTTAAAGGAACCTGAATAGGGAGCATGCCGAAGACATAAAGAAAACGAGAGAGAGTAACCATTTTCACAGCTTGAACCCTGCCCCACATTGAGAGACCCAGTGCCTTCCATTTTTCAAAATCCCTTCACATTTGAGCAATGAGGGGATTGAGATTATCTGTAACTATGCCCTCTAGACCTTTGTTCACTAGTATGCCCAAATATTTGAGATGAGAAGATTTCCATTGAAAGGGAAAACCTTGAATGGCCGCTATTGTGGTCCCGTTCGAGATGGGCAGCGCTCGCTTTTGTTCCAATTAATTTTGTACCCAGAAAGGGAGGAGAAGTCATCTATTATTTTTAATACAGATGGTAAAGAGGTGGAGAGATCTGTGATTGTGAGAAGAATATCATCTGCGTAGAGATAAATTTTGGATTCACCTGTCGGAAGAGAAATGCCCTTAATATAAGTAGATTGTCTTAAGGAGGCAGCTAATGGTTCCATGGCTAGAAGAAAGAGTAACGGGGAGAGGGGGCAACCCTGACGAGTACCTTGATTGATAGAGAATGGATCTGAGATAAAGCCCCCACAATTTACCTGTGCCGAAGGATTTTTGTACAACAAGCGTATTTTGTTTATGAATTGATCTCCCAGGCCGAATTTTTGTAACACCCTAAAAAGATAATCCCATTCAATCCGATCAAACGCCTTTTCCGCATCAAGCGATAAGGCCAAAGCATCATCAGGAAGATTCTTGGCATACCATATTGTGTGGGCAAGAGTGCGAAGATGGTTCCTAGAAGAACGCCCCAGAACAAATCCAACTTGGGTACAGTGTATGAGAGATGGGATAACCTTACGCAAGCGAGAGGCCAGAATGCTAGCTAGGATTTTGATGTCGCAATTCAATAAAGATATGGGACGATAGCTGCTACATAATAAAGGATCTTTACCAGGTGTAGGTAACACTGCAATAATAGCTTTATTAGATATAAGGCCCAAGGAGGCCTCACGCTCTGCCTCTTGGAATGCGAGTAAAAGAGAGACAAGCACATCCACTCCTGCCCAACGATAAAACTCTGCAGGAAAGCCATCTTCTCCTGGGGCCTTATGATATGGCAAGCCAGCAATTGCTCGCGATATTTCTTCACTGGTAATCTCACCTTCCAATAAGATTCTACCTTCATCTGACAAACAGGGTAAGTTTACATTTGTAAGGAAAGAATCCAATTTGTCAGTGTCAAATTGAGTTTCAGCAGTGTAAAGAGACTGATAATACTGGGCAAATTTGTTAACAATATCTTGGGGTTTAGTTAGAGTAACACCATTCATTGACTTAATGGCCGGTATAGCCATAGCTGCTTGCTGCTGACGTAGCTGGGCTGCTAATAATCTTCCCGCTTTTTCCCCCTGCTCATAATGTCTCCCTTTCATTCTATGTAGGGCGTATTCTGCCTTAGAAGTAAAAAGGTTATTTAAAGCCATACGAGCTTTTTCCAATGACTTACGATGTGGTATCATTGGATTAAGTGTATATAATCTAGCGTAAGACACAATATCTTGCTCCAATTCTTTTTGCCTTTTAGCATTTTGTTTATTAAACTGAGCTGCATCTCTCATAAGCTGCCCATGGATAGTGGCTTTTGCCGTCGCCCAGAGAGTTCTGTTGGAGTCAACGGACCCTTGATTGACTAACATAAAGTCTTGAAAATGGGATTGTAATAAAATGTTGTTTTTGGGTGTCCTATAATGTTGAATGTTTAGACGCCAGGGTTTGCGACCTGGTTTAGATAAACCAGTTTGTAAGGAAAGTAGAACAGGAGAATGGTCAGAGATCGCTGCCTCCAGTATCTGAGAGTCCTGTGTTATTTGAACTACATTTTGGGAGATTAAAAAGTAGTCCAAACGAGAGAGCGTGCCATGCGTAGGGGAAGTGAAGGTATAATCCTTATCCATCGGGTGAGAAAGTCGCCAATGGTCTACCAAACCATTATCTGCCACCACATCGTCCATTAGAGCCCTATCTGCCGCATTTGCCTTATCTAGAGGGCCTGTTTTGTCTAGGACTGGATCACTCACTAGGTTCCAATCTCCACCGATAAGAAACTGGGAAGCACCTATTTCAGTTAAAAGGCGGTTTAGTTGAAGAAGAAAAGATCGTTTAGCTCCCGTGGGAGCGTAAATGGAGCCAATGCATATGTGTGTTTCACCGATGTGAAGTTTCGCAAAGACATATCGTCCATCCGGATCTATCCAGGATTTCAAGACTGTCACTGGTAAGGATTTACGGATAAGAATCGCTACTCCACATTTGCGGGTTGGTGTCGCATCTGGGTCTGTTCTCTTCTGTATGCTGCTGTGTATAACCCGTCTCACCCAGTCTCTACGCAATTTTTCAGACTCTTTAGCATCAAGGTGGGTTTCTTGAAGGAGAGCTATATCCACATGCTTGGACTGTAAATAAGAGAGTGTCTTTTTTCTTTTAATATAATGTGTCAATCCATGAACATTCCAGGTTATTACTCGAAGATCTTGTGAAGTGGCCATGTCAGATAAGAATAGGAAAGAGAAAAAAAAAGGAAGGACTAGCGATAGAAATTTAATAAGGAAGCCAGAACGTGATGTAGTAAATTAAAAAATTGATATAATGTTGCTGTATATGTGAAAGAAGAGAAATAAGATACGAGAAAGAAGGAGGGAGAGGAAGAGAGAAGAGGGGAAAGAAAAAAGAGAAAAAGAAAAGAAAGGAGAAGTAAGAGGATAAAAGGGGACCTTGGACCGTAACAGAGATCAGGTAAATAATGAATTAATCAAATGGGTAATGCTATTTGATGATGGAAGAATATATGTGTAGAGATAGCTAGAGGTGTGTTCAACAGAAGGAATAGTATGTAGTGTAAATGACAAAGGGAAAGGTAGGGAGGAAAGAGTGCCAAATATAAAATGGCACAAGGGATCTCAGGACTTTTAACCACGGGTCTAAACACTAATGGACCGCCGCGACGAGGAGGGGCCCCATCAGGAGAGTGAAACAGTGGTTGACAAATATAAATCCAAAGATGTCTTTAAAATGTATATAATAACAGGTATTCTTACTATTAATAAGAAATATAACAATATATTGTAATACTGTAACATTAAAACCTATGGATGATCTCTTGAATTAAAGAGGATTAATATGCTTATAAATAAATAAATTATACATAGAGGTTAATAAAAACATTTTACAATAAGAGTAACTATTTGATTGAGAAATGGAATATTAACAATCTTAAAATGCATTAATTGATACAGAGAATATTGACCATATGTATGGGAAAGGGTAAAACAGTAAATTTGGTAATAAAAAACAGTATTACTAACAATACGTAGTCAATAAAAGAAAGAAAAAACCCACAAAAAAACAGTCTAGACCTATCATTAATTATAAGGCTCATGTATCGAATGATAGATGTAGAAGCAGGAGAATTATTATAATTCATATGAAGACGTAACATAGTAATATTAAAGAGC
Organism: Calotriton arnoldi; assembly: GCA_963921515.1. NCBI lineage: Eukaryota > Metazoa > Chordata > Amphibia > Caudata > Salamandridae > Calotriton > Calotriton arnoldi. The sequence continues at coordinate 300,885 of CAWUFW010007915.1, read as the reverse complement.
ATAACATTATAGTATAATTGCAAAACATATTGTTAAACCACTAGAGTATTGAATTGAAAATAAAGAAAGATAAAATAAGGAGAGAGGGAATTGTAACCCTGTAGATAATTAGGTAATATGTGAAAAATTAAAAGATTAGAATTATCAGCATGAAGAGCTGTAATAACCACAATCTTAGAGTGAATAAATAAGTACCAAGAATATCAATCAGATATGCGTAAAACAGTGAGAGGGATAGACCCAGTGTTTAAAGACAATATAATTAATATAATAGATGTGATGAAACAAAAAAAGAAAAAAGAGAGAGAAAAGAGGAAGAACAATAAAGAACAGTACAATAACTGTATTACTCAACAAACTGATGACGATATACCTTCTTTTCCCCATTTATATCATGAGTTCCTTAGGTTTGATCTAACACCTAAAAGAAAATGGGTGTGAAGACAAAGCTAAATCTGAACAAAAATATATTTAAACATTAAATCATCCACATTCTGCATCTAAAGTAGATTTTAATACTCATCTGTCCGCAGGCGAGATATCTTCTTCATTTCTTGTATGTTATGAGTTCATTAAGGATGGTTAGTCATTTAAAAGGATACAAGTGTGAGCATAGGTTAATTTTGATCAAAATTGCAGAGAGGTACTGAATCATCCACATTCTGCATCCGAAGTAGATTTTAATGGCGATCGGCATTTATCCCTATGCTGTTCCTTAGTGAAGGTGGATACAGTTTGAAGAGCAGCATTCTTGTCCTCATGACTACGAATAGACCTTTCAAAATCCCTGCCTCTCTGTCGAGGACTGCTGACATTACGTCGTGGATTGCTCGATGCCTGAGGAAAAGAACTATGATGTGATAGTTCTGGAGTGGATTGCTGAGTTTCCATTTGTTGCGGCTTCCAATTGTCTAAAAATATATGGAGGTCCTCAGGGTCATAGAAGTCTTTAGATACTCCATCCTTAGAAATTCGGAGACGAGCAGGATCAAATAGACCATATTTAATGTCTAGCTGACGTAATTGAGGTCTAAATGAAAGGAAGGCCTTGCATCTCTCGTTAGTGTCTCTGGAAAAATCAGCTGCAATACGAATTTCATACCCATTGTATGAGAATGGACCATGAGTACGTGCTGATATTAATATTTGCCTTGTCTGTTCATGCCTTAAAAAACAAGCGATGAGGGGACGTGAGTTTGTTGCAGATTCCTTGCATAATGGACCAATTCGATGTGCGCGCTGTATCTCCAGTGGAAGGTCAAAAGCAATGTCCATAATTTTTGGAAGGATATTTTGTAGAAATGTTCTAGCGTTTGAACCTTCGATCCTTTCTGGAAAACCGAGAAAGCGGACATTATCCCTCCTGCTTCGATCTTCCAAATCTATCATCTTACTTCGTAGAAATAAAAGCTCTTGATCTCTGTTTTGTATTGAGACTAGACGAGTTTCTACATTTATTAGCCTGTGATCAAGCTCCTCTGTCTTGGCGTGAAATCCTGCAATGTCTGCTCGTATTGTTTTAGTTTCTGCTGTTAATGAGGAAATATTTGAATCCATGCCTTCAAGTCTGCGACTGACCGCTGATATTTCTTGTAGGATGCGATCCATGGTTTGCCCTTGCATGGTGAGGTTAGTTTGTATAGAATTGTCTATTGTAGAGGAAGAGCTATTGGCATCTGTATTTTGTGACTGCTTAAGTATATCTGAGAAAAGAGGCTGTTTAGAGGATTTATTTCTATGTTTGGCAGTAGACAGTTTGATTTCTGCTAAATCTCTCAGAATCTCTCAGAAGTATCGCTTCGCAGTAGTTTAAAAAAAAACTAAGCAGGATATCAGGGCTAGCAGCAAACAAAGCACTCATCTGCTACAAAGCTGCCATGCTTTTGAATTCAGACCACACCGGGTCAAGAAAACAAATCTCACGTGCCAATGATGAAAATTGAGTGACGCGCAGGCGCAAATGCGTCAAAAAACAGATTTTCTCTGAAACAGCGCTTCGCATTAGCCAGAGCGAGATAGCAGGGTGCTCAAGTAAATATCAAACAAAGCACTCACCCACGGTAAAGCTGTTGTTTTTCAAAATTTCGGATTAAAGTGTGTCCTCAAAGCACCTCACAGCTGTCCGCAAATAAGCGTGTGTGGTGAGCAGACCGAGGCGCATGAGGAAAAGCCAAGAAGCTCAGGTGTGACCAATGGAACGTTGCGGGCGGGAAGCTGTGGCACTCCAGGCTCAAGTTTGTAGGCAGGCTGACAGGACCAGAGTTTCTCAGCACTTAAGTTAAAAATCAAGGCTTATTATATAAAGTTGCATACTGCACATTTATCCACAAAATTATCTCAAAGACAGTCTGGGCATTTGTTCAGTTAAACTGTGTGGTGAACAACACTACAGCTTAATTTCATAGGGCAGACTTCCCAGCAACACAAACTTCACCAAACCTTATTGTAATGTAGTTAAGGCTTAAGAGGGTACTTTTCCAAAACAGCGCATAAACTTCTCCAATGTCAATTATATTTCAGCTGGGATTGTTCATTTTGATGAAAGACGCCACCGTCTCTCTCACCAAGGAGCCTCTGTCGACATACCAGGCTCTTCACAGCGCAGAAGGGCAAGCTCTAGTATACAATGTTAGACTGTGCGGGTAAAGCCTTTGCTGAGTTTAAATACGTATTTCAGCACCACAAAACAGCCACATGTAACTCCTCAGAAGAATGCAGACTTCACATGAGTGACTACAGCTGGAGCCCCTCCCGCGCTTCTTGAGGTAATTATTTTAGAGAGCAAGCATATGAACTCCAAATGAACTTTACAGACCTTAACTGAAGTCAGCTGGAGCCGTGAGTCATAATGAAAGGCTCCGGTGCTTCTCTCTCAGACTCTGTATTTCAAGAGGCACGAATCCAGTCAGCTTATCTTCCTTCAGAATCACATTTCACATTCCACAGGGCACGAGCAGGGACAGCTGGCTTCTGACAGAGGCTGAAAAATTGGCGCCAAAAGTAAAAACAGCCACATATCCTCTGAAGGGATTAATGTAGTGTCCTATAAATCTCACCTCAGAGAGCGCAGTTATTTAGACTGTGTTGTCAGCAGAAATAAGCTTCAATACATGAATAGAGAGGCTGCCAGTGTCTCCGGGGCTCCTCTCAGCACAGGGCTCCGGTGTCAAGAATACGCAGTTTCCATTCCTCAGGAACCGAGTCACCCATGCTGAAGAAAACTGGCACATCTGCTCCTCATTGACTTTCTGACCTCCGTAATGCTGAAATTATGTCGAAGGTCTCGCATTTAATGGGCGCCAACTCCTTTTGAAGCCCCACTCGCAGCTGAGCTCACAGGTTAGGCGGCCATCTTCAGCTGTGGCCAGACCACGCCCGCCTACTTGTGTGGTTTTCACCAGGTTCTGTTAGCCAGAATCGCTTGCAAACCTAAAATTTTGAAAAAAAAACACTTTTTCCTCACATTTCTGTAATGGAAACTTCTGGAATCTGCATGGAAACTCAAACTTTCACCCACCCTGCATTCCCCATAGTCTCCCGATAAAGATGGTATCCCACTTGTATGGGTAGGCCTAGTGCCCTCCACAGGAAATGGCATGGAACACAACATGGACACATCACATTTTTGCAATGAAATCTGACCCTTTTTCGCAATATGCCTAGCTGTGGATGTTGAACCCTAGCTCAGCCGGGATCTAGGTTAACTTAGCAAAACTATAAATTTTTTAAAACTAGAAATCGAGACGAATGCAGGATGGGGGGAATTGTGTGGTTTTCAGCAGGTTCTGTTACCCAGAATCCCTTGCAAATCTCAAATTTGAGGAAAAAAACCACATTTCCTCACATTTCTGTGATAGAAACTTCTGGAATCTCCGAGGATCCTCAAACTTTCACACACCCTCCATTCCCCATAGTCTCCCGATAAAGATGGTATCCCACTTGTGTGGGTAGGCCTAGTGCCCTCGACAGGAAATGGCACGGAACACAACATGCCCACATCACATTTTTGCAATGAAAACTGACCCTTTTTTGCAACATGCCTAGCTGTGGATGTTGAACCCTAGCTCAGCCGGGACCTAGGTTAACTGAGCAAAACTATACATTTTTTAAAACTAGACATCGAGACGAATCCAGGATGGGCGGACTTATGTGGTTTTCACCAGGTTCTATTACCCAGAATCCCTCTCAAATTTTGAGAAAAAAACACTTTTTCCTCAAATTTCTGTGATAGAAACTTCAGGAATCTGCGTGGATCCTCAAACTTTCACCCACCCTGCATTCCCCATAGTCTCCCGATAAAGATGGTATCCCAATTGTGCGAGTAGGCCTTGTGCCCTCCACAGGAAATGGCATGGAACACAACAAGGACACATCACATTTTTGCAATGAAAACTGACCCTTTTTTACAATATGCCTAGCTGTGGATGTTGAACCCTAGCTCAGCCGGGACCTAGGTTAACCTAGCAAACCTATACATTTTTTAAAACTAGACATTGAGGGGAATACAGGATGTGGGGACTTGTGTGGTTTTCACCAGGTTCTGTTAGCCAGAATCCCTTGCAAACCTCAAATTTTGAAAAAAAAACAAATTTTACTCACATTTCTGTAATGGAAACTTCTGGAACCTGCGTGGATCCTCAAACTTTCACCCACCCTGCATTCCCCATAGTCTCCCGATAAAGATGGTATCCCACTTTTGTGGGTAGGCCTAGTGCCCTCCACAGGAAATTGCACGGAACACAACATCAACACATCACATTTTTGCAATGAAAACTGACCCTTTTTTGCAACATGCCTAGCTGTGGATGTTGAACCCTAGCTCAGCCGGGACCTAGGTTAACCTAGCAAAACTATACATTTTTTAAAACTAGACATCGAGACGAATCCTGGATGGGGGGACTTGTTTGGTTTTCACCAGGTTCTGTTACCCAGAATCACTTGCAAACCTCAAATTTTGAAAAAAAAACATTTTCATCACATTTCTGTGATAGAAACTTCTGGAATCTGTGTGGATCCTCAAACTTTCACCCACCCTGCATTCCCCATAGTCTCCGGATAAAGATGGTATCCCACTTGCGTAGGTAGGCCTAGTGCCCTCCACAGGAAATGGCACGGAACAGAACATGGACACATCACATTTTCGCAATGAAAACTGACCCTTTTTTGCAATATGCCTAGCTGTGGATGTTGAACACTAGATCAACCGGGACCTAGGTTAACCTAGCAAACCTATACATTTTTTAAAACTAGACATCGAGGGGAATACAGGATAGGGGGTCTTGTGTGGTTTTCACCAGGTTCTGTTACCCAGAATCACTTGCAAACCTCAAATTTTGAAAAAAAAACATTTTCCTCACATTTCTGTGATAGAAACTTCTGGAATCTGCGTGGATCCTCAAACTTTCACCCACCCTGCATTCCCAATAGTCTCCCGATAAAGATGGTATCCCGCGTAGGTAGGCCTAGTGCCCTCCACAGGAAATGGCACGCAACAGAACATGGACACATCACATTTTTGCATTGAAAACTGACCCTTTTTTGCAATATGCCTAGCTGTGGATGTTCAGATCAGCCTGGACCTAGGTTAACCTAGGAAAACTATATATTTTTAAAAACTAGACATCGAGACGAATCCTGGATGGGGGGGCTTGTTTGGTTTTCACCAGGTTCTGTTACCCCGAATCACTTGCAAACCTCAAAGTTTGAAAAAAAAACACATTTGCCTCACATTTCTGCGATAGAAAATTCTGGAATCTGTGTGGATCCTCACACTTTAACCCACCCTGCATTCCCCATAGTCTCCTGATAAAGACGGTATCCCACTTGTGTGGGTAGGCCTAGTGCCCTCCACAGGAAATGGCACGGAACACAACATGGACACATCACATTTTTGCAATGAAAACTGACCCTTTTTTGCAATATGCCTAGCTGTGGATGTTGAACCCTAGATCAGTCGGGACCTAGGTTAACCTAGCAAACCTATACATTTTTAAAAACTAGACATCGAGGGGAATACAGGATAGGGGGACTTGTGTGGTTTTCGCAAGGTTCTGTTACCCAGAATCCCTTGCAAACCTCAAATTTTGGGAAAAAAAACATTTTCATCACATTTCTGTGATAGAAACCTCTGGAATCTCCATTGATCCTCAAACTTTCACCCAAAAAGCATTCCCCATAGTCTCCAGATAAAGATGGTATCTCACTTGTGTGGGTAGGCCTAGTGCCCGCCACAGGATATGGCACGGAACACAACATGGTCAGATCACATTTTTGCAATGAAAACTGACCCTTTTTTGCAATATGCCTAGCTGTGGATGTTGAACCCTAGCTCAGTCGGGACCTAGGTTAACCTAGCAAACCTATACATTTTTTAAAACTAGATATCAAGAGGAATACAGGATAGGGGGACTTGTGTGGTTTTCCCCAGGTTCTGTTACCCAGAATCCCTTGCAAACCTCACATTTTGAAAACAAAAACACATTTTCCTCACATTTCTGTAATAGAAATTTCTGGAATCTGATGTGGATCCTCAAAGTTTCACCCACCCTGCATTCCCCATAGTCTCCCGATAAAGATGGTATCCCACTTGTGTGGGTAGTCCTAGTGCCCTTGACAAGAAATGGCACGGAACACAACATGGACACATCACATTTTTGCAATGAAAACTGACCCTTTTTTGCGATATGCCTAGCTGTGGATGTTGAACCCTAGCTCAGCCAGGACCTAGGTTAACTTAGGAAAACTATACATTTTTTAAAACTAGAAATCGAGACAAAACCAGTATGGGGGGATTTGTGTGGTTATCACCAGGTTCTGTTACCCAGAATCCCTTGCAAATCTCAAATTTTGAAAAAAAACCAAATTTTCCTCACATTTCTGTGATAGAAACTTCTGGAATCTGCGTGGATCCTCAAACTTTCACCCCCCTTGCATTCCCCATAATCTCCCTATAAAGATGGTATCCCACTTGTGTGGGTAGGCCTAGTGCCCTCCACAGGAAATGGCATGGAACACAACATGGACACATCACATTTTTGCAAAGAAAACTGACCCTTTTTGCAATATGCCTAGCTGTGGATGTTGAACCCTAGCTCAGCCGGGACCTAGGTTAACCTATACATTTTTTTAAACTAGACAACGAGGGGAATATAGGATAGGGGGACTTGTGTGGTTTTCACCAGGTTCTGTTACCCAGAATCCCTTGCAAATCTCAAATTTAAAAAAACACATTTTCATCACATTTCTGTCATAGAAACCTCTGGAATCTCCATGGATCCTCAAACTTTCACCCAAAATGCATTCCCCATGGTCTCCAGATAAAGATGGTATCTGACTTGTGTGGGTAGGCCTAGTGCCTGCCACAGGATATGGCAAGGAACACAACATGGACACATCACATTTTTGCAATGAAAACTGACCCTTTTTTGCATTATGCCTAGCTGTGGATGTTGAACCCTAGCTCAGCCGGGACCTAGGTTAACTTAGCAAAACTATAAAAAAAATTAAACTAGACATCGAGACAAATCCTGGATGGGGGAGTTGTGTGGTTTTCACTGGTTTCTGTTACCCAGAATCCCTTGCAAACCTCAACTTTTGGGAAAAAAACAAAAATTTCATCACAATTCTGTGATAAAAACTTCTGGATTCTGTGTGGATCCTCAAAGTTTCACCCACCCTGCATTCCCCATAGTCTCCCGATAAAGATGGTATCCCACTTGTGTGGGTAGGCCTAGTGCCCTCGACAGAAAATGGCATGGAACACAACATGGATACATCACATTTTTGCAATGAAAACTGACCCTTTTTTGCAATATGCCTAGCTGTGGATGTTGAACCCTAGCTCAGCTGGGACCTAGGTTAACTTAGCAAAACTATAAATTTTTTAAAACTAGAAATCGAGAGAAAACCAGTATGGGGGGATTTGTGTGGTTATCTCCAGGTTCTGTTACCCAGAATCCCTTGCAAATCTCAAATTTTGAAAAAAAACCACATTTTCCTCACATTTCTGTAATAGAAACTTCTGGATTCTGTGTGGATCCTCAAAGTTTCACCCACCCTACATTCCCCATAGTCTCCCGATAAAGATAGTATCCCACTTGTGTGGGTAGGCCTAGTGCTAGACAGGAAATGGCACGGAACACAACATAGACACATCACATTTTTGCAATGAAAACTGACCCTTTTTTGCAATATGCCTAGCTGTGGATGTTGAACCCTAGCTCAGCTGGGACCTAGGTTAACTTAGCAAAACTATACATTTTTTAAAACTAGAAATCGAGACGAATGCAGGATGGGGGGAATTGTGTGGTTTTCACCAGGTTCTGTTACCCAGAATCCCTTGCAAATCTCAATTTTTGGGAAAAAAACAAATTTTCCTCACATTTCTTTTTTTTGATAATCAATTTTTTATTGACATTTAAGAGAAACCACAACAACAATACCACGACAGCCAGTGTCAGCACAGTAGCTTGTGGAAGCATAGCAAGAGAAAAAAGCCACAAACCCACTTCCCCACTCGCTGTCCCAGGGGCCCCTATAAGTTTGTCCCCACACCCAAGACCACCACATTGGTTATGATATGAGGTTGAACCATTTACCCCAAATTTTTCGAAATAAATCAGGACAGCCTCGGGCCTCAAAGAGAGGTTCCTCTTGAGATCCCCACCAGTCTACCCCGTCTCCATATCCGCACTGTAGGGGGTTTGTTCTGAGACCATAGCGCTGCGATGTCCCTCTTGGCCACAGCCACCGCAGTGCCAAGGAGACGCTTGTCGGCTCGTGAGCCACCCAGGCCATCAAACACCCCCAGAAGCAGGTGCACCGGGTCATGGGGGATCTCCCACCCCAGGGCCAATGTGAGCTTCTGTTCCACCCCGTCCAGAATGCTGTAATGGCGGGACATTGCCAGGTCATGTGGCAAAAATCAGCGGGGGAGTGGTCGCAGCGTGCGCAGTTCGGGGTAGGCCGCAGTCGCGCCCTGTGCAGCCGTTCAGGGGTGAGATATGCCGTGTGTAGGTAATATATTTGCACCAGACGCAGCCAACCCTCCCAACGGGTGCGCAGTGAGTCCAGGGATGCGGGGCCGTTATTCACTAGGGAGAAGTACCCCCCTGTTGCCTAGGTTTCCCATCATCACTTGTGCCTCAAGCGGACTAAATTCAGGAAGGGAGGTGTGCACAGTGAGGGCGTGCCGTAGCTGTAGGTATCGGTAAAACTGGGAGGGGAGAAGGGAGTAGCGTTGTTGCAGATCTGTGAAGGTCCTGATGTGGTCCCCTGTCAGCATCCCGAGAGCAGTCCCCAGGTGGTCCCAGTGGTCAAAGTCCCGTAGGGAAGAAGTCTCCCGCAGCCAAGTTCCATGCCATAAGGGCGTATGTTGGGTAAGTTTCCGGCTCCATTTCGTGTGACGCAGGGCGGTGCGCCAGGCCAGGAAGACGGCCTTGGTAAGGGGGGGAAGGGTTTGGGGTATCGGAGCCCCATACAAGTACGCCTGGAGTTGTGGGAAATCCATCTTTTGGAGCTCAACTCGGTATGCTGGGTCGGACCAGCCGCCGGTAAACCAGTCGTGGACCACAATGAGCCTGGTGGCCAAGTAGTAGAGATGTAGATTAGTCACCCCCATACCGCCGTCATATGGAGGGATCCGGCAGTGAGCCAGCGCCATCCGTGGTTATCTGCCCCCCCACAAAAATCGGGTAAGTAGGCCATCGAGCTCTCGGAACCAGCTCCGTGGGAGGTGAAGGGTTATATTCTGGAGAATATAAAGAAAACGGGGAAGAACCATCATTTTAAAAAGGGCGCTACGGCCTAGGGGATTAAGAGGGAGAGACTGCCATCGTTTAAGGTCCGTCTTGGTCTTGTTGACCAAGGGCGTGAGATTAAGGGCCCACTCGAGCTCTGGGAGCAGGGTCACCCAGATCCCCAGGTACTTAAAGGACTGTCGCCGCAGGGGGATGGTGGATTGCCAATCGAAGCAGGATCGGGACGGGTGAAGAGGGACCAGCGTGGATTTTGCTGGGTTAAGGCGCAGGCCCGAGACCTATTCGAAGGCAAGGAGAACCTCCATGGTCCGTGGGCCGGAGACCTCCGGGTCCGCCAGGAAGAGAAGGACATCATCCGCGTAGAGGGCGATTTTGTCCACTCGAGAGGGGTCCCATTCCCACCCTCGGATGAGAGGGTCTCCCCGGACGAGCCGGGCCAGAGGCTCCATCGCCAAGGCGAACAGGAGCGGTGAGAGCGGGCAGCCTTGACGGGTACCCCTCCGGATGGGGAATGCCTCGGAGAGCGCTCCATTGACCAAGACCCGCGCCGTGGGGTTGGAATATAGGACATGGATGAAGCTCCTGAAGGGGGAACCAAATCCCATCAGCTCCAGGACCTCCTCCAGATAACGCCAGTCAACGGTATCAAATGCCTTGTCGAAATCTATGAGAAGCAGGGCCAAATACGGGGTAAGCGACTGGCGGTAGGCGAGAGCGAGGTGAAGGCGGCGTATGCAATGCCGAGTACTACGGGCGGGCATAAAACCACATTGGTCTGGGTGGACCAAGTCATGCAGATGGGGACGGAGGCGTTGCGCCAGAACCGTGGCGAAAATCTTTACCTCTGTATTGATGAGGGAGATGGGGCGATATTCCGCGCAGGCGAGAGAGGGCAGCTGCATCTTGGGGATCACCACTATGGTGGCCACATCTGTCTCTGCAGGGAAGGAGCCTGCGTCTACCACATGGCGGAACAGCTCCACCAAGTGCGGGACCAACAACTCCCGATATGCCGCATAATACTCCTGGGGATAGCCATCTGGGCCAGGTGTCTTACCAGAGTGCAGGAGAGTGATGGCCTTGTGCACCTCCTCCGGGGTGAGGGGGAGATCAAGCATCTCCGAGACTGCTCGGGGAAGGCTGGGCAGCCAAACAGAGGCCTTGGAAAGCAGATCGGCCACCTGGGCCTCCAAAGGCCGGGCCTCATAGAGACGGGCATAGTATTCCGCAAATGTCTGGGCTATGGCCCGGGAGGAGAGGTGATGGATACCAGCTCCGTCCTGGATCTCGGGGATGATACGATTGGCTCTGGGGTATGAAACGAGACTATGGAGGAGCTTCCAGTTCTTGTCCCCCATCCGTAAACGCGCGCCACTGAGGATCGCCAAAGCATTTTGGCGGATTCTAGGGATATATGGCAAATCTCCTCACGGAGGAGAGCGAGCTGTCGGGAGGAAGATGCATCATCGGGAATAGGGTGGGCTGCCTCCAACTGAGCCACCTGGGTCTCTAGCTGCAACAAGCGGGCATTCTGGGCTGCGTGTCGTGCATGGATCAGCCCCCGCGCTACGCCGCGCATCGTGGCCTTACCGGCTTCCCAGACTGTGCCCGGGGAGGGGACCGAGCCCACATTAGTGGCTAGGTAGTGCTCAAGTTCTCGCCTGAGGTGTTCCACAAAATCAGCGTCCTGCAAAAACCAGGCGTTCATCCGCCAGACCGTGCGGATGCCCTCAGTGGGTCGCCCGAGATGGAGAGAGACGGGAGAATGGTCGGAAATGCCGCGAGGAAGAATAGCCACTCCAGTCACACTTTGGCAATCGAGAGCAGGCAGCAGTAGTAGGTCTATGCGAGAATGGGTATGGTGTGCCGCAGAGGTATGGGTGTATTGGTTCAGTCGGGGTTCCATACCCTCCATACATCGCAGAGGCCCAGAGCAGCGGACCAGTCGGAGAGACGCTTAGCGGAAGCAAGGCGAGTCACTGAGGGAGTACCCGTTGAATCGCGCAGTGGCTGCAGAACAGCATTAAAGTCGCCCCCGACGACCGTCAAACCCTGGGAGAAAGCCGAAATCAGCGTCGTGAGGCGTTTGAGGGTTGTGGGTTGTATCGTGGGAGGAATGTACGTGCAGAGGAGATTTAGAGGGTACCCCTCAACCCTACCCGTAACGGCGATGGAGCATCCCTGGACATCAGTCTCCACCCCTGTCAGTTGGAAGGGAAAACCCCTGCGCATCAGTATGGCCACCCCCCGGGATCCCCGTGCGTAGCCAGAGTGCCAGACCCTGTCAAACCCATACCGGGCAAGAAAAGTGCAGTGAGTCCCCATAAGATGTGTCTCTTGCAGGAAGAGGATATCAGGCGTTTGGCGCTGGGCACTGCGGAGCACCGCTGTTCTTTTAATCCGGTCTAGGAGACCATTCACGTTCCACGATAGTACGTGGAGGGGTCTAGGAAGGATGGACATCAGGGCACTGGTAAAGGGGCCAAGGGGCCAGTGCCTCGGGGGGAGTAACCCCCCGGCACGTGGATAGAAGGACTGGATCCGGGAACCAGGAGTGATCCAGGGGCTGACTTAATGGTGGACGTGTGTACTGCGCTGATAGGTAAAATGGGGAGCATCGTCTCATCTCAGGGGAGACTCGAGAGTGAGGCCCATTTATTCCGAGAGAGCGCGAAGCGGGGCCAGTGGCATGTGTGCTGAAAAGGCTATACAAAACAAAAAACAGCGGCCCATAGGCGGCCAAAAACAAAAACCAATTGGGAGACAGCGGTCTACCCACCCTCCCTCGCCCCCCAACACCCCCCACCCTACACTTCCACAGGTGAAGCATCTGTCACCCTGAAAGAAAAACACCCTAAAACAACAGTAATCGGTCCAGAAGCTAAACTAAAACGGTTAGCAGGATGTGAACATAACGTAGATGGACCCCTCCATATAGTAGGATGTAAGATTCGTGACAATTGAAAATACATTTGGAACTGTTGTGCTGTCACTTAGAGCAGTTCGGAAAGACAATGTGTGGACCCCCATGTTCTGGGTCTCTGGGCTCAAGCTCCCTCGTAATCCACAGATCCTCGAAGAGCAGGGCTCCCTGACAAGTCCGAGTCCGATATGGCAGGGCGTGGAGTCTTGGAGGGGTCTGGGATGCGGCTCAGGTCTTTCACGGAGCCCCCTGGGCTGGAAGCAACCGATCTTGGGGATAGCTCCTGGGGGAGGGACCGGTGGGACACCGCATCCGGCGATCTGGAGACCCCATCGCGGCGGTCTCCCTGCCTACGGGACCTGGTGCGGCGCCGTTAAGGCTTGGGCATGTCTCAGCGGGGTCGTGTTTGTTCTCGCTGCGGTGGGGAGGAGACCCGTGGGCCCCGGAGGGGACGTTCTTCCGTAAGCCAGGTCCAGGCCGCCTGGGGGGTTTCAAAGAAGAGTGCTTTGTCCTGGAACACCACTCTGAGCCGGGCCGGGAAAAGGAGACCATAGCGAAGGCCCAGGTTGCGGAGCTTCTGCTTGACCTCATCATAAGTTCGACGTTGGGCCTGCACCTCCCTAGTGTAGTCCGGGAAAACCATGATCTTGCTGTTTTGAAACGCCAATGGGCCTTGCGCTCTAGCCGCTCGGAGGATAGCATCCCGGTCTCGGAAGCTGAGGACCCTCAGGATGATGGGCCGGGCTGGAGCCCCAGGGGGAGGGCGAGGACCCAGGGAACGATGGGCGCGTTCAACCGTGAACCAAGGGGAAAGGGAGTCCTTGGGCATCCAGGAGCGGACCCAGGTCTCCACAAACGTGTCCGCGTGGCCCTGCTCCATCCCTTCGGGAAATCCAATGAGGCGTAGGTTGTTTCTCCTCGACCTGTTCTCCGTGTCTTCGGCCCGACGGTGGAGCTCCAAGGTCTGGGTCTGGAGGTGGGCCACCTGAGTCTTAAGTTGGCTTATGTCGTCCTCGGCCGTGGAGACGCGTGACTCCGTCTCTGTAATTCGTGCCGTTGCGTTGCGCAGGTCTTGGCGAATGAGGGCCACGTCCACCCTCACTTCGCCTATCTTAGCTTCAACTGAGGCCTGTGATGCGCCAATCGCCTGGAGGATGGTGGAGAGATCCCCCCCACGGGGGCAGGAGGACCGGGCGTTCCTCCTTCAGGGCCCCGATCGGTCGTAGTATATTGGCCCATTGTTGTTTGGGTTAGAGGACCAGGGGTCTGCATGGTGCGGTTCCTACCCATCGCCACCGGGGATGAGGTCCGGTTTCCGTGCGGACAGAGGGGGGGAAAAGGGGGGTCAACAGTCTCAGCAAGGATGGGGGGGAAAGAGGGCCCCTCGCACCCAGACCATCAGTACTCGGGCCCGGGCGCCCAGGCCAGGTCCCCCCGCCCCCGCAGACCCCCGGGCAACTCAACGACTCGCCAAGGCCCCGGATCCAGCGCCGTGGGCGGCGGCGGGGCACACCTCCTCACAGTCCAAAAGAAGGGCCGGGAGGAAGGGGGTAGGTCGGCCACCCCCAGAGGATGAACTACAGGGGTGCAGGTAGGTCCAGGACGAGGGCGGGGGCCAGAGAGGGCCCGGCAGTGAGCCCGGTGGTACGTTCCGCACTAGGTAGCCATGGAGGCCGGCAGGGAGTCCCCGCCCGCTAGGAGGGCCCCAGTCCGCCGAAGAAGGGCCCCAGCAGGAGAGAGGGGGCCATCCCGGGGCCCCCCGCCAATGGGGAGTCGGGTCCGGCAGGGACGGTGTATGCAGGTGGGCTCCTCACGCCGCCACCCGACAATGGTGGCCGGGGTCGGTGGTGCCGGAGGGGCCCCCCCCGGGCAGCAGCACGGCCCAGTGCAGGGCAGCAAGGAGCGAGGAGGGGGCCTCCACAGCATCCACGCTGCCCCCCACGCCACCCCCAAGGATCACCCCACTCACCGCCGGTCCGCAGGGATTCACGCAGCCCCAGGCGCCGGATCAAGAGGAGGCCGGAGCAGCAGGCCACACAGCCGAAGGTAGGGATGCAGGCTCCTCCGGGGGTTGCAGCGACCCGGCGGGTCAAGACACTGGGAGCCGGCGCCGCGGTCAGGGCAGGCCCCTCCTCCGATGAAAAGGTCGGTGGGGGCTGGATCAGCGAGGGAAGAAGGGAAGGCCGGGGGCACTCATGCCGCTGCCCGACACCGGCAGCCGAGCCCGGCAGCAACCCGACCTCCACGAGTCCTGCGCAGCAGCAAGCCTCATGGAGGGCAGTCGGCAGAGGCAGGCGGTAGTAAGGAGCCTCCCATGCGGATGGGTCGCGGCCGCCGCCGCTGATCACCTCCTCACGGCCCCGGGCGGACCCCCCGCGGGGCCGCTGCTTTATAGATGCCGTGCACGGCTCACCGGCAGGAGGGACCCCAGCTCAGAAACAGGTCACCCGGGAGGCCGCCATTTTGGATCCGGAGGCCTCCGAGCCCGAGAGGCCAAACCAAAGCGCAGGGGGGTCCAATTCGCCAGGCAGCCGAACCGGAACACTGCCGAGGGAGCAGGGGGCTCCTGGTGACAGCGAGGATGGTCGTGCAAGGGTGGATAACAGGCGGATGACGGAGGGGGTTCGGAGCACTCTTAGAGTGCGACCGCCATCTTGATGCCTCAGGCCACGCCCTTCCTCACATTTCTGTAATAGAAACTTCTGGAATCTCTGAGGATCCTCAAACTTTCACCCACCCTAGATTCCCATAGTCTCCTGATAAAGATGGTATCCCACTTGTGTGGGTAGGCCTAGTGCCCTCCACAGGAAACGGCATGGAACACAACATGGACATATCACATTTTTGCAATGAAAACTGACCCTTTTTTGCAACATGCCTAGCTATGGATGTTGAACCCTAGCTCAGCCGGGACCTAGGTTAACTGAGCAAAACTGTACATTTTTTAAAACTAGACATCGAGACGAATCCAGGATGGGTTTTCACCAGGTTCTATTACCCAGAATCCCTCTCAAATTTTGAGAAAAAAACACATTTTCCTCAAATTTCTGTGATAGAAACTTTAGGAATCTGCGTGGATCCTCAAACTTTCACCCACCCTGCATTCCCCATAGTCTCCTGGTAAAGATGGTATCCCACTTGTGTGAGTAGGCCTTGTGCCCTCCACAGGAAATGGCATGGAACACAACAAGTACACATCACATTTTTGTAATGAAAACTGACCCTTTTTTGGAGTATGCCTAGCTGTAGATGTTGAACCCTAGCTCAGCCGGGACCTAGGTTAACCTAGCAAACCTATACATTTTTTAAAACTAGACATCAAGGGGAATACAGGATATGGGGACTTGTGCGGTTTTCACCAGGTTCTGTTAACCAGAATCGCTTGCAAACCTAAAATTCTGAAAAACCCCCCACTTTTTTCTCACATTTCTGTAATGGAAACTTCTGGAATCTGCATGAATCCTCAAACTTTCACCCACCCTGCATTCCCCATAGTCTCCCGATAAAGATGGTATCCCACTTGTGTGGGTAGGCCTAGTGCCCTCCACAGGAAATGGCATGGAACAAAACATGGACACATCACATTTTTGCAATGAAATCTGACCCTTTTTTGCAATATGCCTAGCTGTGGATGTTGAACCCTAGCTCAGCCGGGACCTAGGTTAACTTAGCAAAACTATACATTTTATAAAACTAGAAATCGAGACGAATGCAGGATGGGGGAATTGTGTGGTTTTCACCAGGTTCTGTTACCCAGAATCCCTTGCAAATCTCAAATTTGGAGAAAAAAAACACATTTTCCTCACATTTCTGTGATAGAAACTTCTGGAATCTCCGAGGATCCTCAAACTTTCACACATCCTGCATTCCCCATAGTCTCCCGATAAAGATGGTATACCACTTGTGTGGGTAGGCCTAGTGCCCTCGACAGGAAATGGCACGGAACACAACTTGGCCACATCACATTTTTGCAATGAAAACTGACCCTTTTTTGCAACATGCCTAGCTGTGGATGTTGAACCCTAGCTCAGCCGGGACCTAGGTTAACTGAATAAAACTATACATTTTTTAAAACTAGACATCGAGGGGAATACAGGATGTGGGGACTTGTGTGGTTTTCACCAGGTTCTGTTACCCAGAATCCCTTGCAAACCTCAAATTTTGAGAAAAAACCCCACATTTTACTCACATTTCTGTAATGGAAACTTCTGGAATCTGCGTGGATCCTCAAACTTTCACCTACCCTGCATTCCCCATAGTCTCCCGATAAAGATGATATCCCACTTTTGTGGGTAGGCCTAGTGCCCTCCACAGGAAATGGCACGGAACACAACATCGACACATCACATTTTTGCACTGAAAAAACTGACCCTTTTTTGCAACATGCCTAGCTGTGGATGTTGAACCCTAGCTCAGCCGGGACCTAGGTTAACCTAGCAAAACTATAATTTTTTTAAAACTAGACATCGAGACGAATCCTGGATGGGAGGACTTATTTGGTTTTCACCAGGTTCTGTTACCCAGAATCACTTGCAAACCTCAAATTTTGATAAAAAACATTTTCATCACATTTCTGTGATAGAAACTTCTGGAATCTGTGTGGATCCTTAAACTTTCACCCACCCTGCATTCCCCATAGTCTCCCGATAAAGATGGTATCCCACTTGCGTAGGTAGGCCTAGTGCCCTCCACAGGAAATGGCACGGAACACAACATGGTCACATCACATTTTTGCAATGAAAACTGACCCTTTTTTGCAATATGCCTAGCTGTGGATGTTGAACACTAGCTCAGTCGGGACCCTAGGTTAACCTAGCAAACCTATAAATTTTTTAAAACTAGACATCGAGGGGAAAACAGGATAGGGGGTCTTGTGTGGTTTTGACCAGGTTCTGTTACCCAGAATCCCATACAAATCTCAAATTTTGAAGAAAAAACCCACATTTTCCTCACATTTCTGTGATAGAAACTTCTGGAATCTGCGTGGATCCTCAAACTTTCACCCACCCTGCATTCCCCCTAGTCTCCCTATAAAGATGGTATCCCACGTAGGTAGGCCTAGTGCCCTCCACAGGAAATGGCACGGAACACAACATGGACACATCACATTTTTGCAATGAAAACTCACCCTTTTTTGCAACATGCCTAGCTGTGGATGTTGAACCCTATCTCATTCGGGACCCAGGTTCACTTAGCAAAACTATACATTTTTTAAAACTAGACTTCGAGACGAATCCAGGATGGGGGGACTTGTGTGGTTTTCAGCAGGTTCTGTTACCCAGAATCCCTTGCAAATCTCAAATTTTGAAAAACAAAACCACATTTTCCTCACTTTTCTGTGATAGAAACTTCTGGAAAATGCATGGATCCTCAAACTTTCACCCACCCTGCATTCCCCATAGTCTCCCGATAAAGATGGTATCCCACTTGTGTGGGTAGGCCTATTGCCGTACACAGGAAATGGTACGGAACACAACATGGACACATCACATTTTTGCATTGAAAACTGACCCTTTTTTGCAATATGCCTAGCTGTGGTTGTTGAACCCTAGCTCAGTCGGGACCTAGGTTAACCTAGCAAACCTATACATTTTTTAAAACTAGACATCGAGGGGAATACAGGATAGGGGGTCTTGTGTGGTTTTCACCAGGTTCTGTTACCCAGAATCACTTGCAAACCTCAAATTTTGAAGAAAAAAAACATTTTCATCACATTTCTGTGATAGAAACTTCTGGAATCTGTGTGGATCCTCAAACTTTCACCCACCCTGCATTCCCCATAGTCTCCCGATAAAGATGGTATCCCACTTGCATAGGTAGGCCTAGTGCCTTCCACAGGAAATGGCACGGAACAGAACATGGACACATCACATTTTCGCAATGAAAACGGACCCTTTTTTGCAATATGCCTAGCTGTGGATGTTGAACACTAGATGAACCGGGACCTAGGTTAACCTAGCAAACCTATACATTTTTAAAACTAGACATCGAGGGGAATACAGGATAGGGGGTCTTGTGTGGTTTTCACCAGGTTCTGTTACCCAGAATCCCTTACAAATCTCAAATTTTGAAGAAAAAAGCCACATTTTCCTCACATTTCTGTGATAGAAACTTCTGGAATCTGCGTGGATCCTCAAACTTTCACCCACCCTGCATTCCCCATAGTCTCCCGATAAAGATGGCATCCCTCGTAGGTAGGCCTAGTGCCCTCCAGAGGAAATGGCACAGAACACAACATGGACACATCACATTTTTGCAATGAAAACTCACCCTTTTTTGCAATATGCCTAGCTGTGGTTGTTGAACCCTATCTCAGCCTGGACCCAGGTTCACTTAGCAAAACTATATATTTTTTAAAGCTAGACATCGAGACGAATCCAGGATGCGGGGACTTGTGTGATTTTCAGCAGGTTCTGTTACCCAGAATCCCTTGCAAACCTCAAATTTTGAAGAAAAACAAAAATGTCCTCACATTTCTGTGATAGAAACTTCTGGATTCTGTGTGGATCCTCAAAGTTTCAGCCACCCTGCATTCCCCATAGTCTCCCTATAAAGATGGTATCCCACTTGTGTGGGTAGGCCTAGTGCCCTCCACAGGAAATGGCATGGAACACAACATGGACACATCACATTTTTGCAAAGAAAACTGACCCTTTTTTGCAATATGCCTATCTGTGGATGTTGAACCCTAGCTCAGCCGGGACCTAGGTTAACCTATACATTTTTTTAAACTAGACAACGAGGAGAATACAGGATAGGGGGACTTGTGTGGTTTTCACCAGGTTCTGTTACCCAGAATCCCTTGCAAATCTCAAATTTAAAAAAACACATTTTCATTTCATTTCTGTCAGAGAAACCTCTGGAATCTCCATGGATCCTCAAACTTTCACCCAAAATGCATTCCCCATGGTCTCCAGATAAAGATGGTATCTCACTTGTGTGGGTAGGCCTAGTGCCTGCCACAGGATATGGCAAGGAACACAACATGGACACATCACATTTTTGCAATGAAAACTGACCCTTTTTTGCAATATGCCTAGCTGTGGATGTTGAACCCTAGCTCAGCCGGGACCTAGGTTGACTTAGCAAAACTATACAAAATTTTAAACTAGACATCGAAACGAATCCTGGATGGGGGAGTTGTGTGGTTTTCACTGGGTTCTGTTACCCAGAATCCCATGGAAACCTCAAATTTTGAAAAAAAACACATTTTCCTCACAATTCTGTGATAGAAACTTCTGGATTCTGTGTGGATCCTCATAGTTTCACCCACCCTGCATTCCCCATAGTCTCCCGATAAAGATGGTATCCCACTTGTGTGGGTAGGCCTAGTGCCCTCGACAGAAAATGGCATGGAACACAACATGGACACATCACATTTTTGCAATGAAAACTGACCCTTTTTTGCAATATGCCTAGCTGTGGATGTTGAAAACTAGCTCAGCCGGGACCTAGGTTAACTTAGCAAAACTATAAATTTTTAAAACTATAAATCGAGAGAAAACCAGTATGGGGGATTTGTGTAGTTATCACCAGGTTCTGTTACCCAGAATCCCTTGCAAACCTCAAATTTTGAAAAAAACAAACATTTTCCTCACATTTCTGTGATAGAAACTTCTGGAATCTGCGTGGATCCTCAAACTTTCACCCACCCTGCATTCCCCATAGTCTCCCGATAAAGATGGTATCCCGCCTAGGTAGGCCTAGTGCCCTCCACAGGAAATGGCACAGAACACAACATGGACACATCACATTTTTGCAATGAAAACTCACCCTTTTTTGCAATATGCCTAGCTGTGGATGTTGAACCCTATCTCATCCTGGACCCAGGTTCACTTAACAAAACTATATATTTTTTAAAACTAGACATCGAGACGAATCCAGGATGTGGGGACTTGTGTGATTTTCAGCAGGTTCTGTTACCCAGAATCCTTTGCAATTCTCAAATTTTGGGAAAAAAACCCACATTTCCTCACTTTTCTGTGATAGAAACTTCTGGAAAATGCTTGGATCCTCAAACTTTCACCCACCCTGCATTCCCCATAGTTTCCCGATAAAGATGGTATCCCACTTGTGTGGGTAGGCCTATTGCCGTCCACAGGAAAGGGTACGGAACACAACATGGACACATCAAATTTTTGCATTGAAAACTGACCCTTTTTTGCAATATGCCTAGCTGTGGATGTTCAGATCAGCCTGGACCTAGGTTAACCTAGGAAAACTATATATTTTTTAAAACTAGACATCGAGACAAATCCTGGATGTGGGGCTTGTTTGGTTTTCACCAGGTTCTGTTACCCCGAATCATTTGCAAACCTCAAAGTTTGAAAAAAACACAAATTTTCCTCACATTTCTGTGATAGAATATTCTGGAATCTGTGTGGATCCTCACACTTTAACCCACCCTGCATTCCCCATAGTCTTCTGATAAAGATGGTATCCCACTTGTGTGGGTAGGCCTAGTGCCCTCCACAGGAAATGGCACGGAACACAACATGGACACATCACATTTTTGCAATGAAAACTGACCCTTTTTTGCAATATGCCTAGCTGTGGATGTTGAACCCTAGATCAGTCGGGACCTAGGTTAACCTAGCAAACCTATACATTTTTTTAAACTAGACAACGAGGGGAATACAGGATAGGGGGACTTGTGTGGTTTTCACCAGGTTCTGTTACCCAGAATCCCTTGCAAATCTCAAATTTAAAAAAACACATTTTCATCACATTTCTGTCATAGAAACCTCTGGAATCTCCATGGATCCTCAAACTTTCATCCAAAATGCATTCCCCATGGTCTCCAGATAAAGATGGTATCTCACTTGTGTGGGTAGGCCTAGTGCCTGCCACAGGATATGGCAAGGAACACAACATGGACACATCACATTTTTGCAATGAAAACTGACCCTTTTTTGCAATATGCCTAGCTGTGGATGTTGAACCCTAGCTCAGCCGGGACCTAGTTTAACTTAGCAAAACTATACAAAATTTTAAACTAGACATCGAAACGAATCCTGGATGGGGGAGTTGTGTGGTTTTCTCTGGGTTCTGTTACCCAGAATCCCATGGAAACCTCAAATTTTGAAAAAAAAAAAATTCCTCACAATTCTGTGATAGAAACTTCTGGATTCTGTGTGGATCCTCAAAGTTTCACCCACCCTGCATTTCCCATAGTCTCCCGATAAAGATGGTATCCCACTTGTGTGGGTAGGCCTAGTGCCCTCGACAGAAAATGGCATGGAACACAACATGGACACATCACATTTTTGCAATGAAAATTGACCCTTTTTTGCAATATGCCTAGCTGTGGATGTTGAAAACTAGCTCAGCCGGGACCTAGGTTAACTTAGCAAAACTATACATTTTTTAAAACTAGAAATCGAGAGAAAACCAGTATGGGGGAATTTGTGTGGTTATCACCAGGTTCTGTTACCCAGAATCCCTTGCAAATCTCAAATTAAAAAAAACACATTTTCATCACATTTCTGTCATAGAAATCCTCTGGAATCTCCATGGATCCTCAAACTTTCACCCAAAATGCATTCCCCATGGTCTCCAGATAAAGATAGTATCTCACTTGTGTGGGTAGGCCTAGTGCCTGCCACAGGATATGGCAAGGAACACAACATGGACACATCACATTTTTGCAATGAAAACTGACCCTTTTTTGCAATATGCCTAGCTGTGGATGTTGAACCCTAGCTCAGCCGGGACCTAGGTTAATTTAGCAAAACTATAATTTTTTTTAAACTAGACATCGAGACGAATCCTGGATGGGGGAGTTGTGTGGTTTTCACTGGGTTCTGTTACCCAGAATCCCTTGCAAACCTCAACTTTTGAAAAAATAAATATTTTCCTCACAATTCTGTGATAGAAACTTCTGGATTCTGTGTGGATCCTCAAAGTTTCACCCACCCTGCATTCCCCATAGTCTCCCGATAAAGATGGTATCCCACTTGTGTGGGTAGGCCTAGTGCCCTCGACAGAAAATGGCATGGAACACAACATGGACACATCACATTTTTGCAATGAAAACTGACCCTTTTTCTGCAATATGCCTAGCTGTGGATGTTGAACCCTAGCTCAGCTGGGACCTAGGTTAACTTAGCCAAACTATAAATTTTTTAAAACTAGAAATCGAGAGAAAACCAGTATGGGGGATTTGTGTGGTTATCACCAGGTTCTGTTACGCAGAATCCCTTGCAAATCTTAAATTTTGAAAAAAAAAAAACATTTTCCTCACATTTCTGTGATAGAAACTTCTGGAATCTCTGAGGATCCTCAAACTTTCACCCACCCTAGATTCCCATAGTCTCCTGATAAAGATGGTATCCCACTTGTGTGGGTAGGCCTAGTGCCCTCCACAGGAAATGGCATGGAACACAACATTGACACATCACATTTTTGCAATGAAAACTGACCCTTTTTTGCAACATGCCTAACTGTGGATGTTGAACCCTAGCTCAGCCGGGACCTAGGTTAACTGAGCAAAACTGTACATTTTTTAAAACTAGACATCGAGACGAATCCAGGATGGGGGGACTTGTGTGGTTTTCACCAGGTTCTATTACCCAGAATCCCTCTCAAATTTTGAGAAAAAAACACATTTTTCTCAAATTTCTGTGATAGAAACTTTAGGAATCTGCGTGGATCCTCAAACTTTCACCCACCCTGCATTCCCCATAGTCTCCCGGTAAAGATGGTATCCCACTTGTGTGAGTAGGCCTTGTGCCCTCCACAGGAAATGGCATGGAACACAACAAGGACACATCACATTTTTGTAATGAAAACTGACCCTTTTTTGGAGTATGCCTAGCTGTAGATGTTGAACCCTAGCTCAGCCGGGACCTAGGTTAACCTAGCAAACCTATACATTTTTTAAAACTAGACATCAAGGGGAATACAGGATATGGGGACTTGTGCGGTTTTCACCAGGTTCTGTTAGCCAGAATCGCTTACAAACCTAAAATTCTGAAAAAAAAACACTTTTTCCTCACATTTCTGTAATGGAAACTTCTGGAATCTGCATGGATCCTCAAACTTTCACCCACCCTGCATTCCCCATAGTCTCCCGATAAAGATGGTATCACACTTGTGTGGGTAGGCCTAGTGCCCTCCACAGGAAATGGCATGGAACACAACATGGACACATCACATTTTTGCAATGAAAACTGACCCTTTTTTGCAACATGCCTAGCTGTGGATGTTGAACCCTAGCTCAGCCGGGACCCAGGTTAACTGAACAAAACTATACATTTTTTAAAACTAGACATCGAGGGGAATACAGGATGTGGGGACTTGTGTGGTTTTCACCAGGTTCTGTTACCCAGAATCCCTTGCAAATCTCAAATTTGGAGAAAAAAAACACATGTTCCTCACATTTCTGTGATAGAAACTTCTGGAATCTGCGTGGATCCTCAAACTTTCACCCACCCTGCATTCCCCATAGTCTTTCGATAAAGATGGCATCCCACTTTTGTGGGTAGGCCTAGTGCCCTCCACAGGAAATGGCACGGAACACAACATCTACACATCACATTTTTGCAATGAAAACTGACCCTTTTTGCAACATGCCTAGCTGTGGATGTTGAACCCTAGCTCAGCCGGGACTTAGGTTAACCTAGCAAAACTATACATTTTTTAAAACTAGACATCGAGACAAATCCTGGATGGGGGACTTGTTTGGTTTTCACCAGGTTCTGTTACCCAGAATCACTTGCAAACCTCAAATTTTGAAAAAAAAACATTTTCATCACATTTCTGTGATAAAAACTTCTGGAAAATGCATGGATCCTCAAACTTAAACCCACCCTGCATTCCCCATAGTCTCCTGATAAAGATGGTATCCCGCGTAGGTAGGCCTAGTGCCCTCCACAGGAAATGGTACGGAACACAACATGGACACATCACATTTTTGCAATGAAAACTCACCCTTTTTTGCAATATGCCTAGCTGTGGATGTTGAACCCTATCTCAGCCGGGACCCAGGTTCACTTAGCAAAACTATACATTTTTTAAAACTAGACATCGAGACGAATCGAGGATGGGGGGACTTGTGTGGTTTTCAGCAGGTTCTGTTACCCAGAATCCCTTGCAAATCTCAAATTTTGAATAACAAAACCACATTTTCCTCACTTTTCTGTGATAGAAACTTCTGGAAAATGCATGGATCCTCAAACTTTCACCCACCCTGCATTCCCCATAGTCTCCCGATAAAGATGGTATCCCACTTGTGTGGGTAGGCCTATTGCCGTCCACAGGAAATGGTACGGAACACAACATGGACACATCACATTTTTGTATTGAAAACTGACCCTTTTTTGCAATATGCCTAGCTGTGGATGTTCAGATCAGCCTGGACCTAGGTTAACCTAGGAAAACTATATATTTTTAAAAACTAGACATCGAGACGAATCCTGGATGGGGTGCTTGTTTGGTTTTCACCAGGTTCTGTTACCCCGAATCACTTGCAAACCTCAAAGTTTGAAAAAAAAAAACACATTTTCCTCACATTGCTGTGATAGAAAATTCTGGAATCTGTGTGGATCCTCACACTTTAACCCACCCTGCATTCCCCATAGTCTCCAGATAAAGACGGTATCCCACTTGCGTGGGTAGGCCTAGTGCCCTCCACAGGAAATGACACGGAACACAACATGGACACATCACAATTTTGCAATGAAAACTGACCCTTTTTTGCAATATGCCTAGCTGTGGATGTTGAACCCTAGATCAGTCGGGACCTAGGTTAACCTAGCAAACCTATACATTTTTTTTTTTTAGACTACTTTTTTTTTTAACAATTCTTTTTATTAAACAGTTGCTGGTGAATGGTACAGTACAAGAGACCAGGTAGTTTACTTTACTCAGTACGCATGTATGGGGGAATAAACAGACAGTACACATGTGAGGAACATCATTAAGGAAGAGGATCATCATAATCAACAGTACAAGGTGGCGTACAAATCTCTCCTCTATACAAATTCCACGGATTCCAGACTCGACTCCACTTCCTTGGGCACCCCCTTGCCAAATACACCGTCTTTTCCCTAAACATGCACCAATCAAGGTTTCTTTCCCAGGCCTCCAGCGTAGGTGTGTGTGCCGCCCCCAGAGTTGAGCAATGTTTCTCTTCGCCAGCATGAGCCCCAGAGTGACCCATTGTGTCTGAGAAGTGTCCAAGTCTGTTGGCTCCCAGATATTAAGGAGGCATCGTCCTAGCCTCGGGACGAAGGGAGATTCTCATTACCTGGTTGATCGTGTCGTGTACTTGACGCCAATAAGAATTGATATGTGTGCATTCCCAAATGATGTGCATAAACGTTCCGATCTGGCCACAGCGTCGCCTGCATTCCCCTGTCTCCGACCACCCCATGTGTATTAATCTAGGGCCCGTTATGTAGATCCTGTGGAGGATCTTCAGCTGAACCAGTCGCAAACGTGCCGGGATAGCCACCTCTTTGGGGGAGGATACTGCTGTTTGCCATTCTTCGTCGTCCAGTTCTATCCCATCTTGCGCCCACCTATCTCGCAGTGTCCGGAGGGGGTTTGTCATGTGATTAATTAGTTTTTTATAAATTAAGGATATCGTTTTGTCAGGGAGATGACCATCTAAGATTCTGTCCTCCAGAATAAATAATAATAATAATAATAATAGTTGCCCGATAAAGACGGTATCCCACTTGCGTGGGTAGGCCTAGTGCCCTCCACAGGAAATGACACGGAACACAACATGGACACATCACAATTTTGCAATGAAAACTGACCCTTTTTTTCAATATGCCTAGCTGTGGATGTTGAACCCTAGATCAGTCGGGACCTAGGTTAACCTAGCAAACCTATTCATTTTTTAAAACTAGAAATCGAAACGAATGCAGGATGGGGGGAATTGTGTGGTTTTCACCAGGTTCTGTTACCCAGAATCCCTTGCAAATCTCAATTTGTGGGAAAAAAAATAAATTTCCTCACATTTCTGTGATTGAAACCTCTGGAATCTCCGAGGATCCTCAAACTTTCACCCACCCTAGATTCCCCATAGTCTCCCGATAAAGATGGTATCCCACTTTTGTAGGTAGGCCTAGTGCCCTCCACAGGAAATGGCACGGAACACAACATCAACACATCACATTTGTGCAATGAAAACTGACCCTTTTTTGCAACATGCCTAGCTGTGGATGTTGAACCCTAGCTCAGCCGGGACCTAGGTTAACCTAGCAAAACTATAAATTTTTTAAAACTAGACATCGAGACGAATCCTGGATGGGGATACTTGTTTGGTTTTCACCAGGTTCTGTTACCCAGAATCACTTGCAAACCTCAAATTTTGAAAAAAAAACATTTTCATCACATTTCTGTGATAGAAACTTCTGGAATCTGTGTGGATCCTCAAACTTTCACCCACCCTGCATTCCCCATAGTCTCCCGATAAAGATGGTATCCTACTTGCGTAGGTAGGCCTAGTGCCCTCCACAGGAAATGGCACGGAACAGAACATGGACACATCACATTTTCGCAATGAAAACTGACCCTTTTTTGCAATATGCCTAGCTGTGGATGTTCAGATAAGCCTGGACCTAGGTTAACCTAGGAAAACTATATATTTTTAAAAACTAGACATTCAGACGAATCCTGAATGGGGGGCTTGTTTGGTTTTCACCAGGTTCTGTTACCCCGAATCACTTGCAAACCTCAAAGTTTGAAAAAAAAACACATTTTCCTCACATTTCTGTGATAGAAAATTCTGGAATCTGTGTGGATCCTCACACTTTAACCCACCCTGCATTCCCCATAGTCTCCTGATAAAGACGGTATCTCACTTGTGTGGGTAGGCCTAGTGCCCTCCACAGGAAATGGCACGGAACACAACATGGACACATTACATTTTTGCAATGAAAACTGACCCTTTTTTCCAATATGCCTAGCTGTGGATGTTGAACCCTAGATCAGTCGGGACCTAGGTTAACCTAGCAAACCTATACATTTTTTAAAACTAGACATTGAGGGGAATACAGGATAGGGGGACTTGTGTGGTTTTCACAAGGTTCTGTTACCCAGAATCCCTTGCAAACCTCAAATTTTGAAAAAAAACATTTTCATCACATTTCTGTGATAGAAACCTCTGGAATCTCCATTGATCCTCAAACCTTCACCCAAAAAGCATTCCCCATAGTCTCCAGATAAAGATGGTATCTCACTTGTGTGGGTAGGCCTAGTGCCCGCCACAGGATATGGCACGGAACACAACATGGTCACATCACATTTTTGCAATGAAAACTGCCCCTTTTTTGCAATATGCCTAGCTGTGGATGTTGAATCCTAGCTCAGTCGGGACCTAGGTTAACCTAGCAAACCTATACATTTTTTAAAACTAGACATCGAGAGGAATACAGGATAGGGGGACTTGTGTGGTTTTCACCAGGTTCTGTTACCCAGAATCCGTTGCAAACCTCAAATTTTGAAAAAAAACCCACATTTTCCTCACATTTCTGTAATAGAAACTTCTGGAATCTGATGTGGATCCTCAAACTTTCCCCCACCCTGAATTCCCCATAGTCTCCTGATAAAGATGGTATCCCACTTGTGTGGATAGTTCTAGTGCCCTCCACAGGAAATGGCACGGAACACTACATGGACACATCAAATTTTTGCAATGAAAACTGACCCTTTTTTGCAATATGCCTAGCTGTGGATGCGGTACCCTAGCTCAGCCGGGAGCTAGGTTAACTTAGCAAAACTATAAATGTTTTTAAACTAGACATCGAGACGAATCCTGGATGGGGGAGTTGTGTGGTTTTCACGGGGTTCTGTTATCCAGAATCCCTTGCAAACCTCAAATTTTGAAGAAACAAAAAATGTTCCTCACATTTCTGTGATAGAAACTTCTGGATTCTGTGTGGATCCTCAAAGTTTCACCCACCCTGCATTCCCCATAGTCTCCCGATAAAGATGGTATCCCACTTGTGTGGGTAGGCCTAGTGCCCTCGACAAGAAATGGCACAGAACACAACATGGACACATCACATTTTTGCAATGAAAACTGACCCTTTTTTGCAATATGCCTAGCTGTGGATGTTGAACTCTAGCTCAGCCGGGACCTAGGTTAACTTAGCAAAACTATACATTTTTTAAAACTAGAAATCGAGACAAAACCAGTATGGGGGGATTTGTGTGGTTATCACCAGGTTCTGTTACCCAGAATCCCTTGCAAATCTCAAACTTTGAAACCCCCCCACATTTTCCTCACATTTCTGTGATAGAAACTTCTGGAATCTGCGTGGATACTCAAACTTTCTCCCCCCTTGCATTCCCCATAATCTCCCTATAAAGATGGTATCCCACTTGTGTGGGTAGGCCTAGTGCCCTCCACAGGAAATGGCATGGAACACAACATGGACACATCACATTTTTGCAAAGAAAACTGACCCTTTTTTGCAATATGCCTAGCTGTGGATGTTGAACCCTAGCTCAGCCGGGACCTAGGTTAACCTATACATTTTTTAAAACTAGACAATGAGGGGAATACAGGATAGGGGGAGTTGTGTGGTTTTCACCAGGTTCTGTTACCCAGAATCCCTTGCAAATCTCAAATTAAAAAAAAACACATTTTCATCACATTTCTGTCATAGAAACCTCTGGAATCTCCATGGATCCTCAAACTTTCACCCAAAATGCATTCCCCATGGTCTCCAGATAAAGATGGTATCTCACTTGTGTGGGTAGGCCTAGTGCCCGCCACAGGATATGGCAAGGAACACAACATGGACACATCACATTTTTGCAATGAAAACTGACCCTTTTTTGCAATATGCCTAGCTGTGGATGCTGAACCCTAGCTCAGCTGGGACCTAGGTTAACTTAGCAAAACTATAAAAAAATTAAACTAGACATCGAGATGAATCCTGGATGGGGGAGTTGTGTGGTTTTCACGGGGTTCTGTTACCCAGAATCCCTTGCAAACCTCAAATTTTGATGAAAAAAAAAATTTGACTG
The DNA here is from genome assembly GCA_963921515.1 of Calotriton arnoldi. NCBI lineage: Eukaryota > Metazoa > Chordata > Amphibia > Caudata > Salamandridae > Calotriton > Calotriton arnoldi. The sequence continues at coordinate 271,215 of CAWUFW010007915.1, read as the reverse complement.
ACATTTCTGTGATAGAAACTTCTGGATTCTGTGTGGATCCTCAAAGTTTCACCCACCCTGCATTCCCCATAGTCTCCCGATAAAGATGGTATCCTACTTGTGTGGGTAGGCCTAGTGCCCTCGACAAGAAATAGCACGGAACACAACATGGACACATCACATTTTTGAAATGAAAACTGAACCTTTTTTGCAATATGCCTAGCTGTGGATGTTGAACCCTAGCTCAGCCGGGACCTAGGTTAACTTAGCAAAACTATACATTTTTTAAAACTAGAAATCGAGACAAAACCAGTATGGGGGGATTTGTGTGGTTATCACCAGGTTCTGTTACCCAGAATCCCTTGCAAATCTCAAATTTTGAAAAAAAAACACATTTCTGTGATAGAAACTTCTGGAATCTGCGTGGATCCTCAAACTTTCACCCCCCTTGCATTCCCCATAATCTCCCTATAAAGATGGTATCCCACTTGTGTGGGTAGGCCTAGTGCCCTCCACAGGAAATGGCATGGAACACAACATGGACACATCACATTTTTGCAAAGAAAACTGACCCTTTTTTGCAATATGCCTAGCTGTGGATGTTGAACCCTAGCTCAGCCGGGACCTAGGTTAACCTATACATTTTTTAAAACTAGACAATGAGGGGAATACAGGATATGGGGACTTGTGTGTTTTTCACCAGGTTCTGTTACCCAGAATCCCTTGCAAATCTCAAATTTAAAAAAAAACACATTTTCATCACATTTCTGTCATAGAAACCTCTGGAATCTCCATGGATCCTCAAACTTTCACCCAAAATGCATTCCCCATGGTCTCCAGATAAAGATGGTATCTTACTTGTTGTGGGTAGGCCTAGTGCCCGCCACAGGATATGGCAAGGAACACAACATGGACACATCACATTTTTGCAATGAAAACTGACCCTTTTTTGCAATATGCCTAGCTGTGGATGCTGAACTCTAGCTCAGCCGGGACCTAGGTTAACTTAGCAAAAGTATAAAAAAAATTAAACTAGACATCGAGACGAATCCTGGATGGGGGAGTTGTGTGGTTTTCACGGGGTTCTGTTACCCAGAATCCCTTGCAAACCTCAAATTTTGATGAAAAAAAAAATGTTCCTGACATTTCTGTGATAGAAACTTCTGGATTCTGTGTGGATCCTCAAAGTTTCACCCACCCTGCATTCCCCATAGTCTCCCGATAAAGATGGTATCCTACTTGTGTGGGTAGGCCTAGTGCCCTCGACAAGAAATGGCACGGAACACAACATGGACACATCACATTTTTGCAATGAAAACTGAACCTTTTTTGCAATATGCCTAGCTGTGGATGTTGAACCCTAGCTCAGCCGGGACCCAGGTTAACTTAGCAAAACTATACATTTTTTAAAACTAGAAATCGAGACAAAACCAGTATGGGGGATTTGTGTGGTTATCACCAGGTTCTGTTACCCAGAATCCCTTGCAAATCTCAAATTTTGAAAAAAAAACACATTTTCCTCACATTTCTGTGATAGAAACTTCTGGAATCTGCGTGGATCCTCAAACTTTCACCCCCCTTGCATTCCCCATAATCTCCCTATAAAGATGGTATCCCACTTGTGTGGGTAGGCCTAGTGCCCTCCACAGGAAATGGCATGGAACACAACATGGACACATCAAATTTTTGCAAAGAAAACTGACCCTTTTTTGCAATATGCCTAGCTGTGGATGTTGAACCCTAGCACAGCCGGGACCTAGGTTAACCTATACATTTTTTTAAACTAGACAATGAGGGGAATACAGGATAGGGGGACTTGTGTAGTTTTCACCAGGTTCTGTTACCCAGAATCCCTTGCAAATCTCAAATTTAAAAAAAACACATTTTCATCACATTTCTGTCATAGAAACCTCTGGAATCTCCATGGATCCTTAAACTTTCACCCAAAATGCATTCCCCCTGGTCTCCAGATAAAGATGGTATCTCACTTGTGTGGGTAGGCCTAGTGCCCGCCACAGGATATGGCAAGGAACACAACATGGACACATCACATTTTTGCAATGAAAACTGACCCTTTTTTGCAATATGCCTAGCTGTGGATGTTGAACCCTAGCTCAGCCGGGACCTAGGTTAACCTATACATTTTTTAAAACTAGACAACGGGGGAATACAGGATAGGGGGAGTTGTGTGGTTTTCACCAGGTTCTGTTACCCAGAATCCCTTGCAAACCTCAAATTTTAAAAAGAAAACACATTTTCCTCATATTTCTGTGATAGAATCTTCTGGAATCTGCGTGGATCCTCAAACTTTCACCCACCCTGCATTCCCCATAGTCTCCCAATAAAGATGGTATCCCACACTAGTGGGTAGCCTAGTGCCCTCCACAGGAAATGGCACGGAACATAACATGGACACATCACATTTTTTGCAATGAAAACTGACCCTTTTTTGCAATATGCCTAGCTGTGGATGTTGAACTCTAGCTCAGCCGGGACCTAGGTTAACCTAGCAAAGCTATACATTTTTTAAAACTAGACATCAAGGGGAATACAGGATAGGGGGACTTGTGGGGTTTTCACCAGGTTCTATTACCCAAAATCCCTTGCAAACCTCAAATTTTGAAAAAAACCCACATTTTCCTCACATTTCTGTGATAGAAACTTCTGGAATCTGCCTGGATCCTCAAACTTTCACCCACCCTGCATTCCCCATAGTCTCCCGATAAAGATGGTATCCCACTTGTGTGGGTAGGCTGTTATATCCCGCATAGATGCCCTAATGTAGATCCGTTTGTACATGCCCTAAACTGGACGTATTCATATTACCCTAATATGGTCATATTTGTACTTGCCCAATTATGGTCATGGCCGCATATGCCCAATTATGGTCACAACTGTACATGTCCTATTATAGTATGATTCCTTATATAGGCATGATCTTTCACCTACATTGGTCCCAGCTAGTACACAACGAGCTCTGAGGGCTGAACGTTATCTATCCTGTGGTTTTGAATGCAGCAGGGTTCTTCCAAACACAGGCCCACACTACTCATTAATTATGCATGGCTTTCTAAGAATACACCACCAGCATAATGTATGTACAAAGTTCACCCCTGACGTCTTCCTCATGTCCAATACAAACCATACTGAGAACCGAGACTCTTTAGGGTATAAATATACCACAGCTTGCCCCAGTAAACCAGAGGGAACTGAGACTTCCATGCTGACACACTGACCAGAGATGCTGCGGCTCCTGCATGCAGTCGCTCAAGCTGACAGTGATCTGACACAACCCGGACGGGGTGTCCAACTCGAGACCAGGACGGGGTCCCACACTCTCTCTATTCAGGTATGGGGGTTCGACTAAATCCTAGGAGGATTCTTGGCTCTTAGCTTCTAAGACCTACACACATATACTAGGTACACACAGGTACATCTAGGTAGGCATCGTAGGAGTACGGACACTTGCATAATGCTTTTATATTCATGTATGTACTCATGATTATCGCAATATGGTAGAACTGTTCTATCCCTTTGCTTTTATCGTACTGCTGATCATATATCTCTGCGATTGTCTGCTGGTCTCTGCAGCACATATATTCTACACTATAATAACAACTGTTCAATAAATACTTATTGAAACGGCCAACATCTTATTCTGTGTAATTCTCTGAGACAAACCGAATAAGTGAGCACGAGTGACTGAGCGAAAGGTAGTACATTGTTTCCACGATTCTGAGGGAATCAGGGTTGTCATGTTCTAAGTTTGCCAGAAACTAATCTCTCCCCGATAAGAGGAGACACTAGCGGCACTGCGAGCTATCTAATGCAAAACCAGGCTAACATATACGGTGGGGGTGCACAGAGTTAGTCTGCCACCAAGCCCGCAGTTTATGTTATCCAAACGCGCAGGTCCTGCAGGGGTACTATAGGAGCTACACGACATGGCGCCACCAATGTTGGTTTGGTACTTATTTAACAGTAGAGTCTGAGTTGTTCAGTCATGCTATTCTCAAAGAACCTACTCACAAAATCCCAGAGACGTCTGGAGTGGGTGGGCACAAAATCCGCCGCAGCTGAGTAATACAAGAATTCTATTTATTGGCTGTTGGTTACTCAAGCTCGAAGGATATTTAGTCCCTACAATTGTGCACTTACACCTTATCTTAAAAACTCTTTAATCTCCCTTCTTCCAATTAAAAATGGTGGACGATACAAGCGCAACAGGGAGAGTTACAACAAACCTCTTTGGTTTAGAAGAAGACCCTGAGGATGCAATACAAATTGCACCAAATTTCAGAAGGGCAGTCACCCTAAAACTTCTAGAACATGGTTTAAGAACCAGGGGTGGTACAGTAATTTTCGTGATTGAGGCACACAAATCTAATAAAACAGAGGTGTTCTATTCATGGGTTACATTCCAGGCAACAAATGCAATTACAAATGTGTTTCACTACTTCCTAGAAGGTGAAACACCTGCAGACTATACTCCCTTTGAGGAAGTAGAGGTCCCGCTCACTTACCAGGAGCATAATTACTGGTTTAAAGGTGCCCTGCCCCACGTACATGGAAGAGCAAGATTAGGCCCGCTCGGAGGAGCAGCAGCCACATGGCCCATATTAGCGGCATACACACCACATTCTGACATTGACACAATGCCACAGCCAGACTTACTCGTACAACACAGAGATTTAATTAAAATCTATAGAAACATCACACAATTTGTGATGAGGACTTTAACAGTTCAACCTGCACCTGCTGGAGCACAAGATACTCCAGTCCAGAGTACAGTTAATAAAATAACTCCACAAACATTACACGCGGTAATGGGCAAAACGGCAGCAAAACGCGAACAAATTCCATTCTGGATAGCTCAGAAAATAACTCAGCTTGAAGCAGTGTTCCCAAATACTACAACCAGTGATAAACACAGAATTCTAACAATCTGCTTGCCCATGGGGATCACACCACAACTAGAGGATTGCACCTCTTGGGGTTCAGTCTTTGCTGCCATATATACCAAAACACATGGTATCCCGTCAATAGCAGTAGTACCTGACGTATTGAGACAGATACAAAACGAGTACGGAGCAGAACCTGCCCTTAACTTAGGGATGAAGTTGCTAAACAACTTTGAACAGGTCTCAGCCATAATACTAGCTAACATTAAGGGGGAAGCAGCTTCAGTGGCGATCCGCCAACGCCTAAGGGAGTTCGGTCCAGAGGATCAACAACACGAACTACCCAAAATAATTGAAACTTCGTATGCAGAACTAGGCAGAGACAGTCTAGGTGGGAAAGCATTAAAACCACAACTGGTGGGCAGTCCGGAAAAGGACACTACAAAGCAGACACCTACTTCTTCTAAAAAGAAGAGGGATAATAAAAAACAACAAAAGTCTAAAGACACCAGATCTCAGTCCAGAGGTAGGTCTCCTCAACAGGAGTCCTCTGAAAAGAGGTACAACCTCAGGAATAGGGATAATATTAAAAAACCTGACAGGTATGAGGATACTGATACTCGTTTCTCTTGTTCCTTTCAGGGTTCATCACGAAACTCCGAGAGGGAAGGATGATCAAAGGAGTGTACAAAGTCCAGAGACACGCAACACACTGCGGACTACACACCTAAAAAAGAGGATATACAAAAATCAAAACCTCAGTTCAAAAAGAAGAAGGTAGCAGGTCTCAAGATCAGACATGCCCAGAATTCTGAGGACACAGCTTCTGAACGGGGAATGGGCTCTGACGATGCTAGACAGCGCGGCGGAAGTAACGATAACTCGCCAGAACCTGAAGGAATTCCTGATGACAGCGGAGTTGAGTGAGTATATCACGGTGGAAACACCTGATACTCAGGTAAGTGTCCCACATAAGTTACATGAGATAACACTCCGGATGGAGGGGGACAAGCCCAGAAAGGTTAGAGGTCTATTTTGGGAGAATTTGTCATCTGGGTATGACATCTTATTAGCAGAACAAGACTGGCCGCCTGCATTCGTCATGGAGTGCCCTAGGGGAGAAACGATAATTTTTCCAGCCTTTTCCGACCTCGTTCCCATTCACCTAAAACATGCATATGCGCAGGAGTGGGCGGTTGCCCTAGCTCCAGCATTGTACAAAAATCATGCTGGTTGGGATGAGGATTCAACCCACCACGTGATCCCTTTAAAAGTTTCCCCAAATACTCAAAGGCAATATCCTATAAAGCAGGAAGCTAAAAGACAAGTCAGGGAGATTCGAGATCAACTAGAATACCAGGGGGTGATAGAAAATTGCACTTCACCTATGAACAATCCTTTGTTCCCGTAGTCAAACCTGACAATACATATTGTCTAGTTTTAGATTACAGACATTTAAACACTTGCACAAAGACATTTGCAGTTCAAAATGCACGCAGTGCCGCATTAACCCCTTCGATGCTCATGACGAGCTCAGCTCGTCATGCTGCGCGGTCGGCGTGTGCGCATGACGAGCTGAGCTCGTCACGACCACGCCCGCGATCAGAATGTCCAGCACCTGGGCGGAATTCCGATCGCGGCGAAGCGGTTAATGAATAACATTGTGTGGAAAAAATACAAAACAACACTTGATATTTCAAATGGATTTTTCTGCCAAAATATAGTGCCTGAAAGCAGGTATCTGACCGCATTCAGTGCGTTAGGATCCCAACGGCAATTTTGCCGACTCCCCCAAGGGTACAAGAATAGCCCGGGGTTGTTCTCAGCAAGGGTAACAGAGTTACTCCAAAATTTGGATGAAGAAGCATCGTCCTATGTGGATGATAGTTATCTGACGGACGATGACTTAAAGAGGCACTTGACCAGGGTGAGCACCATTATTATGGGATTCGCCTCTGAGGGCTATAAATTTAATTTAAAAAAATCAAAAATTGCCCACCTCAATGTCCTGTTTTTAGGATACGAGCTGTCAAGTGAGGGAAAAAGCCTGGCAGCTAACTTTTTAGAAAAGTGTGCGCTGCTCCAACCTCCAAAATCATTAAAGAATTTACAATCAATTCTGGGATTCCTAAATTTTGTCGAACATACATTTTGGATTACGCAGAAAGGGTAAAACCTTTCTACGACTTAATAAAACCTGAATTTTCAGTCAAACAATGGACACAGGAACACACAAATATCCTGCATAAGGTGAAAGAGACGGCCCAGAGATCCTGACTTCTTAGACCTTACAATCTACATTGAGAATAACAAACTGCAAACCAAAATACATAGAAAACCGACAAGTGCCAAATCAATCCATCCTGCATGCATCAAGTAGTCACCCTAATCATGCCATTACCAACATTCCGGCAGGTGAATATCGCTGAGCCCGCATGCACTGTAGCACAAATGAAGATTACACAGCTAACTCTAATGAAATAACCAATCGCTTCAAACATCGTGGCTACAAAACACAAGCCCTAAATAAAGCTCAGAAGAAGTTTGCCGACACTGAATGACACCAGTTGCTACACAATAACCGCTCTAGAGAAAGCAATTCAACAATGGACATCGACACATCCGTAAAACCTTGAATAAAAATTGGCATCTTTTGAAGGAAAATCCAACCATATCAGAAATTCTCAGTGACAAACCACAACTTAGCTTCTCCAGAAGTAGAAACCTGAGGGACATCTTATGTCTATCATTCCTGGATATAAAACAAGAACCAATAAAGCTTATCCAACAACCGACAGGCTTCTACACTTGCTCAAACTGCTCGATATGCAAATTAGGAAAGTCTAAAACAAAACAAGTCACTGTAAATGGCAACAAGTATAAAATAAATGACTTCATAAACTGCAAAGTACCAATGTAATCTACCTTATCTCTTGTCCGTGTGATCAACACTACATTGGAAGCACCATCAGGCCATTGAAAATACGCATCCAGGAGCACTACCGCAACATACATAAATCAGATATTCGACAACCTTTGGTGGAGCATTTCCTATCACATCACTTTCATCAACGGAGTTTCATGTTCACCGGCCTCAAAAAACTGAAACAACATAAACGAGGCGGCAATTTGGAGCAACGCCTCCGCAAAGAAGAGAGCACACTCATTATAGGTCTGGAAACGGTGGAAAAGGGCCTTAATAATGAATATAAATGGCATCACTGGCTCTGAAAAAATCGAAAATAACTGGAAAAAACTGAAAAAAACAGACACCGATTTTGTTGAAAAAATACTGTTAATGATCATACTGGAAATCAGACTTGACATACAATATTTTGAATGAACTAACAGGCACATGCATCAATGTATAAGATTGCGAATCTTTATTTGCGATTTTTAAGAAATCGCAAATAAAGAATCGCAAAACCCGATGCAACAAAAAATTAGCGAGAAAATAAAGAATCGCAAATAATAATAGCGATTTTGGTAATTGAGAACTCGCCATTAGCGATCTCGCTAAGCGAAATCGCAATTACCGAAGTGGCATTTTGATGCATCCTGATGACATCAGAACCAGGAAGTGAGCAGCACAAGCCCCATTTTCAGTGCACAGTCAGAGGGAGAGGAGGGAGCTGGCTCTGGGAGCTAAACAGGAGTGGGATTTAGACATTGTAATCACCTGGCATTTGAAAGAAAATGGAAAATTCACAAACAGCAGAGGACAGCCAAACAGGCAGGAAGAGGAAAATGACATTTTCTGAAAAAGAAATTGACACCCTCATTGAGGGAATTGTCCACAGCCATGATAAGCTGTTTGGGAAATTATGATTAAAAGTGGCAGAGCAGGAGAAAAGAAAAATATGGATCCGGATCCAAAGCCGGGTGAATGCCATTGGGGTGACACACCGCACCATCGATGAGCTCAAAAAAAGATGGTACGACTTGCGCAGTCGGGCTAAGGTGCGTATTGCTGACCGGCTGAAGGAAGCAAGGAAGACAGGAGGGGGAACACCGACAGACACTGGGAACACTCCCATGGAGGACATGGTTGAATCCACAATCCAGCCTGAAGCTGTTGTCGGTGTGACACAGCTAGACACGTCAGGAGCAGCAAACACATCTGAAGGTAAGATTAATGCATGTTACCATTGTCCTAAATCATAAAGGTAGAACATCACCTCAGTACAGCACAAGTGCACAGTTTGAACATCCAGTACACAATGTATTCATGAAGGGTAGTGCATTATGGGAGATGTAGGCAGGTCAAGCAGTTAAAATGACAAACACACAAATATCAAAAAAACAACTCAAAATAGTGTAATATATTCTCAATTTAATAACAAAGCAAAAAATTGATTACTGTGGCATGACATCCCAGACATAAATTAATGCTGTTTTGCACTGTTAAACCTCACAGATGCAGAACGTGTAGAAGCTGAGGATAGTGACTACCAGGACATACAGGACACCAGCGCAGTTGAAAATATGGACACACCGGTTATGCCAACAAATCCATCACGTGCCCCAAACACACGCAGGGCAATTGTCCCACCACTGGTCACCATGGATTCTGATGATGAGGCAAATGCAACACATGAGTCCAGGCATGGCCAAGCTACATCCATCCCTAATCCACAAACACAGGTCCGCAGAAGCAATGTCAGAGTCCGGCGTAGAAGAGCTAGATCACTCAGATCACAGCAGGAGGACCTACCAAATGATGTCTGGGGTGGTCTTGAGGGACAGATGCTCCGTACGCAGCGCCTGCAGACCAAAAACACACGTTCAGTACAGATACAAATTGGGAAGATGGCAGCCAACATTGCAGTACTGTCCGATAGTGTGCAGCAACTGACCAAGGTAATGCAGGAGGGACATGTATCCTTGAAAAGACACCATTGTCAACTAATGGAGCACCTCAAACTCTATGCTAAATCCAACAATAGGCTGGCCACAACAACTGCACTGCTGGCACGTAGGTCTGTGACCATGCAAACAGAAATGTGCCATTGGAGCGGGGATGTGGCTAAGGCACTGGACCAGGTGACCAATGCAGTGGAAATGATGAATGCTTCCACAATTGCAGCCAACATGTCCACGCAGGAAGAGGGTAGTGAGGGGGCCTCAAGCTTGAGTAGTATAGCTATGCCAGTTGCAACTGCAGGAAGACGCAACACACGCAGCAGTACCCCCTCCGCTTCCAACATGAGGTATGAAGATGCTGGCTCTGACAGGCACCTGGGTGTTCGTGGGAGAAAGCGCTAGACTGCGATGCACAGTGACATTCTGACATGGTGACATAACCATGGATGTGTTCGGACCTTTTGACTGACTTACAAGTCATTATTTATTTTCAAACCACTCAGGTCCATTACTTAAGAACCTGTGCCACTGGTCACATTGAAAGTGTGCTCCAACACTCAGTCATAATTTTTTTAAATAAAGATTTCTGTGATTGCAATATACACTTTTTGTGTCATCATTACTCACCTCAGAAATAATTCTGTGTGATGTCCAATCTTCTCCTGCGCCCTTCTGCTGCGCTTGCCCCTTGTGCTGCACGGCGGTGTGGCACTTGCTGGTTCTCATCCTCCGAGTCGCTTTCAGACACCTCGATTTCCATTCCTCCCTTTGTCGCAATACTGTGCAGCATGGCACATGCTGCTACTATCTTGCAGCATTGTATTGAAGTGCTCCACCGGTCTTATGGAGGCATCTGAATCGGCTCTTCAGCAGCCCAAATGTACGCTCTATGATGTTCCTTGTTGAAATATGTGCTGCATTGTACCTCTGTTGGTTGGCAGTTGTGGGATTGATGTAAGGCATCAAAAGGTAATTACGCAAGGCGTATGCGCTGTCACCTACATGTAAGTAAGCAAAGGGTCAGTGGCAGTTTGACATTGGCATACGTACAATGACTGTGAGGATCAATTACACATATTTACCAAGCAGATGTGCCTCTCCAAATTCTCCCCTGACAAGACGGGTGTGAATGCCACTTTGCCTGAAAATATAAGAATCATGTGCACTCCCTGGAAATTGTGCCACAATGTCAGTGATTATGTTTTTGGCATTGCACACAACCTGAATATTAAGGGAATGATAACATTTTCTATTTCTAAATAGATATTCCTGTGCTGCAGGGGGACATATTGCCACATGGATGCAATCAATACAACCTATAACATGTGGGAAGCGAGCTATCTGGTAAAACTCCTGTTTTGTTTTTGCAAGGTCATGCGCGGTGGTGGGGAAATTGATGTGTGACCCGATCCGGGCCATCATGGCATCAAGGAATGCTTTGAATATTCTTGAAAGTGCGCTTTGCGACACACCTCCAGCTACTGCAATGACCCCCTGGAAACTGCCTGACGCCAGTAGGTGTAGGCAACATAGGACCTGCACATGCGCTGGGATAGCATTGGTCCTTCGTGTCTGTCGTTGCAGTATAGGATCCAATTCATTGATTAGATCATGGATCATTGCTGCATTGAGCCTATACTTATCGTATATCTCATCCTCTTGCTGTCCTAGCAAAGTTATGCGGACTCTGAAAATGCGCTCATTTATTCACCTCCGTCTGTGTCCAGCAGCCTGCAGCCTCATCCTCCTCGCCATCAGGTACATCCCTGCCATTGTGAAATGTGGTAGCTCATTCTGGGTGTGTTTCGATTGGTTTAAGTAGATTTTCAGCTGTATCTGGATTGCACTCATGATTACCACCTGGTTGTGATCCTTCTTATTTTGCACTTTCAGAATTGCGATTTCCAGTCAAATCGCTATTTGCGATTTTTCATGCATATATTTTGCGAATCCTTATTTGCGAATCGCTATTTGGGAGACGCAAATACAGATTCGCTAAAACTATTCGCAGATTGTTTTGCAATTCTTTATATTTGCGAATTCTTGTGTTTTCGCAATTATGCAGTTGATGCATTGCAACACAGTATTTTGCGATCGCAAAAGCCATATTTTTGCGATTCGCAAGATTTGCGAATTTTTTAACGGTTGATGCATGTGCCTGTTTATGCCTTGTAATATAGAAACAACTTGGGCAAAAGTATGTCCAATCCGATACTACCCTATAGCAGCTGTTCTCCCTTTGTCTTGTTGTTACATAAAACTGTCTATAGATGAAATGTACATAACTCCACCCGATACCTTACAATTAGGCGTTATCTCAGGGTATTCTTAAAGGTTCCTTTAGGTTGATATACAACACCTTTCTTATCTTCCCCAAAAAACTTATCAACTAATCTTCCCAAAGAAATTGTAACAAATTTCGAGCTGCTAATGTAATCCCTTCCCCCGGGTCTCCAGACTAGTCATTGCTCCTGAACACACCATGTAACACTGCCTTGCATTGCAGTCACTAGACATTCGAATTCATAATGGGCACTTCTGTGTCCGAGCAGGGGTCTGGAATACTTTTTTGAGAACCCGAAGCCTGAGTCGGCCTTCCTTTCCAAACCTTCATTTCTTCCTCCAGACTCATCAAAATCGACGACTTCATTGTCTCCCTATTTCTGGCATAACCTCGTTACGAATCCACATCTTGTATTTTGGCTAAACTGCCTCGATCTACCCACTCCAAGATGGCGGTCGAATTACGGCGCCTTGGCTCTAGTATGCTCAATCTTACAATCTTTCGGCACCTTCGTATCAGCACTGACCCTTAGTTGGCATCTCTTTAGCAAATTAACCACCCAACTTTGGTATGTAGTATACCGAATTAATAATGTATCGTAGCAATGACATATTAATTTTTCACCATGTAATTTAAACCGATCATGGTCACTCCGTGTTTGCCAATATTAACAGTCCAAACTTAGCTGTTTTATTTTATTACTTTGGCATGTAACATATACAGTACTTAACTTTTCGATACAACTTCATATCCGTATTTCCTTGCTTTCCGCACGACCTATTCCGATCACGTGAGAGGGACTACTTCCGGGGCATCCGGGCTGAATGCACTATTTAATCTGGTGCATTCCACTCTCACTCACAGCGCTACGGATTTAACCGAAGATTAGACGTGAGACCGTCTCGACACTAATTTGAAATAAGTGACCGATGCACCTTCCTCCTGCTCGTACTCACGCTGCGGCTGCAGACTGCTATTCAGTCTCGTTGCCGGTCAGCTCGACCCAGGCGAAATGCTCCCATTACTAATTCTGCTACCCTGACTCTCCTCAGTGTCATTTATAGTCTATCTCCAAACGCCCTGCCTAGCGCGCCAATTTGACTCACGCTTATCCTCCTTTCGCATGCTAAACCCAATTTCTCTAATCAGCCACTAGCACAAAACGGTAGGGAACATGCGGACCTTGAAGTTCGGACCTACCCTGCTGCCTTACGAGTATACATACTAAGAGCTGTGCCATGCTTGTATATAAATCAACATTATCACCCTATCAAAATGTGATTCTATGTTTCCAACAAAATGAGTTTGTATATCACGAACATCCTGTGGGTTGCTCGAATAGAATTATCATGTCTATTACCTGCTGCTATGGAACTGAATGCAAAAATGTATAATTGTTTATTTCTGCAGACTTGGATGATATAAAAAACTGCTGTGCTATCTTCTTGAAAAAATATAACTGAAGTTTGTGACTATGCCCGCTGCAATAACATGACTAGGTATTGTACACTTACCTATCAATTTAGCCCTCGCTTACACCAAGCATGCCTTAAACTTGCATGAATTTCCTCAACACTTGCATGCTTAGACCCTTGGTCAAGACTATATCGCTCTATCATCACGTCTGTGATTCACTCTAACTTAAGATTTGGAAATATCGCCAACATGTCTCATGCCAGCACCTCTCTCATCTTGCATCATAGCTGTTTAATCTCAGCCCCTTCTTCTATTTTAGAACAAATAAACATGGAAATGAACACTTTTTGATCACTACTATGTGCCAACCTCTTTGATATCTTGGGACATAGGTAAACCTGACTATACCGTTCTCACTCTCCACTCTCGACAATTTCTTAAACTGTAAAAAACACCTCACTCTTTGCACATATCTCCTTTTCGTCTTCCTCACCTCAGCACATGGTGGGTGACCTTTTCCCCTTCTCTCTGGGAGCCTTGTGCTCCAATAACTGACATCTTTTCCTTTTTCTTATCATAGCCTTGAGAAAGCCCTAGGCACTATCCGCCACACAGGGTGAAACACGTGTCGGCTGTTTTTTCGAACAACACATGTGATAACAAAAATGTTTAATGAGTGCAATGGACTAAATCAAGTCGTGAATAAAAAGAACTATTCTCACTCAACCTAACGTGTATTGTGTTGCATCTGAATCAGGAATTGACCTATTGATCGTAACAACAACTTTGAAAAAGAGGAACACACGCTCCCAACACTTTCTCTACACAAATATCCTGCGTTCCCTACAGGAAGACATGATAGCTTCTAAACATTTACAGACACGCGTAAACATACGCAACTTGGTGATCCGAGTCGTAGCGGGTCAATGCGGGTACACTTATTTAACTTTTAATGAAGGTGAAACAGTACCAATCGCATACAAATCACACCTGTATACAAACGCAGAAATGCGTTTCACTTCAACAGAAAAAATCCTGACAGCAGTGCAGACCGCTGTAGCAAGAGAATGAGCTCTGGCTCAGGAAAACGCATTATTGTCGTGTCCCCAGTACCAGCTTTAGAAGCTGTTACAAAAGCAAGCATTCCAAATGCTAAAGCCTTACATCCAAGATGGATACAATGGGCTAATTCTCTTACTGCAACGGATGTTGAATACAGATTTGATCCGAGTTTAAAAACTCAAGCATTCCTGCAATACGAACAAGAATACCCTCTACCAAATGAAATGTTGCCTCTAGATCAGTATGAATACATTATTTACACTGACGGTTCTGCTCAACCAGCCACAGGAAGCAAGCAAGCTTACAGCGCAGCGTGTGCGATTGTTAAAGGTCGCATGCACGATGGCAAGTTCCATCCGAGTTGCACAAAAACGCAATCTCTAGGAGACTGCACGGCACAGTTGGCAGAACTCAAAGCACTTATACTGGCACTTATAAATACGGATCACAAATTCCCCACACTGATTGTGTGTAATTCCTTTTACTGTGTACAGTCGTACAATGAATATCTACATCATTGGGAACAAAACCGGTTCAAAGATGCAAAAGGTGGCACAATAAAGCATAAAATGCTATGGGAACAGGTAGTGGAGTTGAGAAACGAACCACCAAGGGCTCATATGATACATACACTGAGTCATCAGCGTGATGGCGTTCACGTTGAAGGGAATTCATTGGCTGATGAAGCCGCAAAGGGGGCTGTCCGCACAGCCGCCGTAGCTGAAGTTACTCGTTCAAATACGAGGGTAGACAGCGAGATAATGGTAGCTGTCAATGCTTCATGCAAAGGCAGCACAGCAGTAACTAAAAAATTTCCACTCAAGTACTCCTACAAGTTAGATGCACTAAACATTCCATATGCTCAGATTCCTGGAGTGGGGGATAGAGTAATACCAAATATGGATCGTTTGCTAGGCTTGATTTTAGCAGCACACGAGGGTTTGGGTTCTGCGCATACAGGCGTTACAGCGACTATTTCTTTATTGAAACAGCGCTACTGGTGGCCAGGGTTAACAAAGCAGACTAAAGACTATGTCTTGAAATGCGACATCTGTCAGCAGATAAAAGGCTCCACCGTGACACACCCAGCGCAGATACCATTACTAAAATCAGACAAACCTCTCGCATGTGTATATTTGGACCACTGCGGACCCTTACAATCTGATGGGTCCAAGAAATATATCATGGTTGCAGTGGATTCCTGCTCTAGATTCCTATGGGTTTGGCCTCAGCGCTCGGCTGATGCTCGAACTGTTATAAAAGATTTGCGAGTCTTTATCGGCACATACGCAGTTGGCACGTTACATTCTGACCGTGGTCCAGCCTTTAGCTCTCGGGCTTACAAAGAGGCCATGGAAGGAATGGGCGTACCATTGCGGTACTCCTCTGTGTTTCATCCTGAGGTAAATTCTGTTGTGGAGAGGAAAAACTGAGACTTAAAGCAATCTTTAACAGCTAGGGTATTAGGCAAGGGCGGTAGATGGGTCGATCACCTTTATGGGGTACACCGCGTGCTCAATAATCAGCCAAGAAGCTCTCTAGGGGGTGTCACTCCTTACGAGGTCCTATTTGGGACAAGAATGTGGGTACCTGATCTTGATTGTGACGGCACAGTGGCGGATGAAAAACCATTTGATATCCATGATCGTTTGGCTGTTTTACAGGATCTAAATGAATCCAGGACACAACAAAGTAACGTGCTCCAGAAACAGGCCACCACTGAGGAAGTCAAGGCAGTAACGGCAAGACCAATCTGGATCCCAAAACTCGGGGATCTAGTCAGAGAGAAGATTGCTGACAAAAAAGAATTTGGGCCATCTTACAGAAAGCCTGTACCGGTCCTTGCAATCCACGGCACAAGAACTGTACTTCTGCCGCCTCTTGCCAGAAAAAAGGAGAAAAGATTCATCTCAATTGACTTATTCAAACCACACTATGTGGCCGATACTAAACAGTAGGCCTCGTGGACTCCACAGTAGCAGACGCCCTCCTCTCGCTACAATCCAAGAAGTTCAAACAGAAAGACTCATCACGTTTGAAGAGCCACCTGTACTGAATGATGGACTAAGCAACAATGCTATGGAACTTGTTCCACTCCAACAAGAAATTCATCTTCAAAATGAAAACCAACTTAACAACCAAGTTGCAATCAGACCTAATACAGACATCTACGTCAATGTGCCTCGACAAGAAAACACAGCAATTTCAACAAATCCCGATGCAATTCCAACAATTGATCGAACTGCTTCTGGCTATTTCATGAACTTTGATACGTTTTCACTAGATCAAAGTGAACCGGAAACGACGCCAGCCAAAAAATCACTCACACAGAAACTCAATGACTTTTTGAACTTTTTTAGAAAGACTTACCTGGTGTCACCTTGGATAGAACTATGGTATACCACTGGGATTTTATTTTTCATTTTCTGGCTAGGTTTAATAATAACTTTTAGTTTGCTTATTAATGGACGATACCTCCAACCAAGCTCTACAGCCCAAAGAGTCAATTTGATTTTAAAACCACACCAGTCTTCACAGCAGTTCCTATACCGGACGGTATAGTATGGGACAAGATTGATTATGATATATTAGGTCCGACTGAGCTTTTAAAACTAAAACATGTATTTAACATTTCTTTAAGTGAATTCATTACCTCCAGTACATTTTCTGATGATTGGGACACTGAAACTGTACAAGCTATGATGTCTGATTTAGAAAAAACTGCCGCATTTCCAAACAATGAAATGTTAGAAGGTACTTCAGACTATGATACATTGTATTGTTACCAACATTTTGGTGATCATTTCTTACACAAGTCTATAACACCTAGAAATGTATTTGAATACCACCAGTGGGAACACTGCCCAACACCTCTAATAGGTAGTTCACAAGCGTTTGCACAGAAATTCACATACTTCTCAGGGTTTAACACATCGGACCCGACGTCATTTTATTATAAAATGGAGAAAAATTCAGCTCAGAAAATTATGTTAACAAACACCAAACATATTTACTCTGCATTCTTTCTGAACCAGTTGTCTAAACAGGGTTTTGATCTATGGAAAGACACAATAGAATCCAAATCAATCTGGGGTTCTGGGGAATGGCAAGTTCAGGGAATAGAAGCACTTTTTAGAGCATGCATCATTCCGCAGCAGATTTTATTTCTGAACGAAACTGCAGACATCCTGTCTTGGATTAGCCAAAGGCAAGGAAATGAACACACCGGGGTTACCAACACCATTGCAGATGGGTGGGGGGCAGAATTCAACTACACAAGGGGTAGGATTAGATGTCATTGTCCAGTACAACAGATCAGATCCTGATTGGACAGAATGGCTGGTTTGGCCCATTGACACAAACAAATGTTAACAGAGATTTTTTAATACAACCAGAGGGTTTAGTATCCATAGGCTAGACCCACACTATGTACAGAGACATCACCCGGGGTAGTGACATCCTATAGTGTTGGGAAGTTGTGCCTTGATTGGCTAGAGACCTCAACACTGACAGAAGTGAAACACCACTTGACCTTACTGACACCTGACATGGATCTTAGAGATTTTCTACTGGGACCCAAGAAACAGCGTCAGAAACTTTTCATATATGCAGGCCTTTATGCCTACTATAAATGAAAATTGGAAAATATCCCAACAAGAGGCAGCAGAAAGAATACGAGAAATAGACCGTATTAACTTAGAAAAGGCATTAGCTGTGGTGGATAACGGGTTGACAACTTTGACCTCCAGGATTTACTCCTTAGGCAACATTGTGTCCTCGGCAATCGACAAATTAGAACAAGATCTGGCCTTTTTACAACACGGGCAATCTCAGCTACGTTCTATTATGATGTTAAGCTGGACGCTGCAATCTTTGCGTGTAGGCTATGTGCCATGGCGTTTTATAAACACCACGTCTCTGTTCTCAGAATACAATCTAACCGATAAACAGACAGAAATGGCACATAGGGGAGCCAAATATACAATGCTGCGTATTGAGAAACTGGAAAGGTTACTATTCACTGTAGCCGAGTCACCATCAACAGAATGGCTAATTCATGGCCAAATCACTCTGCCGGTCACTACGTTTCAGTTTCAATATTGCCTGAGCAAAGGCAGGCAGGCAAATATGTGAAAATGGGTAAGGGATACATCAAGGAAACTTGGGAGTTACCATATAGATACCGATGCCGGAATGGGGATCGAGAAGTGTTTCTGAGTGGTACAAACTGCAAGAACGCTTTGAGCGGTTCTCTCATGTGTCAGGATATTTTTCTTCACGGAGCCTGCAGTGGTTTAGTGGCAAACTTATCTTGTCACAAATCAGGGACCCCCAACGGCCATGATCACGCCGGTTTTCCAGCTGCTCTTGAATGGGAGTTACTTAATGCTAAATGATCAAGGTTGTTGTGGGATGCTTCCGGGCGTCGCATATCTAGTAACTGTTAACTCCAGGGTTACTTGCTGTATGCAAGTATTGTTTCCGCCACTGAACACAGTCAGGGAGGCGCCGTTATGGCCTTCGCTGAATGTTTCTTTTATACAGTTTGATACTCTGAGCAGATTGAAAGCCATGCTTTTACAGCAACCCGTGCCCTTAACCTCCGCTCGAGAAACCGGTGGGCCTGATTCACAGAACTAACTTATGTCAAAAACGTAAAGTTAGTACTTTTTGGTATTCACAGAATACACTTACTCATTTTGGTATTCACAGAATGAACTTACTCATTTCGGTATTCACAGAAGTTAGTAGTCCTAACTTTAGGACTCCTAAATCTCCTAAATTCCTTCTGTGAATACCAAAAGTCTTAAAGTTAGATTTTTCTCAGTTTAGGAGTAGTAAAGTTAGGACTCCTAACTTTAGGACTCCTAAATGCCTTCTGTGAATACCGAAAGTCTTAAAGTTAGGATTTTTCTCAGTTTAGGAGTAGTAAAGTTAGGAGTCCTAACTCTACTACTCCTAAACTGAGAAAATCCTAACTTTAATAGTTTCGGTATTCACAGAATGCATTTAGGAGTCCTAAAGTTAGGACTACTAACTTCTGTGAATACCGAAATGAGTAAGTTCATTCTGTGAATACCAAAATGAGTAAGTGTATTCTGTGAATACTAAAAAGTACTAACTTAACGCTTTTGACGTAAGTTAGTTCTGTGAATTAAGCCCATGAACTTCAAGTTGCAAGGACCTCGACCGAGATACAGGCACTCATACGTACAAACTGTCCCATTCATTTTGCAGAAATGGTGGGACGTATCTTTAACATGTCAGATACGAGCAGAATTGTACACCTTTTAAGACCATAGGGTCAGGATTGTTAAGCACGTTTCAGACAGGCCTCGGAGTAATCCCAAATTTTATACACTCCGTATTGGGAAGCGTATTTGGAGGATTCCCGCTCATCTTGTTTCTAATCGCAGGAATCCTGATTGTGATATTGCTGCTACGCAATGGATGGCCCACTTCCCGAGGGAATGGTGAACACGCTCCTGGAGCGGAAATACCGTGAACGCATGGTACAACTTCTAGGCATTTCTTTCCTGCGAGAACTCAGTGCCTCCTGGTTTCTATCATTTAGACCAGTCTGGATAGACAGCATCTTACCTGTGCTTCGATGCCTGTTCTGCGTAGAAGAATGCATGTTAGATCTTTGTCTAACATCTCCATCAGATGCGCCTCCCGACACGGATGCAATGCTGGACCCCATAAAGGCCCATGCTCTGCGTTGTCCCCAGCGGCTTCCAATTCTGATGAATGCATTCCTGGAGAATCCACAGGTGCCGTTCGCCCCTGCTGGGTTAGGTGACTCCTCCACAGGCACCAAGGTAACAACTGCCGCACAAGCTGCCGCAGCACCGACTGTTGGCAGTACTACATTCCATCTATGTGCGATTGACGTTCTCTGTGAGGCGTTGGATATGTCATCTACAGCAGCTGACACCGATAATATTGAGCTTCCCAGCCAGGACGCGTATTCTTGAATTGGCTCATCGTGTCCTGGGAAAGAATTCGGCTTCTTCACTTGTTTCAAAATAAAAACGATCTAAATTTGGAACATTTTCTTATATTGACACTTTCGCTTGAGAAAAGTATGGCCTTCTCCTGCTTATGGTAATACAACTTGTATAGAGAGACGATATTGTCTTTTAAGTGGCAACTAGAAAAGCTGAATAAAACATTTTTTTTTAAGCACCAACATTTTTCAACGATTTTTTAGAACCATGTTTTTACTTGCTTTTAAAAATGTTTTTAAAATTGCCCAGATTTTAAGTATGGTAATTTATTATCCAGTTCGGAAGTGGAGTGGGTGTTATTTCCCGCATAGATGCCCTAATGTAGATCCGTTCGTACATGCCCTAAACTGGATGTATTCATACTTACCCTAATATGGTCATATTCGTACTTGCCCAATTATGGTCATGGCCGCATATGCCCAATTATGGTCACAACTGTACATGTCCTATTATAGTATGATTCCTTATATAGGCATGATCTTTCATCTACATTGGTCCCAGCTAGTACACAATGAGCTCTGAGGGCTGAACGTTACCTATCCTATGGTTTTGAATGCAGCAGGGTCCTTTCAAACACAGGCCCACACTGTACTCATTAATTATGCATGGCTTTCTAAGAATACACCACCAGCATAATGTATGTACAAAGTTCACCCCTGACGTCTTTCTCATGTCCAATACAAACCATACTGAGGACCGAGACTCTTTAGGGTATAAATACACCACAGCTTGCCCCGGTAAACCAGAGGTGTAGGAGAGTAGGATCTGCCTCTTATGTTGCCCCCACTTTTTTTCTGATGTTACACTGGTTTCTGGCTATAGTCAGGCTGGATCCCTGCCAATCAGGGCCCCAGCCTCCCTGTTCTCTCTAAACGATTTGGAGTGCACTCTAGGTGCACTAGTGATTGGATACTGTGGTGCCTTATGATTCCCTAGTATATGGTACCTTAGGTGCCAAGGGCATAGGTACTTCACAGGCCTACCAGGGGCTGAAGCATGTATTATGCCACCCCTGGGAAGCAGACTAAATCTGACACCACAGGCCTGCTACTGCAGCCTGGGTGAGGTGGTGCTGGCACTCCTCACTGAGATATAGGTTCCCTATATCTCTCCTGCACACACATTTAAACCTATCAGTCACCCCTAAGGCAGGCCCTATCAATCCTGAGGGCAGGGTGCTTGGTTTCTAATGTGAGGGGGTGCCTCTGCCTGAGCAGGGCCCCTCTGCAGCTCTCAGAGTCCATTCTCTGGTGCTGTTTGTGGATGCGGTTAAACCATATACTCTTAAGTGCATTATATCCTCGCGGTAAAATGCTAACTTTGGAATGGCTGCATCAAAACATGTCGTGTTTGGTGTCAAACATCTTGGAATACTACCCCCCCGCCAGTTCTGGCGGCAGGGGTAGCATTCCACACTTCTAGAGGGATGGACATGTACCCACTGTGGAAACACGGTAGAATCCGGAAGAGCCCTGGCATCACAAAATGGATGCCACCAGCCACAGACACCGGGCTGCCCTCCTGCTGATGACTGAAACTCGCAGTGGAAGAAGCCCAACAAAAGGTATCCTGTCACAGGGAGGTGTAACCACCTCCCAGACAGGGTTTAGTGTATTGGGGCTGGGTGGGTGCACTCTTAGAGTGCTTTGAAGTCCTGCAATGGGGGAACAGAAGGCTCCTCTGTGCATATGCCAGTTCAAACCAGCTCAGGGGCTACCTGCCCCTGCTCTGGCACGAAACTGGACAAAGGGAAGTGGGTGTAGCCACCCACTCCCCTGACCCTCCCATAGGTGGGGTCATAGAGCTAGTCCCTCCCTTCTTTACAGTATAAGATAGGGAACCCTTGAACCTGAAGGTTAGATATCCCTGGACAACGCTCTGAAGAAGAATCCTGGCCCTTCGACGTTCCACTACCTCTGGAAGACTGAAGAATCTCCCTTGGAGTCAAGGAGTGACTCCCCTGCTTGGCAGGCACCAAAAATTACAATGACGGTCGCAAACTACGCCGCTCCCACCGGAGTCCGAGGTCCCTGCAGCCCAAGAAGTAGATTTCCTGACTTCTCCAAGACCATCGTGAGTCCCCAGTGAAGCTGAGGCAAGTGGACCCCACGAGTGACGAGGAACCACGACCCCTGGGTACTGTGCACTATTGTCAAGTGCAACCCCTTCACAACGTTCTAAGAACCTGTGCTTTGGACCACGTGTGGTCCCAGCCTCCAGCAGGAACCCTCCAAAGAGCAGAGGCCTACACCATCCCGAGTGACCATGGGCCCCTGTTGAGAGAATTCTCCCAAGGCATCTTCGCGATCCCTTGCCAGCCAGCTCGTGGGTCCCCTGAAGACTTTTCCAAGAAACCAAAGGGCTCCCCTGGTTGCTCCAGGCCTGCACTGACTTACCCTCGCTGGGTGAGTCCCTCAGACCTTGCTGGTCTGCGCCATTGCCTTTTCACACCTTCCAAGAGACTTGCTGTTACCAAGGCTTGTTGGCTCCAATCGAGTCGCCGACACCGCAGTAAGCTGCAAACATTGTGGGACACACCAAATCCAGCTCCTGGTCATCGTCGACACCTCCTGGACCTCGTGGCTGAAGAGTCAAGGCCACCGTGAACGACCTGAATCCTGCGACGATGGTGGGCATCCATCTTCCTTGCCCCGAGTCACTACCAAGTGACTTTGAACACTGTCCCCTCTGCTTTCAGGTCATCCTTCTTCTGAATCCAGGCTTGGATTCCACCGGACACTTCTTCGGACATCACAAGCAGCAAGTCTTCTTTGTTCGCCATTGAAAACGACGCCGCGACCCGACACCAAAGGACACCTATGCACCCGGCTTCCCTGGGTGAGGTAACTCCAGCACTACGGTGCTCCTGTGGGTGTGGGCCCTAGAACTACTTACCCTGTAAGTGACTTGCTTGTAGGTTCTCCCGAAGTATCCTAAAACTCTTTATTTCCAACCGCGACTTGCCCCATTGAAGTCAACGGCGATCCGCGCCTGTGTATCCACACTGCACGCGTCCCCCGTGGGTCCTTTACTTACCTGCCTTGGGTGGTTTCGTGAGGCCCCAGCACTTCTGAAGGCCTTAGGCCTTGTCTCCCTGCAAGTCGTTGTTTCTAAGTCTCTTTCTTAGTATATGGTCTGGTACGCCCCTAGGGCCCCAGCCATATTGTGCTTAATTTATTGTGAAACGTTGATTTGTGCATATGTTCCTGACTTCTAATCTCATAAAGAGATTAGTAGAGAGTTGTTTAGTAATAAATACATATATATTTGATATATATACCTGTGTGGTGTCTTTTCATTTGGTGATTCAAGAGATTGTGTGGTAAAACAAGCTGCTTTACATTCCTTCAAGACTTAGCCTGAAGGCTGCTCTCCACAGCTACCACTAGGATAGCTTTCTATAAAGGTTGTCTTAAACCTATCTACCATAAGAGTCGAATTGTACTGGTGCAAGGTGTCCACTTTAATTAGTGAACAGCATATACCAGGCCAACTTCTCACAAGAGGGAACCGAGACTTCCATGCTGACACACTGGCCAGAGACGCTGACGCTCCTGCATGCAGTCGCTCAAGCTGACAGTGGTCTGACACAACCCGGACGGGGTGTCCAACTCGAGACCAGGACGGGGTCCCACACTCTCTCTATTCAGGTATGGGGGCTCGACTAAATCCTAGGAGGATTCTTGGCTCTTAGCTTGTAAGACCTACACACATATGCTAGGTACACACAGGTACATCTAGGTAGGCATCGTAGGAGTACGGACACTTGCATAATGCTTTTATATTCATGTATGTACTCATGATTATCGCAATATGGTAGAACTGTTCTATCCCTTTGCTTTTATCGTACTGCTGATCATATATGTCTGCTGGTCTCTGCAGCACATATATTCTACACTAGAATAACAACAGTTCAATAAATACTTATTGAAACGCCCGACTGTTTATTCTGTGTAACTCTCTGAGACAAACCGAATAAGTGAGCACGAGTGACTGAGCGAAAGGTAGTACATTGTTTCCACGATTCTGAGGGAATCAGGGTTGTCCGTGTTCTAAGGTTGCCAGAAACTAATCTCTCCCCGATAAGAGGAGACAATAGTGGCACTGCGAGCTAGCTAATGCAAAACAAGGCTAACATATACGGGGGGTGCACGGAGTTAGTCTGCCACCATGCATACAGTATATGTTATCCAAACGCACAGGTCCTGCAGGGGTACTATAGGAGCTACACGACAAGGCCTAGTGCTCTCCACAGGAAATGGCATGGAACCCAACATGGACACATCACATTTTTGCAATGAAAACAAACCCTTTTTTGCAATATACCTAGCTGTGGATGTTGAACCCTAGCTCAGCCGGGACCTAGGTTAACTTAGCAAAACTATACATTTTTTAAAACTAGACATCGAGATGAATCCAGGATGAGGGGACTTGTGTGGTTTTCACCAGGTTCTATTACCCAGAATCCCTTACAAATCACAAATTGTGATGAAAAAAACCACATTATCCTCACATTTCTGTGATAGAAACTTCTGGAATCTGCGTGGATCCTCAAACTTTCAACCACCCTGCATTCCCCATAGTCTCCCGATAAAGATGGTATCCCACTTGTGTGGATAGGCCTAGTGCCCTCCACAGGAAATGGCACGGAACACAACATGGACACATCACATTTTTGTAATGAAAACTGACCCTTTTTTGCAATATGCCTAGATGTGGATGTTGAACCCTAGCTCAGCCGGGACCTAGGTTACCATCCTTATTGGGAGACTATGGGGAATGCAGGGTGGGTGAAAGTTTAAGGATCCACGCAGATTCCAGAAGTTTTTATCAGAGAAATGTGAAAAAAAAAAAAAAAAATGTGATTTTTGCAAGGGATTTTGGGTAGCAGAACCTGGTGAAAACCACACAAGTCCCCCCATCCTGGATTCGTCTCGATGTCTAGTTTTGCTAAGTTAACCTAGGTCCCGGCTGAGCTGGGTTCAACATCCCCAGCTAGGCATATTGCAAAAAAGGGTCAGTTTTCATTGCAAAAATGTGATGTGTCCATGTTGTGTTCAGTGCCATTTCCTGTGGAGGGCACTAGGCTTACCCACACAAGTGGGATACCATCTTTATCGGGAGAGTATGGGGAATGCAGGGTGAGTGAAAGTTTGAGGATCCACGTAGATTCCAGAAGTTTCTATCACAGAAATATGAGGAAAATGTGGGGTTTGTTTTTTAAAATTTGAGGTTTGCAAGGGATTCTGGGTAACAGAACCTTGTGGAAACCACACAAGTCCCCCTATCCTGGATTCCCCTCGATGTATAGTTTAAAAAAATGTATAGGTTTGCTAGGTTAACCTAGGTCCCGGCTGAGCTAGGATTCAACATCCATAGCTAGGCATATTGCAAAAAAGTGTCCGTTTTCATTGAATAAATGTGATGTGTCCATGTTGTGCTCCGTGCCATTTCCTGTGGCGGGCACTAGGCCTACCCACACAAGTAGGATACCATCTTTATCGGGAGACTATGGGGAATGCAGAGTGGGTGAAATTTTGAGGATCCACGCAGATTCCAGAAGTTTCTATCACAGAAATATGAGGAAAATGTGTTTTTTTTAAAAAATTTGAGGTTTGCAAGGGATCCTGGGTAACAGAACCTGGTGAAAACCACACAAGTCCCCCCATCCTGGATTTGTCTCGATGTCTAGTTTTAAAAAATGTATAGTTTTGCTAGGTTAACCTAGGTCCCGGCTGAGCTGGAGTTCAACATCCACAGCTAGGCATATTTAAAAAAAGGGTCAGTTTTCATTGCAAAAATATGATGTGTCCATGTTGTGTTCTGTGCCATATCCTGAGGCGGGCACTAGGCTTCCCCACACAAGTGAGATACCATCTTTATCTGGAGACTATTGGGAATGCATTTTGCGTGAAAGTTTGAAGATCCATGGAGATTCCAGAGGTTTCTATGACAGAAATGTGATGAAAATTTGTTTTTTTTTTCAAAATGAGAGGTTTGCAAGCGATTCTGGGTAACAGAACCTGCTGAAAACCACACAAGTCCCCCTATCCTGTATTCCCCTCGATGTCAAGGTTTCAAAAATGTATAGGTTTGCTAGGTTAACCTAGGTCTCGGCTGAGCTAGGGTTCACACCCACAGCAAGGCATATTGCAAAAAAGGATCACTTTTCATTGCAAAAATGTGATGTGTCCATGTTGTGTTCTGTGCCATTTCCTGTGGAGGGCACTAGGCGTACCCACACAAGTGGGATACCGTCTTTATTGGGAGACTATGGGGAATGGCGGGTGTGTGAAGGTTTGAGGATCAACGCAGAGTCCAGAAGTTTCTATCACAGAAATATGAGGAAAATGTGTTTTTTATTTTTTATTTGAGGTTTGCAAGGGATTCTGGGTAACAGAATCTGGTGAAAACCACACAAGTCCCCCATCCTGGATTTGCCTCGATGTCTAGTTTTAAAAAATGTATAGTTTTGCTAGGTCCTGGCTGAACTGGAGTTCAACATCCACAACTAGGCATTTTGCAAAATAAGGTGAGTTTTCATTGCAAAAATGTGATGTGTCCATGTTGTGTTCTGTGCCATATCCTGTGGCGGGCACTTGGCCTACCCACACAAGTGAGATACCATCTTTATCTGGAGACTATGAGGAATGCATTTTGCGTGAAAGTTTGAGGATCTATGGAGATTCCAGAAGTTTCTGTGACAGAAATGTGATGAAAATGTTTTTTTTCAAAATTTGAGGTTTGCAAGGGATTCTGGGTAACAGAACCTGGTGAAAACCACACAAGTCCCCCTATCCTGTATTCCCTTCGATGTATAGTTTTCAAAAATATATACGTTTGCAAGGCATATTCCAAAAAAGGGTCAGTTTTCATTGTAAAAATGTGATGTGTCCAAGTTGTGTTCCGTGCCATTTCCTTTGGAGGGTACTAGACGTACCCACAAAAGTGGGATACCATCTTTATTGGGAGACTATGGGGAATGCAGGGTGGGTGAAAGTTTGAGGATCCACGAAGATTCCAGAAGTTTCTGTCACAGAAATGTGAGGAAAATTTGTTTTTTTTTCTCGAAATTTGAGATTTGTAAGGGATTCTGGGTAACAGAACCTGGTGAAAACCACACAAGTCCCCCCATCCTGGATTCGTCTCGATGTCTAGTTTTGCTAAGTTAACCTAGGTCCCGGCTGATCTAGTGTTCAACATCCACAGCTAGGCATATTGCAAAAAGGGTCAGTTATCATTGCAAAAATGTGATGTGTCCATGTTGTGTTCCGTGCCATTTCCTGTAGAGGGCACTAGGCCTACCCACACAAGTGAAATACCATCTTTATCGGGAGACTATGGGGAATGCAGGGTGGGTGAATGTTTGAGGATCCACACAGATTCCAGAAGTTTCTGTCACAGAAATGTGAAGAAAATGTGTTTTTTTTCCAAAATTTGAGGTATGCAAGTGATTCTGGGTAACAGAACTAGTGAAAACCAAACGAGTCCCCCCATCCAGGATTCGTCTTGATGTCTAGTTTCAAAAAATGTATAGTTTTGCTAGGTTAACCTAGGTCCTGGCTGAGCTAGGGTTCAACATCCACAGCTATGCATATTGCAAAAAAGGGTCAGTTTTCATTGCAAAAATGTGATGTGTCCATGTTGTGTTACGTGCCATTTCCTGTAGAGGGCACTAGGCGTACCCACACAAGTGGGATACCATCTTTATCGGGAGAATATGGGGAAGGCAGAGTGGGTGAAATTTTGAGGATCCACGCAGATTCCAGAAGTTTCTATCACAGAAATATGAGGAAAATGTGTTTTTATATTTTAAAATTTGAGGTTTCCAAGGGATTCTGGGTAACAGAACCTGGTGAAAACCACACAAGTCCCCCCATACTGGATTTGTCTCGACGTCTAGTTTTAAAAATGTATAGTTTTGCTAGGTTAACCTAGGTCCTGGCTGAGCTGGAGTTCAACATCCACAACTAGGCATTTTGCAAAAAGAGTGAGTTTTGATTGCAAAAATGTGATGTGACCATGTTGTGTTCTGTGCCATATCCTGTGGCGGGCACTTGGCCTACCCACACAAGTGAGATACCATCTTTATCTGGAGACTATGAGGAATGCATTTTGCGTGAAAGTTTGAGGATCCATGGAGATTCCAGAAGTTTCTATGACAGAAATGTGATGAAAATGTTTTTTTTCAAAATTTGAGGTTTGCAAGGGATTCTGGGTAACAGAACCTGGTGAAAACCACACAAGTCCCCCTATCCTGTATTCCCTTCGATGTATAGTTTTCAAAAATATATAGGTTTGCTAGGTTAACCTAGGTCCCGTCTGAGCTAGGGTTCACACCCACTGCAAGGCATATTGCAAAAAAGGGTCAGTTTTCATTCCAAAAATGTGATGTGTCCATGTTGTGTTGCATGCCATTTGCTTTGGAGGGAACTAGGCGTACCCACACAAGTGGGATACCATCTTTATTGGGAGACTATGGGTAATGCAGGGTGGGTGAATGTTTGAGGATCCACGAAGATTCCAGAAGTTTCTGTCACAGAAATGTGACGAAAATGTGTTTTTTTTCGAAATTTGAGATTTGTAAGGGATTCTGGGTAACAGAACCTGGTGAAAACCACACAAGTCCCCCCATCCTGGATTCGTCTCGATCTCTAGTTTTGCTAAGTTAACCTAGGTCCCGGCTGAGCTAGGGTTCAACATCCACAGCTAGGCATATTGCAAAAAAGGGTCAGTTTTCATTGCAAAAATGTGATGTGTCCATGTTGTGTTCCGTGCCATATCCTGTAGCGGGCACTAGGCATACCCACACAAGTGAGATACCATCTTTATCTGGATACTATGGGGAATGCATTTTGGGTGAAAGTTTGAGGATCCATGCAGATTCCAGAGGTTTCTATGACAGAAATATGATAAAAATGTGTTTTTTTTCACAATGTGAGGTTTGCAAGGGATTCTGGGTAACAGAACCTGGTGAAAACCACACAAGTCCCCTTATCCTGGAATCCCCTCGATGTCTAGTTATCAAAAATATATAGGTTTGCTAGGTTAACCTAGGTCCCGGCTGAGCTAGGGTACAACATACACAGCTAGGCATATTGCAAAAAGGGTCAATTTTCATTACAAAAATGTGATGTGTCCATGTTGTGTTCCGTGCCATTTCCTGTGGAGGGCACTAGGCCTACCCACGCAAGTGGGATACCATCTTTATCGGGATACTATGGGGAATGCAGGGTGGGTGAAATTTTGAGGATCCACGCAGATTCCAGAAGTTTCTATCACAGAAATATGAGGAAACTGTGGTTTTTTTCTCCAAAATTTGAGGTTTGTAAGGGATTTTGGGTAACAGAACCTGGTGAAAACCACACAAGTCCCCCCATCATGGATTTGTCTAGTTTTAAAAATTTAGAGTTTTGCTAGGTTAACCTAGGTCCCGGCTGAGCTAGAGTTCAACATCCACAACTAGGCATATTGCAAAAAAGGGTCAGTTTTCATTTAAAAAATGTGATGTGTCCATGTTGTGTTCCGTGCCGTATCCTGTAGCGGGCACTAGGCCTACCCACACAAGTGGGATACCATCTTTATCGGGAGTCTATGGGGAATGCATTTTGGGTGAAAGTTTGAGGATCCACATAGATTCCAGAGGTTTCCATGACAGAACTCTGATGAAAATGTGTTTTTATTTTCAAAATGTGAGGTTTCCAAGGGATTCTGGGTAAGAGAACCTGGTGAAAACCACACAAGTCCCCCTATCCTGGATTCCCCTCGATGTCTAGTTTTCAAAAATGTATATGTTTGCTAGGTTAACCTAGGACCAGGCTGAGCTAGGGTTCAACATCTACAGCTAGGCATATTGCAAAAAGGATCACTTTTCATTGCAAAAATGTGATGTGTCCATGTTGTGTTCTGTGCCATTTCCTGTGGAGGGCACTAGGCGTACCCACACAAGTGGGATACCGTCTTTATTGGGAGACTATGGGGAATGGCGGGTGGGTGAAGGTTTGAGGATCAACGCAGAGTCCAGAAGTTTCTATCACAGAAATATGAGGAAAATGTGTTTTTTTATTTTTATTTGAGGTTTGCAAGGGATTCTGGGTAACAGAATCTGGTGAAAACTCACACAAGTCCCCCATCCTGGATTTGCCTCGATGTCTAGTTTTAAAAAATGTATAGTTTTGCTAGGTCCTGGCTGAACTGGAGTTCAACATCCACAACTAGGCATTTTGCAAAATAAGGTGAGTTTTCATTGCAAAAATGTGATGTGTCCATGTTGTGTTCTGTGCCATATCCTGTGGCGGGCACTTGGCCTACCCACACAAGTGAGATACCATCTTTATCTGGAGACTATGAGGAATGCATTTTGCGTGAAAGTTTGAGGATCCATGGAGATTCCAGAAGTTTCTGTGACAGAAATGTGATGAAAATGTGTTTTTTTCAAAATTTGAGGTTTGCAAGGGATTCTGGGTAACAGAACCTGGTGAAAACCACACAAGTCCCCCTATCCTGTATTCCCTTCGATGTATAGTTTTCAAAATATATACGTTTGCAAGGCATATTGCAAAAAAGGGTCAGTTTTCATTGTAAAAATGTGATGTGTCCAAGTTGTGTTCCGTGCCATTTCCTTTGGAGGGTACTAGGCGTACCCACAAAAGTGGGATACCATCTTTATTGGGAGACTATGGGGAATGCAGGGTGGGTGAAAGTTTGAGGATCCACGAAGATTCCAGAAGTTTCTGTCACAGAAATGTGAGGAAAATTTGTTTTTTTTCTCGAAATTTGAGATTTGTAAGGGATTCTGGGTAACAGAACCTGGTGAAAACCACACAAGTCCCCCCATCCTGGATTCGTCTCGATGTCTAGTTTTGCTAAGTTAACCTAGGTCCCGGCTGATCTAGTGTTCAACATCCACAGCTAGGCATATTGCAAAAAAGGGTCAGTTATCATTGCAAAAATGTGATGTGTCCATGTTGTGTTCCGTGCCATTTCCTGTAGAGGGCACTAGGCCTACCCACACAAGTGAGATACCATCTTTATCGGGAGACTATGGGGAATGCAGGGTGGGTGAATGTTTGAGGATCCACACAGATTCCAGAAGTTTCTGTCACAGAAATGTGAAGAAAATGTGTTTTTTTTCCAAAATTTGAGGTATGCAAGTGATTCTGGGTAACAGAACTAGTGAAAACCAAACGAGTCCCCCCATCCAGGATTCGTCTTGATGTCTAGTTTCAAAAAATGTATAGTTTTGCTAGGTTAACCTAGGTCCTGGCTGAGCTAGGGTTCAACATCCACAGCTATGCATATTGCAAAAAAGGGTCAGTTTTCATTGCAAAAATGTGATGTGTCCATGTTGTGTTACGTGCCATTTCCTGTAGAGGGCACTAGGCGTACCCGCACAAGTGGGATACCATCTTTATCGGGAGAATATGGGGAATGCAGAGTGGGTGAAATTTTGAGGATCCACGCAGATTCCAGAAGTTTCTATCACAGAAATATGAGGAAAATGTGTTTTTATATTTTAAAATTTGAGGTTTCCAAGGGATTCTGGGTAACAGAACCTGGTGAAAACCACACAAGTCCCCCATACTGGATTTGTCTCGACGTCTAGTTTTAAAAAATGTATAGTTTTGCTAGGTTAACCTAGGTCCTGGCTGAGCTGGAGTTCAACATCCACAACTAGGCATTTTGCAAAAAAGAGTGAGTTTTGATTGCAAAAATGTGATGTGACCATGTTGTGTTCTGTGCCATATCCTGTGGCGGGCACTTGGCCTACCCACACAAGTGAGATACCATCTTTATCTGGAGACTATGAGGAATGCATTTTGCGTGAAAGTTTGAGGATCCATGGAGATTCCAGAAGTTTCTATGACAGAAATGTGATGAAAATGTTTTTTTTTCTCAAAATTTGAGGTTTGCAAGGGATTCTGGGTAACAGAACCTGGTGAAAACCACACAAGTCCCCCTATCCTGTATTCCCTTCGATGTATAGTTTTCAAAAATATATAGGTTTGCTAGGTTAACCTAGGTCCCGTCTGAGCTAGGGTTCACACCCACTGCAAGGCATATTGCAAAAAAGGGTCAGTTTTCATTCCAAAATGTGATGTGTCCATGTTGTGTTGCATGCCATTTGCTTTGGAGGGAACTAGGCGTACCCACACAAGTGGGATACCATCTTTATTGGGAGACTATGGGTAATGCAGGGTGGGTGAATGTTTGAGGATCCACGAAGATTCCAGAAGTTTCTGTCACAGAAATGTGACGAAAATGTGTTTTTTTTCGAAATTTGAGATTTGTAAGGGATTCTGGGTAACAGAACCTGGTGAAAACCACACAAGTCCCCCCATCCTGGATTCGTCTCGATCTCTAGTTTTGCTAAGTTAACCTAGGTCCCGGCTGAGCTAGGGTTCAACATCCACAGCTAGGCATATTGCAAAAAAGGGTCAGTTTTCATTGCAAAAATGTGATGTGTCCATGTTGTGTTCCGTGCCATTTCCTGTAGAGGGCACTAGGCCTACCCACACAAGTGAGATACCATCTTTATCGGGAGACTATGGGGAATGCAGGGTGGGTGAACGTTTGAGGATCCACACGGATTCCAGAAGTTTCTATCACAGAAATGTGAGGAAAATGTGTTTTTTTCAAAATTTGAAGTTTGCAAGTGATTTTGGGTAACAGAACCAAGTGAAAACCAAACAAGTCCCCCCATCCAGGATTTGTCTTGATGTCTAGTTTCAAAACATGAATAGTTTTGCTAGGTTAACCTAGGTCCCGGCTGAGCTAGGGTTCAACATCCACAGCTATGCATATTGCAAAAAAGGGTCAGTTTTCATTGCAAAAATGAGATGTGTCCATGTTGTGTTCCATGCCATATCCTGTGGCGGGCACTAGGCCTATCCACACAATTGGGATACCATCTTTATCGGGAGACTATGGGAAATGCAGGGTGGGTGAAAGTTTGAGGATCCACACAGATTCCAGAAGTTTCTATCACAGAAATATGAGGAAAATGTGTTTTTTTTTCAAAATTTGAGGTTTGCAAGGGATTCTGGGTAACAGAACCTGGTGAAAACCACACAAGTCCCCCATCCTGGATTTGTCTAGTTGTCTAGTTTTAAAAAATGTATAGTTGTGCTAGGTTAACCTAGGTTCCGGCTGAGCTAGAGTTCAACATCCACAACTAGGCATATTGCAGAAAAGGGTCAGTTTTCATTGCAAAAATGTGATGTGTCCATGTTGTGTTCCGTGCCATATCCTGTAGCGGGCACTAGGCATACCCACACAAGTGAGATACCATCTTTATCTGGATACTATGGGGAATGCATTTTGGGTGAAAGTTTGAGGATCCATGCAGATTCCAGAGGTTTCTATGACAGAAATATGATAAAAATGTGTTTTTTTCACAATGTGAGGTTTGCAAGGGATTCTGGGTAACAGAACCTGGTGAAAACCACACAAGTCCCCTTATCCTGGAATCCCTCGATGTCTAGTTTTCAAAAATATATAGGTTTGCTAGGTTAACCTAGGTCCCGGCTGAGCTAGGGTACAACATACACAGCTAGGCATATTGCAAAAAGGGTCAATTTTCATTGCAAAAATGTGATGTGTCCATGTTGTGTTCCGTGCCATTTCCTGTGGAGGGCACTAGGCCTACCCACGCAAGTGGGATACCATCTTTATCGGGATACTATGGGGAATGCAGGGTGGGTGAAATTTTGAGGATCCACGCAGATTCCAGAAGTTTCTATCACAGAAATATGAGGAAACTGTGGTTTTTTTCTCCAAAATTTGAGGTTTGTAAGGGATTTTGGGTAACAGAACCTGGTGAAAACCACACAAGTCCCCCATCCTGGATTTGTCTAGTTGTCTAGTTTTAAAAAAATTTAGAGTTTTGCTAGGTTAACCTAGGTCCCGGCTGAGCTAGAGTTCAACATCCACAACTAGGCATATTGCAAAAAAGGGTCAGTTTTCATTTAAAAAATGTGATGTGTCCATGTTGTGTTCCGTGCCGTATCCTGTAGCGGGCACTAGGCCTACCCACACAAGTGGGATACCATCTTTATCGGGAGTCTATGGGGAATGCATTTTGGGTGAAAGTTTGAGGATCCACATAGATTCCAGAGGTTTCCATGACAGAACTCTGATGAAAATGTGTTTTTATTTTCAAAATGTGAGGTTTCCAAGGGATTCTGGGTAAGAGAACCTGGTGAAAACCACACAAGTCCCCCTATCCTGGATTCCCCTCGATGTCTAGTTTTCAAAAATGTATATGTTTGCTAGGTTAACCTACGACCAGGCTGAGCTAGGGTTCAACATCTACAGCTAGGCATATTGCAAAAAGGGCTCAGTTTTCATTGCAAAAATGTGATGTGTCCATGTTATGTTCCATGCCTATTTCTGTGGAGGGCACTATACCTACCCACACAAGTGGGATATCATCTTTATCGGGAGACTATGGGGAATGCAGAGTGGGTGAAAAGTTTGAGGATCCACATAGATTCCAGAGGTTTCCATGACAGAAATCTGATGAAAATGTGTTTATATTTTCAAAATGTGAGGTTTCCAAGGGATTCTGGGTAACAGAACCTGGTGAAAACCACACAAGTCCCCCTATCCTGTATTCCCTTCGATGTATAGTTTTCAAAAATATATAGGTTTGCTAGGTTAACCTAGGTCCCGTCTGAGCTAGGGTTCACACCCACTGCAAGGCATATTGCAAAAAGGGTCAGTTTTCATTCCAAAAATGTGATGTGTCCATGTTGTGTTGCATGCCATTTGCTTTGGAGGGAACTAGGCGTACCCACACAAGTGGGATACCATCTTTATTGGGAGACTATGGGTAATGCAGGGTGGGTGAATGTTTGAGGATCCACGAAGATTCCAGAAGTTTCTGTCACAGAAATGTGACGAAAATGTGTTTTTTCGAAATTTGAGATTTGTAAGGGATTCTGGGTAACAGAACCTGGTGAAAACCACACAAGTCCCCCATCCTGGATTCGTCTCGATCTCTAGTTTTGCTAAGTTAACCTAGGTCCCGGCTGAGCTAGGGTTCAACATCCACAGCTAGGCATATTGCAAAAAGGGTCAGTTTTCATTGCAAAAATGTGATGTGTCCATGTTGTGTTCCGTGCCATTTCCTGTAGAGGGCACTAGGCCTACCCACACAAGTGAGATACCATCTTTATCGGGAGACTATGGGGAATGCAGGGTGGGTGAACGTTTGAGGATCCACACGGATTCCAGAAGTTTCTATCACAGAAATGTGAGGAAAATGTTTTTTTTCTTCAAAATTTGAAGTTTGCAAGTGATTTTGGGTAACAGAACCAAGTGAAAACCAAACAAGTCCCCCCATCCAGGATTTGTCTTGATGTCTAGTTTCAAAACATGAATAGTTTTGCTAGGTTAACCTAGGTCCCGGCTGAGCTAGGGTTCAACATCCACAGCTATGCATATTGCAAAAAAGGGTCAGTTTTCATTGCAAAAATGAGATGTGTCCATGTTGTGTTCCATGCCATATCCTGTGGCGGGCACTAGGCCTATCCACACAATTGGGATACCATCTTTATCGGGAGACTATGGGAAATGCAGGGTGGGTGAAAGTTTGAGGATCCACACAGATTCCAGAAGTTTCTATCACAGAAATATGAGGAAAATGTGTTTTTTTTTTCAAAATTTGAGGTTTGCAAGGGATTCTGGGTAACAGAACCTGGTGAAAACCACACAAGTCCCCCCATCCTGGATTTGTCTAGTTGTCTAGTTTTAAAAAAATGTATAGTTGTGCTAGGTTAACCTAGGTTCCGGCTGAGCTAGAGTTCAACATCCACAACTAGGCATATTGCAGAAAAGGGTCAGTTTTCATTGCAAAAATGTGATGTGTCCATGTTGTGTTCCGTGCCATATCCTGTAGCGGGCACTAGGCATACCCACACAAGTGAGATACCATCTTTATCTGGATACTATGGGGAATGCATTTTGGGTGAAAGTTTGAGGATCCATGCAGATTCCAGAGGTTTCTATGACAGAAATATGATAAAAATGTGTTTTTTTCACAATGTGAGGTTTGCAAGGGATTCTGGGTAACAGAACCTGGTGAAAACCACACAAGTCCCCTTATCCTGGAATCCCCTCGATGTCTAGTTTTCAAAAATATATAGGTTTGCTAGGTTAACCTAGGTCCCGGCTGAGCTAGGGTACAACATACACAGCTAGGCATATTGCAAAAAGGGTCAATTTTCATTACAAAAATGTGATGTGTCCATGTTGTGTTCCGTGCCATTTCCTGTGGAGGGCACTAGGCCTACCCACGCAAGTGGGATACCATCTTTATCGGGATACTATGGGGAATGCAGGGTGGGTGAAATTTTGAGGATCCACGCAGATTCCAGAAGTTTCTATCACAGAAATATGAGGAAACTGTGGTTTTTTTCTCCAAAATTTGAGGTTTGTAAGGGATTTTGGGTAACAGAACCTGGTGAAAACCACACAAGTCCCCCCATCATGGATTTGTCTAGTTTTAAAAAAATTTAGAGTTTTGCTAGGTTAACCTAGGTCCCGGCTGAGCTAGAGTTCAACATCCACAACTAGGCATATTGCAAAAAAGGGTCAGTTTTCATTTAAAAAATGTGATGTGTCCATGTTGTGTTCCGTGCCGTATCCTGTAGCGGGCACTAGGCCTACCCACACAAGTGGGATACCATCTTTATCGGGAGTCTATGGGGAATGCATTTTGGGTGAAAGTTTGAGGATCCACATAGATTCCAGAGGTTTCCATGACAGAACTCTGATGAAAATGTGTTTTTATTTTCAAAATGTGAGGTTTCCAAGGGATTCTGGGTAAGAGAACCTGGTGAAAACCACACAAGTCCCCCTATCCTGGATTCCCCTCGATGTCTAGTTTTCAAAAATGTATATGTTTGCTAGGTTAACCTAGGACCAGGCTGAGCTAGGGTTCAACATCTACAGCTAGGCATATTGCAAAAAAGGATCACTTTTCATTGCAAAAATGTGATGTGTCCATGTTGTGTTCTGTGCCATTTCCTGTGGAGGGCACTAGGCGTACCCACACAAGTGGGATACCGTCTTTATTGGGAGACTATGGGGAATGGCGGGTGTGTGAAGGTTTGAGGATCAACGCAGAGTCCAGAAGTTTCTATCACAGAAATATGAGGAAAATGTGTTTTTTTATTTTTTATTTGAGGTTTGCAAGGGATTCTGGGTAACAGAATCTGGTGAAAACCACACAAGTCCCCCCATCCTGGATTTGCCTCGATGTCTAGTTTTAAAAAATGTATAGTTTTGCTAGGTCCTGGCTGAACTGGAGTTCAACATCCACAACTAGGCATTTTGCAAAATAAGGTGAGTTTTCATTGCAAAAATGTGATGTGTCCATGTTGTGTTCTGTGCCATATCCTGTGGCGGGCACTTGGCCTACCCACACAAGTGAGATACCATCTTTATCTGGAGACTATGAGGAATGCATTTTGCGTGAAAGTTTGAGGATCCATGGAGATTCCAGAAGTTTCTGTGACAGAAATGTGATGAAAATGTGTTTTTTTTTCAAAATTTGAGGTTTGCAAGGGATTCTGGGTAACAGAACCTGGTGAAAACCACACAAGTCCCCCTATCCTGTATTCCCTTCGATGTATAGTTTTCAAAAATATATACGTTTGCAAGGCATATTGCAAAAAAGGGTCAGTTTTCATTGTAAAAATGTGATGTGTCCAAGTTGTGTTCCGTGCCATTTCCTTTGGAGGGTACTAGGCGTACCCACAAAAGTGGGATACCATCTTTATTGGGAGACTATGGGGAATGCAGGGTGGGTGAAAGTTTGAGGATCCACGAAGATTCCAGAAGTTTCTGTCACAGAAATGTGATGAAAATTTGTTTTTTTTTCTCGAAATTTGAGATTTGTAAGGGATTCTGGGTAACAGAACCTGGTGAAAACCACACAAGTCCCCCCCATCCTGGATTCGTCTCGATGTCTAGTTTTGCTAAGTTAACCTAGGTCCCGGCTGATCTAGTGGTCAACATCCACAGCTAGGCATATTGCAAAAAAGGGTCAGTTATCATTGCAAAAATGTGATGTGTCCATGTTGTGTTCCGTGCCATTTCCTGTAGAGGGCACTAGGCCTACCCACACAAGTGAGATACCATCTTTATCGGGAGACTATGGGGAATGCAGGGTGGGTGAATGTTTGAGGATCCACACAGATTCCAGAAGTTTCTGTCACAGAAATGTGAAGAAAATGTGTTTTTTTCCAAAATTTGAGGTATGCAAGTGATTCTGGGTAACAGAACTAGTGAAAACCAAACGCAGTCCCCCATCCAGGATTCGTCTTGATGTCTAGTTTCAAAAAATGTATAGTTTTGCTAGGTTAACCTAGGTCCTGGCTGAGCTAGGGTTCAACATCCACAGCTATGCATATTGCAAAAAGGGTCAGTTTTCATTGCAAAAATGTGATGTGTCCATGTTGTGTTACGTGCCATTTCCTGTAGAGGGCACTAGGCGTACCCGCACAAGTGGGATACCATCTTTATCGGGAGAATATGGGGAATGCAGAGTGGGTGAAATTTTGAGGATCCACGCAGATTCCAGAAGTTTCTATCACAGAAATATGAGGAAAATGTGTTTTTATATTTTAAAATTTGAGGTTTCCAAGGGATTCTGGGTAACAGAACCTGGTGAAAACCACACAAGTCCCCCATACTGGATTTGTCTCGACGTCTAGTTTTAAAAATGTATAGTTTTGCTAGGTTAACCTAGGTCCTGGCTGAGCTGGAGTTCAACATCCACAACTAGGCATTTTGCAAAAAAGAGTGAGTTTTGATTGCAAAAATGTGATGTGACCATGTTGTGTTCTGTGCCATATCCTGTGGCGGGCACTTGGCCTACCCACACAAGTGAGATACCATCTTTATCTGGAGACTATGAGGAATGCATTTTGCGTGAAAGTTTGAGGATCCATGGAGATTCCAGAAGTTTCTATGACAGAAATGTGATGAAAATGTTTTTTTTTTCAAAATTTGAGGTTTGCAAGGGATTCTGGGTAACAGAACCTGGTGAAAACCACACAAGTCCCCCTATCCTGTATTCCCTTCGATGTATAGTTTTCAAAAATATATAGGTTTGCTAGGTTAACCTAGGTCCCGTCTGAGCTAGGGTTCACACCCACTGCAAGGCATATTGCAAAAAAGGGTCAGTTTTCATTCCAAAAATGTGATGTGTCCATGTTGTGTTGCATGCCATTTACTTTGGAGGGAACTAGGCGTACCCACACAAGTGGGATACCATCTTTATTGGGAGACTATGGGTAATGCAGGGTGGGTGAATGTTTGAGGATCCACGAAGATTCCAGAAGTTTCTGTCACAGAAATGTGACGAAAATGTGTTTTTTCGAAATTTGAGATTTGTAAGGGATTCTGGGTAACAGAACCTGGTGAAAACCACACAAGTCCCCCATCCTGGATTCGTCTCGATCTCTAGTTTTGCTAAGTTAACCTAGGTCCCGGCTGAGCTAGGGTTCAACATCCACAGCTAGGCATATTGCAAAAAGGGTCAGTTTTCATTGCAAAAATGTGATGTGTCCATGTTGTGTTCCGTGCCATTTCCTGTAGAGGGCACTAGGCCTACCCACACAAGTGAGATACCATCTTTATCGGGAGACTATGGGGAATGCAGGGTGGGTGAACGTTTGAGGATCCACACGGATTCCAGAAGTTTCTATCACAGAAATGTGAGGAAAATGTGTTTTTTTTCAAAATTTGAAGTTTGCAAGTGATTTTGGGTAACAGAACCAAGTGAAAACCAAACAAGTCCCCCATCCAGGATTTGTCTTGATGTCTAGTTTCAAAACATGAATAGTTTTGCTAGGTTAACCTAGGTCCCGGCTGAGCTAGGGTTCAACATCCACAGCTATGCATATTGCAAAAAGGGTCAGTTTTCATTGCAAAAATGAGATGTGTCCATGTTGTGTTCCATGCCATATCCTGTGGCGGGCACTAGGCCTATCCACACAATTGGGATACCATCTTTATCGGGAGACTATGGGAAATGCAGGGTGGGTGAAAGTTTGAGGATCCACACAGATTCCAGAAGTTTCTATCACAGAAATATGAGGAAAATGTGTTTTTTTCAAAATTTGAGGTTTGCAAGGGATTCTGGGTAACAGAACCTGGTGAAAACCACACAAGTCCCCCATCCTGGATTTGTCTAGTTGTCTAGTTTTAAAAAATGTATAGTTGTGCTAGGTTAACCTAGGTTCCGGCTGAGCTAGAGTTCAACATCCACAACTAGGCATATTGCAGAAAAGGGTCAGTTTTCATTGCAAAAATGTGATGTGTCCATGTTGTGTTCCGTGCCATATCCTGTAGCGGGCACTAGGCATACCCACACAAGTGAGATACCATCTTTATCTGGATACTATGGGGAATGCATTTTGGGTGAAAGTTTGAGGATCCATGCAGATTCCAGAGGTTTCTATGACAGAAATATGATAAAAATGTGTTTTTTTCACAATGTGAGGTTTGCAAGGGATTCTGGGTAACAGAACCTGGTGAAAACCACACAAGTCCCCTTATCCTGGAATCCCCTCGATGTCTAGTTTTCAAAAATATATAGGTTTGCTAGGTTAACCTAGGTCCCGGCTGAGCTAGGGTACAACATACACAGCTAGGCATATTGCAAAAAGGGTCAATTTTCATTGCAAAAATGTGATGTGTCCATGTTGTGTTCCGTGCCATTTCCTGTGGAGGGCACTAGGCCTACCCACGCAAGTGGGATACCATCTTTATCGGGATACTATGGGGAATGCAGGGTGGGTGAAATTTTGAGGATCCACGCAGATTCCAGAAGTTTCTATCACAGAAATATGAGGAAACTGTGGTTTTTTTCTCCAAAATTTGAGGTTTGTAAGGGATTTTGGGTAACAGAACCTGGTGAAAACCACACAAGTCCCCCATCCTGGATTTGTCTAGTTGTCTAGTTTTAAAAAAATTAGAGTTTTGCTAGGTTAACCTAGGTCCCGGCTGAGCTAGAGTTCAACATCCACAACTAGGCATATTGCAAAAAGGGTCAGTTTTCATTTAAAAAATGTGATGTGTCCATGTTGTGTTCCGTGCCGTATCCTGTAGCGGGCACTAGGCCTACCCACACAAGTGGGATACCATCTTTATCGGGAGTCTATGGGGAATGCATTTTGGGTGAAAGTTTGAGGATCCACATAGATTCCAGAGGTTTCCATGACAGAACTCTGATGAAAATGTGTTTTTATTTTCAAAATGTGAGGTTTCCAAGGGATTCTGGGTAAGAGAACCTGGTGAAAACCACACAAGTCCCCCTATCCTGGATTCCCCTCGATGTCTAGTTTTCAAAAATGTATATGTTTGCAAGGTTAACCTAGGACCAGGCTGAGCTAGGGTTCAACATCTACAGCTAGGCATATTGCAAAAAGGGCTCAGTTTTCATTGCAAAAATGTGATGTGTCCATGTTATGTTCCATGCCTATTTCTGTGGAGGGCACTATACCTACCCACACAAGTGGGATATCATCTTTATCGGGAGACTATGGGGAATGCAGAGTGGGTGAAAAGTTTGAGGATCCACATAGATTCCAGAGGTTTCCATGACAGAAATCTGATGAAAATGTGTTTATATTTTCAAAATGTGAGGTTTCCAAGGGATTCTGGGTAACAGAACCTGGTGAAAACCACACAAGTCCCCCTATCCTGTATTCCCTTCGATGTATAGTTTTCAAAAATATATAGGTTTGCTAGGTTAACCTAGGTCCCGTCTGAGCTAGGGTTCACACCCACTGCAAGGCATATTGCAAAAAGGGTCAGTTTTCATTCCAAAAATGTGATGTGTCCATGTTGTGTTGCATGCCATTTGCTTTGGAGGGAACTAGGCGTACCCACACAAGTGGGATACCATCTTTATTGGGAGACTATGGGTAATGCAGGGTGGGTGAATGTTTGAGGATCCACGAAGATTCCAGAAGTTTCTGTCACAGAAATGTGACGAAAATGTGTTTTTTCGAAATTTGAGATTTGTAAGGGATTCTGGGTAACAGAACCTGGTGAAAACCACACAAGTCCCCCCATCCTGGATTCGTCTCGATCTCTAGTTTTGCTAAGTTAACCTAGGTCCCGGCTGAGCTAGGGTTCAACATCCACAGCTAGGCATATTGCAAAAAAGGGTCAGTTTTCATTGCAAAAATGTGATGTGTCCATGTTGTGTTCCGTGCCATTTCCTGTAGAGGGCACTAGGCCTACCCACACAAGTGAGATACCATCTTTATCGGGAGACTATGGGGAATGCAGGGTGGGTGAACGTTTGAGGATCCACACGGATTCCAGAAGTTTCTATCACAGAAATGTGAGGAAAATGTGTTTTTTTTTCAAAATTTGAAGTTTGCAAGTGATTTTGGGTAACAGAACCAAGTGAAAACCAAACAAGTCCCCCCATCCAGGATTTGTCTTGATGTCTAGTTTCAAAACATGAATAGTTTTGCTAGGTTAACCTAGGTCCCGGCTGAGCTAGGGTTCAACATCCACAGCTATGCATATTGTAAAAAGGGTCAGTTTTCATTGCAAAAATGAGATGTGTCCATGTTGTGTTCCATGCCATATCCTGTGGCGGGCACTAGGCCTATCCACACAATTGGGATACCATCTTTATCGGGAGACTATGGGAAATGCAGGGTGGGTGAAAGTTTGAGGATCCACGCAGATTCCAGAAGTTTCTATCACAGAAATGTGAGGAAAATGTGTTTTTTTCCCCAAAATTTGAGGTTTGCAAGGGATTCTGGGTAACAGAACCTGGTGAAAACCACACAAGTCCCCCCATCCTGGATTTGTCTAGTTGTCTAGTTTAAAAAAATGTATAGTTGTGCTAGGTTAACCTAGGTTCCGGCTGAGCTAGAGTTCAACATCCACAACTAGGCATATTGCAGAAAAGGGTCAGTTTTCATTGCAAAAATGTGATGTGTCCATGTTGTGTTCCGTGCCATATCCTGTAGCGGGCACTAGGCATACCCACACAAGTGAGATACCATCTTTATCTGGATACTATGGGGAATGCATTTTGGGTGAAAGTTTGAGGATCCATGCAGATTCCAGAGGTTTCTATGACAGAAATATGATAAAAATGTGTTTTTTTTCACAATGTGAGGTTTGCAAGGGATTCTGGGTAACAGAACCTGGTGAAAACCACACAAGTCCCCTTATCCTGGAATCCCCTCGATGTCTAGTTTTCAAAAATATATAGGTTTGCTAGGTTAACCTAGGTCCCGGCTGAGCTAGGGTACAACATACACAGCTAGGCATATTGCAAAAAAGGGTCAATTTTCATTGCAAAAATGTGATGTGTCCATGTTGTGTTCCGTGCCATTTCCTGTGGAGGGCA
Organism: Calotriton arnoldi; assembly: GCA_963921515.1. Taxonomy (NCBI): domain Eukaryota; kingdom Metazoa; phylum Chordata; class Amphibia; order Caudata; family Salamandridae; genus Calotriton; species Calotriton arnoldi. The sequence continues at coordinate 227,304 of CAWUFW010007915.1, read as the reverse complement.
CTAGGCCTACCCACGCAAGTGGGATACCATCTTTATCGGGATACTATGGGGAATGCAGGGTGGGTGAAATTTTGAGGATCCACGCAGATTCCAGAAGTTTCTATCACAGAAATATGAGGAAAATGTGTTTTTATTTTCAAAATGTGAGGTTTCCAAGGGATTCTGGGTAAGAGAACCTGGTGAAAACCACACAAGTCCCCCTATCCTGGATTCCCCTCGATGTCTAGTTTTCAAAAATGTATATGTTTGCTAGGTTAACCTAGGACCAGGCTGAGCTAGGGTTCAACATCTACAGCTAGGCATATTGCAAAAGGGCTCAGTTTTCATTGCAAAAATGTGATGTGTCCATGTTGTGTCCCATGCCTATTTCTGTGGAGGGCACTATACCTACCCACACAAGTGGGATATCATCTTTATCGGGAGACTATGGGGAATGCAGAGTGGGTGAAAAGTTTGAGGATCCACATAGATTCCAGAGGTTTCCATGACAGAAATCTGATGAAAATGTGTTTATATTTTCAAAATGTGAGGTTTCCAAGGGATTCTGGGTAACAGAACCTGGTGAAAACCACACAAGTCCCCCTATCCTGTATTCCCTTCGATGTATAGTTTTCAAAAATATATAGGTTTGCTAGGTTAACCTAGGTCCCGTCTGAGCTAGGGTTCACACCCACTGCAAGGCATATTGCAGAAAAGGGTCAGTTTTCATTCCAAAAATGTGATGTGTCCATGTTGTGTTGCATGCCATTTGCTTTGGAGGGTACTAGGCGTACCCACACAAGTGGGATACCATCTTTATTGGGAGACTATGGGTAATGCAGGGTGGGTGAATGTTTGAGGATCCACGAAGATTCCAGAAGTTTCTGTCACAGAAATGTGAGGAAAATGTTTTTTTATTTTTTTATTTGAGATTTGTAAGGGATTCTGTGTAACAGAACCTGGTGAAAACCACACAAGTCCCCCCATCCTGGATTCGTCTCGATCTCTAGTTTTGCTAAGTTAACCTAGGTCCCGGCTGAGCTAGGGTTCAACATCCACAGCTAGGCATATTGCAAAAAAGGGTCAGTTTCATTGCAAAAATGTGATGTGTCCATGTTGTGTTCCGTGCCATTTCCTGTAGAGGGCACTAGGCCTACCCACACAAGTGAGATACCATCTTTATCGGGAGACTATGGGGAATGCAGGGTGGGTGAACGTTTGAGGATCCACACGGATTCCAGAAGTTTCTATCACAGAAATGTGAGTAAAATGTGTTTTTTTTTTAAATTTGAAGTTTGCAAGTGATTTTGGGTAACAGAACCAAGTGAAAACCAAACAAGTCCCCCCATCCAGGATTTGTCTTGATGTCTAGTTTCAAAAACTGAATAGTTTTGCTAGGTTAACCTAGGTCCCGGCTGAGCTAGGGTTCAACAGCCACAGCTATGCATATTGCAGAAAAAGGTCAGTTTTCATTGCAAAAATTAGATGTGTCCATGTTGTGTTCCATGCCATATCCTGTGGCGGGCACTAGGCCTATCCACACAATTGGGATACCATCTTTATCGGGAGACTATGGGAAATGCAGGGTGGGTGAAAGTTTGAGGATCCACACAGATTCCAGAAGTTTCTATCACAGAAATATGAGGAAAATGTGGGTTTTTTTCAAAATTTGAGGTTTGCAAGGGATTCTGGGTAACAGAACCTGGTGAAAACCACACAAGTCCCCCATCCTGGATTTGTCTAGCTGTCTAGTTTTAAAAAAATGTATAGTTGTGCTAGGTTAACCTAGGTCCCGGCTGAGCTAGAGTTCAACATCCACAACTAGGCATATTGCAGAAAAGGGTCAGTTTTCATTGCAAAAATGTGATGTGTCCATGTTGTGTTCCATGCCATATCCTGTAGCGGGCACTAGGCATACCCACACAAGTGAGATACCATCTTTATCTAGATACTATGGGGAATGCATTTTGGGTGAAAGTTTGAGGATCCACGCAGATTGCAGAGGTTTCTATGACAGAAATGTGATAAAAATGAGTTTTTAAAAATGTGAGGTTTGCAAGGGATTCTGGGTAACAGAACCTGGTGAAAACCACACAAGTCCCCCTATCCTGGAATCCCCTTGATGTCTAGTTTTCAAAAATGTATACTGTTTGCTAGGTTAACCTAGGACCCGGCTGACCTAGGGTTCAACATCCACAGCTAGGCATATTGCAAAAAAGGGTCCGTTTTCATAGCAAAAATGTGCTGTGTCCATGTTGTGTTCTGTGCTATTTCCTATGGAGGGCACTAGGCCTACCCACACAAGTGGGATACCATCTTTATCGGGAGACTATGGGGAATGCAGGGTCAGTTTTCATTGCAAAAATGTGATGTGTCCATGTTGTGTTCCGTGCCATATCCTGTAGCGGGCACTAGGCCTACCCACAAAAGTGGGATACAATCTTTAGCCGGAGACTATGGGGAATTTATTTTGGGTGAAAGTTTGAGGATCCACATAGATTCCAGAGGTTTCCATGACAGAAATCTGAATAAAATGAGTTTTTGAAAATGTGAGGTTTGCAAGGGATTCTGGGTAACAGAACCTGGTGAAAACCACACAAGTCCCCCTATCCTGGAATCCCCTCGATGTCTAGTTTTCAAAAATGTATACTGTTTGCTAGGTTAACCTAGGACCCGGCTGACCTAGGGTTCAACATCCACAGCTAGGCATATTGCAAAAAGGGTCCGTTTTCATAGCAAAAATGTGCTGTGTCCATGTTGTGTTCTGTGCTATTTCCTATGGAGGGCACTAGGCCTACCCACACAAGTGGGATACCATCTTTATCGGGAGACTATGGGGAATGCAGGGTGAGTGAAAGTTTGAGGATCCACGCAGATTCCAGAAGTTTCTATGACAGAAATGTGAGGAAAATGTGTTTTTTTTCTCAAAATTTGAGGTTTGCAAGGGATTCTGGGTAACAGAACCTGGTGAAAACCACACAAGTCCCCCTATCCTGTATTCCCCTCGATGCCTAGTTTTAAAAAATGTATAGGTTTGCTAGGTTAACCTAGGTCCCGGCTGAGCTAGGGTTCACACCCACAGCAAGGCATATTCCAAAAAAGGGTCAGTTTTCATTGCAAAAATGTGATGTGTACATGTTGTGTTCTGTGCCACTTCCTGTGGAGGGCACTAGGCGTACCCACACAAGTGGGATACCATATTTATCGGGAGACTATCGGGAATGCAGGGTGGGTGAAAGTTTGAGGATCCACGCAGATTCCAGAAGTTTCTATCACAGAAATGTGAGGAAAATGTGTTTTTTTCAAAATTTGAGATTTGCAAGGGATTTTGGGTAACAGAACCTGGTGAAAACCACACAAGTCCCCCCATCCTGGATTTGTTTCGATGTCTAGTTTTGCTAAGTTAACCTAGGTCCCAGCTGAGCTAGGGTTCAACATCCACAGCTAGGCATATTGCAAAAAGGGTCAGTTTTCATTGCAAAAATGTCATGTGTCCATCTTGTATTCCGTGCCATTTCCTGTGGAGGGCACTAGGCCTACCCACAAGAGTTAGATACCATCTTTATCGAGAGATTATGGGGAATGCAGGGTGGGTGAAAGTTTGAGGATCCACACAGATTCCAGAAGTTTCTATCACAGAAATATGAGGAAAATGTGTTTTTGTTTCAAAATTTGAGGTTTGCAAGTGATTCTGGGTAACAGAACCTGGTGAAAAGCAAACAAGTACTCCCATCCAGGATTCGTCTCGATGTCTAGTTTTCAAAAAGGTATAGTTTTGCTAGGTTAACCTAGGTCCCGACTGAGCTAGGGTTCAACATCCACAGCTATGCATATTGCAAAGAAGGGTCAGTTTTCATTGCAAAAATGTGATGTGTCCATGTTGTGTTCCGTGCCATTTCCTGTGGTGGGCACGAGGCCTACCCACACAAGTGGGATACCATCTTTATCAGGAGACTATGGGGAATACAGGGTGGGTGAAAGTCTGAGGATCCTCGCAGATTCCAGAGGTTTCTATCACAGAAATATGAGGAAAATATGTTTGTTTTTTTTACAAATTTGAGGTTTGTAAGGGATTCTGGGTAACAGAACCTGGTGAAAAGCACACAAGTCCCCCCATCCTGGATTTGTCTTGTTGTCTAGTTTTAAAAAATGTATAGTTTTGCTAGGTTAACCTAGGTCTTGGCTGAGCTAGAGTTCAACATCCACAACTAGGCATATTGCAAAAAAGGGTCAGTTTTCATTGCAAAAATGTGATGTGTCCATGTTGTGTTCCATGCCATTTCCAGTGGAGGGCACCAAGCCTACCGACACAAGTGGTATACCATCTTTATTTGGAGACTATGGGGAATGCATTTTGGGTGAAAGTTTGAGGATCCATGGAGATTCCAGAGGATTTTATGACAGAAATGTGATGGAACTGTTTTTCTTTCTCCAAAATTTGAGGTTTGCAAGGGATTCTGGATAACAGGACCTGGTGAAAACCACACAAGTCCCCCTATCCTGTATTCCGCTCTATGTCTAGTTCTCAAAACTTTATAGGTTTGCTAGGTTAACCTAGGTCTTGGCTGAGCTAGGGTTCAACAACCTCAGCTAGGCATATAGCAAAAAAGGGTCAGTTATTCATTGCAAAAATGTGATGTGTGCATGTTGTGTTCCGTGCCATATCCAGTGGAGGGCACTAGGCCTACCCACACAAGTGGGATACCACCTTTATCGGGAGACTATGGGGAATGCAGTGTGGGTGAAAGTTTAAGGATCCACGCAGATTCCAGACATTTCTATCACAGAAATGTGAGCAAAATGTTTTTTTTTTTCAAAAGTTGTGGCTTGCAAGGGATTCTGGGTAACAGAACTTGGTGAAAACCACACAAGTCCCCCCATCCTGGATTTGTCTCGATGTCTAATTTTAAAAAATATATCGTTTTGCTAGGTTAACCTAGGTCCTGGCTGAGCTAGAGTTTAACATCCACAGCTATGGATATTGCAAAAAAGAGTCAGTTTTCATTGCAAAAATGTGATGTGTCCATGTTGTGTTCCGTACCATATCCTGTGGCGTGCACTAGGCCTACCCACACAAGTGGGATACCATATTTATCTGGGGGCTATGGGGAATACAGGGTGGGTGAAAGTTTGAGGATCCACGCAGATTCCAAAAGTTTCTATCACAGAAATGTGAGGAAAATGTGTTTTTGTTTTAAAATTTGAGGTTTGCAAGTGATTCTGGGTAACAGAACCTGGTGAAAACCACACAAGTCCCCCCATCCTGGATTCGTCTCGATGTCTAGTTTTAAAAAATGCATAGTTTTGCTAATTTAACCTAGATCCCGGCTAAGCTAGTGTTCAACATCCACAGGTAGGCATATTGCAAAAAAGGGTCAGTTTTCACTGCAAAAATGTGATGTGTCCATGTTGTGTTCCGTGCCATTTCCTTTGGAGGGCACTAGGCATACCCACACAAGTGGGATACCATCTTTATTGGGAGACTATGGGGAATTCAGGGTGGGTGAAAGTTTGAGGATCCACGCAGATTCCAGAAGTTTCTGTCACAGAAATGTGAGGAAAATGTTTTTTTTTCTCCAAAATTTGAGATTTGTAAGGGATTCTGGGTAACAGAACCTGGTGAAAACCACACAAGTCCCCCCATCCTGGATTCGTCTCGATGTCTAGTTTTGCTAAGTTAACCTAGGTCCAGGCTGAGCTAGGGTTCAACATCCACAGCTAGGCATATTGCAAAAAAGGTTCAGTTTTCACTGCAAAAATGTGATGTGTCCATGTTGTGTTCCGTGCCATTTCCTTTGGAGGGCACTAGGCCTACCCACACAAGTGAGATACCACCTTTATCGGGAGACTATGGGGAATGCAGGGTGGGTGAACGTTTGAGGATTCAAGCAGATTCCTGATGTTTCTATCACAGAAATGTGAGGAAAATGGGTTTTATTTTCCAAATGTGAGGTTTGCAAGGGATTCTCGGTAACAGAACCTGGTGAAAACCACGCAAGTCCCCCGATCCTGGATTTGTCTTGATGTCTAGTTTTAAGAAATGTATAGTTTTGCTAGGTTAACCTAGGTACCGGCTGAGCTAGAGTTCAACATCCACACCTAGGCATATTTCAAAAAAGGGTCAGTTTTCATTGTAAAAATGTGATGTGTCCATGTTGTGTTCCGTGCCATTTCCTGTGGAGGGCACTAGGCCTACCCACACAAGTGGGATACCATCTTTATCGGGAGACTATGGGAAATGCAGGGTGGGTGAAAGTTTGAGGATTCAAGCAGATTCCTGATGTTTCTATCACAGAAATGTGAGTAAAATGTTTTGGTTTTTTTAAATTTAAGATTTGCAAGGGATTCTGGGTAACAGAACCTGGTGAAAACCACACAAGTCGCCCCATCCTGGATTCGTCTCGATGTCTGGTTTTAAAAAAATATATAGTTGTGCTAGGTTAACCTAGGTCACGGCTGAGCAAGAGTTCAACATCCACAACTAGGCATATTGCAAAAAAGGGTCAGTTTTCATTGCAAAAATGTGATATGTCCATGTTGTGTTCCGTGCCATATCCTGTAGCGGGCACTAGGCCTACCCACACAAGTGGGATACCATCTTTAGCTGGAGACTATGGGGAATTGATTTTGGGTGAAAGTTTGAGGATCCACATAGATTCCGGAGGTTTCCATGACAGAAATCTCAATAAAATGTGGGGTTTTTTCAAAATTTGAGGTTTGCAAGGGATTCTGGGTAAGAGAACCTGGTGAAAACCACACAAGTTCCCCTATCCTGGATTCCCCTCGATGTCTAGTTTTAAAAAATGTATAGGTTTGCTAGGTTAACCTAGGACCCGGCTGACCTAGGGTTCAACATCCACAGCTAGGCATATTGCAAAAAAGGGTCCGTTTTCATTGCCAAAATGTGCTGTGTCCATGAAGTGTTCCGTGCTATTTCCTGTGGAGGGCACTAGGCCTACCCATACAAGTGGGATACCATATTTATCGGGAGACTATGGGGAATGCAGGGTGAGTGAAAGTTTGAGGATCCACGCAGATTCCAGAAGTTTCTATGACAGAAATGAGATGAAAATGTTTTTTTTTTCAAAATTTGAGGTTTGCAAGGGATTCTAGGTAACAGAACCTGGTGAAAACCACACAAGTCCCCCTATCCTGTATTCCCCTCGATGTCTAGTTTTCAAAAATGTATAGTTTTGCTAATTTAACCTAGATCCCGGCTAAGCTAGTGTTCAACATCCACAAGTAGGCATATTGCAAAAAAGTGTCAGTTTTCACTGCAAAAATGTGATGTGTCCATGTTGTGTTCCGTGCCATTTCCTTTGGAGGGCACTAGGCATACCCACACAAGTGGGATACCATCTTTATTGGGAGACTATGGGGAATTCAGGGTGGGTGAAAGTTTGAGGATCCACGCAGATTCCAGAAGTTTCTGTCACAGAAATGTGAGGAAAATGTGGGTTTTTTTCAAAATTTGAGATTTGTAAGGGATTCTGGGTAACAGAACCTGGTGAAAACCACACAAGTCCCCCATCCTGGATTCGTCTCGATGTCTAGTTTTGCTAAGTTAACCTAGGTCCAGGCTGAGCTAGGGTTCAACATCCACAGCTAGGCATATTGCAAAAAAGGTTCAGTTTTCACTGCAAAAATGTGATGTGTCCATGTTGTGTTCCGTGCCATTTCCTTTGGAGGGCACTAGGCCTACCCACACAAGTGAGATACCACCTTTATCGGGAGACTATGGGGAATGCAGGGTGGGTGAAAGTTTGAGGATCCACGCAGATTCCAGAAGTTTCTATGACAGAAATGTGATGAAAATGTGTTTTTTTTTAAAATTTGAGGTTTGCAAGGGATTCTAGGTAACAGAACCTGGTGAAAACCACACAAGTCCCCCTATCCTGTATTCCCCTCGATGTCTAGCTTTCAAAAATGTATAGGTTTGCTAGGTTAACCTAGGTCCCGGCTGAGCTAGGGTTCACACCCACAGCAAGGCATATTGCAAAAAAGGGTCAGTTTTCTTTGCAAAAATATGATGTGTCCATGTTGTGTTCTGTGCCATTTCCTGTGGAGGGCACTAGGCGTACCCACACAAGTGGGATACCGTCTTTATTGGGAGACTATGGGGAATGCAGGGTGTGTGAAAGTTTGAGAATCCACGCAGATTCCAGAAGTTTCTATCACAGAAATGTGAGGAAAATGTGTTTTTTTCTAAATTTGAGATTTGCAAGGGATTTTGGGTAACAGAACCTGGTGGAAACCACACAAGTCCCCCCATCCTGGATTTGTCTCGATGTCTAGTTTTGCTAAGTTAACCTAGGTCCCGGCTGAGCTAGTGTTCAACATCCACAGCTAGGTATATTGCAAAAATGGGTCAGTTTTCATTGCAAAAATGTGATGTGTCCATGTTGTGTTCCATGCCATTTCCTGTGGAGGGCACTAGGCCTACCCACAAGAGTTAGATACCATCTTTATCGAGAGACTATGGGGAATGCAAGGTGGGTGAAAGTTTGAGGATCCACGCAGATTCCAGAAGTTTCTATCACAGAAATATGAGGAAAATGTGTTTTTGTTTCAAAATTTGAGGTTTGCAAGTGATTCTGGGTAACAGAACCTGGTGAAAACCTAACAAGTCCCCCCATCCAGGATTCGTCTCGATGTCTACTTTTAAAAAATGTATAGTTTTGCAAGGTTAACCTAGGTCCCGGCTGAGCTAGGGTTCAACATCCACAGCTATGCATATTGCAAAAAAGGGTCCGTTTTCATTTAAAAAATGTGCTGTGTCCATGAAGTGTTCCGTGCTATTTCCTGTGGAGGGCACTAGGCCTACCCATACAAGTGGGATACCATCTTTATCGGGAGTCTATGGAGAATGCATTTTGGGTGAAAGTTTGAGGATCCACGCAGATTCCAGAGGTTTCCATGACAGAAATCTGATGAAAATGTGTTTTTATTTTCAAAATGTGAGGTTTCCAAGGGATTCTGGGTAAGAGAACCTGGTGAAAACCACACAAGTCCCCCTACCCTGGATTCCCCTCGATGTCTAGTTTTCAAAAATGTATAGGTTTGCTAGATTAACCTAGGACCAGGCTGAGCTAGGGTTCAACATCTACAGCTAGGCATATTGCAAAAAGGGTTCAGTTTTCATTGCAAAAATGTGATGTGTCCATGTTGTGTTCCATGCCTATTTCTGTGGAGGGCACTAGACCTACCCACACAAGTGGGATATCATCTTTATCGGGAGACTATGGGGAATGCAGAGTGGGTGAAAAGTTTGAGGAGCCACGCAGATTCCAGAAGTTTCTATCACAGAAATGTGAGGAAAATGTGTTTTTTTTCAACAAAATTGAGGTTTGTAATGGATTCTGGGTAACAGAACCTGGTGAAAATCACACAAGTCTCCCCATTCTGGATTTGTCTTGATGTCTAGTTTTAAAAATTGTATAGTTTTCCTAGGTTAACCTAGGTCTCTGCTGAGCTAGAGTTCAACATTTACAACTAGGCATATTGCAAAAAAGGGTCAGTTTTCATTACAAAAATGTGATGTGTCCATGTTGTGTTCCAAGCCATATCCTGTGGCGGGCACTAGGCCTACCCACACAATTGCTATACCATCTTTATCGGGAGACTATGCGAAATGCAGTGTGGATGAAAGTTTGAGGATCAACGCAGATTCCAGAGGTTTCTATCACAGAAATGTGATTAAAATGAGTTTTTGAAAATGTGAGGTTTGCAAGGGATTCTGGGTAACAGAACCTGGTGAAAACCACACAAGTCCCCCTATCCTGGAATCCCCTCGATGTCTAGTTTTCATAAATGTATAGGTTTGCTAGGTTAACCTAGGACCCGGCTGAGCTAGGGTTCAACATTCACAGCTAGGCATATTGCAAAAAAGGGTCAGTTTTCATTGCAAAAATGTGATGTGTCCATGTTGTGTTCTGTGCCATATCCTGTGGCGGGCACCAGGCCTACCCACACAAATGGGATACCATCTTTATCGGGAGACTATGGGGAATGCAGGTTGGGTGAAAGTTTCAGGATCCACGCAGATTCCAGAAGTTTCTATCACAGAAATATGAGGAAAATGTGTTTTGTTTTTGAGAATTTGAGGTTTGCAAGAGATTCTGGGTAACAGAACCTGGTGAAAACCGCACAAGTCCCCCCATCCTGGATTTGTCTCCATGTCTAGTTTTAAAAAATGTATAGTTTTGCTAGGTTAACCTAGGTCTTGGCTGAGCTAGAGTTCAACATCCACAACTAGGCATATTGCAAAAAAGGGTCAGTTTTCATTGCAAAAATGTGATGTGTCCATGTTGTTCCGTGCCATTTCCTGTGGAGGGCACTAGGCCTATCCACACAAGTGGGATAACATCTTTATCGGGAGACTATGGGGAATGCAGGGTGGGTGAAAGTTTGAGGATCCACGGAGATTCCTGAAGTTTCTATCACAGAAATGTGAGGAAAATGTTTGTTTTTTTTTCAAAATGTGAGATTTGCAAGGGATTCTGAGTAACAGAACCTGGTGAAAACCACAAAAGTCCCCCTATCCTGGATTTGTCTCGATGTCTAGTTTTAAAAAATAAATAGTTTTGCTAAGTTAACCTAGGTCCCGGCTGAGCTAGGGTTCAACATCCACAGCTAGGCATATTGCGTAAAAGGATCAGTTTTCATTGCAAACATGTGAAGTTCTACTTTGTGTTCCGTGCCATTTCCTGTGGAGGGCACTAGGCCTACCCACACAAGTGGGATACCAACTTTTCGGGAGACTATGGGGAATGCAGGGTGGGTGAAAGTTTGATGATCCACGCAGATTCCTGAAGTTTCTATCACAGAAATGTGATGAACATGTGTTTGTTTTCAAAATATGAGGTTTGCAAAGGATTCTGGCTAACAGAACCTGGTGAAAACCACACAAGTCCCTATTCCCCTCGATGTCTATTTTAAAAAAATGTATAGGTTTTCTAGGTTAACCTTGTCCCGGCTGAGCTAGGGTTCAACATCCACAGCTAGGCATATTGCTAAAAAGGGTCAGTTTTCTTTGCAAAAATGTGATGTGTCCATGTTGTGTTCCGTGCCATTTTCTGTGGAGGGCACTAGGCCTACCCATACAAGTGGGATACCATCTTTATCGGGAGACTATGGGGAATGCAGGGTGGGTGAAAGTTTGAGGATCCACGTAGATTCCTGAAGTTTCTATCACAGAAATGTGAGGAAAATTTGGTTGTTTTTCTCCAAAATTTGAGATTTGCAAGGGATTCTGGGTAACAGAACCTGGTAAAAACCTCATAAGTCCCCCCATGCTGAATTCCCCTGGATGTCTAGTTTTCAAAAATGTGTAAATTTGCTAGGTTAACCTAGGTCCCTGCTGAGCTAGGGATCAACATCCACAGCTAGGCATATTGCAAAAAAGGGTCAGTTTTCATTGCAAAAATGTGATGTGTCCATGTTGTGTTCCATGCATATCCTGTGGAGGGCACTAGGCCTACCCACACAAGTGAGATACCATCTTTATCGGGAGACTATGGGGAATGCAGGGTGTGTGAAATTTTGAGGATCCACGCAGATTCCAGAAGTTTCTATCACAGAAATGTGAGGAAAATGTGTTTTCTTTTCAACATATGAGGTTTGCAAGGGATTCTCCATGGCCAAGCAAGTCAACGCAGTCTCCTACTCCTGCTTCAACACCCTCCGCATGCTCCGCAAGATCTACAGGTGGATCCCGACAGATACGAGAAGAACAGTCACCCAGGCCCTCGTCAGTAGCAGACTCGACTATGGAAACGCCCTCTACGCGGGAACCCCGGCCAAGCTCATCAAGCGACTGCAACGCATTCAAAACACCTCTGCACGCCTGATCCTCGACATACCACGCCAAAGCCACATTACCCCCACCTGAGAAACCTGAACTGGCTCCCCATCGACAGGAGAATCTCCTTCAAACTCCTCAACCACGCACACAAAGCACTCCACAAGACCGGCCCAGCCTACCTCAACAGACGATTCTTCTTCTACGTCCCCAACCGCCAGCTCCGCTCCGCCGACCTCTCCCTCGCCACCGTCCCCCGCATTTGAAGAACAACCACCGGCGGCAGATCCTTCTCCCACCTTGCCGCCAAGACCTGGAACACCCTTCCACTCAGCCTACGACAGACCCAAGACCTGCTGACCTTCAGGAGGCTACTCAAGACCTGGCTGTTCGACCATTAGCGGCACCCCCCCTTTTTTCCCCCAGCGCCTTGAGACCCTCTCGGGTAAGTATTGCACTCTACAAATTCTGTGATTGATTGATTGATTGGGTAAGAGAACCTAGTGAAAACCACACAAGTCCCCCTATCCTGGATTTCCCTCGATGTCTAGTTTTAAAAAATGAATAGGTTTGCTAGGTTAACCTAGGTCCCAGCTGAGCTAGGGTTAAACATCCACAGCTAGGCATATTGCAAAAAAGGGTGAGTTTTCATTGTGAAAATGTGATGCGTCCTTGTTGTGTTCCATGCTATTTCCTGTGGAGGACACTAGGCCTACCCACACAAGTGGGATACCATCTTTATAGGGAGACTATGGGGAATGCAGGGTGGGTAAAAGTTTGAGGATACACGCAGATTCCAGAAGTTTCTATCACAGAAATGTGAGGAAAATGTTTTTCTTTTCAAAATGTGAGATTTGCAAGTGATTCTGGGTAACAGAACCTGGTAAAAACCTCATAAGTCCCCCCATGCTGAATTCCCCTGGATGTCTAGTTTTCAAAAATGTGTAAATTTGCTAGGTTAACCTAGGTCCCTGCTGAGCTAGTGATCAACATCCACAGCTAGGCATATTGCAAAAAAGGGTCAGTTTTCATTGCAAAAATGTGATGTGTCCATGTTGTGTTCCGTGCATATCCTGTGGAGGGCACTAGGACTACCCACTAAAGTGGGATACCATCTTTATCGGGAGACCATGGGGAATGCAGGGTGGGTGAAAGTTTGAGGATCCACGCAGATTCCAGAAGTTTCTATCACAGAAATGTGAGGAAAATGTTTTTTTTTTCAACATATGAGGTTTGCAAGGGATTCTCCATGGCCAAGCAAGTCAACGCAGTCTCCTACTCCTGCTTCAACACCCTCCGCATGCTCCGCAAGATCTACAGGTGGATCCCGACAGATACGAGAAGAACAGTCACCCAGGCCCTCGTCAGTAGCAGACTCGACTATGGAAACGCCCTCTACGCGGGAACCCCGGCCAAGCTCATCAAGCGACTGCAACGCATTCAAAACACCTCTGCACGCCTGATCCTCGACATACCACGCCACAGCCACATCACCCCCACCTGAGAAACCTGAACTGGCTCCCCATCGACAGGAGAATCTCCTTCAAACTCCTCAACCACGCACACAAAGCACTCCACAAGACCGGCCCAGCCTACCTCAACAGACGATTCTTCTTCTACGTCCCCAACCGCCAGCTCCGCTCCGCTGACCTCTCCCTCGCCACCGTCCCCCGCATTTGAAGAACAACCACCGGCGGCAGATCCTTCTCCCACCTCGCCGCCAAGACCTGGAACACCCTTCCACTCAGCCTACGACAGACCCAAGACCTGCTGACCTTCAGGAGGCTACTCAAGACCTGGCTGTTCGACCATTAGCGGCACCCCCCCTTTTTTTCCCCAGCGCCTTGAGACCCTCTCGGGTAAGTATTGCACTCTACAAATTCTGTGATTGATTGATTGATTGGGTAACAGAACCTAGTGAAAACCACACAAGTCCCCCTATCCTGGATTCCCCTTGATGTCTAGTTTTAAAAAATGTACAGGTTTGCTAGGTTAACCTAGGTCCCGGCTGAGCTAGGGTTCAACATCCACAGCTAGGCATATTGCAAAAAAGGGTCAGTTTTCATTGTAAACGTGATGTGTCCACTTTGTGTTCCGTGCCATTTCCTGTGGAGGGCACTAGGCCTACCCACACAAGTGGGATGCCATCTTTATTGGAAGACTATGGGGAATGCAGGGTGCATTAAAGTTTGAGGATCCACGTAGATTCCAGAAGTTTCTATGACAGAAATGTAATTAAAATGTAGTTTTTTCCAAAATTTGAGGATTGAAAGTGATTCTGGGTAGCAGAACCTGGTGAAAACCACACAAGTCCCCCTATCCTCTATTCCCCTTGATGTCTAGTTTTAAAAAATGTATAGGTTTGCTAGGTTAACCTAGGTCCCAGCTGAGCTAGGGTTCAACATCCACAGCGAGGCATATTGCAAAAAAGGGTCAGTTTTCATTGCAAAAATGTGATGCGTCCATGTTGTGTTCCGTGCCATTTCCTGTGGAGGGCACTAGGCCTACCCACACAAGTGGGATACCATCTTTATAGGGAGACTATGGGGAATACAGGGTGGGTGAAAGTTTGAGGATCCACGCAGATTCCAGAAGTTTCTATCACAGAAATGTGAGGAAAATGTTTTTTTTTCTCCAAAATTTGAGATTTGCAAGGGATTCTGGGTAACAGAACCTGGTGAAAACCACACAAGTCCACCCATCCTAGATTTGTCTCGATGTCTAGTTTTAAAAAATGTATAGCTTTGCTAAGGTAACTGTTAGAACTGGGGGTCTCTAGTTGGCAATGGTTTGCACCTTTGTCCAAATAGGGACCCTTGCTTCTAGTCAGGATAAGGGGGAAACACTCCTAAAATAACCCCTGCTCACCCCCTGGTAGCTTGGCACGAGCAGACAGGCTTATCTCAGAGGCAGTGTGTAAAGCATTTGTGACCACATACAGTAATACAGTGAAAACACTACAGATGGACACCACACAGGTTGTTTATGTAAAAATAAGTAATCTTTATATAGACTTATCACAAGACCCAATAGCAAAAATCCACAATACAGTACTCAAAAATAGACTTAAAATGATAGAGACAGTTCACGTTATCTTCAAAAATAGGATAGTCAATCAAATAAAGCTTGTAGCAACAAATAACTCCACTTGGAGTTATCACGACGTCGTGACCGGTGGAAATCCCAAAGTACGGCGCCGACCGCGAGGTGCGCGGCGTCGGGCCCGGAGTCGAGCAGACCCCCAAAGAACAGTACCTGGAATTCGATGAAAACAAAGACGGTGCACGGCGTCGGGGAGGTGATGCTTCGTTGGCGCCGGCGGCGTCGGTTCCTTACGACCCCAGGGGAGGTGATGTCTCGGTTCCTTACTGCAGCGCAGGGGAGGTGAGGCGTCGGTTCCTTACTGTGTCGGGGAGGTGACGTCACGGATGGCGGCGAGGCGTCGGTTCCTTACGATGGTGCGGCGTCGATGGATTCGGGGGTCACCCACGTCGAGGATCGGCTCCGCGATGATGAAGCCCTGGCGTCGGTGAAGTCGGGGCTGCGGTGCGAGTCGGGACGGTGCGTCGTGAGCGTCACGAGCGGTGTCCTCGGCTCCGGTGCAGGCAGCGGCCTCGATGACGGCTTCGGAGTCGATGTCGCACGGCGTCGGCAGGCGTCGGGCCTACGGTGCAAGTCGGGGCGGTGCGTCGTGCTCTTCACGAGCGGTGCCCACGGCTTCGGTGCAGGTTACGGCGTCGCTCGCCGGCGTCGGTGTTGCAATTTCCCTCTGTTAGCAGCTAAAACAGCAGTTCCAGATGCAGGCAAACAGAAGGGGTGAAGTCTTTGTGTCCCTGTGACTTCAGGCAGGAGGCAAGCTCAGTTCAAGCCCTTGGAGATTCCCTTCTTCAAGATGACAAAGCACAGCAAAGTCTTTTCTCCTGTCCTTGGCAGAAAGCAACCACTGCAGGCCAACCCCAATCAGCAAAACAGCACAGGGGCAGTACTCCTCCTTCAGCTTCTCCGGTTCTTCTCCTTGGCAACAGGTTTCTTGATTTCCCAGAAGTGATCTAATTTCCTAGGGGTCTGGGTCCCCTTTTTATACACCTTTTCCCTTTGTTCTCTGAAGGCAGAGAGGCCTCTGCCTAGTCCAAAACCAGTTCTGGTCAGTCCTGGAGCACTTTGTTTTTCTGACTCCTTCTTTCCTTTGTGAGTGAGGGGCAGAGCCATCAGACGCCCGGCAGGAGGTGGAGCCAGCATTGTGGAAGGCAGGCACAGCCCTATTCAGACCCAGGTGCAACTCCTCCCTCCACTCTGGATGCAGACCTTCCTATTCAGCCCTGTGCTGACTCACCCTGTCTCCTGTAGCCACCCCCAGCCCCTGTCACTCAATCTCCAGACAAGGAATACACAACCTAGCAGAGGCAGGCTTGGAAGTTTAGGCAAGAAAATACCCACTTTCTAAAAGTGGTATTTTCAAACACAGAATGTTAAAACCAACTTCACTAAAAGATGTATTTTATCATTCTGAGTTCAGGCATACTAAATTCGTTTTTCTACCATGTTCCCTGGGTCAGTTCTGACTATAAAGTGTAATAGTCAGTCTGCCCATTCTGGCCTATGGGGAGCAGGTAGCCTTGCAATAGTGAAAAACGAAAATGGCTGTAATTCACTATCAGGACATGCCACACACACCAGGGCATGTCCTACCTTATACTTACAATGCACCCTGCCCTTGGGCCTACCTTAGGGGTGACCAACATGCAGTAAAGGGAAGGTTTAGGGACTGGTAAGTGGGTGTACTCACCAAGTCGACATGGCAGCCCTAGGCTGCACACAGGCTCTGCAATGGCAGGCCTGAGACACATTTTACAAGCTGCTTCTGTGGGTGGCACAACCAGTGCTGCAAGCCCACCAGCAGCATTGGATTTACAAGCCCTGGGCACACTCAGTGCACTGTACTAGGGACTGACAAGTAAACCAATCATCCAATCATGGAGTCACTAATCCATAACACAATTTATCATGGGGAGAGCATATGCACTTTAGCACTGATCAGCAGTGGTAAAGTGCCCAGAGTCATAAAACCAACAAAAACAGGTCAGAGAAAATATAGGAGGAAGGCAAAAAGTTCAGGGATGACCCTGCAAAAAGGGCCAAGTCCAACACAACCCCCTTCCAGCCAAAACGCAGGGGAGACCAATCACTACCCTGATGGGCTTCTCTGCTTTGGGCGATAGAACCTGGACCCTGGCCCACAACAGCAGGGGCATACTCCAGTTCTACGCCAATCTGAACCTATTTGGATCCCTCTGTCCATACTCTCAGGGCCCACCCAGCTAACCCATGGGGAACCCTTCTCCTCAACTGTGGACACCACCTGTGCAGCACCTAACCTTAGCTTGCTCACAGGTGTGTCCCAACCGACAGACAGTACCCACATGGCCAACACAAATGTGTGGCCTAGTCCACCCCCGGGGTGTGACTTCTGTCCCCCTCCCAGGGGCAACTCTGTCCACCAGGACAGCAAGCCACAGTGGCCACTGACAGCCGTCAGTGATGAGAGCCAGGCCCCAGGCCTTTCATGGCTCTCCAACCTCTGTGGTGTCAGAGAGCGGGGGCAGTAGCCCCAGGTGCCTGGCACCCTTTGTCCACTCTCCCAACCGTCAGGTCAGGTATGACATCCTGACACTGACCCACCAGCCCCGGGCCTGTAACCGGCGGCTGGACAGGAGACTGGGGTGGGCTCTCCCACACCTGGTCCTCCTCCTTGGGGCTCTGCACCCTCCCACCTGGAGCTGTACCCCCTTCCAGAATTGTCAGGGCACCTGTGGCAGGGGTCCTGCACACTCGCCCACCAGTTCAGGGGTTCTATCCTGCAACTGGGATCCCAGCATAAGGTCTGTACCCTTAGACTGGGCAGAGGCCAGGGGTGAGGCTGTCCTCTCCCCGCCCCCTTACTGGGGTCCTGCACCCTCCCACCTGGAGCGGTGCCCCCAGAAGACAAACTGGTAGGGGCACTGTTAGCAGCTGCCCCTTCCTCCAGGTCAGGGGGACACCCTGAACCTGGTCCTCCAACCCAGGGTCTGTACCCTTAGGCGGGACCTGTGCCTGGCAACCCAGGACTTCCGGGAGGGTACACCAACCCCCCCAAGGGAAACACACTCCTCTAGAGTTGTGTAATAATCTGCCTGGCGCACCAGGACTTCCTGGGGAGCACGCATGCCCCCCAGAGGGTAACACATCTCTCATGTGTTGTGTGACAGTCCGCCTGGCGCAGATCTCCCGACCCCTGTCCATCTGACAGCGCGCGAAGATCCCCCAGGACAGAAGTGGTGTCACCATGGTCATTCACTGGTGACTCAGCCCTTCTGGCTGGTCCCTGACCCACTGGTTCTTCCACTGGGGACTCTCTCCCCCTCTCACCCCTCACTCTGGACTTCTGCACCCTCCCAAGTGGAGCGGCACTGCCAGATACCAGAAACACTGGAGCTCCATTTACAGACGCTCCAGGTTCTCTAGACACTAGGAGATCCTCCTCAACAGGCGGCCCATCAGGACAGCCTAGGCTCCCTACCTGGTGTTCCCTTAAAGAACCATCCAGGCTCTGAGACTGGGTTTCGGGCACCTTGGGACACGCAGCCCCACACTCACTCCTTCTCCACTGAGACAGGACGTGAGCCCCTACACCCCTCCCACTACACCGGGACCTAGCTGGGCTACTCTGAACCACTTCCACCACTCTGGGCTGGAAGATACCTGAGCCACTCCTCTTAGGGTCACTCCCCAATGCCTTTTCAGACCCTCTGGAAACCACCAAAAGGTCTTCCTCCCTCGTGAGCTCCCTGGGGTCAGAGAACTCACTCTCCAACAGGCGTTGGCATAGCTCTGGAAAACAGGGACTTACAATATGCTCTCCCACAATTGGATCACACAACCCCTCACAGGTGTTAACCAAGTTATCCTTCACCTCACCATCCAGTGCCTCACACATGTACCCCACACCACTCTGCTGAGATTGGCAAGACAGTATCTGACTGTCTCTGTCACTCAACCCACACTCTTCTGGGCGGTCTTCACACTCACACCCCAGGAATTCAAACATGGGGGAACCACTCTCCCTGCACCTCCCATCTAGAGTCAGTAGAGTGTCCCTCCTGCTACTAGGACCATGAATCCCTGCGTCAGTTTCCCTATTCCTCTCAGGGACACTGCGCACTACTGGAGCTACCTCATGTCCTTGAACCTCCTGGTGTATATTAACCCCCTCCAAGTCAGGCACCACATCTCTGGGTGTGTGTACTACTCCCTCAGCACTAGGTAATACAATTTTGCTGCCACCAGAGGGAGGAATCCCTAAGCCCCTGGCTTTGAACTCCAACACCCTCATCATTCTCTCATGCTCTAAAAGCATCTTCCTTTCTTCCATGGCCAACCTCTTACTTTCCAACTCCAATTTCTTATGCTCAAGGCTATCATGGCTTCCCTGTTTTAGTTTGGCCATTTCCATTTCATGCATCCTGCTTTTGTCCCTGTCCTCCAGCTCCTCTGGAGACAGGCCCTTTTGAGAAACACTGCTGCCCTCCCTGGAAGGCGCTCTCCTCCCAGTTAAGCCCAATGGCCCCTCAAGCTGCCCATCTAAATTCTCTGCCTCCTCCACAGGCTCCTCGGACTGCCCACTGGCATTCCGTGCTTCCAACCAGGCTCTCAGTGCCTTGTGAAACTCCTCCTTCCTGGTGAGGCCTCTCATAGAGATTTTAAACTTTTTGCAAACAGCTTTGAGTTCTGGCACAGTGTAGGTATCAACCCTATCTTCTTCAAATTCAATATCTGCAGGTGCAATGGATCCTTTTTTGCTCATGGTGAAAATTGGCAGTTCTCAACAAAAATAAAGGTTCCAAGGAAAAAAAAGTCCTATCAAAAAGGTATGTGGTCGCGTATTGGTCTGCACTCACTAGTAGTGTACACCAATCACTGTATATGAATCACAAATGCAAGTCCAAATCCTCACCGCTGACCACCAATGTTAGAACTGGGGGTCTCTAGTTGGCAATGGTTTGCACCTTTGTCCAAATAGGGACCCTTGCTTCTAGTCAGGATAAGGGGAAACACTCCTAAAATAACCCCTGCTCACCCCCTGGTAGCTTGGCACGAGCAGACAGGCTTATCTCAGAGGCAGTGTGTAAAGCATTTGTGACCACATACAGTAATACAGTGAAAACACTACAGATGGACACCACACAGGTTGTTTATGTAAAAATAAGTAATCTTTATATAGACTTATCACAAGACCCAATAGCAAAAATCCACAATACAGTACTCAAAAATAGACTTAAAATGATAGAGACAGTTCACGTTATCTTCAAAAATAGGATAGTCAATCAAATAAAGCTTGTAGCAACAAATAACTCCACTTGGAGTTATCACGACGTCGTGACCGGTGGAAATCCCAAAGTACGGCGCCGACCGCGAGGTGCGCGGCGTCGGGCCCGGAGTCGAGCAGACCCCCAAAGAACAGTACCTGGAATTCGATGAAAACAAAGACGGTGCACGGCGTCGGGGAGGTGATGCTTCGTTGGCGCCGGCGGCGTCGGTTCCTTACGACCCCAGGGGAGGTGATGTCTCGGTTCCTTACTGCAGCGCAGGGGAGGTGAGGCGTCGGTTCCTTACTGTGTCGGGGAGGTGACGTCACGGATGGCGGCGAGGCGTCGGTTCCTTACGATGGTGCGGCGTCGATGGATTCGGGGGTCACCCACGTCGAGGATCGGCTCCGCGATGATGAAGCCCTGGCGTCGGGGAAGTCGGGGCTGCGGTGCGAGTCGGGACGGTGCGTCGTGAGCGTCACGAGCGGTGTCCTCGGCTCCGGTGCAGGCAGCGGCCTCGATGACGGCTTCGGAGTCGATGTCGCACGGCGTCGGCAGGCGTCGGGCCTACGGTGCAAGTCGGGCGGTGCGTCGTGCTCTTCACGAGCGGTGCCCACGGCTTCGGTGCAGGTTACGGCGTCGCTCGCCGGCGTCGGTGTTGCAATTTCCCTCTGTTAGCAGCTAAAACAGCAGTTCCAGATGCAGGCAAACAGAAGGGGTGAAGTCTTTGTGTCCCTGTGACTTCAGGCAGGAGGCAAGCTCAGTTCAAGCCCTTGGAGATTCCCTTCTTCAAGATGACAAAGCACAGCAAAGTCTTTTCTCCTGTCCTTGGCAGAAAGCAACCACTGCAGGCCAACCCCAATCAGCAAAACAGCACAGGGGCAGTACTCCTCCTTCAGCTTCTCCGGTTCTTCTCCTTGGCAACAGGTTTCTTGATTTCCCAGAAGTGATCTAATTTCCTAGGGGTCTGGGTCCCCTTTTTATACACCTTTTCCCTTTGTTCTCTGAAGGCAGAGAGGCCTCTGCCTAGTCCAAAACCAGTTCTGGTCAGTCCTGGAGCACTTTGTTTTTCTGACTCCTTCTTTCCTTTGTGAGTGAGGGGCAGAGCCATCAGACGCCCGGCAGGAGGTGGAGCCAGCATTGTGGAAGGCAGGCACAGCCCTATTCAGACCCAGGTGCAACTCCTCCCTCCACTCTGGATGCAGACCTTCCTATTCAGCCCTGTGCTGACTCACCCTGTCTCCTGTAGCCACCCCCAGCCCCTGTCACTCAATCTCCAGACAAGGAATACACAACCTAGCAGAGGCAGGCTTGGAAGTTTAGGCAAGAAAATACCCACTTTCTAAAAGTGGTATTTTCAAACACAGAATGTTAAAACCAACTTCACTAAAAGATGTATTTTATCATTCTGAGTTCAGGCATACTAAATTCGTTTTTCTACCATGTTCCCTGGGTCAGTTCTGACTATAAAGTGTAATAGTCAGTCTGCCCATTCTGGCCTATGGGGAGCAGGTAGCCTTGCAATAGTGAAAAACGAAAATGGCTGTAATTCACTATCAGGACATGCCACACACACCAGGGCATGTCCTACCTTATACTTACAATGCACCCTGCCCTTGGGCCTACCTTAGGGGTGACCAACATGCAGTAAAGGGAAGGTTTAGGGACTGGTAAGTGGGTGTACTCACCAAGTCGACATGGCAGCCCTAGGCTGCACACAGGCTCTGCAATGGCAGGCCTGAGACACATTTTACAAGCTGCTTCTGTGGGTGGCACAACCAGTGCTGCAAGCCCACCAGCAGCATTGGATTTACAAGCCCTGGGCACACTCAGTGCACTGTACTAGGGACTGACAAGTAAACCAATCATCCAATCATGGAGTCACTAATCCATAACACAATTTATCATGGGGAGAGCATATGCACTTTAGCACTGATCAGCAGTGGTAAAGTGCCCAGAGTCATAAAACCAACAAAAACAGGTCAGAGAAAATATAGGAGGAAGGCAAAAAGTTCAGGGATGACCCTGCAAAAAGGGCCAAGTCCAACAGTAACCTAGGTCCCGGCTGAGCTAGGGTTCAACATCCACAGCTAGGCATATTGCTAAAAACGGTCAGTTTTCATTGCAAAAATGTGATGTGTCCATGTTGTGTTCCGTGCCATATCCTGTGGCGGGCACTAGGCCTACCCACACAAGTGAGATACCATGTTTATCTGGAGACTATGGGAGAATGCATTTTGGGTGAAAGTTTGAAAATCCATGCAGATTCCAGTAGTTTCTATCACAGAAATGTGATGAAAATGTGGTTTTTTCAAAATTTGAGGTTTGCAAAGGATTCTGGGTAACAGAACCTGGTGAAAACCACACAAGTCCCCCCATCCTGGATATGTCTCGATGTCTAGTTTTAAAAAATGTATAGTTTTGCTAGGTTAACCTAGGTCCCGGCTGAGCTAGAGTTCAACATCCACAACTAGGCATATTGCCAAAAAGGGTCAGTTTTCATTGCAAAAATATGATGCGTCCATGTTGTGTTCCGTGTCATTACCTGAGGAGGGCACTAGGCCTACCCACACAAGTGGGATACCATCTTTATAGGGAGACTATGGGGAATGCAGGGTGGGTGAAAGTTTGAGGATCCACGCAGATTCCAGAAGTTTCTATCACAGAAATGTGAGGAAAATGTTTTTCTTTTCAAAATTTGAGATTTGCAAGGGATTCTGGGTAACAGAACCTGGTGAAAACCACACAAGTCCACCCATCCTAGATTTGTCTCGATGTATAGTTTTAAAAAATGTATAGTTTTGCTAGGTTAACCTAGGTCCCGGCTGAGCTAGAGTTCAACATCCACAACTAAGCATATTTCAAAAAAGGGTCAGTTTTCATTGCAAAAATGTGATGCGTCCATGTTGTGCTCTGTGCCATTTCCTGTGGAGGGTACGAGGTCTACCCACAGAAGTGGGATACCATCTTTATAGGGAGACTATGGGGAATGCAGGGTGGGTGAAAATTTGAGGATCCACGCAGATTCCAGAGGTTTCTATGACAGAAATGTGATGAAAATGTGTTTTTTTTCACAATTTGAGGTTTGCAAGGGATTCTGGGTAATAGAACCTGGCGAAAACCACACAAGTCCCCCTATCCTGTATTTCCCTCAATGTCTAGTTTTCAAAAATCTATAGGTTTGCTAGGTTAACCTAGGTCCCGGCTGAGCTAGGGTTCAACATCCACAGGTAGGCATATTGCAAAAAAGAGTCATTTTTCATTGCAAAAATGTGATGTGTTAATGTTGTGTTCCGTGCCATTTCCTGTGGAGGGCACTAGACCTACCCACACAAGTGGGATACCATCTTTATCAGGAGACTATGGGGAATGCAGGGTGGGTGAAAGTTTGAGGATCCACACAATTTCCAGAAGTTTCTATCACAGAAATATGAGGAAAATGTGTATTTTTTCCAAAATTTGAGGTTTGCAAGGGATTCTGGGTAACAGACCTGGTGAAAACCACACAAATCCCTCCATTCTGGATTTGTCTCGATGTCTAGTTTTAAAAAATGTATAGGTTTGCTAGGTTAACCTAGGTCCCAGCTGAGCTAGGGTTCAACATCCACAGCGAGGCATATTGCAAAAAAGGGTCAGTTTTCATTGCAAAAATGTGATGCGTCCATGTTGTGTTCCGTGCCATTTCCTGTGGAGGGCACTAGGCCTACCTACACAAGTGGGATACCATCTTTATAGGGAGACTATGGGGAATAAAGGGTGGGTGAAAGTTTGAGGATCCACGCAGATTCCAGAAGTTTCTATCACAGAAATGTGAGGAAAATGGTTTTTTTTTTCAAAAATTGAGATTTGCAAGGGATTCTGGGTAACAGAACCTGGTGAAAACCACACAAGTCCACCCATCCTAGATTTGTCTCGATGTCTAGTTTTAAAAAATGTATAGCTTTGCTAAGTTAACCTAGGTCCCGGCTGAGCTAGGGTTCAACATCCACAGCTAGGCATATTGCTAAAAACGTTCAGTTTTCATTGCAAAAATGTGATGTGTCCATGTTGTGTTCCGTGCCATTTCTTGTGGAGGGCACTGGGCCTACCCACACAAGTGGGATACCATCTCTATAGGGAGCCTATGGGGAATGCAGGGTGGTTGAAAGTTTGAGGATCCACGCAGATTCCAGAGGTTTCTATGACAGAAATGTGAGGAAAATGTGATTTTTTTCAGAATTTGAGGTTTGCAAGGGATTCTGGGTAACAAACCTGGTGAAAACGACACAAGTCCACCTATCCTGGATTCTCCTTGATGTCTAGTTTTATAAAATATATAGGTTTGCTAGGTTAACCTAGGTCGCAGCTGAGCTAGGGTTCAACATCCACAGCTAGGCATATTGCTAAAAAGGGTCAGTTTTCATTGCAAAAATATGATGCGTCCATGTTGTGTTCCGTGTCATTACCTGAGGAGGGCACTAGGCCTACCCACACAAGTGGGATACCATCTTTATAGGGAGACTATGGGGAATGCAGGGTGGGTGAAAGTTTGAGGATCCACGCAGATTCCAGAAGTTTCTATCACAGAAATGTGAGGAAAATGTTTTTCTTTTCAAAATGTGAGATTTGCAAGGGATTCTGGGTAACAGAACCTGGTGAAAACCACAAAAGGTGTCCCCATACTGGATTCCCCTGGATGTCTAGTTTTCAAAAATGTATAGGTTTGCTAGGTTAACCTAGGTCACGGCTGAGCTAGAGGTCAACATCCACAGCTAGGCATATTGCTAAAAAGGGTCAGTTTTCATTGCAAAAATATGATGTGTCCATGTTGTGTTCCGTGTCATTACCTGAGGAGGGCACTAGGCCTACCCACACAAGTGGGATACCATCTTTATCGGGAAACTGTGGGGAATGCGGCATGGGTGAAAGTTTGAGGATCCACGCAGATTCCTGAAGTTTCTATAACAGAAATGTGAGGAAAATTTGTTTTTTTTATAAATTTGAGGTTTGCAAGGGATTCTGGGTAACAGAACCTGGTAAAAACCACACAAGTCCCCCCATGCTGAATTCCCCTGGATGTCTAGTTTTCAAAAATGTGTAAATTTGCTAGGTTAACCTAGGTCCCGGTTGAGCTAGGTTTCAACATCCACAGCTAGGCATATTGCAAAAAAGGGTCAGTTTTCATTGCAAAAATGTGATGTGTCCATGTAGTGTTCCGTGCCATTTCCTGTGGCGGGCACTAGGCATACCCACACAGGTGGGATACCATATTTATCGGGAGACTATGGGGAATGCAGGGTGGGTGAAAGTTTGAGGATCCATGCAGATTCCAGAAGTTTCTATCACAGAAATGTGATGAAAATTTGTTTTTTTTTACAAAGTTTGAGGTTTACAAGGGAATCTGTGTTTCGGAACCAGGTGAGAGTGTCACAAGACCCCCATCTTGGATTCCTCTGGATATCTAGTTTTCAAAAATGTATAGGTTTGCTAGGTTAACCTAGGTCCCGGCTGAGCTAGGGTTCAACATCCACAGCTAGGCATACTGCAAAAAAGGGTCAGTTTTCATTGCAAAAATGTGATGTGTCCATGTTGTGTTCCGTGCCATTTCCTGTGGCGGGCGCTAAGCCTAAACACACAAGTGGGATACCATCTTTATCGGGAAACTATGGGGAATGCGGCATGGGTGAAAGTTTGAGGATACACGCAGATTTCAGAAGTTTCTATAACAGAAATATGAGGAAAATGTGTTTTTTTTAATAAATTTGAGGTTTGCAAGGGATTCTGGGTAACAGAACCTGGTAAAAACCACACAAGTCCCCCCATGCTGAATTCCGCTGGATGACTAGTTTTCAAAAATATGTAAATTTGCTAGGTTAACCTAGGTCCCGGCTGAGCTAGGGTTCAACATCCACAGCTAGGCATATTGCAAAAAAGGGTCAGTTTTCATTGCAAAAATGTGATGTGTCCATGTAGTGGTCCGTGCCCTTTCCTGTGGCGGGCACTAGGCATACCCACACAGGTGGGATACCATATTTATCGGGAGACTATGGGGAATGCAGGGTGGGTGAAAGTTTGAGGATCCACGCAGATTCCAGAAGTTTCTATCACAGAAATGGAGGAAAATGTGGGTTTTTTCAAAATTTGAGGTTTGCAAGGGATTCTAGGTAACAGAACCTGGTGAAAACCACAAAAGTCCCCCCATCCTGGATTCCCCTGGATGTCTAGTTTTTAAAAATGTATAGGTTTGCTAGGTTAACCTAGGTCCCGGCTGAACTAGGGTTCAACATCCACAGCTAGGCATATTGCAAAAAAGGGTCAGTTTTCATTGCAAAAATGTGATGTGTCCATGTTGAGTTCCTTGCCATTTCCTGTGGCGGTCACTAGGCCTACCCACACAAGTGGGATACCATCTTTATCGGGAGACTATGAGGAATGCAGCATGAGTGAAAGTTTGAGGATCTACGCAGATTCCAGAAGTTTCTATCACAGAAATGTGGGGATAATGTGTTTTTTTCAAAATTTAAGGTTTGCAAGGGATTCTGTGTAACAAACAGAACCTGGCGAATACCACACCAGACCCCCATCCTGTAGTCCCCTGGATGTCTAGTTTTCAAAAATGTATAGGTTTGCTAGGTTAACCTAGGTCCTGGCTGAGCTAGGGTTCAACATCCACATTTAGGCATATTGCAAAAAAGGGTCAGTTTTCATTGCAAAAATGTGATGTGTCCATGTTGTGTTCCGTGCCATTTCCTGTGGCGGGCACTAGAACTACCCACACAAGTGGGCTACCATCTTTATAGGGATACTATGGGGAATGCAGGGTGGGTGAAAGTTTGAGGATCCACGCAGATTCCAGAAGTTTCTATCACAGAAATGTGAGGAAAATGTGTTTTTTTCAAAATTTGAGGTTTGCAAAGGATTCTGGGTGACAGAACCTGGTAAAAACCACAAACGTCCCCCCATCCTGGATTCCCCTGGATGTCTAATTTTTTTTTTTTTATAGATTTGCTAGGTTAATCTAGGTCCCGGCAGAGCTAGAGTTCAACATCCATAGCTAGGCATATTGCAAAAAAGGGGCAGTTTTCATTGAATAAATGTGATGTGTCCATGATGTGCTCCGTGCCATTTCCTGTGGCGGGCACTAGGCCTACCCACACAAGTGAGATACCATATTTATCGGGAAACTATGGGAAATGCGGCATGGGTGAAAGTTTGAGGATCAACGCAGATTCCAGAAGTTTCTATCACAGAAATGTGAGAAAAATTTGTTTTTTTTTAAATTTGAGGTTTGCAAGGGATTCTGGGTAACATAACCTTGTGAAAACCACACAAGTCCCCCATCCTGGATTCCCCTGGATGTCTAGTTTTCAAAAATGTATAGGTTTGCTAGGTTAACCTAGGTCCCGGCTGAGCTAGGGGTCAACATCCACAGCTAGGCATATTGCAAAAAAGGGTCAGTTTTCATTACAAAAATGTGATGTGTCCATGTTGTGTTCCGTGCCATTTCCTGTGGCGGACACTAGGCCTACCCACACAAGTGGGATACCATCTTTATCGGGAGACTATGGGGAATGCGGCATGGGTGAAAGTTTGAGGATCCATGCAGATTCCAGAAGTTTCTATCTCAGAAATGTGATGAAAATGTGTTTTTTTTTACAAAGTTTGAGGTTTACAAGAGAATCTGGGTTTCAGAACCAGGTGAGAGTCACACAAGACCCCCATCCTGGATTCCCCTGGATGTCTACTTTTCAAAAATATATAGGTTTGCTAGGTTAACCTAGGTCCCGGCTGAGCTAGGGTTCAACATCCACAGCTAGGCATATTGCAAAAAAGAGAGAGTTTTCATTGCAAAAATGTGATGTGTCCATGTTGTGTTCCGTGCCATTTCCTGTGGCGGGTGCTAAGCCTACCCACACAAGTGGGATACCATCTTTATCGGGAAACTGTGGGGAATGCGGCATGGGTGAAAGTTTGATGATCCACGCAGATTGCAGAAGTTTCTATACCAGAAATGTGAGGAAAATGTGTGTTTTTTATAAATTTGAGGTTTGCAAGGGATTCTGGGTAACAGAACCTGGTAAAAACCACACAAGTCCCCCCATGCTGAATTCCACTGGATGTCTAGTTTTCAAAAATGTGTAAATTTGCTAGTTTAACCTAGGTCCCGGCTGAGCTAGGGTTCAACATCCACAGCTAGGCATATTGCAAAAAAGGGTCAGTTTTCATTGCAAAAATGTGATGTGTCCATGTTGTGTTCCGTGCCATTTCCTGTGGCGGGCGCTAAGCCTAAACACACAAGTGGGATACCATCTTTATCGGGAAACTATGGGGAATGCGGCATGGGTGAAAGTTTGAGAATCCACGCAGATTCCAGAAGTTTCTATCACAGAAATGTAAGGAAAATGTGTTTTTTTTCAAATAAATTTGAGGTTTGCAAGGGATTCTGGGTAACAGAACCTGGTAAAAACCACACAACTCCCCCATGCTGAATTCCACTGGATGTCTAGTTTTCAAAAATGTGTAAATTTGCTAGTTTAACCTAGGTCCCGGCTGAGCTAGGGTTCAACATCCACAGCTAGGCATATTGCAAAAAAGGGTCAGCTTTCATTGCAAAAATGTGATGTGTCCATGTTGTGTTCTGTTCCATTTCCTGTGGCGGGCACTAGGCCTACCCACACAAGTGGGATACCATCTCTATAGGGAGACTATGGGGAATGCAGGGTGGGTGAAAGTTTGAGGATCCACGCAGATTCCAGAAGTTTCTATCACAGAAATGTGAGGAAAATGTGTTTTCTTTCTCCAAAATTTGAGGTTTTCAAGGGATTCTGGGTAACAGAACCTGGTGAAAACCACACAAATCCCCCATCCTAATTTCCCTGGATGTCTAGTTTTCAAAAATTTATAGGTTTGCTAGGATAGCCTAGGTCCCGACTGAGCTAGGTTATTATCCAGATTGGGAGTAAAGCGTATTCAGGCGCTCATACAGTATTTACACTATTGTTCAATACCCAAATTGATTCTCAGTGTCTTGCGGAGCCTTCAACACATGGAGAAAAACCTTAAATCCCAAAAACTCAATCAAAGATTGATTAGACTATTTACAATTGTTGAAGCACACGCATCTTATAATAAAGCAAAATACACTAATGTTTCAAAATAAAGCCGTGATAAATTGGGCTTTTGTTTCTTCTTTTATTGTAATAGGATCTTCCACTCCCTTATGCCAACGCGTTTTGTCGCTTTTTGGAAATGACCCAATGACTTCCTGAGGGCTTAAAACTTCTTCCAAATCAAATTTCTTGAAGAGGTCATATTCTCAATTCAAAATCCTTTTTTATGGTCTCTAATGTCCAAAATCAATGCTGATTCACAACCCTCCACATAAAGTAACCGTGAAGACAGAATTTAAATGATTTTCTTATTGTTACATTGGAGACAATCCCTCCATAAACTGTACTGTAGGTCCCTCGTATTTGGGGTACCTCAACAGAGTCTTTTAATTATATGCGATGCAATGGCGTTCTTCCAAGAACACGGAGATCATCCCTCCGAAAACTACAACAGGTCCCTGAAGTACGGGGAACCTCTGACCACAACCGCCACCCGTATACAGGTAAAGGCTGAGCTAGGGTTCAACATCCACAGCTAGGCATATTGGAAAAAAGGGTCAGTTTTCATTGCAAAAATGTGATGTGTCCATGTTGTGTTCCGTGCCATTTCCTGTGGCAGGCCCTAGGCCTACCCACACAAGTGGGATACCATATTTATAGGGAGACTTTGGGGAATGCGGCATGGGTGAAAGTCTGAGGATCCACCGGGATTCCAGAAGTTTCTATCACAGAAATGTGAGAAAATTGTGTTTTTTTTTTTTACAAAGTTTGAGGTTAACAAGGGATTCTGGGTAACAGAATCAGATGGAAGTCACACAAGAACCCCATCTTGGATTCCTCTGGATGTCTAGTTTTCAAACATGTATAGGATTGCTAGGTTAATCTAGGTCCCGGCTGAGCTAGGGTTCAACATCCACAGCTAGGCATATTGGAAAAAAGGGTCAGTTTTCATTGCAAAAATGTGATGTGTCCATGTTGTGTTCCGTGCCATTTCCTCTGGAGAGAACTAGGCCTACCCACACAAGTGGGATACCATCTTTATCGGGACACTATGGGGAATGCAGGATGGGTGAAAGTTTGAGGATCCACACAGATTCCAGAAGTTTCTATCACAGAAATGTGATGAAAATGTGTTTTTTTCAGAATTTGAGGATTGCAAGGGATTCTGGGTAACAGAACCTGGTGAAAACCACACAAGTCACCCCATCCTGGATTCGTCTCGATGTATAGTTTTGCTAAGTTAACCTAGGTCCCGGCTGAGCTAGGGTTCAACATCCACAGCTATGCATATTGCAAAGAAGAGTCAGTTTTCATTGCAAAAATGAGATGTGTCCATGTTGTGTTCCGTGCCATTTCCTGTGGAGGGCACTAGGCCTACCCACACAAGTGGGATACCATCTTTATCGGGAGACTATGGGGAATATAGGGTGGGTGAAAGTTTGAGGATCCACGCAGATTCCAGAAGTTTCTATCACAGATATATGAGGAAAATGTGGGTTTTAAAAACAAAATTGAGGTTTGCAAGGATTCTGGGTAACAGAACCTGGTGAAAACCACACAAGTCCCCCCATCCTGGATTTGTCTCGTTGTCTAGTTTTAAAAAATGTATAGTTTTGCTAGGTTAACTTAGGTCCCGGCTGAGCTAGAGTTCAACATCCACAACTAGGCATATTGCAAAAAAGGGTCAGTTTTAATTGCAAAAATGTGATGAGTCCATGTTGTGTTCCATGCCATTTCCTGTGGAGGACACTAGGCCTACCGACACAAGTGGTATACCATCTTTATTGGGAGACTATGGGGAATGCATTTTAGGTGAAAGTTTGAGGATCCATGGAGATTTCAGAGGATTCTATGACAGAAATGTGATGGAAATGTTTTTCTTTCTCCAAAATTTGAGGTTTGCAAGGGATTCTGGTTAAGAGAACCTGGTGCAAACCACACAAGTCCCCCTATCCTGTATTCCGCTCTATGTCTAGTTCTCAAAACTTTATAGGTTTGCTAGGTTAACCTAGGTCCCGGCTGAGCTAGGGTTTAACATCCACAGCTATGGATATTGCAAAAAAGAGTCAGTTTTCATTGCAAAAATGTGATGTGTCCATGTTGTGTTCCGTGCCGTATCCTGTGGCGGGCACTAGGCCTACCCACACAAGTGGGATACCATATTTATCTGGAGACTATGGGGAATGCAGGGTGGGTGAAATTTTGAGGATCCACGCAGATTCCAAAAGTTTCTATCACAGAAATGTGAGGAAAATGTGTTTTTTTTTCAAAATTTGAGATTTGCAAGGGATTCTGGGTAACAGAACCTGGTGAAAACCACACAGGTTCCCCCATCCTGGATTTGGCTCCATGTCTACTTTTGAAAAATGTATAGTTTTGCTAGGTTAACGTAGGTCCCGGCTGAGGTAGAGTTAAAAATCCACAACTAGGCATATTGCAAAAAAGGGTCAGTTTTCATTACAAAAAATGTGATGTGTCCATGTTGTGTTCTGTGCCATATCCTGTGGCGGGCACCAGGCCTACCCACACAAATGGGATACCATCTTTATCGGGAGACTATGGGGAATGCAGGGTGGGTGAAAGTTTCAGGATCCACGCAGATTCCAGAAGTTTCTATCACAGAAATATGAGGAAAATGTGTTTTGTTTTTGAGAATTTGAGGTTTGCAAGAGATTCTGGGTAATAGAACCTGGTGAAAACCACACAAGTACCCCTATCCTGTATTCCCCTCTATGTCTAGTTTAAAAAAATGTATAGGTTTGCTGGATTAACCTAGGTCCTGGCTGAGCTAGGGTTCAACAACCACAGCTAGGCATATAGCAAAAAAGGGTCAGTTTTCATTGCAAAAATGTGATGTGTCCATGTTGTGTTCCGTGCCATATCCTGTGACGGGCACTAGGCCTACCCACACAAGTGAGATACCATCTTTATCTGGAAACTGTGGGGAATGCATTTTTCGTGTAAGTTTGAGGATCCATGGAGATTCCAGAGGTTTCTATGACAGAAATGTGATGAAAATGTGTTTTTTATTCACAATTTGAGGTTTGCAAGGGATTCTGGGTAACAGAACCTGGTGAAACCACACAAGTCCCCCTATCCTGTATTCCCCTCGATGTCTAGTTTTCAAAAATGTATAGGTTTGATGGTTAACCAAGGTCCCGGCTGAGCTAGGGTTCACACCCACTGCAAGGCATATTGCAAAAAAGGGTCAGTTTTCATTGCAAAAATGTGATGTGTCCAAGTTGTGTTCCGTGCCATTTCCTTTGAAGGGCACTAGGCGTAACCACACAAGTGGGATACCATCTTTATTGGGAGACTATGGGGAATGCAGGGTGGGTGAAAGTTTGAGGATCCACACAGATTCCAGAAGTTTCTGTCACAGAAATGTGAGGAAAATGCGTTGTTTTTTCAAAATTTGAGATTTGTAAGGGATTCTGGGTAACAGAACCTGGTGAAAACCACACAAGTCCCCCATCCTGGATTCATCTCGATGTCTAGTTTTGCTAAGTTAACCTAGGTCCCGGCTGAGCTAGGGTTCAACATCCACAGCTAGGCATATTGCAAAAAGGGTCAGTTTTCATTGCAAAAATGTGATGTGTCCATGTTGTGTTCTGTGCCATTTCCTCTGGAGGGCACAAGGCCTACCCACACAAGTGAGATACCACCTTTATTGGGAGACTATGGGGAATGCAGGGTGGGTGAACGTTTGAGGATCCACTCAGATTCCAGAAGTTTCTATCACAGAAATGTGAGGAAAATGTGGTTTTTTTCAAAATTTGAGGTTTGCAAGTGATTCTGGGTAACAGAACCTGGTGAAAACCAAACAAGTCCCCCCCATCCAGGATTCGTCTTGATGTCTAGTTTCAAAAAATGTATCGTTTTGCTAGGTTAACCTAGGTCCCGGCTGAGCTGGGTTCAACATCCACAGCTATGCATATTGCAAAAAAGGGTCAATTTTCATTGCAAAAATGTGATGTGTCCGTGTTGTGTTCCATGCCATTTACTGTGTAGGACACTAGGCCTACCCACACAAGTAGGATACCATCTTTATCGGGAGACTATGGGGAATGCATTTTGGGTGAAAGTTTGAGGATCCACAAAGATTCCAGAGGTTTCCATGACAGAAATCTGATGAAATGTGGTTTTTTCCAAAATTTGAGGTTTGCAAGGGATTCTGGGTAACAGAAACTGGTGAAAACCACACAAGTCCCCCTATACTGTATTGCCGTTGATATCTAGTTCTTAAAAATGTATAGGTTTGCTAGGTTAACCTAGATCCCGGCTCAGCTAGTATTCAACCTCCACAGCTAGGCATATTGCAAAAATGGTCAGTTTTTATTGCAAAAATGTGATGTGTCCATGTTGTGTTCCGTGCCATTTCCTGTGGAGGGCACTGGGCCTACCCACACAAGTGGGATACCATCTTTATTGGGAGACTTTGGGGAATGCAGGGTGGGTGAAAGTTTGAGGATCCACGCAGATTCCAGAAGTTTCTATCACAGAAATATGAGGAAAATGTATTTTGTTTTCAAAATGTGAGATTTGCAGTGGATTCTGGGTAACAGAACCTGGTGAAAACCACACAAGTCCCCCCATCCTGGATTCGTCTCGATGTCTAGTTTTAAAAAATGTATAGTTTTGCTAATTTAACCTAGGTCCCGGCTGAGCTAGAATACAACAGCCACAACTTGGCATATTGCAAAAAAGGGTCAGTTTTCATTGCAAAAATGTGATGTGTCCATGTTGTGTTCCATGCCATTTCCTGTGGAGGGCACTAGGCCTACTGACACAAGTGTTATACCATCTTTATTGGGAGACTATGGGGAATGCATTTTGGGTGAAAGTTTGAGGATCCATGTAGATTTCAGAGGATTCTATGACAGAAATGTGATGGAAATGTTTTCTTTCTCCAAAATTTGAGGTTTGCAAGGGATTCTGGGTAAGAGAACCTGGTGAAAACCACACAAGTCCCCCTATCCTGTATTCCGCTCTATGTCTAGTTCTCAAAACTTTATAGGTTTGCTAGGTTAACCTAAGTCCTGGCTGAGCTAGGGTTCAACAACCACGGCTAGGCATATAGCAAAAAAGGGTCAGTTATTCTTTGCAAAAATGTGATGTGTCCATGTTGTGTTCCGTGCCATATCCAGTGGAGGGCACTAGGCCTACCCAGACAAGTGGGATACCATCTTTATCTGGAGACTATGGGGAATGCAGGGTGGGTGAAAGTTTGAGGATCCACGCAGATTCCAAAAGATTCTATCACAGAAATGTGAGGAAAATGTTTTTTTTTTCAAAATTTGAGATTTGCAAGGGATTCTGGGTAACAGAACCTGGTGAAAACCACACAAGTCCCCCATCCTGGATTCGTCTCGATGTCTAGTTTTGAAAAATGTATAGTTTTGCTAATTTAACCTAGGTCCCGGCTGAGCTAGGGTTCAACATCCACAGGTAGGCATATTGCAAAAAGGGTCAGTTTCTATTGCAAAAATGTGATGTGTCCATGTTGTGTTCTGTGCCATATCCTGTGGGGGCACTAGGCCTACCCACACAAATGGGATACCATCTTTATCGGGAGACTATGGGGAATGCAGGGTGGGTGAAAGTTTCAGGATCCACGCAGATTCCAGAAGTTTCTATCACAGAAATATGAGGAAAATGTGTTTTGTTTTTGAGAATTTGAGGTTTGCAAGGGATTCTGGGTAACAGAACCTGGTGAAAACCACACAAGTCCCCCTATCCTGTATTCCCCTCTATGTCTAGTTTTAAAAAATGTATAGGTTTGCTAGATTAACCTAGGTCCTGGCTGAGCTAGGGTTGAACAACCACAGCTAGGCATATAGCAAAAAAGGGTCAGTTTTCATTGCAAAAATGTGATGTGTCCATGTTGTGTTCCGTGCCATATCCTGTGGAGGGCACTAGGCCTACCAACACAAGTGGGATACCACCTTTATCGGGAGACTATGGGGAATGCAGGGTGGGTGAAAGTTTGAGGATCCATGCAGATTTGAGAAGTTTTTATCACAGAAATATGAGGAAAATGTATTTTTTTTCCCAAATTTGAGGTTTGCACGGGGATTCTGGGTAACAGAACCTGGTGAAAACCACACAAGTCCCCCATCCTGGATTTGTCTCCGTGTCTAGTTTTAAAAAATGTATAGTTTTGCTAGGTTAACCTAGGTCTTGGCTGAACTAGAGTTCAACATCCACAACTAGGCATATTGCAAAAAAGGGTCAGTTTCTATTGCAAAAATGTGATGTGTCCATGTTGTGCTCCGTGCTATTTCCTGTGGAGGGCACTAGACCTACCCACACAAATGGGATACCATCTTTATCGGGAGACTATGGGGAATGCAGGGTGGGGGAAAGTTTGAGGATCCACGCAGATTCCAAAAGTTTTTATCACAGAAATATGAGGAAAATTTGTTTTTTTCAGAAATTGAGATTTGCAAGGGATTCTGGGTAACAGAACCTGGTGAAAACCACACAAGTACCCCTGTCCTGAATTCTTCTCGAGGTCTAGTTTTAAAAACTCTATAGTTTTGCTAAGTTAACCTAGGTACCGGCTGAGCTAGAGTACAACATCCACAACTAAGCATATTGCAAAAGAGGATCAGTTTTCATTGCAAAAATGTGATGTGTCCATGTTGTGTTCTGTGCCTTTTCCTGTGGAGGGCACTAGGCCTACCTACACAAATGGGATACCATCTTTATCGGGAGACTATGGGGAATGCAGGGTGGGTGAAAGTTTGAGGAGCCACGCAGATTCCAGAAGTTTCTATC
The DNA here is from genome assembly GCA_963921515.1 of Calotriton arnoldi. Lineage (NCBI taxonomy): Eukaryota > Metazoa > Chordata > Amphibia > Caudata > Salamandridae > Calotriton > Calotriton arnoldi. The sequence continues at coordinate 191,314 of CAWUFW010007915.1, read as the reverse complement.
ACAGAAATGTGAGGAAAAAGTGCTTTTATTTCAAAAATTGAGATCAACAAGGGATTCTGGGTAACAGAACCTGGTGAAAAGACCCCCATCCTGGATTTGTCTCGCTGTCTAATTTTAAAAAATGTATAGTTTTGCTAGGTTAACCGAGGTCCATGCTGAGCTAGAGTTCAACATCCACAACTAGGCATATTGCAAAAAGGGTCAGTTTTCATTGCAAAAATGTGATGTGTCCATGTTGTGTTCCGTGCCATATCCTGTGGCGGGCACTAGGACTAACCACACAAGTGAAATACCATCTTCATCTTGAGACTATGGCAAATGCATTTTGGGTGAACGTTTGAGGATCCACATGGATTCCAGAGGTTTCCATGGCAGAAATCTGAAGAAAATTTGTTTTTTTCAAAATTTGAGGTTTGCAAGGGATTCTGGGTAAGAGAACCTGGTGAAAACCACACATGTCCCCCTATCCTGGATTCCCTCGAAGTCTAGTTGTAATAAATGTATAGGTTTGCTAGGTTAACCTAGGACCCTGCTGAGCTAGGGTTCAACATCCACAGTAGGCATATTGCAAAAAGGGTCAGTTTTCATTGCAAAAATGTGATGTGTCCATGTTGTGTTCCATGCCATTTCCTGTGGAGGGCACTAGGCCTACAGACACAAGTGGGATACCATCTTTATCGGGACGCTATGGGGAATGCAGGGTGGGTGAAAGTTTGAGTATCCACGCAGATATGAGGAAAATGGGTGTTTTTTCCAAAATTTGAGGTTTGCAAGGGATTCTGGGTATCGAAACCTGGTGAAAACCACACAAGTCCCCCTATCCTGGATTCCCCTCGATGTGTAGTTTTAAAAAAATGTATAGTGTTGCTAGGTTAACCTAGGACCCTGCTGAGCTAGGGTTCAACATCCACAGTAGGCATATTGCAAAAAGGGTCAGTTTTCATTGCAAAAATGTGATGTGTCCATGTTGTGTTCCATGCCATTTCCTGTGGAGGGCACTAGACCTACCCACACAAATGGGATACCATCTTTATCGGGAGACTATGGGGAATGCAGGGTGGGGGAAAGTTTGAGGATCCACGCAGATTCCAAAAGTTTTTATCACAGAAATATGAGGAAAATGTGGGGTTTTTTCAGAAATTGAGATTTGCAAGGGATTCTGGGTAACAGAACCTGGTGAAAACCACACAAGTACCCCTGTCCTGAATTCTTCTCGAGGTCTAGTTTTAAAAACTCTATAGTTTTGCTAAGTTAACCTAGGTACCGGCTGAGCTAGAGTACAACATCCACAACTAAGCATATTGCAAAAGAGGATCAGTTTTCATTGCAAAAATGTGATGTGTCCATGTTGTGTTCTGTGCCTTTTCCTGTGGAGGGCACTAGGCCTACCTACACAAATGGGATACCATCTTTATCGGGAGACTATGGGGAATGCAGGGTGGGTGAAAGTTTGAGGAGCCACGCAGATTCCAGAAGTTTCTATCACAGAAATGTGAGGAAAAAGTGTTTTTATTTCAAAATTGAGATCAACAAGGGATTCTGGGTAACAGAACCTGGTGAAAACCACACAAGACCCCCATCCTGGATTTGTCTTGCTGTCTAATTTTAAAAATGTATAGTTTTGCTAGGTTAACCGAGGTCCATGCTGAGCTAGAGTTCAACATCCACAACTAGGCATATTGCAAAAAGGGTCAGTTTTCATTGCAAAAATGTGATGTGTCCATGTTGTGTTCCGTGCCATATCCTGTGGCGGGCACTAGGACTAACCACACAAGTGAAATACCATCTTCATCTGGAGACTATGGCAAATGCATTTTGGGTGAAAGTTTGAGGATCCACATGGATTCCAGAGGTTTCCATGACAGAAATCTGAAGAAAATGTGCTAGAGTTCAACATCCACAGCTTGGCATATTGCAAAAAAAAGGGTGAGTTCATTGAAAAAAATGTGATGTGTCCATGTTGTGTTCCATGCCATTTCCTGTGGAGGGCACTAGGCCTACCCACACAAGTGGGATACCATCTTTATTGGGAAACTATGGGGAATGCAGGGTGGGTGAAAGTTTGAGGATCCACGCAGATTCCAGAAGTTTCTATCACAGAAATTTGAGGAAAATGTGTTTTTTTCCAACATTTGAGGTTTGCAAGGGATTCTGGGTAACAGAACCTAGTGAAAACCACACAAGTCCCCACATCCTGTATTCGTCTCGAAGTCCAGTTTAAAAAATGTATAGTTTTGCTAGGTTAACCTAGGTCCCGGCTAAGCTAGAGTTCAACATCCACAACAAGGCATATTGCAAAAAGGATCAGTTTTCATTGCAAAAATGTGATGTGTCCATGTTGTGTTCCGTGCCATATCCTGTGGCGGGCACTAGGCCTACCCACACAAGTGAGATACCATCTTTATCTGGAGACTATGGGGAATGCATTTTGGTTGAAAGTTTCAGGATCCATGGAGCTTCCAGAGGTTTCTATGACAGAAATGTCATGAAAATGTGTTTTTTTCTTCTAAATTTGAGGTTTGCAAGGGATTCTGGGTAACAGAACCTGGTGAAAACCTCACATGTTCCCCATCATGGATTTGTCTCGATGTCTAGTTTAAAAAAATGTATAGTTTTTCTAAGTTAACCTAGGTCCAGGCTGAGCTAGGGTTCAACATCCACAGCTAGTCATATTGGAAAAAGGGTCAATTTTCAATGCAAAAATGTGATGTGTCCATGTTGTGTTCTGTGCCATTTCCTGTGGAGGGCACTAGGCCTACCTACTAAAGTGGGAAACCATCTTTATCGGGAGACTATGGGGATTGCAGGGTGGGTGAAAGTTTGAGGATCCACGCAGATTCCAGAAGTTTCTATGACAGAAATGTGATGAAAATGTGTTTTTTCAAAATTTGAGGTTTGCAAGGAATTCTGGGTAACAGAACCTGGTGAAAACCACACAAGTCCCCCTATCCTGGATTCCCCTCGATATCTAGTTTTCAAAAATGTATAGTTTTGCTAAGTTGACCTAGGTCCCGGCTGAGCTAGGGTTCAACATCCACAGCTAGGCATATTGCAAAAAAGGGTCAGTTTTCATTGCAAAAATGTGATGTGTCCATGTTGTGTTCTGTGCCATTTCCTGTGGAGGGCACTAGGCCTACCCACACAAGTGGGATACCATCTTTATTGGGAGACTATGGGGAATGCAGGGTAGGTGAAAGTTTGGGGATCCACGCAGATTCCTGAAGTTCCTATCAGAAAAATGTGTGGAAAATGTGTTTTTTTTTCAAAATGTGAGATTTGCAAGGGATTCTGGGTAACAGAACCTGGTGAAAACCACACAAGTTCCCCCATCATGGATTCGTCTCGATGTCTAGTTTAAAAAAATGTTAAGTTTTGCTAAGTTAACCTAGGTCCAGGCTGAGCTAGGGTTCAACATCCACAGCTAGGCATATTGCAAAAAGGGTCAATTTCCAATGCAAAAATGTGATGTGTCCATGTTGTGTTCTGTGCCATTTCCTGTGGAGGGCACTAGGCCTACCTACTAAAGTGGGAAACCATCTTTATCGGGAGACTATGGGGATTGCAGGGTGGGTGAAAGTTTGAGGATCCACGCAGATTCCAGAAGTTTCTATGACAGAAATGTGATGAAAATGTGTTTTTTTCAAAATTTGAGGTTTGCAAGGAATTCTGGGTAACAGAACCTGGTGAAAACCACACAAGTCCCCCCCCTATCCTGGATTCCCCTCGATGTCTAGTTTTCAAAAATGTATAGGTTTGCTAGGTTAACCTAGGTCCCGGCTGAGGTAGGGTTCAACATCCACAGCTAGGCATATTGCAAATAAGGGTCAGTTTTCATTGCAAACATGTGATGTGTCCACTTTGTGTTCCGTGCCATTTCCTGTGGAGGGCACTAGGCCTACCCACACAAGTGGGATACCATCTTTATAGGGAGACTATGGGGAATGCAGGGTGCGTGAAAGTTTGAGGACCCACGCAGATTCCAGAAGTTTCCTTCACAGAAATGTGAGGAAAATGTTTATTTCTTCAAAATTTGAGATTTGCAAGGGATTCTGGGTAACATAACTGGGTGAAAACCACACAAGTACTACTATCCTGTATTCCCCTCGATGTCTACCTTTCAAAAATTTATAGGTTTGCTAGATTAACCTAGGTCCCGGCTGATCTAGGGTTCAACATCCACAGCTAGGCATATTGCAAAAAAGGGTCAGTGTTCATTGCAAAAATGTGATGTGTCCATGTTGTGTTCCGTGCCATTTCCTGTGGAGGGCACTAGGCCTATCCACACAAGTGGGATACCCTCATTAACGGGAGACTATGGGGAATGCAGGGTTGGTGAAAGTTTGAGGATCCACGCAGATTCCAGAAGTTTCTATCACAGAAATATGAGGAAAATGTTTTTTTTTTTCAAATTTTGCAAGGGATTCTGGGTAACAGAACCTGGTGACAACCACACAAGTCCCCCCATCCTGGATTCGTCTTGACGTCTAGTTTAAAAAAAATTATACTATTGCTAAGTTAACCTAGGTCCCAGCTGAGCTAGGGTTCAACATCCACAGCTAGGCATATTGCAAAAAAGGATCAGTTTTCATTGCAAAAATGTGATGTGTCCATATTGTGTTCGGTGCCATTTCCTGTGGAGGGCACTAGGCCAACCCACACAAGTGGGATGCCATCTTTATCGGAGGACTTTGGGGAATCCAGGGTGGTTGAAAGTTTGAGGATCCACGCAGATTCCAGAAGTTTCTATCATAGAAATATGAGGAAAATGTTTTTTTTTTTTAACATTTGATGTTTGCAAGGGATTCTGGGTAACAGAAACTGGTGAAAACCACACAAGTCTCCCCATCCTGGATTTGTCTCGGTCTAGTTTTAAAAAATTTATAGTTTTGCTAGGTTAACCTAGATCCCGGCTAAGCTAGAGTTCAACATCCACAACTAGGCATATTGCTAAAAGGGTCAGTTTTCATTGGAAAAATGGATGTGTCCATGTTGTGTTCCGTGCCATATCCTGTGGCGGGCACTAGGCCTACCCACACAAGTGAGATACCATCTTTATCTGGAGACTATGTGGAATGCATTTTAGGTGAAAGTTTGAGGATCCACGCAGATTCCAGAAGTTTCTATCACAGAAATGTGAGGAAAATTGTGTTTTTTTTTCAAAATTTGAGATTTGCAAGGGATTCTGGGTAACATAACTGGGTGAAAACCACACAAGTACTACTATCCTGTATTCCCCTCGATGTCTACCTTTCAAAAATTTATAGGTTTGCTAGATTAACCTAGGTCCCGGCTGATCTAGGGTTCAACATCCACAGCTAGGCATATTGCAAACAAGGGTCAGTGTTCATTGCAAAAATGTGATGTGTCCATGTTGTGTTCCGTGCCATTTCCTGTGGAGGGCACTAGGCCTATCCACACAAGTGGGATACCCTCATTAACGGGAGACTATGGGGAATGCAGGGTTGGTGAAAGTTTGAGGATCCACGCAGATTCCAGAAGTTTCTATCATAGAAATATGAGGAAAATGTGTTTTTTTTCAAATTTTGCAAGGGATTCTGGGTAACAGAACCTGGTGACAACCACACAAGTCCCCCCATCCTGGATTCGTCTTGACGTCTAGTTTAAAAAAATTATACTATTGCTAAGTTAACCTAGGTCCCAGCTGAGCTAGGGTTCAACATCCACAGCTAGGCATATTGCAAAAAAGGATCAGTTTTCATTGCAAAAATGTGATGTGTCCATATTGTGTTCGGTGCCATTTCCTGTGGAGGGCACTAGGCCAACCCACACAAGTGGGATGCCATCTTTATCGGGGGACTTTGGGGAATCCAGGGTGGTTGAAAGTTTGAGGATCCACGCAGATTCCAGAAGTTTCTATCATAGAAATATGAGGAAAATGTTGTTTTTTTTTAACATTTGATGTTTGCAAGGGATTCTGGGTAACAGAAACTGGTGAAAACCACACAAGTCTCCCCATCCTGGATTTGTCTCGATGTCTAGTTTTAAAAAATTTATAGTTTTGCTAGGTTAACCTAGGTCCCGGCTAAGCTAGAGTTCAACATCCACAACTAGGCATATTGCTAAAAAGGGTCAGTTTTCATTGGAAAAATGGATGTGTCCATGTTGTGTTCCGTGCCATATCCTGTGGCGGGCACTAGGCCTACCCACACAAGTGAGATACCATCTTTATCTGGAGACTATGTGGAATGCATTTTAGGTGAAAGTTTGAGGATCCACGCAGATTCCAGAAGTTTCTATCACAGAAATGTGAGGAAAATTGTTGTTTTTTTCAAAATTTGAGATTTGCAAGGGATTCTGGGTAACAGGACCTGGTGAAAACCACACAAGTCCCCCTATCCTGTATTTCCCTCAATGTCTAGTTTTAAAAAATCTATAGGTTTGCTAGGTTAACCTAGGTCCCGGCTGAGCTAGGGTTCAACATCCACAGGTAGGCATATTGCAAAAAAGAGTCATTTTTCATTGCAAAAATGTGATGTGTCCATGTTGTGTTCCGTGCCGTATCCTGTGGCGGGCACTAGGCCTACCCACACAAGTGGGATACCATATTTATCTGGAGACTATGGGGAATGCAGGGTGGGTGAAATTTTGAGGATCCACGCAGATTCCAAAAGTTTCTATCACAGAAATGTGAGGAAAATGTGGGTTTTTTTCAAAATTTGAGATTTGCAAGGGATTCTGGGTAACAGAACCTGGTGAAAACCACACAGGTTCCCCCATCCTGGATTTGGCTCCATGTCTACTTTTGAAAAATGTATAGTTTTGCTAGGTTAACGTAGGTCCCGGCTGAGGTAGAGTTAAAAATCCACAACTAGGCATATTGCAAAAAAGGGTCAGTTTTCATTACAAAAATGTGATGTGTCCATGTTGTGTTCTGTGCCATATCCTGTGGCGGGCACCAGGCCTACCCACACAAATGGGATACCATCTTTATCGGGAGACTATGGGGAATGCAGGGTGGGTGAAAGTTTCAGGATCCACGCAGATTCCAGAAGTTTCTATCACAGAAATATGAGGAAAATGTGTTTTGTTTTTGAGAATTTGAGGTTTGCAAGAGATTCTGGGTAACAGAACCTGGTGAAAACCACACAAGTACCCCTATCCTGTATTCCCCTCTATGTCTAGTTTAAAAAAATGTATAGGTTTGCTGGATTAACCTAGGTCCTGGCTGAGCTAGGGTTCAACAACCACAGCTAGGCATATAGCAAAAAAGGGTCAGTTTTCATTGCAAAAATGTGATGTGTCCATGTTGTGTTCCGTGCCATATCCTGTGACGGGCACTAGGCCTACCCACACAAGTGAGATACCATCTTTATCTGGAAACTGTGGGGAATGCATTTTCGTGTAAGTTTGAGGATCCATGGAGATTCCAGAGGTTTCTATGACAGAAATGTGATGAAAATGTGTTTTTATTCACAATTTGAGGTTTGCAAGGGATTCTGGGTAACAGAACCTGGTGAAACCACACAAGTCCCCCTATCCTGTATTCCCCTCGATGTCTAGTTTTCAAAAATGTATAGGTTTGATGGTTAACCAAGGTCCCGGCTGAGCTAGGGTTCACACCCACTGCAAGGCATATTGCAAAAAGGGTCAGTTTTCATTGCAAAAATGTGATGTGTCCAAGTTGTGTTCCGTGCCATTTCCTTTGAAGGGCACTAGGCGTAACCACACAAGTGGGATACCATCTTTATTGGGAGACTATGGGGAATGCAGGGTGGGTGAAAGTTTGAGGATCCACACAGATTCCAGAAGTTTCTGTCACAGAAATGTGAGGAAAATGCGTTGTTTTTCAAAATTTGAGATTTGTAAGGGATTCTGGGTAACAGAACCTGGTGAAAACCACACAAGTCCCCCCATCCTGGATTCATCTCGATGTCTAGTTTTGCTAAGTTAACCTAGGTCCCGGCTGAGCTAGGGTTCAACATCCACAGCTAGGCATATTGCAAAAAAGGGTCAGTTTTCATTGCAAAAATGTGATGTGTCCATGTTGTGTTCTGTGCCATTTCCTCTGGAGGGCACAAGGCCTACCCACACAAGTGAGATACCACCTTTATTGGGAGACTATGGGGAATGCAGGGTGGGTGAACGTTTGAGGATCCACTCAGATTCCAGAAGTTTCTATCACAGAAATGTGAGGAAAATGTGGTTTTTTCAAAATTTGAGGTTTGCAAGTGATTCTGGGTAACAGAACCTGGTGAAAACCAAACAAGTCCCCCATCCAGGATTCGTCTTGATGTCTAGTTTCAAAAAATGTATCGTTTTGCTAGGTTAACCTAGGTCCCGGCTGAGCTGGGTTCAACATCCACAGCTATGCATATTGCAAAAAAGGGTCAATTTTCATTGCAAAAATGTGATGTGTCCGTGTTGTGTTCCATGCCATTTACTGTGTAGGACACTAGGCCTACCCACACAAGTAGGATACCATCTTTATCGGGAGACTATGGGGAATGCATTTTGGGTGAAAGTTTGAGGATCCACAAAGATTCCAGAGGTTTCCATGACAGAAATCTGATGAAATGTGGTTTTTCCAAAATTTGAGGTTTGCAAGGGATTCTGGGTAACAGAAACTGGTGAAAACCACACAAGTCCCCCTATACTGTATTGCCGTTGATATCTAGTTCTTAAAAATGTATAGGTTTGCTAGGTTAACCTAGATCCCGGCTCAGCTAGTATTCAACCTCCACAGCTAGGCATATTGCAAAAATGGTCAGTTTTATTGCAAAAATGTGATGTGTCCATGTTGTGTTCCGTGCCATTTCCTGTGGAGGGCACTGGGCCTACCCACACAAGTGGGATACCATCTTTATTGGGAGACTTTGGGGAATGCAGGGTGGGTGAAAGTTTGAGGATCCACGCAGATTCCAGAAGTTTCTATCACAGAAATATGAGGAAAATGTATTTTGTTTTCAAAATGTGAGATTTGCAGTGGATTCTGGGTAACAGAACCTGGTGAAAACCACACAAGTCCCCCCATCCTGGATTCGTCTCGATGTCTAGTTTAAAAAAATGTATAGTTTTGCTAATTTAACCTAGGTCCCGGCTGAGCTAGAATACAACAGCCACAACTTGGCATATTGCAAAAAAGGGTCAGTTTTCATTGCAAAAATGTGATGTGTCCATGTTGTGTTCCATGCCATTTCCTGTGGAGGGCACTAGGCCTACTGACACAAGTGTTATACCATCTTTATTGGGAGACTATGGGGAATGCATTTTGGGTGAAAGTTTGAGGATCCATGTAGATTTCAGAGGATTCTATGACAGAAATGTGATGGAAATGTTTTTCTTTCTCCAAAATTTGAGGTTTGCAAGGGATTCTGGGTAAGAGAACCTGGTGAAAACCACACAAGTCCCCCTATCCTGTATTCCGCTCTATGTCTAGTTCTCAAAACTTTATAGGTTTGCTAGGTTAACCTAAGTCCTGGCTGAGCTAGGGTTCAACAACCACGGCTAGGCATATAGCAAAAAAGGGTCAGTTATTCTTTGCAAAAATGTGATGTGTCCATGTTGTGTTCCGTGCCATATCCAGTGGAGGGCACTAGGCCTACCCAGACAAGTGGGATACCATCTTTATCGGGAGACTATGGGGAATGCAGTGTGGGTGAAAGTTTAAGGATCCACACAGGTTCCAGAAATTTCTATCACAGAAATGTGAGCAAAATGTGTTTTTTTTCAAAAGTTGAGGTTTGCAAGGGATTCTGGGTAACATAACTTGGTGAAAACCACACAAGTCCCCCATCCTGGATTTGTCTTGATGTCTAGTTCTAAAAAATGTATAGTTTTGCTAGGTTAACCTAGGTCCCGACTGAGCTAGAGTTTAACATCCACAGCTATGGATATTGCAAAAAAGAGTCAGTTTTCATTGCAAAAATGTGATGTGTCCATGTTGTGTTCCGTGCCGTATCCTGTGGCGGGCACTAGCCCTACCCACACAAGTGGGATACCATATTTATCTGGAGACTATGGGGAATGCAGGGTGGGTGAAAGTTTGAGGATCCACGCAGATTCCAAAAGATTCTATCACAGAAATGTGAGGAAAATGTTTTTTTTTTTCAAAATTTGAGGTTTGCAAGGGATTCTGGGTAACAGAACCTGGTGAAAACCACACAAGTCCCCCATCCTGGATTCGTCTCGATGTCTAGTTTTGAAAAATGTATAGTTTTGCTAATTTAACCTAGGTCCCGGCTGAGCTAGGGTTCAACATCCACAGGTAGGCATATTGCAAAAAAGGGTCAGTTTCTATTGCAAAAATGTGATGTGTCCACGTTGTGTTCTGTGCCATATCCTGTGGGGGCACTAGGCCTACCCACACAAATGGGATACCATCTTTATCGGGAGACTATGGGGAATGCAGGGTGGGTGAAAGTTTCAGGATCCACGCAGATTCCAGAAGTTTCTATCACAGAAATATGAGGAAAATGTGTTTTGTTTTTGAGAATTTGAGGTTTGCAAGGGATTCTGGGTAACAGAACCTGGTGAAAACCACACAAGTCCCCCTATCCTGTATTCCCCTCTATGTCTAGTTTTAAAAAATGTATAGGTTTGCTAGATTAACCTAGGTCCTGGCTGAGCTAGGGTTGAACAACCACAGCTAGGCATATAGCAAAAAGGGTCAGTTTTCATTGCAAAAATGTGATGTGTCCATGTTGTGTTCCGTGCCATATCCTGTGGAGGGCACTAGGCCTACCAACACAAGTGGGATACCACCTTTATCGGGAGACTATGGGGAATGCAGGGTGGGTGAAAGTTTGAGGATCCATGCAGATTTGAGAAGTTTTTATCACAGAAATATGAGGAAAATGTATTTTTTTCCCAAATTTGAGGTTTGCACGGGATTCTGGGTAACAGAACCTGGTGAAAACCACACAAGTCCCCCATCCTGGATTTGTCTCCGTGTCTAGTTTTAAAAATGTATAGTTTTGCTAGGTTAACCTAGGTCTTGGCTGAACTAGAGTTCAACATCCACAACTAGGCATATTGCAAAAAAGGGTCAGTTTCTATTGCAAAAATGTGATGTGTCCATGTTGTGCTCCGTGCTATTTCCTGTGGAGGGCACTAGACCTACCCACACAAATGGGATACCATCTTTATCGGGAGACTATGGGGAATGCAGGGTGGGGGAAAGTTTGAGGATCCACGCAGATTCCAAAAGTTTTTATCACAGAAATATGAGGAAAATTTGGTTTTTTTTCAGAAATTGAGATTTGCAAGGGATTCTGGGTAACAGAACCTGGTGAAAACCACACAAGTACCCCTGTCCTGAATTCTTCTCGAGGTCTAGTTTTAAAAACTCTATAGTTTTGCTAAGTTAACCTAGGTACCGGCTGAGCTAGAGTACAACATCCACAACTAAGCATATTGCAAAGAGGATCAGTTTTCATTGCAAAAATGTGATGTGTCCATGTTGTGTTCTGTGCCTTTTCCTGTGGAGGGCACTAGGCCTACCTACACAAATGGGATACCATCTTTATCGGGAGACTATGGGGAATGCAGGGTGGGTGAAAGTTTGAGGAGCCACGCAGATTCCAGAAGTTTCTATCACAGAAATGTGAGGAAAAAGTGTTTTTATTTCAAAAATTGAGATCAACAAGGGATTCTGGGTAACAGAACCTGGTGAAAAGACCCCATCCTGGATTTGTCTCGCTGTCTAATTTTAAAAAATGTATAGTTTTGCTAGGTTAACCGAGGTCCATGCTGAGCTAGAGTTCAACATCCACAACTAGGCATATTGCAAAAAAGGGTCAGTTTTCATTGCAAAAATGTGATGTGTCCATGTTGTGTTCCGTGCCATATCCTGTGGCGGGCACTAGGACTAACCACACAAGTGAAATACCATCTTCATCTTGAGACTATGGCAAATGCATTTTGGGTGAACGTTTGAGGATCCACATGGATTCCAGAGGTTTCCATGACAGAAATCTGAAGAAAATTTGTTTTTTTCAAAATTTGAGGTTTGCAAGGGATTCTGGGTAAGATAACCTGGTGAAAACCACACATGTCCCCCTATCCTGGATTCCCCTCGAAGTCTAGTTGTAATAAATGTATAGGTTTGCTAGGTTAACCTAGGACCCTGCTGAGCTAGGGTTCAACATCCACAGTAGGCATATTGCAAAAAAGGGTCAGTTTTCATTGCAAAAATGTGATGTGTCCATGTTGTGTTCCATGCCATTTCCTGTGGAGGGCACTAGGCCTACAGACACAAGTGGGATACCATCTTTATCGGGACGCTATGGGGAATGCAGGGTGGGTGAAAGTTTGAGTATCCACGCAGATATGAGGAAAATGGGTGTTTTTTCCAAAATTTGAGGTTTGCAAGGGATTCTGGGTATCGAAACCTGGTGAAAACCACACAAGTCCCCCTATCCTGGATTCCCCTCGATGTGTAGTTTTAAAAAATGTATAGTGTTGCTAGGTTAACCTAGGACCCTGCTGAGCTAGGGTTCAACATCCACAGTAGGCATATTGCAAAAAAGGGTCAGTTTTCATTGCAAAAATGTGATGTGTCCATGTTGTGTTCCATGCCATTTCCTGTGGAGGGCACTAGACCTACCCACACAAATGGGATACCATCTTTATCGGGAGACTATGGGGAATGCAGGGTGGGGGAAAGTTTGAGGATCCACGCAGATTCCAAAAGTTTTTATCACAGAAATATGAGGAAAATGTGGGGTTTTTCAGAAATTGAGATTTGCAAGGGATTCTGGGTAACAGAACCTGGTGAAAACCACACAAGTACCCCTGTCCTGAATTCTTCTCGAGGTCTAGTTTTAAAAACTCTATAGTTTTGCTAAGTTAACCTAGGTACCGGCTGAGCTAGAGTACAACATCCACAACTAAGCATATTGCAAAAGAGGATCAGTTTTCATTGCAAAAATGTGATGTGTCCATGTTGTGTTCTGTGCCTTTTCCTGTGGAGGGCACTAGGCCTACCTACACAAATGGGATACCATCTTTATCGGGAGACTATGGGGAATGCAGGGTGGGTGAAAGTTTGAGGAGCCACGCAGATTCCAGAAGTTTCTATCACAGAAATGTGAGGAAAAAGTGTTTTTATTTCAAAAATTGAGATCAACAAGGGATTCTGGGTAACAGAACCTGGTGAAAACCACACAAGACCCCCATCCTGGATTTGTCTCGCTGTCTAATTTTAAAAAATGTATAGTTTTGCTAGGTTAACCGAGGTCCATGCTGAGCTAGAGTTCAACATCCACAACTAGGCATATTGCAAAAAGGGTCAGTTTTCATTGCAAAAATGTGATGTGTCCATGTTGTGTTCCGTGCCATATCCTGTGGCGGGCACTAGGACTAACCACACAAGTGAAATACCATCTTCATCTGGAGACTATGGCAAATGCATTTTGGGTGAAAGTTTGAGGATCCACATGGATTCCAGAGGTTTCCATGACAGAAATCTGAAGAAAATGTGCTAGAGTTCAACATCCACAGCTTGGCATATTGCAAAAAAAGGGTGAGTTCATTGAAAAAAATGTGATGTGTCCATGTTGTGTTCCATGCCATTTCCTGTGGAGGGCACTAGGCCTACCCACACAAGTGGGATACCATCTTTATTGGGAAACTATGGGGAATGCAGGGTGGGTGAAAGTTTGAGGATCCACGCAGATTCCAGAAGTTTCTATCACAGAAATTTGAGGAAAATGTGTTTTTTCCAACATTTGAGGTTTGCAAGGGATTCTGGGTAACAGAACCTAGTGAAAACCACACAAGTCCCCACATCCTGTATTCGTCTCGAAGTCCAGTTTTAAAAAATGTATAGTTTTGCTAGGTTAACCTAGGTCCCGGCTAAGCTAGAGTTCAACATCCACAACAAGGCATATTGCAAAAAAGGATCAGTTTTCATTGCAAAAATGTGATGTGTCCATGTTGTGTTCCGTGCCATATCCTGTGGCGGGCACTAGGCCTACCCACACAAGTGAGATACCATCTTTATCTGGAGACTATGGGGAATGCATTTTGGTTGAAAGTTTCAGGATCCATGGAGCTTCCAGAGGTTTCTATGACAGAAATGTCATGAAAATGTGTTTTTTTCTTCTAAATTTGAGGTTTGCAAGGGATTCTGGGTAACAGAACCTGGTGAAAACCTCACATGTTCCCCCATCATGGATTTGTCTCGATGTCTAGTTTAAAAAAATGTATAGTTTTTCTAAGTTAACCTAGGTCCAGGCTGAGCTAGGGTTCAACATCCACAGCTAGTCATATTGGAAAAAAGGGTCAATTTTCAATGCAGAAATGTGATGTGTCCATGTTGTGTTCTGTGCCATTTCCTGTGGAGGGCACTAGGCCTACCTACTAAAGTGGGAAACCATCTTTATCGGGAGACTATGGGGATTGCAGGGTGGGTGAAAGTTTGAGGATCCACGCAGATTCCAGAAGTTTCTATGACAGAAATGTGATGAAAATGTGTTTTTTTCAAAATTTGAGGTTTGCAAGGAATTCTGGGTAACAGAACCTGGTGAAAACCACACAAGTCCCCCTATCCTGGATTCCCCTCGATATCTAGTTTTCAAAAATGTATAGTTTTGCTAAGTTGACCTAGGTCCCGGCTGAGCTAGGGTTCAACATCCACAGCTAGGCATATTGCAAAAAAGGGTCAGTTTTCATTGCAAAAATGTGATGTGTCCATGTTGTGTTCTGTGCCATTTCCTGTGGAGGGCACTAGGCCTACCCACACAAGTGGGATACCATCTTTATTGGGAGACTATGGGGAATGCAGGGTAGGTGAAAGTTTGGGGATCCACGCAGATTCCTGAAGTTCCTATCAGAGAAATGTGTGGAAAATGTGGTTTTTTTTTCAAAATGTGAGATTTGCAAGGGATTCTGTGTAACAGAACCTGGTGAAAACCACACAAGTTCCCCCATCATGGATTTGTCTCGATGTCTAGTTTTAAAAAATGTAAAGTTTTGCTAAGTTAACCTAGGTCCAGGCTGAGCTAGCATTCAACATCCACAGCTAGGCATATTGCAAAAAAGGGTCAATTTTCAATGCAAAAATGTGATGTGTCCATGTTGTGTTCCATGCCATTTCATGTGGGAGGGCAATAGGCCTACCCACACAAGTGGGATACCATATTTATAGGGAGATTATGGGGAATGTAGGGTGGGTGATAGTTTGAGGATCCACGCAGATTCCAGAAGTTTCTATGACAGAAATGTGATGAAAATGTGTTTTTCTTCAAAATGTAAGGTGTGCAAGCGATTCTGGGTAACAGAACCTGGTGAAAACGACACAAGTCCCCTATCCTGTATTCCCCTCGATGTCTAGTTTTCAAAAATGTATAGGTTTGATAGGTTAACCTAGGTCCTGGCTGAGCTAGGGTTCGACATCCACAGCTAGGCATGTTGCAAAAAAGGGTCAGTTTTCATTGTAAAAATGTGATGTGTCCATGTTGTGTTCCGTGCCATTTCCTGTGGAGAGCAGTAGGCCTACCCACACAAGTGGGATACCATCTTTATCGGGAGACTATGGGGAATGCATTTTGGGTGAAAGTTTGAGGATCCACGCAGCTTCCAGAACTTTCTATGACAGAAATGTGATGAAAATGTGTGTTTTTTTCAAAATTTTAGGTTTGCAAGCGATTCTGGGTAACAGAACCTGGTGAAAACGACACAAGTCCCCTATCCTGTATTCCCCTCGATGTCTAGTTTTAAAAAATGTATAGTTTTGCTAGGTTAACCTAGGTCCCGGCTGAGCTAGGGTACAACATCCACAGCTAGGCCTATTGCATAAAAGGGTAAGTTTTCATTGTAAAAATGTGATGTGTCCATGTTGTGTTCCATGCCATTTCATGTGGGAGGGCAATAGGCCTACCCACACAAGTGGGATACCATATTTATAGGGAGATTATGGGGAATGTAGGGTGGGTGATAGTTTGAGGATCCACGCAGATTCCAGAAGTTTCTATGACAGAAATGTGATGAAAATGTGTTTTTTCTTCAAAATGTAAGGTGTGCAAGGGATTCTGAGTAGCAGAACCTGGTGAAAACCACACAAGGCCCGACATCCTGGATTCGTCTCGATGTCTAGCTTTAAAAAATGTATAGTTTTGCTCGGTTAACCTAGGTCCCGGCTGAGCTAGGGTTCAACATCCACAGCTAGGCATTTTGCAAAAAAGGGTCACTTTTCTTTGCAAGAACGTGATGTGTACATGTTGTGTTCCGTGCCATTTCCTATGGAGGGCACTAGGCCTACCCACACAAGTAGGATACCATCTTTACATAGAGACTATGGGGAATGCATTTAGGGTGAAAGTTTGAGGATCCACGCAGATTCCATACGTTTCTATGACAGAAATGTGATGAAAATGTATTTTTATTTCAAAATTTGAGGTTTGCAAGGGATTTTGGGTAACAGAACCTGGTGAAAAGCACACAAGTCCCCCCATCCTGGATTCCCCTCGATGTCTAGTTTTAAAAAATGTACAGTTTTGCTAGTTTAACCTAGGTCTCGACTGAGGTATGGTTCAACATCCACAGCTAGGCATATTGCAAAAAGGGTCCGTTTTCATTGCAAAAATGTGATGTGTCCATGTGTTCCGTGCCATTTCCTGTGGAGAGCACTAGGCCTACCCACACAAGTGGGATACCATCTTTATTGGGAGACTATGGGGAATGGAGGGTGGGTGAAAGTTTGAGGATTCACGTAGATTCCAGAAGTTTCTATCACAGAAATGTGAGGAAAATGTGTTTTTTCCAAAATTTGAGGTTTGCAAGGGATTCTGGGTAGCAGAACCTGGTGAAAACTACGCAACTAGGCATTTTGCAAAAAAGGGTCACTTTTCTTTGCAAGAATGTGATGTGTACATGTTGTGTTCCGTGCCATTTCCTATGGAGTGCACTAGGCCTACCCACACAAGTAGGAAATCATCTTTACATAGAGACTATGGGGAATGCATTTAGGGTGAAAGTTTGAGGATCCACGCAGATTCCATAAGTTTCTATGACAGAAATGTGATGAAAATGTATTTTTATTTCAAAATTTGAGGTTTGCAAGGGATTTTGGGTAACAGAACCTGGTGAAAAGCACACAAGTCCCCCCCCTCCTGGATTCATCTCGATATCTAGTTTCAAAAAATGTATAGTTTTGCTAGGTTAACCTAGGTCCCAGCTGAGCTAGGGTTCAACATCCACAACTGGAGTTATTGCAAAAAAGGGTCAGTTTTCATTGCAAAAATGTGATGTGTCGATGTTGTGTTCTGTGCCATTTCCTGTAGAGGGCAGTAGGCCTATCCACACAAGTGGGATACCATCTTTATTGGGAGACTATGTGGAATGCAGGGTGGGTGAAAGTTTGAGGATCCACGTAGATTCCAGAAGTTCTATCACAGAAATGTGATAAAAATGTGTTTTTATTTCAAAATTTGAGGTTTGCAAGGTATTCTGGGTAGCAGAACCTGGTGAAAAACACACAAGTCCCCACATCCTGGATTCGTCTTGATGTCTAGTTATAAAAAATGTATAGTTTTGCTAGGTTAACCTAGGACCTGGCTGAGCTAGGGTTCAACATCCAAAGCTAGCCATTTTGCAAAAATGTGATGTGTCCATGTTGTGTTCCATGCCATTTCCTTTGGAGGGCACTAGGCCTACCTACATAAGTAGGATACCATCTTTATCTGGAGACTATGTGGAATGCATTTTAGGTGAAAGTTTGAGGATCCACACAGATTCCAGAAGTTTCTATGACAGAAATGTGATGAAAATGTGTTTTTTTCAAAATTTGAGGTTTGCAAGGGATTCTGGGTAACAGAACCTGGTGAAAACCACACAGGCCCCCCATCCTGGATTCCCCTCGAGGTCTAGTTTTAAAAAATGTATAGTTTTGCTAGGTTAACCTAGGTCCCGGCTGAGCTACGGTTCAACATCCACAGCTAGGCATATTGCAAAAAAGCGTCAGTTTTCATTGCAAAAATGTGATGTGTCCATGTTGTGTTCCATGCCATTTCCTGTGGAGGGCAGTAGGCCTACCCACACAAGTGGGATACCATCTTCATCAGGAGACTATGGGGAATGCAGGGTGGGTGACAGTTCGAGGATTCACGTAGATTCCAGAAGTATCTATCACAGAAATGTGATGAAAATGTTTTGTTTTACAAAATTTGAGGTTTGCAAGGGATTCTGGGTAACAGAACATGGTGAAAACCACACAAGGACCCGCATCCTGGATTCCCCTCGATGTCTAGATTTAAAAAATGTATAGATTTGCTAGGTTAACGTAGCTTCCGGCTGAGCTAGGGTTCAACATCCACAGCTAGGCATTTTGCAAAAAAGGGTCAGATTTCATTGCAAAAATGTGATGTGTCCCTGTTGTGTTCTGTGCCATTTCCTGTGGAGGGCAGTAGGCTTACCCACACAAGTGGGATACCATCTTTATCGGTAGGCTATGGGGAATGCAGGGTGGGTGAAAGTTTGAGGATCTACGCAGATTCCAGAAGTTTCTATCACAGAAATGTGAGGAAAGTCTGTTTTTTTCACAATTTGAGGTTTGCAAGGGATTCTGGGTAGCAGAACCTGGTGAAAACCACACAAGTCCCCCATCCTGGATTCGTCTCAATGTGTAGTTTTAAAAAATGTATAGGATTGCTAGATTAACCTAGGTTCCGTCTGAGCTAGGGGTTGAAGATCCACAACTAGGGATATTGCAAAAAGGGTCAGTTTTCATTGCAAGAATGTGATGTGTCCATGTTGTGTTCCGTGACATTTCCTGTGGAGGGCACAAGGCCTACCTACACAAGTGGGATACCATCTTTATCTGGAGACTATGGGGAATGCTTTTGGGTGAAAGATTGAGGATCGATACAAATTCCAGAAGTTTGTATGACAGAAATTTGATGAAAATGTGGGTATTTTCAAAATATGAGGTTTGCAAGGGATTCTGGGTAACAGAACCTGGTGAAAACCACACAAGTCCCTCAATACTGGATTCCCCTCGATGTCTAGTTTTCAAAAATGTATAGGTTTGCTAGGTTAACCTAAGTCCCGGCTGAGCTAGGGTTCAACATCCACAGCTAGGCATGTTGCAAAAAAGGATCAGTTTTCATTGCAAAAATGTGATGTGTCCATGTTGTGTTCCATGCCATTTCCTGTGGAGGGCAGTAGGCCTACCCACACAAGTGGGATACCATCTTTATCGGGAGACTATGGGGAATGCATTTCAGGTGAAAGTTTGAGGATCCACGCAGTTTCCAGAAGTTTCTATCACAGAAATATGAGGTAAATGTGTTTTTTTCAAAATTTGAGTTTTGCAAGAGATTCTGGGTAGCAGAACCTGGTGAAAAACACACAAGTCCCCACATCCTGGATTCGTCTTGATGTCTAGTTATAAAAATGTATAGTTTTGCTAGGTTAACCTAGGACCTGGCTGAGCTAGGGTTCAACATCCAAAGCTAGCCATTTTGCAAAAATGTGATGTGTCCATGTTGTGTTCCATGCCATTTCCTTTGGAGGGCACTAGGCCTACCTACATAAGTAGGATACCATCTTTATCTGGAGACTATGTGGAATGCATTTTAGGTGAAAGTTTGAGGATCCACACAGATTCCAGAAGTTTCTATCACAGAAAGGTGAGGAAATCTTTTTGTTTTCCAAAATGTGAGGTTTGCAAGGGATTCTGGTTAGCAGAATTGGTGAAAACCACACAAGGCCCCCTATCCTGGATTCCCCTTGATGTCTAGTTTTAAAAACTATATAGTTTTGCTAGGTTAACCTAGGTCCCGACTGAGGTAGGGTTCAACATCCACAGCTAGGCATATTGCAAAAAGGGTCAGTTTTCATTGCAAAAATATGATGTGTCCATGTTGTGTTCCGTGCCATTTCCTGTGGAGGGCACTAGGCCTACCCACACAAGTGGGATACCATCTTTATCGGGAGACTATGGGGAATGCAGGGTGGGTGACAATTCGAGGATTCACGTAGATTCCAGAAGTATCTATCACAGAAATGATGAAAATGTTTTTTTTTCAAAATTTGAGGTTTGCAAGGGGTTCTTGGTAACAGAACCTGGTGAAAACCACAGAGGCCCCCATCCTTGATTCCCCTCGATGTCTAGGTTTAAAAATGTATAGTTTTGCTAGGATAACCTAGCTCCCGGCTGATCTAGGGTTCAACATCCACAGCTAGGCATATTGCAAAAAATGGTCGGTTTTCATTGCAAAAATATGATGTGTCCATGTTGTGTTCCGTGCCATTTCCTGTGGAGGGCAGTAGGCCTACCCACACAAGTGGGATACCAACTTTATCAGGAGAATATGGGGAATGCAGCGTGGGTGAAAGTTTGAGGATCCACGCAGATTCCAGAAGTTTCTATCACAGAAATGTGAGGAAAATTAGTTTTGTTTTTCAAAATTTGAGGTTTGCAAGGGATTCTGGGTAACAGAACCTGGTGAAAATCACACAAGTCCCCCCATCCTGGATTCCCCTCGATGTCTAGTTTTAAAAATGTATAGGGTTGCTAGGTTAACCTAGATCCCGGCTGAGCTAGGGTTCAATATCCACAACTAGGGATATTGTAAAAAGGGTCAGTATTCATTTAAAAAATGTGATATGTCCATGTTATGTTCCTTGCCTTTTCCTGTGGAGGGCAGTAGGCCTACCTACTCAAGTGGGATACCATATTTATCTGGAGACTATGGGGAATGCATTTTGCTTGAAAGTTTGAGGATCCACGCAAATTCCAGAAGTTTCTATGACAGAAATGTGATGAAAATGTTTTTTTTTCAAAATTTGAAGTTTGCAAGGGATTCTGGGTAACAGAACCTGGTGAAAACCACACAAGGCCCCCATCCTTGATTCCCCTCAATGTCTAGTTTTAAAAATGTATAGTTTTGCAAGGTTAACCTAGGTCCCGGCTGAGCTAGAGTTCAACATCCAGAGCTAGGCATGTTGCAAAATAGGTCAGTTTTCATAGCAAAAATGTGATGTGTATATCTTGTGTTCCATGCCATTTCCTGTGGAGGGCAGTAGGCCTACCCACACAAGTGGGATACCATCTTTATCGGGAGACTGTGGGGAATGCTAGGTGGGTGAAAGTTTGAGGATCCTCGTAGATTCCAGAAGTTTCTATCACAGAAATGTGAGGAAAATATGTTTTTTTTTCAAGATTTGAGGTTTGCAAGGGATTCTGGGTAACAGAACCTGGTGAAAACCACACAAGGCCCCCCATCCTGGATTCGTTTCGATGTTTAGTTTTAAAAAATGTATAGTTTTGCTAGGTTAACCTAGGTCCCGGCTGAGCTAGGGTACAACATCCACAGCTAGGCATATTGCAAAAATGGGTCAGTTTTCATTGCAAAATGTGATGTGTCCATGTTGTGTTCCATGCCATTTCCTGTGTAGGGCAGGAGGCCTACCCACACAAGTGGGATACCATCCTTATCGGGAGACTATGGGGAGTGCAGGGTGGGTGAAAGTTTGTGGATCCACACAGATCCCAGAAGTTTCTATCACAGAAATGTTAGGAAATGTTTTTTTTTTTTCAAAATTTGAGGTTTGCAAGGGATTCTGGGTAGCAGAACCTGGTGTAAACCACAAAAGTCCCACCATCCTGGATTTGTCTCGATGTTTAGTTTTAAAATATATATAGTTTTGCTAGGTTAACGTAGTTTCCGGCTGAGCTAGGGTTCAACATCCACAGCTAGGCAATTTGCAAAAAGGGTCTGTTTTCATTGCAAAAATGTGATGTGTCCATGTTGTGTTCCGTGCCATTTCCTGTGGAGGGCACTAGGCCTACCCATACAATTAGGATACCATATTTATCTGGAGACTATGGGAATGCATTTTGGGTGAAAGTTTGAGGATCCAGGCAGATTCCAGAAGTTTCTATGACAGATATGTGATGAAAATGTGTTGAGTTTTCAAAATTTGAGGCTAGCAAGGGATTCTGGGTAACAGAACCTGGTGAAGACCACACAAGGCTCCCCATCCTTGATTCCCCTTGATGTCTAGTTTTAAAAATGTATAGTTTTGCTACGTTAACCTAGGTCCCGGCTGAGTTAGGGTTCAACATCCACAGCTAGGCATATTGCAAAAAATGGTCAGTTTTCATTGCAAAAATGAGATGTGTCCATGTTGTGTTCCGTGCCATTTCCTGTGGAGGGCACTAGGCCTACCCACACAAGTGGGATACCATCTTTATCGGGAGACTATGGGGAATGCAGGGTTGGTGAAAGTAAGAGGATCCACTCAGATTCCAGAAGTTTCTATCACAGAAATATGAGGAATTTTTTTTTTTCCAAAATTTGAAGTTTGCAAGGGATTCTGGGCAACAGAACCTGGTGAAATCCACACAAGGCCCCCATCCTGGATTCCCGTCGATGTCTAGTTTTAAAAAATGTATAGTTTTGCTAGGTTAACCTAGCTCCAGGCTGAGCTAGGGTTCAACATCCACAGCTAGGCATATTGCAAAAAATGGTCGGTTTTCATTGCAATAATGTGATGTGTCCATGTTGTGTTCCGTGCCATTTCCTGGTGAGGGCACAAGGCCTACCCACACACGTTGGATACCATCTTTATCTTGAGACTATGGGGAATGCATTTTGGGTGAAAGTTTGAAGATCCACGCAGATTCCAGAAGTTTCTATGACAGAAATATGATGAAAATGTAATTTTTTTCAAAATTTGAGGTTTGCAAGGGATTCTGGGTAACAGAACCTGGTGAAAACCACAGAAGGACCCCCATCCTGAATTCCCGTCGATGTCTAGTTTTAATAAATGTATAGTTTTGCTAGGTTAACGTAGTTTCCGGCTGAGCTAGGGATCAACATCCACAGCAAGGCAATTTGCAAAAAAGGGTCAGTTTTCATTGGAAAAATGTGATGTGTCCATGTTGTGTTCTATGCCATTTCCTGTGGAGGGCACTAGGCCTACCCATACAATTAGGATACCATATTTATCTGGAGACTATTGGGAATGCAGGTTGGGTGACAGTTCGAGGATCCACGTAGATTCCAGAAATATCTATCACAGAAATATGATGAAAATGTGTTTTTTTCCAAAATTTGAGGTTTGCATGGGATTCTGGGTAGCAGAACCTGGTGTAAACCACACAAGTCCCACCATCCTGGATTTGTCTCGATGTTTAGTTTTAAAAAATGTATAGTTTTGCTAGGTTAACTTAGGTCCCGGCTGAGCGAGGGTACAACATCCACAGCTAGGCATATTGCAAAAAATGGTCGGTTTTCATTGCAATAATGTGATGTGTCCATGTTGTGTTCCGTGCCATTTCCTGGTGAGGGCACAAGGCCTACCCACACAAGTTGGATACCATCTTTATCTTGAGACTATGGGGAATGCATTTTGGGTGAAAGTTTGAGGATCCACGCAGATTCCAGAAGTTTCTATCACAGAAATGTTAGGAAAATGTTCTTTTTCTTTCACAATTTGAGGTTTGCAAGGGATTCTGGGCAACAGTACCTGGTGAAATCCACACAAGGCCCCCATCCTGGATTCCCGTCGATGTCTAGTTTTAAAAAATGTATAGTTTTGCTAGGTTAACCTAGTTCCCGGCTGAGCTAGGGTTCAACATCCACAGCTAGGCATATTGCAAAAATGGTTAGTTTTCATTGCAATAATGTGATGTGACCATGTTGTGTTCCGTGCCATTTCCTGGTGAGGGCACAAGGCCTACCCACACAAGTTGGATACCATCTTTATCTTGAGACTATGGGGAATGCATTTTGGGTGAAAGTTTGAGGATCCACGCAGATTCCAGAAGTTTCTATGACAGAAATGTGATGGAAATGTGTTTTTTTCAAAATTTGAGGCTAGCAAGGGATTCTGGGTAACAGAACCTGGTGAAAACCACACAAGGCTCCCCATCCTTGATTCCCCTTGATGTCTAGTTTTAAAAAATGTATAGTTTTGCTAGGTTAACCTAGGTCCCGGCTGAGCTAGGGTTCAACATCCACAGCTAGGCATATTGCAAAAAATGGTAGGTTTTCAGTGCAAAATGTGATGTGTTCATTTTGTGTTCTGGGCCATTTCCTGTGGAGGGCAGTAGACCTACCCACACAAGTGGGATACCATCTTTTCGGCAGACTTTGGGGAATGCAGGGTGGGTGAAAGTTTGAAGATCTAAGCAGATTCCAGAAGTTTCTATCACAGAAATGTTAGGAAAATGTTTTTTTTCAAAATTTGAGGTTTGCAAGGGATTCTGGGTAGCAGAACCTGGTGTAAACCACACAAGTCCCACCATCCTGGATTTGTCTCGATGTTTAGTTTTAAAAAACGTATAGTTTTGCTAGGTTAACTTAGGTCCCGGCTGAGCGAGGTACAACATCCACAGCTAGGAAGTTTGCCAAAAATTGTCAGTTTTCATTGCAAAAATGAGATGTGTCCATGTTGTGTTCCGTGCCATTTCCTGTGGAGGGCACTAGGCCTATCCACACAAGTGGGATACCATATTTATTGGGAGACTATGGGGAATGCAGGGTGGGTGAAAGTTTGAGGATCCACACAGATTCCAGCAGTTTCTTTGACAGACATGTGATGAAAATGTGTTTTTTTCAAAATTTGAGGTTTGCAAGGGAATCTAGGTAACAGAACCTGGTGAAAACCACACATGGCCCCATCCTTGATTCCGCTCGAGGTCTAGTTTTAAAAAAATGTATAGTTTTGCTAGGTTAACCTAGGTTCCGTCTGAGCTAGGGTACAACATCCACAGCAAGGAATTTTGCAAAAAGGGTCAGTTTTCATTGCAAAAATATGATGTGTCCATGTTGTATTCCGTGCCATTTCCTGTGGAGGGCACAAGGCCTACCCACACAAGTAGGATACCATATTTATCTAGAGACTATGGGGAATGCATTTTGGGTGAAAGTTTGAGTATTCACGCAGATTCCAGAAGTTTCTATAACAGAAATGTGATGAAAATGTGTTTATTTTTCATAATTTGAGGTTTGCAAGGGA
Organism: Calotriton arnoldi; assembly: GCA_963921515.1. Lineage (NCBI taxonomy): Eukaryota > Metazoa > Chordata > Amphibia > Caudata > Salamandridae > Calotriton > Calotriton arnoldi. The sequence goes on along the minus strand of CAWUFW010007915.1, from coordinate 166,384 downwards.
TTCTGGGTAACAAAACCTTGTGAAAACCACACAAGTCCCCCAATCCTGGATTCCCCTCGATGTCTAGTTTTCAAAAATGTATAGGTTTGCTAGGTTATCCTATGTCACGGCTGAGCTAGGGTTCAACATCCACAGCTAGGCATGTTGCAAAAAGGGTCAGTTTTCATTGCAAAAATGTGATGTGTCCATGCTGTGTTCCATGCCATTTCCTGTGGAGTGCAGTAGGCCTACCCACACAAGTGGGATACCATTTTATCGGGAGACTGTGGGGAATGCAGGGTGGGTGAAAGTTTGAGGATCCATGCAGATCCCAGAAGTTTCTATGACAGAAATGTGATGAAAATGTTTTTTTTCAAAATATGAGGTTTGCAAGGGATTCTGGGTAACAGAACCTGGTGAAAACCACACAGGGCCCCCATCCTGGATTCCCCTCACGCTCTAGTTTTAAAAAATGTATAGTTTTGCTAGGTTAACCTAGGTCCCAGCTGAGCTAGGGTTCAATATCCACAGCTAGGCATATTGCAAAAAGGGTCAGTTTTCATTGCAAAAATGTGATGTGTTCATGTTGTGTTCCATGACATTTTCTGTGGAGGGCAGTAGGCCTACCCACACAAGTGGGATACCATCTTTATCAGGAGACTATGGGGAATGCATTTTGGATGAAATTTTGAGGATCCACACAGATTCCAGAAGTTTCTATGATAGAAATGTGATGAAAATTTGTTTGTTTTTCAAAATTTGAGGTTTGCAAGGAATTCTAGGTAACAGAACCGGGTGAAAACCACACAAGGCCCACCATCCTTGATTCCCCTCGATGTCTAGTTTTAAAAATGTATAGTTTTGCTAGGTTAACCTAGGTCCCGGCTGAGCTAGGGTTCAACATCCACAGCTAGGCATATTGCAAAAATGGTAGGTTTTCAGTGCAAAATGTGATGTGTTCATTTTGTGTTCTGGGCCATTTCCTGTGGAGGGCAGTAGACCTACCCACACAAGTGGGATACCATCTTTTTCGGCAGACTTTGGGGAATGCAGGGTGGGTGAAAGTTTGAAGATCTAAGCAGATTCCAGAAGTTTCTATCACAGAAATGTTAGGAAAATGTTTTTTTTTCAAAATTTGAGGTTTGCAAGGGATTCTGGGTAGCAGAACCTGGTGTAAACCACACAAGTCCCACCATCCTGGATTTGTCTCGATGTTTAGTTTTAAAAAATGTATAGTTTTGCTAGGTTAACTTAGGTCCCGGCTGAGCGAGGGTACAACATCCACAGCTAGGAAGTTTGCCAACAATTGTCAGTTTTCATTGCAAAAATGAGATGTGTCCATGTTGTGTTCCATGCCATTTCCTGTGGAGGGCAGTAGGCCTACCCACACAAGTGGGATACCATCTTTATCGGGAGACTATGGGGAATGCATTTCAGGTGAAAGTTTGAGGATCCACGCAGTTTCCAGAAGTTTCTATCACAGAAATATGATGAAAATGTGTTTTTTTCAAAATTTGAGTTTGCAAGAGATTCTGGGTAGCAGAACCTGGTGAAAAACACACAAGTCCCCACATCCTGGATTCGTCTTGATGTCTAGTTATAAAAAATGTATAGTTTTGCTAGGTTAACCTAGGACCTGGCTGAGCTAGGGTTCAACATCCAAAGCTAGCCATTTTGCAAAAATGTGATGTGTCCATGTTGTGTTCCATGCCATTTCCTTTGGAGGGCACTAGGCCTACCTACATAAGTAGGATACCATCTTTATCTGGAGACTATGTGGAATGCATTTTAGGTGAAAGTTTGAGGATCCACACAGATTCCAGAAGTTTCTATGACAGAAATGTGATGAAAATGTGTTTTTTTTCAGAATTTGAGGTTTGCAAGGGATTCTGGGTAACAGAACCTGGTGAAAACCACACAGGCCCCCCATCCTGGATTCCCCTCGAGGTCTAGTTTTAAAAAATGTATAGTTTTGCTAGGTTAACCTAGGTCCCGGCTGAGCTACGGTTCAACATCCACAGCTAGGCATTTTGCAAAAAAGGGTCAGGTTTCATTGCAAAAATGTGATGTGTCCATGTTGTGTTCCATGCCATTTCCTGTGGAGGGCAGTAGGCCTACCCACACAAGTGGGATACCATCTTCATCAGGAGACTATGGGGAATGCAGGGTGGGTGACAGTTCGAGGATTCACGTAGATTCCAGAAGTATCTATCACAGAAATATGATGAAAATGTTTTTTTTTACAAAATTTGAGGTTTGCAAGGGATTCTGGGTAACAGAACATGGTGAAAACCACACAAGGACCCGCATCCTGGATTCCCCTCGATGTCTAGATTTAAAAAATGTATAGATTTGCTAGGTTAACGTAGCTTCCGGCTGAGCTAGGGTTCAACATCCACAGCTAGGCATTTTGCAAAAAAGGGTCAGGTTTCATTGCAAAAATGTGATGTGTCCCTGTTGTGTTCCGTGCCATTTCCTGTGGAGGGCAGTAGGCTTACCCACACAAGTGGGATACCATCTTTATCGGTAGGCTATGGGGAATGCAGGGTGGGTGAAAGTTTGAGGATCTACGCAGATTCCAGAAGTTTCTATCACAGAAATGTGAGGAAAGTCTGTTTTTTTTCACAATTTGAGGTTTGCAAGGGATTCTGGGTAGCAGAACCTGGTGAAAACCACACAAGTCCCCCCATCCTGGATTCGTCTCAATGTGTAGTTTTAAAAAATGTATAGGATTGCTAGATTAACCTAGGTTCCGTCTGAGCTAGGGTTGAAGATCCACAACTAGGGATATTGCAAAAAAGGGTCAGTTTTCATTGCAAGAATGTGATGTGTCCATGTTGTGTTCCGTGACATTTCCTGTGGAGGGCACAAGGCCTACCTACACAAGTGGGATACCATCTTTATCTGGAGACTATGGGGAATGCTTTTTGGGTGAAAGATTGAGGATCGATACAAATTCCAGAAGTTTGTATGACAGAAATTTGATGAAAATGTGGGTATTTTCAAAATATGAGGTTTGCAAGGGATTCTGGGTAACAGAACCTGGTGAAAACCACACAAGTCCCCCAATACTGGATTCCCCTCGATGTCTAGTTTTCAAAAATGTATAGGTTTGCTAGGTTAACCTAAGTCCCGGCTGAGCTAGGGTTCAACATCCACAGCTAGGCATGTTGCAAAAAAGGATCAGTTTTCATTGCAAAAATGTGATGTGTCCATGTTGTGTTCCGTGCCATTTCCTGTGGAGGGCATTAGGCCTACCCACACAAGTGGGATACCATCTTTATCGGGAGACTATGGGGAATGCATTTCAGGTGAAAGTTTGAGGATCCACGCAGTTTCCAGAAGTTTCTATCACAGAAATATGAGGTAAATGTGTTTTTTTCAAAATTTGAGTTTTGCAAGAGATTCTGGGTAGCAGAACCTGGTGAAAAACACACAAGTCCCCACATCCTGGATTCGTCTTGATGTCTAGTTATAAAAAATGTATAGTTTTGCTAGGTTAACCTAGGACCTGGCTGAGCTAGGGTTCAACATCCAAAGCTAGCCATTTTGCAAAAATGTGATGTGTCCATGTTGTGTTCCATGCCATTTCCTTTGGAGGGCACTAGGCCTACCTACATAAGTAGGATACCATCTTTATCTGGAGACTATGTGGAATGCATTTTAGGTGAAAGTTTGAGGATCCACACAGATTCCAGAAGTTTCTATCACAGAAAGGTGAGGAAATTTTTTTTGTTTTCCAAAATGTGAGGTTTGCAAGGGATTCTGGTTAGCAGAATTGGTGAAAACCACACAAGGCCCCCTATCCTGGATTCCCCTTGATGTCTAGTTTTAAAAAACTATATAGTTTTGCTAGGTTAACCTAGGTCCCGACTGAGGTAGGGTTCAACATCCACAGCTAGGCATATTGCAAAAAAGGGTCAGTTTTCATTGCAAAAATATGATGTGTCCATGTTGTGTTCCGTGCCATTTCCTGTGGAGGGCACTAGGCCTACCCACACAAGTGGGATACCATCTTTATCGGGAGACTATGGGGAATGCAGGGTGGGTGACAATTCGAGGATTCACGTAGATTCCAGAAGTATCTATCACAGAAATGTGATGAAAATGTTTTTTTTTTTCAAAATTTGAGGTTTGCAAGGGGTTCTTGGTAACAGAACCTGGTGAAAACCACAGAGGCCCCCATCCTTGATTCCCCTCGATGTCTAGGTTTAAAAAATGTATAGTTTTGCTAGGATAACCTAGGTCCCGGCTGATCTAGGGTTCAACATCCACAGCTAGGCATATTGCAAAAAATGGTCGGTTTTCATTGCAAAAATATGATGTGTCCATGTTGTGTTCCGTGCCATTTCCTGTGGAGGGCAGTAGGCCTACCCACACAAGTGGGATACCAACTTTATCAGGAGAATATGGGGAATGCAGCGTGGGTGAAAGTTTGAGGATCCACGCAGATTCCAGAAGTTTCTATCACAGAAATGTGAGGAAAATTAGTTTTGTTTTTCAAAATTTGAGGTTTGCAAGGGATTCTGGGTAACAGAACCTGGTGAAAATCACACAAGTCCCCCCATCCTGGATTCCCCTCGATGTCTAGTTTTAAAAATGTATAGGGTTGCTAGGTTAACCTAGATCCCGGCTGAGCTAGGGTTCAATATCCACAACTAGGGATATTGTAAAAAGGGTCAGTATTCATTTAAAAAATGTGATATGTCCATGTTATGTTCCTTGCCTTTTCCTGTGGAGGGCAGTAGGCCTACCTACTCAAGTGGGATACCATATTTATCTGGAGACTATGGGGAATGCATTTTGCTTGAAAGTTTGAGGATCCACGCAAATTCCAGAAGTTTCTATGACAGAAATGTGATGAAAATGTTTTTTTTTTCAAAATTTGAAGTTTGCAAGGGATTCTGGGTAACAGAACCTGGTGAAAACCACACAAGGCCCCCCATCCTTGATTCCCCTCAATGTCTAGTTTTAAAAAATGTATAGTTTTGCAAGGTTAACCTAGGTCCCGGCTGAGCTAGAGTTCAACATCCAGAGCTAGGCATGTTGCAAAATAGGTCAGTTTTCATAGCAAAAATGTGATGTGTATATCTTGTGTTCCATGCCATTTCCTGTGGAGGGCAGTAGGCCTACCCACACAAGTGGGATACCATCTTTATCGGGAGACTGTGGGGAATGCAAGGTGGGTGAAAGTTTGAGGATCCTCGTAGATTCCAGAAGTTTCTATCACAGAAATGTGAGGAAAATATGTTTTTTTTTCAAGATTTGAGGTTTGCAAGGGATTCTGGGTAACAGAACCTGGTGAAAACCACACAAGGCCCCCCATCCTGGATTCGTTTCGATGTTTAGTTTTAAAAAATGTATAGTTTTGCTAGGTTAACCTAGGTCCCGGCTGAGCTAGGGTACAACATCCACAGCTAGGCATATTGAAAAATGGGTCAGTTTTCATTGCAAAATGTGATGTGTCCATGTTGTGTTCCATGCCATTTCCTGTGTAGGGCAGGAGGCCTACCCACACAAGTGGGATACCATCCTTATCGGGAGACTATGGGGAGTGCAGGGTGGGTGAAAGTTTGTGGATCCACACAGATCCCAGAAGTTTCTATCACAGAAATGTTAGGGAAATGTTTTTTTTTTTTTTCAAAATTTGAGGTTTGCAAGGGATTCTGGGTAGCAGAACCTGGTGTAAACCACAAAAGTCCCACCATCCTGGATTTGTCTCGATGTTTAGTTTTAAAATATATATAGTTTTGCTAGGTTAACGTAGTTTCCGGCTGAGCTAGGGTTCAACATCCACAGCTAGGCAATTTGCAAAAAAGGGTCTGTTTTCATTGCAAAAATGTGATGTGTCCATGTTGTGTTCCGTGCCATTTCCTGTGGAGGGCACTAGGCCTACCCATACAATTAGGATACCATATTTATCTGGAGACTATGGGAATGCATTTTGGGTGAAAGTTTGAGGATCCAGGCAGATTCCAGAAGTTTCTATGACAGATATGTGATGAAAATGTGTTGAGTTTTCAAAATTTGAGGCTAGCAAGGGATTCTGGGTAACAGAACCTGGTGAAGACCACACAAGGCTCCCCATCCTTGATTCCCCTTGATGTCTAGTTTTAAAAAATGTATAGTTTTGCTACGTTAACCTAGGTCCCGGCTGAGTTAGGGTTCAACATCCACAGCTAGGCATATTGCAAAAAATGGTCAGTTTTCATTGCAAAAATGAGATGTGTCCATGTTGTGTTCCGTGCCATTTCCTGTGGAGGGCACTAGGCCTACCCACACAAGTGGGATACCATCTTTATCGGGAGACTATGGGGAATGCAGGGTTGGTGAAAGTAAGAGGATCCACTCAGATTCCAGAAGTTTCTATCACAGAAATATGAGGAATTTTTTTTTTTTTTCCAAAATTTGAAGTTTGCAAGGGATTCTGGGCAACAGAACCTGGTGAAATCCACACAAGGCCCCCATCCTGGATTCCCGTCGATGTCTAGTTTTAAAAAATGTATAGTTTTGCTAGGTTAACCTAGCTCCAGGCTGAGCTAGGGTTCAACATCCACAGCTAGGCATATTGCAAAAAATGGTCGGTTTTCATTGCAATAATGTGATGTGTCCATGTTGTGTTCCGTGCCATTTCCTGGTGAGGGCACAAGGCCTACCCACACACGTTGGATACCATCTTTATCTTGAGACTATGGGGAATGCATTTTGGGTGAAAGTTTGAAGATCCACGCAGATTCCAGAAGTTTCTATGACAGAAATATGATGAAAATGTAATTTTTTTCAAAATTTGAGGTTTGCAAGGGATTCTGGGTAACAGAACCTGGTGAAAACCACAGAAGGACCCCCATCCTGAATTCCCGTCGATGTCTAGTTTTAATAAATGTATAGTTTTGCTAGGTTAACGTAGTTTCCGGCTGAGCTAGGGATCAACATCCACAGCAAGGCAATTTGCAAAAAAGGGTCAGTTTTCATTGGAAAAATGTGATGTGTCCATGTTGTGTTCTGTGCCATTTCCTGTGGAGGGCTCTAGGCCTACCCATACAATTAGGATACCATATTTATCTGGAGACTATTGGGAATGCAGGTTGGGTGACAGTTCGAGGATCCACGTAGATTCCAGAAATATCTATCACAGAAATATGATGAAAATGTGTTTTTTCCAAAATTTGAGGTTTGCATGGGATTCTGGGTAGCAGAACCTGGTGTAAACCACACAAGTCCCACCATCCTGGATTTGTCTCGATGTTTAGTTTTAAAAAATGTATAGTTTTGCTAGGTTAACTTAGGTCCCGGCTGAGCGAGGGTACAACATCCACAGCTAGGCATATTGCAAAAAATGGTCGGTTTTCATTGCAATAATGTGATGTGTCCATGTTGTGTTCCGTGCCATTTCCTGGTGAGGGCACAAGGCCTACCCACACAAGTTGGATACCATCTTTATCTTGAGACTATGGGGAATGCATTTTGGGTGAAAGTTTGAGGATCCACGCAGATTCCAGAAGTTTCTATCACAGAAATGTTAGGAAAATGTTCTTTTTTCTTTCACAATTTGAGGTTTGCAAGGGATTCTGGGCAACAGTACCTGGTGAAATCCACACAAGGCCCCCATCCTGGATTCCCGTCGATGTCTAGTTTTAAAAAATGTATAGTTTTGCTAGGTTAACCTAGTTCCCGGCTGAGCTAGGGTTCAACATCCACAGCTAGGCATATTGCAAAAAATGGTTAGTTTTCATTGCAATAATGTGATGTGACCATGTTGTGTTCCGTGCCATTTCCTGGTGAGGGCACAAGGCCTACCCACACAAGTTGGATACCATCTTTATCTTGAGACTATGGGGAATGCATTTTGGATGAAATTTTGAGGATCCACACAGATTCCAGAAGTTTCTATGATAGAAATGTGATGAAAATTTGTTTGTTTTTCAAAATGTGAGGTTTGCAAGGAATTCTAGGTAACAGAACCGGGTGAAAACCACACAAGGCCCACCATCCTTGATTCCCCTCGATGTCTAGTTTTAAAAATGTATAGTTTTGCTAGGTTAACCTAGGTCCCGGCTGAGCTAGGGTTCAACATCCACAGCTAGGCATATTGCAAAAAATGGTAGGTTTTCAGTGCAAAATGTGATGTGTTCATTTTGTGTTCTGGGCCATTTCCTGTGGAGGGCAGTAGACCTACCCACACAAGTGGGATACCATCTTTTTCGGCAGACTTTGGGGAATGCAGGGTGGGTGAAAGTTTGAAGATCTAAGCAGATTCCAGAAGTTTCTATCACAGAAATGTTAGGAAAATGTTTTTTTTCAAAATTTGAGGTTTGCAAGGGATTCTGGGTAGCAGAACCTGGTGTAAACCACACAAGTCCCACCATCCTGGATTTGTCTCGATGTTTAGTTTTTAAAAATGTATAGTTTTGCTAGGTTAACTTAGGTCCCGGCTGAGCGAGGGTACAACATCCACAGCTAGGAAGTTTGCCAAAAATTGTCAGTTTTCATTGCAAAAATGAGATGTGTCCATGTTGTGTTCCGTGCCATTTCCTGTGGAGGGCACTAGGCCTATCCACACAAGTGGGATACCATATTTATTGGGAGACTATGGGGAATGCAGGGTGGGTGAAAGTTTGAGGATCCACACAGATTCCAGCAGTTTCTTTGACAGACATGTGATGAAAATGTGTTTTTTTCAAAATTTGAGGTTTGCAAGGGAATCTAGGTAACAGAACCTGGTGAAAACCACACATGGCCCCATCCTTGATTCCGCTCGAGGTCTAGTTTTAAAAAATGTATAGTTTTGCTAGGTTAACCTAGGTTCCGTCTGAGCTAGGGTACAACATCCACAGCAAGGAATTTTGCAAAAAGGGTCAGTTTTCATTGCAAAAATATGATGTGTCCATGTTGTATTCCGTGCCATTTCCTGTGGAGGGCACAAGGCCTACCCACACAAGTAGGATACCATATTTATCTAGAGACTATGGGGAATGCATTTTGGGTGAAAGTTTGAGTATTCACGCAGATTCCAGAAGTTTCTATAACAGAAATGTGATGAAAATGTGTTTATTTTTCATAATTTGAGGTTTGCAAGGGATTCTGGGTAACAAAACCTTGTGAAAACCACACAAGTCCCCCAATCCTGGATTCCCCTCGATGTCTAGTTTTCAAAAATGTATAGGTTTGCTAGGTTATCCTATGTCACGGCTGAGCTAGGGTTCAACATCCACAGCTAGGCATGTTGCAAAAAAGGGTCAGTTTTCATTGCAAAAATGTGATGTGTCCATGCTGTGTTCCATGCCATTTCCTGTGGAGTGCAGTAGGCCTACCCACACAAGTGGGATACCATTTTATCGGGAGACTGTGGGGAATGCAGGGTGGGTGAAAGTTTGAGGATCCATGCAGATCCCAGAAGTTTCTATGACAGAAATGTGATGAAAATGTTTTTTTTTCAAAATATGAGGTTTGCAAGGGATTCTGGGTAACAGAACCTGGTGAAAACCACACAGGGCCCCCATCCTGGATTCCCCTCACGCTCTAGTTTTAAAAAATGTATAGTTTTGCTAGGTTAACCTAGGTCCCAGCTGAGCTAGGGTTCAATATCCACAGCTAGGCATATTGCAAAAAAGGGTCAGTTTTCATTGCAAAAATGTGATGTGTTCATGTTGTGTTCCATGACATTTTCTGTGGAGGGCAGTAGGCCTACCCACACAAGTGGGATACCATCTTTATCAGGAGACTATGGGGAATGCATTTTGGATGAAATTTTGAGGATCCACACAGATTCCAGAAGTTTCTATGATAGAAATGTGATGAAAATTTGTTTGTTTTTCAAAATTTGAGGTTTGCAAGGAATTTTAGGTAACAGAACCGGGTGAAAACCACACAAGGCCCACCATCCTTGATTCCCCTCGATGTCTAGTTTTAAAAATGTATAGTTTTGCTAGGTTAACCTAGGTCCCGGCTGAGCTAGGGTTCAACATCCACAGCTAGGCATATTGCAAAAAATGGTAGGTTTTCAGTGCAAAATGTGATGTGTTCATTTTGTGTTCTGGGCCATTTCCTGTGGAGGGCAGTAGACCTACCCACACAAGTGGGATACCATCTTTTTCGGCAGACTTTGGGGAATGCAGGGTGGGTGAAAGTTTGAAGATCTAAGCAGATTCCAGAAGTTTCTATCACAGAAATGTTAGGAAAATGTTTTTTTTTCAAAATTTGAGGTTTGCAAGGGATTCTGGGTAGCAGAACCTGGTGTAAACCACACAAGTCCCACCATCCTGGATTTGTCTCGATGTTTAGTTTTAAAAAATGTATAGTTTTGCTAGGTTAACTTAGGTCCCGGCTGAGCGAGGGTACAACATCCACAGCTAGGAAGTTTGCCAAAAATTGTCAGTTTTCATTGCAAAAATGAGATGTGTCCATGTTGTGTTCCGTGCCATTTCCTGTGGAGGGCACTAGGCCTATCCACACAAGTGGGATACCATATTTATTGGGAGACTATGGGGAATGCAGGGTGGGTGAAAGTTTGAGGATCCACACAGATTCCAGCAGTTTCTTTGACAGACATGTGATGAAAATGTGTTTTTTTTCAAAATTTGAGGTTTGCAAGGGAATCTAGGTAACAGAACCTGGTGAAAACCACACATGGCCCCATCCTTGATTCCGCTCGAGGTCTAGTTTTAAAAAAATGTATAGTTTTGCTAGGTTAACCTAGGTTCCGTCTGAGCTAGGGTACAACATCCACAGCAAGGAATTTTGCAAAAAGGGTCAGTTTTCATTGCAAAAATATGATGTGTCCATGTTGTATTCCGTGCCATTTCCTGTGGAGGGCACAAGGCCTACCCACACAAGTAGGATACCATATTTATCTAGAGACTATGGGGAATGCATTTTGGGTGAAAGTTTGAGTATTCACGCAGATTCCAGAAGTTTCTATAACAGAAATGTGATGAAAATGTGTTTATTTTTCATAATTTGAGGTTTGCAAGGGATTCTGGGTAACAAAACCTTGTGAAAACCACACAAGTCCCCCAATCCTGGATTCCCCTCGATGTCTAGTTTTCAAAAATGTATAGGTTTGCTAGGTTATCCTATGTCACGGCTGAGCTAGGGTTCAACATCCACAGCTAGGCATGTTGCAAAAAGGGTCAGTTTTCATTGCAAAAATGTGATGTGTCCATGCTGTGTTCCATGCCATTTCCTGTGGAGTGCAGTAGGCCTACCCACACAAGTGGGATACCATTTTATCGGGAGACTGTGGGGAATGCAGGGTGGGTGAAAGTTTGAGGATCCATGCAGATCCCAGAAGTTTCTATGACAGAAATGTGATGAAAATGTTTTTTTTCAAAATATGAGGTTTGCAAGGGATTCTGGGTAACAGAACCTGGTGAAAACCACACAGGGCCCCCATCCTGGATTCCCCTCACGCTCTAGTTTTAAAAATGTATAGTTTTGCTAGGTTAACCTAGGTCCCAGCTGAGCTAGGGTTCAATATCCACAGCTAGGCATATTGCAAAAAGGGTCAGTTTTCATTGCAAAAATGTGATGTGTTCATGTTGTGTTCCATGACATTTTCTGTGGAGGGCAGTAGGCCTACCCACACAAGTGGGATACCATCTTTATCAGGAGACTATGGGGAATGCATTTTGGATGAAATTTTGAGGATCCACACAGATTCCAGAAGTTTCTATGATAGAAATGTGATGAAAATTTGTTTGTTTTTCAAAATTTGAGGTTTGCAAGGAATTCTAGGTAACAGAACCGGGTGAAAACCACACAAGGCCCACCATCCTTGATTCCCCTCGATGTCTAGTTTTAAAAATGTATAGTTTTGCTAGGTTAACCTAGGTCCCGGCTGAGCTAGGGTTCAACATCCACAGCTAGGCATATTGCAAAAAATGGTCTGTTTTCATTGCAAAATGTGATGTGTCCATTTTGTGTTCCGTGCCATTTCCTGTGGAGGGCAGTAGGCCTACCCACAGAAGTGGGATACCATCTTTATCGGGAGACTATGGGGAATACAGGGTGGGTGAAAGTTTGAGGATCCACGCAGATTCCAGAAGTTTCTATCACAGAAATGTTAGGAAAATGTTTGTTTTTATTAAAATTTGAGGTTTGCAAGGGATTCTGGGCAACAGAACCTGGTGAAATCCACACAAGGCCCCCATCCTGGATTCCCGTCGATGTCTAGTTTTAAAAAATGTATAGTTTTGCTAGGTTAACCTAGTTCCCGGCTGAGCTAGGGTTCAACATCCACAGCTAGGCATTTTGCAAAAATGGTTGGTTTTCATTGCAATAATGTGATGTGTCCATGTTGTGTTCTGTGCCATGTCCTGGTGAGGGCACAAGGCCTACCCACACAAGTTGGATACCATCTTTATCTTGAGACTATGGGGAATGCATTTTGGGTGAAAGTTTGAGGATCCACGCAGATTCCAGAAGTTTCTATGACAGAAATGTGATGAAAATGTGTTGATTTTTCAAAATTTGAGGTTTGCAAGGGATTCTGGGTAACAGAACCTGGTGAAAACCACACAAGTCCCCCTAAACTGGATTCCCCTCGATGTCTAGTTTTAAAAAATGTATAGGTTTGCTAGGTTACTCTAGGTCCCGGCTGAGCTATGGTTCAACATCCACAGCTAGGGATGTTGCAAAAAAGGGTCAGTTTTCATTGCAAAAATGTGATGTGTCCATGTTGTGTTCCATGCCATTTCCTGTGGAGGGCAGTAGGCCTACCCACATATACCATCTTTATCGGTAGACTATGGGGAATGCAGGGTGGGTGAAAGTTTGAGGATCTACGCAGATTCGAGAAGTTTCTATCACAGAAATGTGAGGAAAATGGTTTTTTTCAAAATTTGAGGTTTGCAAGGGATTCTGGGTAGCAGAACCTGGTGTAAACCACACAAGTCCCACCATCCTGGATTTGTCTCGATGTTTAGTTTTAAAAAATGTATAGTTTTGCTAGGTTAACTTAGGTCCCGGCTGAGCGAGGGTACAACATCCACAGCTAGGAATTGTGCAAAAAATGGTCAGTTTTCATTGCAAAAATGAGATGTGTCCATGTTGTGTTCCGTGCCATTTCCTGTGGAGGGCACTAGGCCTACCCACACAAGTGGGATACCATCTTTATCAGGAGACTACGGGGAATGCAGGGTTGGTGAAAGTTTGAGGATCCACGGAGATTCCAGAAGTTTCTATCACAGAAATGTTAGGAAAATGTTTGTTTTTTTCAAAATATGAGGTTTGCAAGGGATTCTGGGCAACAGAACCTGGTGAAATCCACACAAGGCCCCCATCCTGGATTCCCCTCGATGTCTAGTTTAAAAAAATGTATAGTTTTGCTAGGTTAACCTTGTTCCCGGCTGAGTTAGGGTTCAACATCCACAGCTAGGCATATTGCAAAAAATGGTCGGTTTTCATTGCAATAATGTGATGTGTCCATGTTGTGTTCCGTGCCATTTCCTGGTGAGGGCACAAGGCCTACCCACACAAGTTGGATACCATCTTTATCTTGAGACTATGGGGAATGCATTTTGGGTGAAAGTTTGAAGATCAACGCAGATTCCAGAAGTTTCAATGACAGAAATGTGATGAAAATGTGTTTTTTTTCAAAAGTTGAGGCTAGCAAAGGATTCTGGGTAGCAGAAGCTGGTGAAAACCACACAAGGCCCCCCATCCTGGATTCCCCTCGATGTCTAGTTTTAAAAAATATAGGGGCATATTAGCAAGACCCACGTTAAAATTATCGCCGTTTTAGCGGCAGGAAACTGCCGCTAAAGCGGCGATAATGGACTTGCTAATATGCGTTATGGAATTCAATAGAAGCCCAGGTTAGATGTCCTGCACATCTAACCTGGGCTTCTATTGGAATTCCATAACGCATATTAGCAAGCCCATTATCGCCGTTTTAGCGGCAGTTTCCTGCCGCTAAAACGGCGATAATTTTAACGTGGGTCTTGCTAATATGCCCCATAGTTTTGCTAGGTTAACCTTGGCCCCGGCTGAGCTAGGGTTCAACATCCATAGCTAGGCATATTGCAAAAAAGGGTCAGTTTTCATTGCAAAAATGTGATGTGTCTATGTTGTGTTCCATGCCATTTCCTGTGGATGCAGTAGGCCTACCCACACAAGTGGGATACCATCCTTATCAGGAGACTATCGGGAATGCAGGGTGGGTGAAAGTTTGAGGATCCACGTAGACTCCAGAAGTATCTATCACAGAAATTTGAGGGTATTTTTCTTTTTCTCAGAATTTGAGGTTTGCAAGGAATTCTAGGTAACAGAACCTGGTGAAAACCACACAAGGACCCCCATCCTGGATTCCCCTCGATGTCTAGTTTAAAAAAATATATAGTTTTGCTAGGTTAACCTAGGTTCCGGCTGAGTGAGGGTTCAACATCCACAGCTAGGCATTTTGCAAAAAGGGTCAGTTTTGATTACAAAAATGTGATGTGTCCATGTTGTGTTCTGTGCCATTTCCTGTGGAGGTCAGTAGGCCTACCCACACAAGTGGGATACCATCTTTATCTGTAGACTATGGGGGATGCAGGGTGGGTGAAAGTTTGAGGATCTACGCAGATTCCAGAAGTTTCTATCACAGAAATGTGAGGAAAAGGTTTTTTTTTTCAAAATTTGAGGTTTGCAAGGGATTCTGGGTAGCAGAACCTGGTGAACACCACACACGTCCCTCCATCCTTGATTTGTCTCGATGTTTAGTTTAAAAAAATGTATAGTTTTGCTATGTTAACCTAGGTCCCGACTGAGTTAGGGTACAACATCCACAGCTAGGCATTTTGCAAAAAAGGGTCAGTTTTCATTGCAAAAATGTGATGTGTTCATGTTGTGTTCCGTGCCATTTCCTGTGGAGGACACTAGGTCTACCCACACTAGTAGGATACCATCTTTATCTGGAGACTATGGGGAATGCATTTTGGGTGAAAGTTTGAGGATCCACACAGATTCCAGCAGTTTCTATGACAGAAATGTGATGAAAATGTGTTTTTTTATCAAAATTTGAGGTTTGCAAGGGATTCTAGGTAACAGAACCTGGTGAAAACCACACAAGGCCCCCCATCCTTGATTCCCCTCGATGTCTAGTTTTAAAAAGCTGTATAGTTTTGCTAGGTTAACCTAGGTCCCGGCTGAGCTAGGGTTCAACATCCACAGCTAGGCATCTTGCAAAAAATGGTCGGTTTTCATTGCAAAAATGTGATGTGTCCATGTTGTGTTCCGTGCCATTTCCTGTGGAGGGCACTAGGCCTACCCACACAAGTGGGATACCATCTTTATCAGGAGGCTATGGGAAATGCAGGGTGGGTGAAAGTTTGAGGATCTACGCAGATTCCAGAAGTTTCTATGACGGAAATGTGAGGAAAATGTTTTTTTTTCAAAATTTGAGGTTTGCAAGGGATTCTGGGTAGCAGAACTTGGTGAAAACCACACAAGTCCCCCATCCTGGATTCGTCTCGATGTTTAGTTTTAAAAAATGTATAGTCTTGCTAGGTTAACCTAGGTCCCGGCTGAGCGAGGGTACAACATCCATAGCTAGGAATTTTGCAAAAAAGGGTCAGTTTTCATTGCAAAAATGTGATGTGTCCATGTTGTGTTCCATGCCATTTCCTGGGGAGGACTAGGCCTACCCATACAAGTGGGATACCATCTTTATATCAGGAGACTATGGAAATTGCAGGGTGGGTGAAAGTTTGAGGATCCACGTAGATTCCAGAAGTATCTATCACAGAAATTTGAGGACATATTTTTTTCTCACAATATGACATTTGCAAGAGATTCTGGGTAACAGAACCTGGTGAAAACCACACAAGGACCCCCATCCTGGATTCCCCTCGATGTCTAGTTTAAAAAATGTATAGTTTTGCTAGGTTAACCTAGGTTCCGGCTGAGCTAGGGTTCAACATCCACAGCTAGGCATTTTGCAAAAAAGGGTCAGTTTTCATTGCAAAAATGTGATGTGTCCATGTTGTGTTCCGTGCCATTTCCTGTGGAGGGTACTAGGCCTACCCACACAAGTAGACTACCATATTTATCTGGAGACTATGGGAAATGCATTTTGGGTGAAGGTTTGAAGATCCACGCAGATTCCAGAAGTTTCTATGACAGAAATGTGATGAAAATGTGTTTATTTTTCAAAATTTGAGGTTTGCAAGGGATTCTGGGTAACAGAACCTGGTGAAAACCACACAAGTCCCCCCATCCTGGATTCCCCTCGATGTCTACTTTTAAAAAATGTATAGGTTTGCTAGGTTGACCTAGGTCCCGGCTGAGCTAGGGTTCAACATCCACAGCTAGGCATATTGGAAAAAAGGGTCAGTTTTCATTGCAAAAATGTGATGTGTCGATGTTGTGTTCCATGCCATTTCCTGTAGAGGGCAGTAGGCCTACCCACACAAGTGGGATACCATCTTTATCGGGAGACTATGGGGAATGTAGGGTGGGTGAAAGTTTGAGGATCCACGCAGATTCCATAAGTTTCTATCACAGAAATGCGATGAAAATGTTTTTTTTTTCAAAGTTTGAGGTTTGCAAGGGATTCTGGGTAACAGAGCCTTGTGAAAACCACACAAGTCCCCCTATCCTGGATTCCCCTCGATGTCTAGATTTAAAAAATGTATAGGTTTGCTAGGTTAACTTAGGTCCCGGCTGAGCTAGAGTTCAACATCCGCATGTTGCAAAAAGGGTCAGTTTTCATTGCAAAAATGTGATGTGTCCATGTTGTGTTCCGTGCCATTTCCTGTGGAGGGCACTAGGCCTACCCACACAAGTGGGATACCATCTGCTAGGGTTCAACATCCACAGCTAGGCATGTTGCAAAAAAGGGTCAGTTTTCATTGCAAAAATGTGATGTGTCCATGTTGTGTTCCGTGCCATTTCCTGTGGAGGGCAGTGGGCCTACCCACACAATTGGGATACCATCTGTATCGGGAGACTATGGGGAATGCAGGGTGCGTGAAAGTTTGAGGATCCACGCAGATTCCAGAAGTTTCTATCACAGAAATGCAATGAAAATGTGTTTTTTTTCAAAATTTGAGGATTGCAAGGGATTCTGGGTAACAGAGCCTGGTGAAAACCACACAGTCCCCTAACCTGGATTCCCGTCGATGTCTAGTTTTCAAAAATGTATAGTTTTGCTAGGTTAACTTAGGTCCCGGCTGAGCTAGAGTTCAACATCCATAGCTAGGCATGTTGCAAAAAAGGGTTAGTTTTCATTGCAAAAATGTGATGTGTCCATGTTGTGTTCCGTGCCATTTCCTGTGGAGGCCACTAGACCTACCCACACAAGTGGGATACCATCTTTATCGGCAGGCTGTGGGGAATGCAGGGTGGGTGAAAATTTGAGGATACACGCAGCTTTCAGAAGTTTCTAACACAGATATGTAAGGAATTTTTTTTTTTTTCTTCAAAATTTGAGGTGTGCAAGGGATTCTGAGTAACAGAACCTGGTGAAACCCACGCAAGTCCCCCTGTTAGACTTGGCACCATTGGCGTGGGTCTCCCTTCCATTTTTTTGCTGTTGCCTCTTATGTTTTGCTGGTTTTAGATGCTTTTGGGCACTGTGCCACTGCTGTTCAGTGCCACAGTGCAAGTGCTCCCTACTGTAAATTGATGTATGGATTAGTGACTCCATGATTGGATGATTGGTTTACTTGTCAGTCCCTAGTACAGTGCACTGAGTGTGCCCAGGGCGTGTAAATCCAATGCTGCTGGTGGGCTTGCAGCACTGGTTGTGCCACCCACAGAAGCAGCTTGTAAAATGTGTCTCAGGCCTGCCATTGCAGAGCCTGTGTGCAGTCTGTGACTGCCATGTCGACTTGGCAAGTGCACCCACTTGCCAGTCCCTAAACCTTCCCTTATCTTCATATCAGACACCCCTAAGGTAGGCCCAAGGGCAGGGTGCATTGTAAGTGTAAGGTAGGACATGCCCTGGTGTGGGTGGCATTTCCTAATAGTGAATTACAGCCATTTTCGTTTTTCACTATTGCAAGGCTACCTGTTCTCCATAGGCCAGAATGGGCAGTTTGATTATTACACCTTATAATCCTAACTGACCCAGGGAACATGGTAGAAAAACGAATTTAGTATGCCTGAACTCAGAATGATAAAATACATCTTTTAGTGAAGTTGGTTTTAACATTCTGTGTTTGAAAATACCACTTTTAGAAAGTAGGTATTTTCTTGCCTAAACCATCCAGCTGCCTCTGCTCAGGTTGTGTATTGTATGTCTGGGTTTGTGAGTGACAGGGGCTGGGGGATTCCAGGAAGCAGGGTGAGTCAGCACTAGGCTGAATAGGTCTGCCTGAAGGAGGATGGGTGGGAGGAGTTGCACCTGGGTCTGAATAGGGCTGTGCCTGCCTTCCACAATGCTGGCTCTACCTCCTGCCGGGCGTCTGATGGCTCTGCCCCCCATTTTATTTATTTATTTTTTATTTTAAAAGTTTTATATAGCGCTAGCTAGACCCGTGGGTATCAGAGTGCTTTACATACACACTGTACAAAACCAAAGGAAATTGCATTACTTAGTAGGAAGGCAGTAGGGAAGCAAAAACAGAGATAAAAAATACAACATGAAAAATAGATAAACAGTGCAGCGGAGGGAGAGAAAACAAACGAAGGTGGTTAACACAGACCGGTCACCACTATCCTTGAATGTCAAGAGAGAGAGGAGTTAACTCGGATATTGAAGTTTAGGTTAGTTGATGTTGGTCAGGAAAGTATTTGTTAAGGAGATGGAGTTTCAGGTCCCTTTTGAAACAGGAGAAGGAGGGGTTGCATCTGAGGACTCTAGGGAGAGCGTTCCATATCCTGGGAGCGTTGCCAGAAAACGATCGGTATTGGGTGGTTTTCTTTTTCAGTTTCGGAGGGATAAGAAGGAGTGAGTTAGAACTTCTCAGTGTTATGGATTGACCTGCTCTTACCAGTTTGTTGTTCAGGTAGTTGGGGGCCGGAGAGTGAAGGGTTTTGTGTGTGATGCAGGCCAGCTTGTAAATACACCTCCCTTCCATAGGAAGCCAGTTGAGGGAGTTGAGAGCTGGAGTGATGTGTTCAAATCTTTTCACTCCAGATATGAGTCGAGCGGCCATGTTCAGCACTGCCCTTAGTAGTGGGGCTAGGTGAGCTTTTGGAGTCCCTGTTAGGATGGCGTTCCCGTAGTCGATTTTAGAGAGAACTAGGGATTGAACTACTGTCTTGAGGTCATCCTGGGGAAGAAAAGGTTTCAATTTCTTGAGGTGTTTTAGTGAGAAAAGAGCACCTTTTGCAGAGTTTTTGATGTGGGCCTCCATTGATAAGTTCTTGTCAAGGGTGATGCCTAGCGACTTCACTGAGTCGGATAGGACGAGGGGGCAGTTTAGGGCAACCAGATTCTTGAGCCACTCTTGGATTGGTCGATGGTTGCTTTTGGAGAGAATAGGATTAGTTCCGTTTTATCTGGGTTGAGCTTTAAGTGGTTAGTGTTGAACCAAGTTTGGATCTCGGTTAGAGTGACATTGAGGTGTCGGATGTCGTTGGGAGACTTGATTTTGAAATAGATTTGGGTGTCGTCAGCGTGGTAGTTCACTCCCGCTTTTTCAAGATGATTGTGAGGGGCTCCATGAAGAGATTGAAGAGGGACGGGGAGAGGATCGAGCCTTGCGGGACCCTCAGTGTGACTTTTGTTGGCTTCGAGAGACAGAGGTTGATTTTAATTTGTTGCGAGCGGTGTTGAAGGAAGGAGGTGAACCATTTTAGTACTGTGCCATTAATGCCGGAGCGTTTCGACAAGGTCTCCAGAAGAGCTGGATGATTTACAGTGTCGAATGCCGCAGATAGGTCAATAAGGATGAGAAGGCAGGCATCACCTTCATCTAAAGCCTTGTGAATATCGTCAGAGATGTGGAGCATAGCTGTTTCAGTGCTACAGCCTTACCTGAATCCTGATTGAAAGGTGTCGAGGAGGTTGAACTCATCAATGTGTTTGTTGAGTTGGTGGAGAACGCATTTCTCCAATGTTTTCGCAAGGAACGGGAGGTTGGAGATAGGTCTGAGGTTGTTAAGATCATTAGGGTCGGCCCCTGGTTTCTTGAGAATGGGTGTGATTTGTCCTAGTTGAAGGGAGTCTGGGACACAGCCTGAGATGAGAGAGGCATTGATGATTTTTGTCCAGAAAGGGAAATGGTGTGGTTGAGTTCTTTTATAATTGTGGATGGGAGGGGTCCATAGTGTGGGAGGAAGGTTTTAGGGTAGAGATTATACTGAAGACCTCGTTTTCCGACATTAGCTCAAAGTCGGACCAATGCGCATTGTTTTTAGCTGGAGGCAGACCTGATTGTCCTTGGTAAGAACTCTTTCTGATTGGTGGTTAAAGGGGGCAGGTTAAGAGGGAAGGAGGGTTTGCGGTTTGGAGGAAGGATTGATCAATTTTGAGACTTTATTAGAGAAGAAGGTGGCAATTTCTTCACATCGCTCTTTGGTGGCTATGATTTTGTTAGAGGGAGTGTAGTTTGTTTGGCTTTTGACAATGTTGAAGAGTTCTATCGGTCTATTTTTCACCAGATCTAGTTGGTTGCGGAAGAAAGACACCTTTTCACTGAAAATGTGTTTTTTGTATGCCTGCCGAGCAGATCTAAGTTGCGCTAGGTGCAAGGTCGAGGGGTTTAGTCTCCAACACCTTTCCGTTTGTCTGAGTTGACGCCTTTCGTTATTCAGATCCATATTGAACCAGGGTTTAGATTTGGTTCGCCTCATTTGTTTGAGTTTGAGTGGAGCTACTTGGTCTAAGACCTCTGTCATTTTAGAGTTAAAGTGTGTAGTGAGGTCATCGGCCGTCCATGATGAGGGTTGGGGTTGTAGATGGGCATGAATCCTGGATTCAAGTTCGGTAAAGGGACTTTTTGATGTTTCTGGTCCAGTGCTTAGGTTTGTCATCACGAATAGGTTGGTGTCTGACAAGTGCATCAATCTTGAACAGAATGAGGTGGTGGTCTGACCAGTCAATGGGAGAAATCGCTCTCAGAGAGACCAGTTCATTGTTGGTGATGATCGCATCCAGTGTTGCACCTTTGATGTGAGTTGGTTCATTGCAGAGTTGTTTGAGATTGTATATTTCAAGTAGGTTGGATAGGTTCTGGACAGTGGAGTCTTCTGGGTCATTCCAGT
The DNA here is from genome assembly GCA_963921515.1 of Calotriton arnoldi. Lineage (NCBI taxonomy): Eukaryota > Metazoa > Chordata > Amphibia > Caudata > Salamandridae > Calotriton > Calotriton arnoldi. The sequence goes on along the minus strand of CAWUFW010007915.1, from coordinate 145,273 downwards.
GGATGTTGAGGTCACCCAGGAACACATCTTTTGTGTCTGTCATGGAGAAACGTGTTATTAGGTCTGTTAGTTCTTCGGGGAAAAGGGTACGCTCTCCAGGAGGATGGTAGATGGTGTGGAATTTGATCGGAGAGGTGCCCTTGGCAGTGAGTTCGACACCCAGGTATTCAAACGATAGGTATTCTGCAGGTTTAAGTTTGGTGATCTGTATTCCAGCTTTGTGAATGATGGCTAGTCCCCCAGTTTTGATTGGCCTGTCTTGTCTGATGATGTTGTACCCTGGAGGGGTGAGAATGTCAAGAATGGGGGTGGAGTGGACATTAAGCCAGGATTCTGTGAGGAAAGCGATGTCAATTTCTTCAGCGAGTAGAGCTTCAGCAATGTCTATGGCGTGTTGTACTGCTGATCTGCAGTTTAGGAGCATGCAGAGAGAGGGCGGGGAGCCTTGGTGGTGGGGGAGCTAGGTGGATAGAGGAGTATTGAGCAGGAGGTCTAGGCGAGTGGACAGTTTTAGGGATTCTGTTAGTGCCAACAATAACAGGGATGGGGAAAGGGGCTGATTTCTGGCTCAGAGCGAGGTAAGGGTCGTTGGTCACATCAGGTTTCAATACCGAAAGGGGGAGACGATCCCGGTTGGGTCGAAGTGCCTGACTCGTTGACGGACTTGAGGGTCGGGGGGTTCTCTGTGGGGCCATGGGAGAGGTATTGAGGGGGGTTTGAGCAAATCTATCCGACGAGAGGGAGTACGGTGGCTTGGTCCTGTTGAGAAGGTGTTGTTGTAAGTGTAGGAGATCGGCAGCAAGGGAGTTAATTTTCTGCTCCATTCTGTTCAGTTGCTGTGTTATTGAGCTGAAAAAGTTTAAGGTTTCTGGCAGGGGTCGAGAATGATTTGGGCCTATGGAGGGAGAGTGAACAGGGATTGGACGGAATCAGTGGGATTAGGAGAGGGGAGAGGTTGGACGCGGGGAGCCGGATTAGTAATGCTCCCATTCAAGGAGTTCAGAGGAGGAGTAGAGGGTCTACTGTCCAAGTGAGGAGGGAGAGAAATTCTGGGTAGGAAGTCAGAGTTCCGGGGAATGTCAATGAGATTAGCGGTGGAGGCAGGTTGTGTATGTGGGTGTGCGACGGCGGACGGGGAGTGGGCGGTGATAATAGGGGGAAAGTGTCTGCTGTATTGGTGAAGACGTTGAACATGGGGAAGTCACGGGGGTTGTCAGTGAGGTAAGTGGTGGAGACGGGTTGTGCCTGTGGATGTGGGACATCGGAAGGGAGTGTGCAGTGGTGGTAGGGGGAGAGTGACCGCTGGATTGGAGATGACGTTGGGCAAGGGGGAAGTAAGGGTCGGGGGAAGAGGGTCTGTGTTGGAGGAAGGGGTAGTTTGAGAGGGAGGGTTCAGATTATCAGAGGTCGAGGGAAGTGCCTGTGGGGATTTCAGTCGTGGGAGGGCTGAGGGTGAAGTCCGAGCTGACGAGATCGAGATCGGCCTTGTGGTGTTTGTTAATTGTGATTTTGTTGTTCCTGGTGTGATCAGTTGATGTAATAATGGTGGGCGTTTGGCGGCGGAGAGTAATGATGGGGGTAGTGTGATTGTAGTGAGTGATGGTGGATGTCCATGAGTTTAAGAGAGGTTCTTAAGGGCAGGGAGATTGGATCAGTTCCATGTTATTAGTGAGGGTGGTGGGGGATAGGGGAGATAAGGTTTGGTGGCTCAGTTGAGTTAACGATTAAAGAAGTGTGGGGAAGTGGCGGTCAAAAGTGGTGAGGTGCGGGTCGGTGGCCTGTATGAGAATGGTTCCAGTTCTGTAGATGGAAATGGTGAGTTCCCCTTTGAAGGTCGGAGAGATAGTGGTGGAGATTTTTTCACCATAGGGAATGATTACTGACTTGGCGACTTTAAGGTGAAGAGAGAAGGTGTTTTTCCATTTAGTCGGGCGATTAGTGTAAAAAATGAAGTTAGTTTTCGTGTTGCCGTTGGTCGCTGTGTGGTAGTTATCTACAATGAGTGTTTCCGGGTGTTGTTTTAGAGTACTGTGCTTGAAGTTCTTTTTTGCATTACTGGTCAATTTGTCTGGGTAGTTAATGGACCAGGAGTTGGGTCCGTAACGCACGAGTTTCGAGTTACGGGAGGGGTTAGGCGGGCGCATGGTTCAATGGTAGAAAATGCCGGGGCGCAATCAGGACTCAAGCAGTAACCATGCTTTTACAGTAAGCATCATTTGGCCCAAACCAGGGGGACACTCCAAACGCAGGGGAGTATCAGCATTTTTCAATGCCTGCCATATTGGGAGGAGACAATGTCCACAAGCCAATTCCAGTAACAATCCCATAAGCACATCAGCCTGTAACATAAACCACCTTATGCACAGATCCACATTAGGCGCAAAACAGACGCCAACCTCACCATCATAAACATGGCTCCGAAATATCCATCTAACGACTTTCGATGTGTTTCTGGGGAGAGAACTTAATGAATGTTCTCGGATTTTGTTACTTCCGGTAAGGCCTGTGACTTTTTAAGAGAGACACTTACGCAAGCAAAAGAAAAAGCTTGACACAGCAGAGCGTGCCTCGACTTGGCAGGGTGTCTGGGGATGTAGCGGGCAAGGGGATCCGGCCAGGATTGGCCTTCAGTGGCAACAATGGATGTATGTGCCCCAATGGCAAGATTTAGTAAGAACCCGTACAGTTATTTCACACCGCCCCAAACTCTGCGCTGGATCTGTCGGACTCTTGCTCAAGAACTAACAAAGAATGCAGTGTTAAGCACACGGCAAGGAAGAAAAACAGATTTCTTTGCTTAGCTGGCGAATTTCGATCACGGTTCCCATTCCCTGTTTAAATGCCACTATCAAGCAATAATGACTTTGAGGTGTTTTAAGTTGGTTTTTACGCAGTCCAATCTGTAAAAACGTATTCCCGTGGGCTACAATGTTGAGCCAGTTTCTTCACAGGCTCAGCGTTCAGGCATTTACTAACAGGGGAAAGGCAGCTGAGATCCGTCTCCATCCAGAGAATACCCGAGTCAGGGAGCTTTTAATAAAAACACAGAATCAATTACTTTCCCATACATACCGCAGCCCCAAATGCCTTACAAACTCGCTGCGAGCTCATAGGCGTAAAAAGAGCTGAGTCAGCCCGAGTAGGATCTCAGCAAGAGACATGCAGACTACACGCAGGGCCTCAACCCGCTAAGCTATCTCATCAGCTCAAGAATCCCTTGAGGGCTGCGGGTTCAGCGTACGAGAAATACACCCACGAGCGCGGGAATGCAGGGTCCAGGGTGGAAAACAAGGAATGTGGCAACGCCTCACGTGACAGTGCTTGAAAAACATATGTTTGAGTCCACGCCGCTGGCCTGCCTCCCGTGTGGATGTCCGGCTGGGGGAGGGGGAGACAGATGTTTAGGAGGGAAAGGCAGGAGGTGGGCGGAAGGTGGCAGATGGGGCCTTGCAACCCCTGGCAGCCGTGTCTGCTGCTTATCGTGCACGCCAGGCACGTTGGCGCGGCTCGGTGCGCTCCTGAAACATACAATCACTCTCAAAGGAAAGAAGGAGACATGTACACAGAGTGCTCCAAGACTGACCAGAACTGGTTTGGACTAGGCAAAGGCCTCTCTGCCTTCAGAGAACAAAGGGAAAAGGTGTATAAAAAGGGGACCCAGACCCCTAGGAAATTAGATCACTTCTGGGAAATCAAGAAACCTGTTGCCAAGGAGAAGAACCGGAGAAGCTGAAGGAGGAGTACTGCCCCTGTGCTGTTTTGCTGATTGGGGTTGGCCTGCAGTGGTTGCTTTCTGCCAAGGACAGGAGAAAAGACTTTGCTGTGCTTATCATCTTGAAGAAGAGAATCTCCAAGGGCTTGAACTGAGCTTGCCTCCTGCCTGAAGTCACAGGGACACAAAGACTTCACCCCTTCTGTTTGCCTGCATCTGAAACTGCTGTTTTAGCTGCTAACAGGGGGAAATTGCAACACCGACGCCGGCGAGCGACGCCGTAACCTGCACCGAAGCCGTGGGCACCACTCGTGAAGAGCACGACGCACTGCCCCAACTTGCACCGTAGGCCCGACGCCTGCTGATGCCGTGCGACATCGACTCCGAAGCCGTCACCGAGGCCGCTGCCTGCACCGGAGCCGAGGACACCGCTCGTGACGCTCACGACGCACCGTCCCGACTCGCACCGCAGCCCCGACTTCACCGACGCCAGGGCTTCATCATCGTGGAGCCGATCCTCGACGTGGGGGTGACCCCCGAATCCATCGACACCGTACCATCGTAAGGAACCGACGCCTCAACGCCATCCGTGACGTCACCTCCCCGACACAGTAGTAAGGAACCGAGACATCACCTCCCCTGGGGTCGTAAGGAACCGACGCCGCCGGCGCCAACGAAGCATCACCTCCCCGACGCCGTGCACCGTCTTTGTTTTTCATCAAATCCAGGTACTGTTCTTTGTGGGTCTGTTCGACTCCGGGCCCGACGCCGCGCACCTCGCGGTCGGCGCCGTACTTCGGGATTTCTACCAGGCACGACGTCGTGATAACTCCAGGTGGAGTTATTTGTTGCTACAAGCTTTATTTTATTGACTTTCCTATTTTTGAAGATAACGTGAACTGTCTCTATCATTTTAAGTCTACTTTTAGATTGCAGTATTGTGGATTTTTGCTATTGGGTCTTGTGATAAGTCTATATAAAGATTACTTATTTTTACATAACAACCTGTGTGGTGTCCATCTGTAGTGTTTTCACTGTATTACTGTATGTGTTCACAAATGCTTTACACACTGCCTCTGAGATAAGCCTGTCTGCTCGTGCCAAGCTACCAGGGGGTGAGCAGGGGTTATTTTAGGAGTATATCCCCCTTATCCTGACTAGAAGCAAGGGTCCCTATTTGGACAAAGGTGCAAACCATTGCCAACTAGAGACCCCTAGTTCTAACACCCCCCATCCTGGATTCCCCTCGAAGTCTAGTTTTAAAAAAAGTATAGTTTTGCAAGGTTAACCTAGGTCCCGGCTGAGCTAGGATTCAACATCCACAGCTAGGCATATTGCAAAAAAGGGTCAGTTTTCATTGCAAAAATGTGATGTGTCCATGTTGTGTTCCGTGACATTTCCTGTGGAGGGCAGTAGGCCTACCCACACAAGTGGGATACCATCTTTATCGGGAGACTATGGGGAATGCAGGGTGGGTGAAAGTTTGAGGATCCACGCAGATTCCAGAAGTTTCTATTACAGAAATGTAAGGAAAATGTGTTTTTTTTTCAAAATTTGAGGTTTGCAAGGGATTCTGGGTAACAGAACCTGGTGAAAACCACACAAGGCCCCCCATCCTTGATTCCCCTCGATGTCTAGTTTTAAAAAATGTATAGGTTTGCTAGGTTAGTCTAGGTCCCAGCTGAGCTAGGGTTCAACATCCACAGCTAGGCATATTGCAAGAAAGTGTCAGTTTTCATTGCAAAAATGTGATGTGTCCATGTTGTGTTCCGTGCCATTTCCTGTAGAGGGCAGTGGCCTAACCACACAAGTGGGATACCATCTTTATTGGGAGACTATGGGGAATGCAGGGTGGGTGAAAGTTTGAGGATCCACGCAGCTTTCAGAAGTTTCTTTCACAGAAATGTAGGGAAATTGTGTTTTTTATTCAAAATTTGAGGTTTGCAAGGGATTCTGGGTAACAGAACCTGGTGAAAACCACACAAGGCCCCCCATCCTGGATTCCCCTCGAAGTCTAGTTTTAAAAAAAGTATAGTTTTGCTAGGTTAACCTAGGTCCCGGCTGAGCTAGGGTTCAACATCCACAGCTAGGCATATTGGAAAAAAGGGTCAGTTTTCATTGCAAAAATGTGATGTGTCCATGTTGTGTTCCGTGCCATTTCCTGTGGAGGGCAGTAGGCCTACGCATACAAGTGGGATACCATCTTTATCGGAAGACCATGGGAAATGCAGGGTGGGTGAAAGTTTGAGGATCTACACAGATTCCAGAAGTTTCTATCACAGAAATGTCTGGAAATTGTGTTTTTTTCTTCAAAATTTGAGATTTGCAAGGGATTCTGGGTAACAGAACCTGGTGAAAACCACACAAGGCCCCCATCCTGGATTCCCCTCGATGTCTAATTTTAAAAAATGTATAGTTTTGCTAGGTGTAGGAAAGTGGGTTTCTGTTGCAGTAACCCCCACTTTTGCCTGATAACTGATGCACTTTTCCTTGGTGTGCCCTGGGTCCCTGCCAATCAGGTACCCAGGGCCTGTGTTCCTTCCCTAAAACTGCATTACAGCCTAAACCCAATTGGCCTCTCTGGCCACAGGTAAGCCCCTGGTAAATGGTATCCTAGGTACCCAGGGCACTGTGACCAGAGAAGGCCTCTAAGGGCTGCAGCACTTATTGTGCCACCCTTGGAGGCCCTGTACCCTGACACACACACACACTGCCCTTGCAGGCTGGGTGTCTTGGTGCAGAACAAAACAGAGTCGACATGGCACACATCCCTGTGTGCCATGCCCACAAACACACTGCCCTGGCATACCTCAGTCACCCCTCTAGCTGGGTGCCCTATGCCAGTGGTGAGGGTACAGGTGCATGAGCCCTGTGCCCCTACAGTACCCAGGTCCATTGTGCATAAGTGCAGTGCTGCCATTTCAAGTATATGGTGCTGAGAGGTCGTCAGCACGAACTACACAGCACCATGATGGTTGCACTGAAGACTGAGAAGTTTGGTATCAAACTTCTCAGCACAGTAAACCCACACTGATGCCAGTGTGGGATTTACTGTAAAATGCACAACAGAGGGCAACCCCCTGAACCTAACCTACAATCCACATCTTGTCTGAGGGGCTGCCTAGGCTACCACACAGCAGACATGTTGCTGGACCCCTGGGTAGAGAGCCATCCGCTCTCCCGGGCCTGCAACAATGCATGTCCTGGGCGAGGTGCTAGGCCTCCTCCCCCAGGATGGGCAGGGGGAAGCTTCAAAGGCATTCTGCCTTTGTGAGCTTCCCCAAACCACTTGCTGTACTCACAACTGGTCCCCACCGGTTCCTCCCCCCATCCTGGTGGGAAACACCAAGGGAGGAAAGGGGGTGTGCCACCCTCTGCCAACCCCACCCCTCAGGTGGGGGAGGCGAGGTGAAGCACATCTCTGGGCTCTCGCCATCTTGAAGATGGGGAGCCCTGCCCAATCAGGACTAGGCTCCTGCCCCTCCCACAGGAGAGTGGCAGGATAGGGGTGTACTCACCCCAGGGCAGGGACCCATTGGTCCCTGCCCTTTACCTACCTGTAACGCCCCTAAATCTATTATTTAGGGCACCCTGAACCTTCCTTCCTTAGATTCAGCAACAACAAGAAAGGAAGAAGAAGAAGGACGAGAAGCCGTGCAGAGCTAACAAGAGGACGACGCCCACTGACTTGGCCCCAGCCCTACAGGCCTGTCTCCCCTCGAACCTGCTCCTGCAAAATCCCGGCGTGTCCAGCAGCCAGCAACCTCAGAAACCCCGGAGGACCTGCCTGCCTTCACTTTCCAAGCTGTTTCTCCCGTGAACACCGGACGTGTTTGAACTGCAGCTTCTGGTGCCAGCCAGGAACCGCGAATCCTGCACACTCTGCACCCGCCGAATCCGGCCCGAGCTTGAGTGGGCAAATACCCAGAGGAGGTCCCCCCGGCGATCCTGACACGAGATCCGGCGTCCCCTGACCTGCCTCAAGCCTCCTGATGACGCCTGCAGCCTCAATCCAGAGGACCCCCCTACCGCGACCAGAGCGGGTAAGAAGATCCGACGTCCAAAGGCACCCCTGCACCCGACGCCCCACGGCCTTGTGTGCCCAAACCAACGGTGCCCAACCAACCCTCTACATCCCAACTTACCCCTCGAAGTGGTGGTTGCTCCTGGAAGGTCCTCGTCCCCGAGCCTGCAGTGTTTCTTTGTCCCGGAGAATCTCCATTGAAATCAACAGGGCACCCGACCTCAAAACAGCACTCTGCACCCGGCCGCCCTAGTGCTGCTGAGGGTGCCCCTTTGGCGCTAACTTGGTCCCCAACGTGCCCTGAGCTTAACCCTAAGAGCTTTGCTCCCACAACCCCGTGGCCTGCTTGCCAGCCGCCACCAACCGGAGTCCCCCTATCCTCCATAGGATAACATTGGGCCTCAACACTCTGCACCCGGCCGCCCTAGTGCCGCTGAGGGTGCAACAACAGTGCATCACTGACCCTGGGAGACCCCTGAGTCTAACCCCAGAACCCTAACTCAAAAGACCGATTACTTACCTCGAGACTGATAACTCATTTTTCCTCATAGGATAACATGGACACTTTTTCTTCCAAAAAGTTTCTAAGTGTCGACTTTTGAAAACTAAGAATATTCCTTAAAAATCGCACAAATAACCTAACCGAATTTTCTCAACTGTTTGCAGGAAAGGTCCCAGTGCCGAACCTAGGTGTCCAGCACTGAGTAACAAAAGTAATTAAAAAGTAACTTACCTGTGAATTGAATTTCCTTCCTTAGGATAACATTGGTGGTTCTTTGTGAAAAAGTTTCTAAGTGTCAACTTTTGAAATACAAGAATATTCTTTAAAAATCGTACAAACTACAAAACGTAATTACTTACCTGTTTTAAGTAAATGTCCCAGTGCTGAATCTAGGAGTCCAGCACTGGATTACAAAAGTAACGTTAAAGTAACTTACCGGCGAATTGAATTTTCTTCCATACGGATCCATTGACTGGTTTTCTGTGAAATTTCTTCTAAGTGTCCACTTTTGAAATACCAAAATATTGCTTAAAAATCACAACAGTAACGAATTCCGAATTACTCACCTACTATCAGGAGAGACCTCAGTACTGCATCTTTTAGTCCAGTACCGACCATGAAAAGTAATTTTTACCGTACTTACCAGTAACTGGAAATTCCTCTCATAGGATATCATTGCCTCCTTTTTGTTGAAAAAGTTTGTGTCGATTTCTGAATCTAACAAATATTCTTTAAAAATCGTACAAACTACAAAAACGTAACTACTTACCTGTTTTAAGTAAATGTCCCAGTGCTGAATCTAGGAGTGCAGCACTGGATTACAAAAGTAACGTAAACATACTTTGCTTGCAAACTACATATTGTTCCATAGGATAACATTGGTAATTTTACCCAGAAAAGTTTCTGTCAACTTTTGAAATAAAGTAATATTCCTCATAAATCACTACTATAACCAAAACGCTTTTTCTCACCTGTTTACAGGAAGTGTCCCAGGACTGAATCCAACATCCAGTCCTGTGGTTAGAAAAGTAATCTACAAAGTAATTAATTGCATTTAACCTAAAACTTTCCATTGAGCTCAATGTTGCATTGTGTTTTAAATTGTGTTGCCTCTTGCAACAACTGTGACTACTGTCATCAAAAAGTCTATTGCCTATTTGTAAAGTGTTTGAACAAAGCATCTCATTCTGAGAAAGTATATTTTGATACCTATTGTTGGTTCTAAAATAAAACAAGCATATATTATTATATACAAACCATTGGCCTAGAGTTCAGTTCTTGAGTGTGTGGCTTGATTTGCTGACTGAGTGTGTACAACAAATGCTTTACACTGTCCTCTGATACTGCCTTACTGCTCAACCAAGCTACCACTTTAGAGAGTAAGGTTATATCTAACTTTAGCCTCTGCCAAACCTCTGGGGACTGTGGACTCTGTGCACACTGAACCTTACTTTGGTTCAATATATACAGAGCCACTTTCCTACACTAGGTTAACCTAGGTCCCGGCTGAGCTAGGGTTCAACATCCACAGCTAGGCATATTGCAAAAAAGGTTTCAGTTTTCATAGCAAGAATGTGATGTGTCCATGTTGTGTTCCGTGCCATTTCCTGGGAGGGCAGTAGGCCTACCCACACAAGTGAGATACCATCATTATCGGGAGACTATGAGGAATGCAGGGTGGGTGAAAGTTTGAGGATCCACGCAGCTTTCAGAAGTTTCTTTCACAGAAATGTGGGGAAATTGTGTTTTTTTTTCAAAATTTGAGGTTTGCAAGGGATTCTGGGTAACAGAACCTGGTGAAAACCACACAAGGCCCCCCATCCTGGATTCCCTTCAATGTCTAGTTTAAAAAAATGTATAGTTTTGCTAGCTTAACCTAGGTCCCGGCTGATCTAGGGTTCAACATCCACAGCCAGGCATATTGCAAAAAAGGGCCGGTTTTCATTGCAAGAATGTGATGTGTCCATGTTGTGTTCCGTGCCATTTCCGGGGGAGGGCAGTAGGCCTTCCCACACAAGTGGGATACCATCTTTATCGGGAGACTATGGGGAATGCAGGGTGGGTGAAAGTTTGAGGATCCATGCAGATTCCAGAAGTTTCTATCACAGAAATGTGAGGAAAGTGTGGTTTTCTTCAAAATTTGAGGTTTGCAAATTATTCTGGGTGACAGAACCTGGTGAAAACCACACAAGGCCCCCCATCCTGGATTCCCCTCGATGTCTAGTTTTAAAAGATGTATAGTTTTGCTAGGTTAACCCAGGTCCCGACTGAGCTAGGGTTCAAGACCCACAGCTAGGCATATTGCAAAAAAGGGTCAGTTTTCATTGCAAAAATGTGATGTGTCCATGTTGTGTTCCATGCCACTTCCTGTGGAGGGCAGTAGGCCTACCCACACAAGTGGGATACCATCTTTATCGGGAGACTATGGAGAATGCAGGGTGGGTGAAAGTTTGAGGATCCACGCAGATTCCAGCAGTTTCTATCACAGAAATATGAGGAAAATGTGATTTTCTCCAAAATGTGAGGTTTGCAAGGGTTTCTGGGTAACAGAACCTGGTGAAAACAACACAAGGCCCCCCATTCTGGATTCCCCTCGATGTCTAGCTTTAAGAAATGTATAATTTTGCTAGGTTAACCTAGGTCCCGACTGAGCTAGGGTTCAACATCCACAGCTAGGCATGTTGCAAAAAAGGGTCAGTTTTCATTGCAAAAATGTGATGTGTCCATGTTGTGTTCCGTGCCATTTCCTGTGGAGGGCACTAGGCCTACCCCCACAAGTGGGATACCATCTATATAGGGAGGCTATGGGGAATGCAGGGAGAGTGATAGTTTGAGGATCCACGTAGATTCCAGAAGATTCTATGACAGAAATATGATGAAACTGTGGTTGTTTTCAAAATTTGAGGTTTGCAAGGGATTCTGGGTAACAGAACCTGGTGAAAACCACACAAGGCTCCCCATCCTGGATTCCCCTCGATGTCTAATTTTAATAAATGTATAGTTTTGCTAGGTTAACCTTTGTCCCGACTGAGCTAGGGTTCAACATCCACAGCTAGGCATATTGCAAAAAAGGGTCAGTTTTCATTGCAAGAATGTGATGTGTCCATGTTGTGTTCCATGCCATTTCCTGTGGAGGGCAGTAGGCCAACCCACACAAGTGGAATACCATCTTTATTGGGAGACTATGGAGAATTGCAAGGTGGGTGAAAGTTTGAGGATCCATGCAGATTCCAGAAGTTTCTATGACAGAAATGTGGTGAAAATGTTTTTTTTTTCATAATTTGAGGTTTGCAAGGGATTCTGGGTAACAGAACATGGTGAATACCACACAAGGCCCCCCATCCGGATTCCCCTCAAGGTCTAGTTTTAAAAAATGTATAGTTTTGCTAGGTTAACCTAGGTCCCGACTGAGCTAGGGTTCAACATCCACAGGTAGGCATATTGCAAAAAAGGGTCAGTTTTCATTGCAAAAATGTGATGTGTCCATGTTGTGTTCCGTGCCATTTCCTGTGGAGGGCAGTAGGCCTACCCATACAAGTGGGATACCATCTTTATTGGCAGACTATGTGGAATGCAGGGTGGGTGAAAATTTGAGGATCCATGCAGATTCAAGAAAAAAAATACATTTTCCTCACATTTCTGTTCTAGAAATTTCAGGAATCTGCATGGATCCTCAAACTTTCACCCACCCTGCATTCCCCATAGTCTCCCTATAAAGATGGTATTCCACTTGTGTGGGTAGGCCTACTGTGCTCCACAGGAAATGGCATGGAACAAAACATGGACACATCACATTTTTGCAAAAAAAACTGACCCTTTTTTGCAATATGACTAGCTGTGGATGTTGAACACTAGCTCAGTCGGGACCTAGGTTAACCTAGAAAACTAAACATTTTTTAAAACTAGACCTCGAGGGGAATCAGGAAGGGAGGCCGTATGTGGTTTTCACCGGGTTCTGTTACCCAGAATCCCATGCAAACCTCAAATTTTGAAAAAAAGACACATTTTCCTCACATTTCTATGATAGAAACTTCTGGAATCTGCGTGGATCCTCAAAATTTCACCCACTCTGCATTCCCCATAGTCTCCCGATATAGATGGTATCCCACTTGTGTGGGTAGGCCTACTGCCCTCCACAGGAAATGGCATGGAACACAACATGGACACATCACATTTTTGCAATGAAAACTGACCCTTTTTTGCAATATGCTTAGCTGAGGATGTTGAACCCTAGCTCAGCCAGGACCTAGGTTAACCTAGCAAAACTATATGTTTTTTAAAACTAGACCTCGAGGGGAATCCAGGATGGGGGGCCTTGTGTTGTTTTCTCCAGGTTCTGTTACTCAGAATCCCTTGGAAACCTCAAATTTTGAAAAAAAACCACATTTTCCCCATATTTCTGTAATAGAAACTTCTGGAATCTGCGTGGATCCTCAAACTTTCACCCACCCTGCATTCCCCATAGTCTACCAATTTAGATGGTATCCCACTTCTGTGGGTAGGCCTACTGCCCTCCAGAGGAAATGGCACGGAACACAACATGGACACATCAAATTTTTGCAATGAAAACTGATCCTTTTTTGCAATATGCCTAGCTGAGGATGTTGATCCCTAGCTCAGCCGGGACCTAGGTTAACCGAGCTAAACTATATATTTTTTAAAACTAGACAATGAGGGGAATCCAGGATGGGGGGGCCTTGTTTGGTTTTCACCAGGTTCTGTTACACAGAATCCCTTCCAAACCTCAATTATTGAAAAAAAAAAACATTTTCTTCTCATTTCTGTGATAGAAACTTCTGGAATCTGCGTGGATCCTCAAACTTTCACCCACCCTGCATTCCCATAGTCTACCAATAAAGATGGTATCCCACTTGTTTGGGTAGGCCTAGTGCCCTCCACAGGAAATGGCACAGAACACAACATGGACACATCACATTTTTGCAATGAAAACCGATACATTTTTGCAATATGCCTAGCTGTGGATGTTGAACCCTAGCTCAGTCGGGACCTAGGTTAACCTAGCAAAACAATAAATTTTTTAAAACTAGACTTCGAGGGGAATCAGGATGGGGGGCCTTGTTTGGTTTTCACCAGGTTCTGTTACCCAGAATCCCTTGCAAACCTCAAATTTTGAAAAAAACCCACACTTTCCTCACATTTCTGAGAGAGAAACTTCTGGAATCTGCGTCAATCCTCAAACTTTCACCCACCATGCATTCCCCATAGTCTCCCGATAAAGTTGGTATCCCACTTGTTTGGGTAGGCCTAGTGCCCTCCACAGGAAATGGCACAGAACACAACATGGACACATCACATTTTTGCAATGATAACTGACCCTTTTTTGCAATATGCCTAGCTGTGGATGTTGAACCCTAGCTCAGCTGGGACCTAGGTTAACCGAGCAAAACTGTATATGTTTAAAAACTAGACAATGAGCGGAATCCAGGATGGGAGGCCTTGTTTGATTTTCACCAGGTTCTGTTACCCAGAATCCCTTGCAAACCTCAAATTTTGGAAAAACAACCCACATTTTCTTCTCATTTCTGTGATAGAAACTTCTGGAATCTGCGTGGATCCTCAAACTTTCACCCACCCTGCATTCCCCATAGTCTCCCGATAAAGATGGTATCCCACGTGTGTGGGTAGGCCTACTGCCCTCCACAGGAAATGGCATGGAACACAACATGGACACATCACATTTTTGCAATGAAAACTGACCATTTTTTGCAATATGTCTAGCTGTGGATGTTGAACCCTAGCTCAGCCAGGACCTAGGTTAACCTAGCAAAACTATACATTTTTTAAAACTAGACCTCGAGGGGAATCAGGATGGGGGGCCTTGTGTGGTTTTCACCAGGTTCTGTTACCCAAAATCCCTTGCAAACCTCAAATTTTGAAAAAAAAACACATTTTCACCACATTTCTGACATAGAACTTCTGGAATCTGCGTGGATCCTCAAACTTTCACCCACCCTGCATTCCCCATAGTCTCTCGATAAAGATGGTATCCCACTTGTCTGGGTAGGCCTACTGCCCTCCCCATGAAAAGGCATGGAACACAACATGGACACATCACATTTTTGCAATGAAAACTGACCATTTTTTGCAATATGCCTAGCTGTGGATAGTGAACCCTAGCTCAGCCGGGACCTATGTTAATCTAGCAAAACTATACATTTTTTTAAACTAGACATCGAAGGGAATCTAGGATGGGGGGCCTTGTTTGGTTTTCACCAGGTTCTTTTACCCAGAATCCATTGCAAACCTCAAATTTTGAAAATAAAACAATTTTTCTTCACATTTCTGTGATAGAACTTCTGGAATCTGCGTGCATCCTCAAACTTTCACACACCTTGCATTCCCCATAGTCTCCCAATAAAGATGGTATCCCACTTGTGTGGGTAGGCCTAATGCCCTCCACAGGAAATGGCACGGAACACAACATGGACACATCACATTTTTGTAATGAAAACTGACCCCTTTTTGCAATATGCCTAGCTGTGGATGTTGAACCCTAGCTCAGCCGGGACCTAGGTTAACCGAGCAAAACTATATATTTTTTAAAACTAGACAATGAGGGGAATCCAGGATGGGGGGCCTTGTGTGGTTTTCACCAGGTTCTGTTACCCAGAATCCCTTCCAACCTCAATTTTTGAAAAAAACCCACAATTTCTTCTCATTTCTGTGATAGAAACTTCTGGAATCTGCGTGGATCTTCAAACTTTCACCCACTCTGCATTCCCCATAGTCTCCCGATAAAGATGGTATCCCACTTGTGTTGGTAGGCCTACTGCCGTATACAGGAAATGGCAGGGAACACAACATGGACACATCACATTTTTGCAATGAAAACCGATACATTTTTGCAACATGCCTAGCTGTGGATGTTGAACCCTAGCTCAGTCGGGACCTAGGTTAACCTAGCAAAACTATACATTTTTTAAAACTAGACCTCGAGGGGAATCAGGATGGGGGGCCTTGTGTGGTTTTCACCAGGTTCTGTTACCCAGAATCCCTTGCAAACCTCAAATTTTGAAAAAAAACACATTGTCCTCACATTTCTGTGATAGAAACTTCTGGAATCAGCGTGGATCCTCAAACTTTCACAAACCCTGCATTCCCCATAGTCTCCCGATAAAGATGGTATCCCACTTGTGTGGGTAGGCCTACTGCCCTCCACAGGAAATGGCATGGAACACAACATGGACACATCACATTTTTGCAATGAAAACTGACCCTTTTTTGCAATATGCCTAGCTGTGGATAGTGAACCCTAGCTCAGTCGGGACCTAGGTCAACCTAGCAAAACTATACATTTTTTAAATCTAGACATCGAGGGGAATGCAGGTTGGGTGGCCTTGTGTAGGTTTTACCAGGTTCTGTTACCCAGAATCCCTTGCAAACCTCAAAATGTGAAAAAAACACATTTTCCTCACATTTCTGTGATAGAAACTTCTGGAATCAGCCTGGATCCTCAAACTTTCACCCACCCTGCATTCCCCATAGTCTCCCGATAAAGATGGTATCCCACTTGCGTGGGTAGACTCAGTGCACTCCACAGGAAATGGCACGGAACACAACATTTTTACAATGAAAATTGACACTTCTTTGCAATATGCCTAGCTGAGGATGTTGAACCCTAGCTCAGCCGGAACCTAGGTTAACCTAGCAAAACTATACATTTTTTAAAACTAGACATCGAGGGGAATCCAGGATGGGGGGCCTTGTGCGGTGTTCACTAGGTTCTGTTACCCAGAATCCCTTGCAAACCTCAAATTTTGGAAAAAAAACATTTTCCTCACATTTCTGTAATAGAATCTTCTGGAAACTGCGTGGATCCTCAAACTTTCACCCACCGTGCATTCCCCATAGTCTCGTGATAAAGATGGTATCCCACTTGTGTGGGTAGGCCTACTTCCCTCCACAGGAAATGGCATGGAACACAACATGGACACATCACATTTTTGCAATGAAAACCGACCATTTTTTGCAATATGCCTAGCTGTGGATGTTGAACCCTAGCTCAGTCAGGACCTAGGTTAACCTAGCAAAACTATACATTTTTTAAATCTAGACATCGAGGGGAATGCAGGTTGGGTGGCCTTGTGTAGGTTTTACCAGGTTTTGTTACCCAGAATCCCTTGCAAACCTCAAATGTGAAAAAAACAAATTTTCCTCACATTTCTGTGATAGAAACTTCTGGAATCAGCCTGGATCCTCAAACTTTCACCCACCCTGCATTCCCCATAGTCTCCCGATAAAGATGGTATCCCACTTGCGTGGGTAGACTCAGTGTACTCCACAGGAAATGGCACGGAACACAACATTTTTACAATGAAAACTGACACTTTTTTGCAATATGCCTAGCTGAGGATGTTGAACCCTAGCTCAGCCGGAACCTAGGTTAACCTAGCAAAACTATACATTTTTTAAAACTAGACATCGAGGGGAATCCAGGATGGGGGGCCTTGTGTGGTGTTCACTAGGTTCTGTTACCCAGAATCCCTTGCAAACCTCAAATTTTGGAAAAAAAACATTTTCCTCACATTTCTGTAATAGAATCTTCTGGAAACTGCGTGGATCCTCAAACTTTCACCCACCGTGCATTCCCCATAGTCTCGTGATAAAGATGGTATCCCACTTGTGTGGGTAGGCCTACTTCCCTCCACAGGAAATGGCATGGAACACAACATGGACACATCACATTTTTGCAATGAAAACCGACCATTTTTTGCAATATGCCTAGCTGTGGATGTTGAACCCTAGCTCAGTCAGGACCTAGGTTAACCTAGCAAAACTATACATTTTTTAAAACTAGACCTCGAGGGGAATCAGGATGGGGGGCCTTGTGTGGTTTTCACCAGGTTCTGTTACCCAGAATCCCTTGCAAACCTCAAATTTTGAAAAAAAAACACATTTTCACCACATTTCTGACATAGAACTTCTGGAATCTGCGTGGATCCTCAAACTTTCACCCACCCTGCATTCCCCATAGTCTCTCGATAAAGATGGTATCCCACTTGTCTGGGTAGGCCTACTGCCCTCCCCAGGAAAAGGCATGGAAAACAACATGGACACATCACATTTTTGCAATGAAAACTGACCCTTTTTTGCAATATGCCTAGCTGTGGATCTTGAACCCTAGCTCAGTCGGGACCTAGGTTAACCTAGCAAAACTATACATTTTTAAAACTAGACCTCGAGGGGAATCAGGATGGGGGGCTGTGTGTGGTTTTCACCAGGTTCTGTTACCCAGAACCCCTTGCAAACCTCAAATTTTGAAAAAAAAAACCATTTTCCTCACATTTCTGTGATAGAAACTTGTGGAATCTGCGTGGATCCTCAAAATTTTACCCACTCTGCATTCCCAATAGTCTACCGATAAAGATGGTATCCCACTTGTGTGGGTAGGCCTACTGCCCTCCACAGGAAATGGCATGGAACACAACATGGACACATAACATTTTTGTAATGAAAATTGACCCTTTTTGCAATATGCCTAGCAGTGGATGTTGAACCCTAGCTCAGTCGGGACCTAGGTTAACCTAGCAAAACTATACATTTTTTAAAACTAGACCTCGAGGGGAATCAGGATGGGGGGCCATGTGTGTGGTTTTCACCAGGTTCTGTTACCCAGAATCCCTTGCAAACCTCAAATTTTGAAGAAAAAAAAACAATTTCCTCACATTTCTGTGATAGAAACTTCTGGAATCTGCGTGGATCCTCAAACTTTCAGCCACCTGCATTCCCCATAGTCTCCCGATAAAGATGGTATCCCAATTGTGTGGGTAGGCTTACTGCCCTCCACAGGAAATGGCACGGAACACAACATGGACACATCACATTTTTGCAATGAAAACTGACCCTTTTTTGCAATATGCCTAGCTGTGGATGTTGAACCCTAGCTCAGCCGGGACCTAGGTTAACCTAGCAAAACTTTACATTTTTTAAAACTAGATATCGATGGGAAACCAGGATGGGGGGCCTTGTGTAGTTTTCACCAGGTTCTATTACCCAGAATCCCTTGCAAACAACAAATTTTGAAAAAACAAACCCACATTTTCTTCACATTTCTGTGATAGAAACTTCTGGAAACTGCGTGAATCCTCAAACTTTCACCCACCCTGCATTCCCCATAGTCTCCGGATAAAGATGATATCCCACTTGTGAGGGTAGGCCTACTGCCCTCCACAGGAAATTGCACAGAACACAACATGGACACATCACATTTTTGCAATGAAAACTGACCCTTTTTTGCAATATCCCTAGTTGAGGATGTTGAACGCTAGCTCAGTCGGGACCTAGGTTAACCTAGCAAAACTATACATTTTTCAAAACTAGACATCGAGGGGAATCCAGGATGGGGGGCCTTGTGTGGTTTTCACCAGGTTCTGTTACCCAGAATCCCTTGCAAACCTTAAATTTTGAAAGAAATCTCATTTCCATCACATTTCTGGCATAGAACCTTCTGGAATCTGCTTGGATCCTCAAACTTTCACCCACCCTGCATTCCCCATAGTCTCCCGATAATGATGGTATCCCACTTGTGTGGGTAGGCCTACTGCCCTCCACAGGAAATGGCATGGAACACTACATGGACATTTCATATTTTTGCAATATAACCTGAACCTTTTTTGCAATATGCCTAGCTGTGGATGTTGAACCCTAGCTCAGCCGGGTCCTAGGTTAACCTACCAAAACTATACATTTTTCAAAACTAGACATCGAGGGGAATCCAGGATGGGGGGCCTTGTGTGGTTTTCACCGGGTTCTGTTACCCAGAATCCCTTGCAAACCTTAAATTTTGAAAGAAATCTCATTTTCATCACATTTCTGGCATAGCACCTTCTGGAATCTGCTTGGATCCTCAAACTTTCACCCACCCTGCATTCCCCATAGTCTCCCGATAATGATGGTATCCCACTTGTGTGGGTAGGCCCTCTGCCCTCCACAGGAAATGGCATGGAACACTACATGGACATTTCATATTTTTGCAATATAACCTGAACCTTTTTTGCAATATGCCTAGCTGTGGATGTTGAACACTAGCTCAGTCGGGTCCTAGGTTAACCTACCAAAACTATACATTTTTCAAAACTAGACATCGAGGGAATCCAGGATGGGGGCCTTGTGTGGTTTTCACCAGGTTCTGTTGCCCAGAATCCCTTGCAAACCTCAAATTTTGAAAAATAACACATTTTCATCACATTTCTGTCATAGAAACTTCTGGAATCTGCGTAGATCCTCAAAATTTCACACACCCTGCATTCTCCATAGTCTCCCGTTAAAGATGGTATCCCACTTGTGTGGGTAGACTCAGGGCCCTCCACAGGAAATGGCAAGGAACACAACATTTTTGCAATGAAATCTGACCCTTTTTTGCAATATGCCTAGCTGTGGATGTTGAACCCTAGCTCAGCCGGGACCTAGGTTAACCAAGCAAAACAATATATTTTTAAAGCTATACCTCGAGGGAATCCAGTATGTGGGTCCTTGTGTGGTTCTCACCAGGTTCTGTTACCCCGAATCCCTTGCAAACCTCACATTTTGAAAAACAACAACATTTTCTTCACATTTCTGTGATAGAAACTTCTGGAATCTGCGTGGATCCTCAAACTTTCACCCACCCTGCATTCCCCATAGTCTCGCGATAGATATGGTATCCCACTTGTGTGGGTAGGCATACTGCCGTCCACAGGAAATGGCACGGAACACAACATGGACACCATACATTTTTGCAATGAAAACTGACACTTTTTTGCAATATGCCTAGCTGAGGATGTTGAACACTAGCTCAGGCGGGAAACAGGCTAACCAAGCAAAACTATAAATTTTTTAAAACTAGATATCGAGGGGGATCCAGGATGGGGGGCCTTGTGTGGTTTTCACCATTTCTGTTACCGAGAAATCCTTGCAAATCTCAAAGAAACTTCTGGAATCTCCGTGGATACTCAAACTTTCACCCACCCTGCATTCCCCATAGTCTCCCAATAAAGATGGTATCCCACTTGTGTGGGTAGGCCTACTACGCCCCACAGGAAATGGCATGGAGCACAACATGGACACATCACATTTTTGCAATGAAAACTGACACTTTCTTGCAATATGCGTAGCTGTCGATGTTGAACCCTAGCTCAGCCGGGACCTAGGTTAACCAAGCAAAACTATACAGTTTTTACAACTAGACCTCGAGGGGAATCCAGGATGGGGGACGTGTGTTGTTTTCACCAGGTCTGTTACCCAGAATCCCTTGCAAACCTCAAATTTTGAAAAAAACATATTTTCATCACATTTCTGTCATAGAAACATCTGGAATCTGCGTGGATCCTCAAACTTTCACCCACCCTGCATTCCCTATAGTCGCCCGATAAAGATGGTATCCCACTTGTGTGAGTAGACTCAGTGCCCTCCTCACGAAATGGCACGGAACACAACAATTTTGCAATGAAAGCTGACCCTTTTTTGCAAGATGCCTAGCTGTGGATGTTGAACCCTAGCTCAGCCGGGACCTAGGTTAACCTAGCAAAACTATATATTTTTTAAAACTAGACGTCGAGGGGAATCCAGGATGGGGGGCTTTGTGTTGTTTTCACCAGGTTCTGTTACCCAGAATTCCTTTCCAAACCTCGAATTTTGAAAGAAATCACATTTTCATCACATTTCTGTCATAGAAACTTCTGGAATCTGCGTGGATCCTCAAACTTTCACCCACCCTGAATTCCCCATAGTCTCCCGATAAAGATGGTATCCCACTTGTGTGGGTAGGCCTACTGCACTCCACAGGAAATGGCATGGAACACAACATGGACACATCACATTTTTGCAATGAAAACTGACCCTTTTGTGCAATATCCCTAGTTGTGGATGTTGAACCCCAGCTCAGCCGGGACCTAGGTTAACCTAGAAAACCTATACATTTTTTAAAACTAGACATCGAGGGAATCCAGGATGGGGGCACTTGTGTGGTTTTCACCAGGTTCTGTTACACAGAATTCCTTGCAATCCTCAAATTTTGAGAAAAAAACCCCCACATTTTCTTCACATTTCTGTGATAGAAACTTCTGGAAACTGCGTGAATCCTCAAACTTTCACCCACCCTGCATTCCCCATAGTCTCCGGATAAAGATGATATCCCACTTGTGAGGGTAGGCCTACTGCCCTCCACATGAAATTGCACAGAACACAACATGGACACATCACATTTTTGCAATGAAAACTGACCCTTTTTGCAATATCCCTAGTTGAGGATGTTGAACGCTAGCTCAGTCGGGACCTAGGTTAACCTAGCAAAACTATACATTTTTCAAAACTAGACATCGAGGGAATCCAGGATGGGGGGCCTTGTGTGGTTTTCACCAGGTTCTGTTACCCAGAATCCCTTGCAAACCTTAAATTTTGAAAGAAATCTAATTTCCATCACATTTCTGGCATAGAACCTTCTGGAATCTGCTTGGATCCTCAAACTTTCACCCACCCTGCATTCCCCATAGTCTCCCGATAATGATGGTATCCCACTTGTGTGGGTAGGCCTACTGCCCTCCACAGGAAATGGCATGGAACACTACATGGACATTTCATATTTTTGCAATATAACCTGAACCTTTTTGCAATATGCCTAGCTGTGGATGTTGAACCCTAGCTCAGCCGGGTCCTAGGTTAACCTACCAAAACTATACATTTTTCAAAACTAGACATTGAGGGAATCCAGGATGGGGGGCCTTGTGTGGTTTTCACCGGGTTCTGTTACCCAGAATCCCTTGCAAACCTTAAATTTTGAAAGAAATCTCATTTTCATCACATTTCTGGCATAGCACCTTCTGGAATCTGCTTGGATCCTCAAACTTTCACCCACCCTGCATTCCCCATAGTCTCCCGATAATGATGGTATCCCACTTGTGTGGGTAGGCCTACTGCCCTCCACAGGAAATGGCATGGAACACTACATGGACATTTCATATTTTTGCAATATAACCTGAACCTTTTTTGCAATATGCCTAGCTGTGGATGTTGAACACTAGCTCAGTCGGGTCCTAGGTTAACCTACCAAAACTATACATTTTTCAAAACTAGACATCGAGGGGAATCCAGGATGGGGGCCTTGTGTGGTTTTCACCAGGTTCTGTTGCCCAGAATCCCTTGCAAACCTCAAATTTTGAAAAATAACACATTTTCATCACATTTCTGTCATAGAAACTTCTGGAATCTGCGTAGATCCTCAAAATTTCACACACCCTGCATTCTCCATAGTCTCCCGTTAAAGATGGTATCCCACTTGTGTGGGTAGACTCAGGGCCCTCCACAGGAAATGGCAAGGAACACAACATTTTTGCAATGAAATCTGACCCTTTTTTGCAATATGCCTAGCTGTGGATGTTGAACCCTAGCTCAGCCGGGACCTAGGTTAACCAAGCAAAACAATATATTTTTTAAAGCTATACCTCGAGGGGAATCCAGTATGTGGGTCCTTGTGTGGTTCTCACCAGGTTCTGTTACCCCGAATCCCTTGCAAACCTCACATTTTGAAAAACAACAACATTTTCTTCACATTTCTGTGATAGAAACTTCTGGAATCTGCGTGGATCCTCAAACTTTCACCCACCCTGCATTCCCCATAGTCTCGCGATAGATATGGTATCCCACTTGTGTGGGTAGGCATACTGCCGTCCACAGGAAATGGCACGGAACACAACATGGACACCATACATTTTTGCAATGAAAACTGACACTTTTTTGCAATATGCCTAGCTGAGGATGTTGAACACTAGCTCAGGCGGGAAACAGGCTAACCAAGCAAAACTATAAATTTTTAAAACTAGATATCGAGGGGATCCAGGATGGGGGGCCTTGTGTGGTTTTCACCATTTCTGTTACCGAGAAATCCTTGCAAATCTCAAAGAAACTTCTGGAATCTCCGTGGATACTCAAACTTTCACCCACCCTGCATTCCCCATAGTCTCCCAATAAAGATGGTATCCCACTTGTGTGGGTAGGCCTACTACGCCCCACAGGAAATGGCATGGAGCACAACATGGACACATCACATTTTGCAATGAAAACTGACACTTTCTTGCAATATGCGTAGCTGTCGATGTTGAACCCTAGCTCAGCCGGGACCTAGGTTAACCAAGCAAAACTATACAGTTTTTACAACTAGACCTCGAGGGGAATCCAGGATGGGGGGACGTGTGTTGTTTTCACCAGGTCTGTTACCCAGAATCCCTTGCAAACCTCAAATTTTGAAAAAACATATTTTCATCACATTTCTGTCATAGAAACATCTGGAATCTGCGTGGATCCTCAAACTTTCACCCACCCTGCATTCCCTATAGTCGCCCGATAAAGATGGTATCCCACTTGTGTGAGTAGACTCAGTGCCCTCCTCACGAAATGGCACGGAACACAACAATTTTGCAATGAAAGCTGACCCTTTTTGCAAGATGCCTAGCTGTGGATGTTGAACCCTAGCTCAGCCGGGACCTAGGTTAACCTAGCAAAACTATATATTTTTTAAAACTAGACGTCGAGGGGAATCCAGGATGGGGGGCTTTGTGTTGTTTTCACCAGGTTCTGTTACCCAGAATTCCTTTCCAAACCTCGAATTTTGAAAGAAATCACATTTTCATCACATTTCTGTCATAGAAACTTCTGGAATCTGCGTGGATCCTCAAACTTTCACCCACCCTGAATTCCCCATAGTCTCCCGATAAAGATGGTATCCCACTTGTGTGGGTAGGCCTACTGCACTCCACAGGAAATGGCATGGAACACAACATGGACACATCACATTTTTGCAATGAAAACTGACCCTTTTGTGCAATATCCCTAGTTGTGGATGTTGAACCCCAGCTCAGCCGGGACCTAGGTTAACCTAGAAAACCTATACATTTTTTAAAACTAGACATCGAGGGGAATCCAGGATGGGGGCACTTGTGTGGTTTTCACCAGGTTCTGTTACACAGAATTCCTTGCAATCCTCAAATTTTGAGAAAAAACCCCACATTTTCTTCACATTTCTGTGATAGAAACTTCTGGAAACTGCGTGAATCCTCAAACTTTCACCCACCCTGCATTCCCCATAGTCTCCGGATAAAGATGATATCCCACTTGTGAGGGTAGGCCTACTGCCCTCCACATGAAATTGCACAGAACACAACATGGACACATCACATTTTTGCAATGAAAACTGACCCTTTTTTGCAATATCCCTAGTTGAGGATGTTGAACGCTAGCTCAGTCGGGACCTAGGTTAACCTAGCAAAACTATACATTTTTCAAAACTAGACATCGAGGGGAATCCAGGATGGGGGGCCTTGTGTGGTTTTCACCAGGTTCTGTTACCCAGAATCCCTTGCAAACCTTAAATTTTGAAAGAAATCTCATTTCCATCACATTTCTGGCATAGAACCTTCTGGAATATGCTTGGATCCTCAAACTTTCACCCACCCTGCATTCCCCATAGTCTCCCGATAATGATGGTATCCCACTTGTGTGGGTAGGCCTACTGCCCTCCACAGGAAATGGCATGGAACACTACATGGACATTTCATATTTTTGCAATATAACCTGAACCTTTTTGCAATATGCCTAGCTGTGGATGTTGAACCCTAGCTCAGCCGGGTCCTAGGTTAACCTACCAAAACTATACATTTTTCAAAACTAGACATCGAGGGGAATCCAGGATGGGGGCCTTGTGTGGTTTTCACCGGGTTCTGTTACCCAGAATCCCTTGCAAACCTTAAATTTTGAAAGAAATCTCATTTTCATCACATTTCTGGCATAGCACCTTCTGGAATCTGCTTGGATCCTCAAACTTTCACCCACCCTGCATTCCCCATAGTCTCCCGATAATGATGGTATCCCACTTGTGTGGGTAGGCCTACTGCCCTCCACAGGAAATGGCATGGAACACTACATGGACATTTCATATTTTTGCAATATAACCTGAACCTTTTTGCAATATGCCTAGCTGTGGATGTTGAACACTAGCTCAGTCGGGTCCTAGGTTAACCTACCAAAACTATACATTTTTCAAAACTAGACATCGAGGGAATCCAGGATGGGGGGCCTTGTGTGGTTTTCACCAGGTTCTGTTGCCCAGAATCCCTTGCAAACCTCAAATTTTGAAAAATAACACATTTTCATCACATTTCTGTCATAGAAACTTCTGGAATCTGCGTAGATCCTCAAAATTTCACACACCCTGCATTCTCCATAGTCTCCCGTTAAAGATGGTATCCCACTTGTGTGGGTAGACTCAGGGCCCTCCACAGGAAATGGCAAGGAACACAACATTTTTGCAATGAAATCTGACCCTTTTTTGCAATATGCCTAGCTGTGGATGTTGAACCCTAGCTCAGCCGGGACCTAGGTTAACCAAGCAAAACAATATATTTTTAAAGCTATACCTCGAGGGAATCCAGTATGTGGGTCCTTGTGTGGTTCTCACCAGGTTCTGTTACCCCGAATCCCTTGCAAACCTCACATTTTGAAAAACAACAACATTTTCTTCACATTTCTGTGATAGAAACTTCTGGAATCTGCGTGGATCCTCAAACTTTCACCCACCCTGCATTCCCCATAGTCTCGCGATAGATATGGTATCCCACTTGTGTGGGTAGGCATACTGCCGTCCACAGGAAATGGCACGGAACACAACATGGACACCATACATTTTTGCAATGAAAACTGACACTTTTTTGCAATATGCCTAGCTGAGGATGTTGAACACTAGCTCAGGCGGGAAACAGGCTAACCAAGCAAAACTATAAATTTTTTAAAACTAGATATCGAGGGAATCCAGGATGGGGGGCCTTGTGTGGTTTTCACCATTTCTGTTACCGAGAAATCCTTGCAAATCTCAAAGAAACTTCTGGAATCTCCGTGGATACTCAAACTTTCACCCACCCTGCATTCCCCATAGTCTCCCAATAAAGATGGTATCCCACTTGTGTGGGTAGGCCTACTACGCCCCACAGGAAATGGCATGGAGCACAACATGGACACATCACATTTTTGCAATGAAAACTGACACTTTCTTGCAATATGCGTAGCTGTCGATGTTGAACCCTAGCTCAGCCGGGACCTAGGTTAACCAAGCAAAACTATACAGTTTTTACAACTAGACCTCGAGGGGAATCCAGGATGGGGGACGTGTGTTGTTTTCACCAGGTCTGTTACCCAGAATCCCTTGCAAACCTCAAATTTTGAAAAAACATATTTTCATCACATTTCTGTCATAGAAACATCTGGAATCTGCGTGGATCCTCAAACTTTCACCCACCCTGCATTCCCTATAGTCGCTCGATAAAGATGGTATCCCACTTGTGTGAGTAGACTCAGTGCCCTCCTCACGAAATGGCACGGAACACAACAATTTTGCAATGAAAGCTGACCCTTTTTGCAAGATGCCTAGCTGTGGATGTTGAACCCTAGCTCAGCCGGGACCTAGGTTAACCTAGCAAAACTATATATTTTTTAAAACTAGACGTCGAGGGAATCCAGGATGGGGGGCTTTGTGTTGTTTTCACCAGGTTCTGTTACCCAGAATTCCTTTCCAAACCTCGAATTTTGAAAGAAATCACATTTTCATCACATTTCTGTCATAGAAACTTCTGGAATCTGCGTGGATCCTCAAACTTTCACCCACCCTGAATTCCCCATAGTCTCCCGATAAAGATGGTATCCCACTTGTGTGGGTAGGCCTACTGCACTCCACAGGAAATGGCATGGAACACAACATGGACACATCACATTTTTGCAATGAAAACTGACCCTTTTGTGCAATATCCCTAGTTGTGGATGTTGAACCCCAGCTCAGCCGGGACCTAGGTTAACCTAGAAAACCTATACATTTTTTAAAACTAGACATCGAGGGGAATCCAGGATGGGGGCACTTGTGTGGTTTTCACCAGGTTCTGTTACACAGAATTCCTTGCAATCCTCAAATTTTGAAAAAAAAAACACATTTTCCTCACATTTCTGTGATAGAAACTTCTGGAAACTGCATGGATCCTCAAACTTTCACCCACCCTGCATTCCCCATAGTTGCCCGATAAAGATGGCATCCCACTTGTGTGGGTAGGCCTACTGCCCTCCACAGGAAATGGCACAGAACACAGCATGGACACATCACATTTTTGCAATGAAAACTGACCCTTTTTTGCAATATGCCTAGCTGAGGATGTTGAACCCTAGGTCAGCCAGGACCTAGGTTAACCTAGCAAAACTATAAATTTTTTAAATCTAGGCATCAAGGGGAATGCAGGTTGGGTGGCCTTGTGTGGTTTTCATCAGGTTCTGTTACCCAGAATCCCTTGCAAACCTCAAATTGTGAAAAAAACCACATTTTCCTCACATTTCTCTGATAGAAACTTCTGGAATCTGCGTGGATCCTCAAACTTTCACCCACCCTGCATTCCCCATAGTCTCCCAATAAAGATGGTATCCCAATTGTGTGGGTAGGCCTACTGCCTTCCACAGGAAATGGCACAGAACACAGCATGGACACATCACATTTTGCAATGAAAACTGACCCTTTTTGCAATATGCCTAGCTGTGGATGTTGAACCCTAGCTCAGCCGGGACCTAGGTTAACCTAGCAAAACTATATATTTTTTAAAACTAGACGTCGAGGGGAATCCAGGATGGGGGGCTTTGTGTTGTTTTCACCAGGTTCTGTTACCCAGAATTCCTTTCCAAACCTCGAATTTTGAAAGAAATCACATTTTCATCACATTTCTGTCATAGAAACTTCTGGAATCTGCGTGGATCCTCAAACTTTCACCCACCCTGAATTCCCCATAGTCTCCCGATAAAGATGGTATCCCACTTGTGTGGGTAGGCCTACTGCACTCCACAGGAAATGGCATGGAACACAACATGGACACATCACATTTTTGCAATGAAAACTGACCCTTTTGTGCAATATCCCTAGTTGTGGATGTTGAACCCCAGCTCAGCCGGGACCTAGGTTAACCTAGAAAACCTATACATTTTTTAAAACTAGACATCGAGGGAATCCAGGATGGGGGCACTTGTGTGGTTTTCACCAGGTTCTGTTACACAGAATTCCTTGCAATCCTCAAATTTTGAAAAAAAAACACATTTTCCTCACATTTCTGTGATAGAAACTTCTGGAAACTGCATGGATCCTCAAACTTTCACCCACCCTGCATTCCCCATAGTTGCCCGATAAAGATGGCATCCCACTTGTGTGGGTAGGCCTACTGCCCTCCACAGGAAATGGCACAGAACACAGCATGGACACATTACATTTTTGCAATGAAAACTGACCCTTTTTTGCAATATGCCTAGCTGAGGATGTTGAACCCTAGGTCAGCCAGGACCTAGGTTAACCTAGCAAAACTATAAAATTTTTAAATCTAGGCATCAAGGGGAATGCAGGTTGGGTGGCCTTGTGTGGTTTTCATCAGGTTCTGTTACCCAGAATCCCTTGCAAACCTCAAATTGTGAAAAAAAACCACATTTTCCTCACATTTCTCTGATAGAAACTTCTGGAATCTGCGTGGATCCTCAAACTTTCACCCACCCTGCATTCCCCATAGTCTCCCAATAAAGATGGTATCCCAATTGTGTGGGTAGGCCTACTGCCTTCCACAGGAAATGGCACAGAACACAGCATGGACACATCACATTTTTGCAATGAAAACTGACCCTTTTTTGCAATATGCCTAGCTGTGGATGTTGAACCCTAGCTCAGCCGGGACCTAGGTTAACCTAGCAAAACTATACATTTTTTAAAACTAGACCTCGAGGGGAATCCAGGATGGGGGGCCTGGTGTGGTTTTCACCAGGTTCTGTTACCCAGAATCCTTTACAAACCTCAACTTTTGAAAAAAAACATTTTCCTCACATTTCTGTTATAGAAACATCTGGAATCTGCATGGGTCCTCAAACTTTCACCCACCCTGCATTCCCCATAGTCTCCCGATAAAGATGGTATCCCACTTATGTGGGTAGACTCAGTGCCCTCCACAGGAAATGGCACGGAACATAACAATTTTGCAATGAAAACTGACCCTTTTTGCAATATGCCTAGCTGTGGATGTTGAACCCTAGCTCAGCCGGGACCTAGGTTAACCTAGCAAAACTTTACATTTTTTAAAACTAGATAGCGATGGGAAACCAGGATGGGGGGCCTTGGGTAGTTTTCACCAGGTTCTATTACCCAGAATCCCTTGCAAACCTCAAATTTTGAAAAAACAGACCCACATTTTCTTCACATTTCTGTGATAGAAACTTCTGGAAACTGCGTGAATCCTCAAACTTTCACCCACCCTGCATTCCCCATAGTCTCCCGATAAAGATGATATCCCACTTGTGAGGGTAGGCCTACTGCCCTCCACAGGAAATTGCACAGAACACAACATGGACACATCACATTTTTGCAATGAAAACTGACCCTTTTTTGCAATATGCCTAGTTGAGGATGTTGAACGCTAGCTCAGTCGGGTCCTAGGTTAACCTACCAAAACTATACATTTTTCAAAACTAGACATCGAGGGGAATCCAGGATGGGGGGCCTTGTGTGGTTTTCACCGGGTTCTGTTACCCAGAATCCCTTGCAAACCTTAAATTTTGAAAGAAATCTCATTTTCATCACATTTCTGGCATAGAACCTTCTGGAATCTGCTTGGATCCTCAAACTTTCACCCACCCTGCATTCCCCATAGTCTCCCGATAATGATGGTATCCCACTTGTGTGGGTAGGCCTACTGCCCTCCACAGGAAATGGCATGGAACACTACATGGACATTTCATATTTTTGCAATATAACCTGAACCTTTTTTGCAATATGCCTAGCTGTGGATGTTGAACACTAGCTCAGTCGGGTCCTAGGTTAACCTACCAAAACTATACATTTTTCAAAACTAGACATCGAGGGGAATCCAGGATGGGGGGCCTTGTGTGGTTTTCACCAGGTTCTGTTGCCCAGAATCCCTTGCAAACCTCAAATTTTGAAAAATAACACATTTTCATCACATTTCTGTCATAGAAACTTCTGGAATCTGCGTAGATCCTCAAAATTTCACACACCCTGCATTCTCCATAGTCTCCCGTTAAAGATGGTATCCCACTTGTGTGGGTAGATTCAGGGCCCTCCACAGGAAATGGCACGGAACATAACAATTTTGCAATGAAATCTGACCCTTTTTTGCAATATGCCTAGCTGTGGATGTTGAACCCTAGCTCAGCCAAGACCTAGGTTAACCTAGCAAAACAATATATTTTTAAAGCTATATTTCGAGGGAATCCAGTATGTGGGGCCTTGTGTGGTTCTCACCAGGTTCTGTTACCCCGAATCCCTTGCAAACCTCACATTTTGAAAAAAACACATTTTCTTCACATTTCTGTGATAGAAACTTCTGGAATCTGCGTGGATCCTCAAACTTTCACCCACCCTGCATTCCCCATAGTCTCGCGATAGAGATGGTATCCCACTTGTGTGGGTAGGCATACTGCCGTCCACAGGAAATGGCACGGAACACAACATGGACACCATACATTTTTGCAATGAAAACTGACACTTTTTTGCAATATGCCTAGCTGAGGATGTTGAACACTAGCTCAGGCGGGAAACAGGCTAACCAAGCAAAACTATAAATTTTTAAAACTAGATATTGAGGGGAATCCAGGATGGGGGCCTTGTGTGGTTTTCACCATTTCTGTTACCGAGAATTCCTTGCAAATCTCAAAGAAACTTCTGGAATCTCCGTGGATACTCAAACTTTCACCCACCCTGCATTCCCCATAGTCTCCCAATAAAGATGGTATCCACTTGTGTGGGTAGGCCTACTACGCCCCACAGGAAATGGCATGGAGCACAACATGGACACATCACATTTTTGCAATGAAAACTGACACTTTCTTGCAATATGCGTAGCTGTCGATGTTGAACCCTAGCTCAGCCGGGACCTAGGTTAACCAAGCAAAACTATACAGTTTTTACAACTAGACCTCGAGGGGAATCCAGGATGGGGGGACGTGTGTTGTTTTCACCAGGTTCTGTTACCCAGAATCCCTTGCAAACCTCAAATTTTGAAAAAAACATATTTTCATCACATTTCTGTCATAGAAACATCTGGAATCTGCGTGGATCCTCAAACTTTCACCCACCCTGCATTCCCTATAGTCGCCCGATAAAGATGGTATCCCACTTGTGTGAGTAGACTCAGTGCCCTCCTCACGAAATGGCACGGAACACAACAATTTTGCAATGAAAGCTGACCCTTTTTTGCAAGATGCCTAGCTGTGGATGTTGAACCCTAGCTCAGCCGGGACCTAGGTTAACCTAGCAAAACTATATATTTTTAAAACTAGACATCGAGGGAATCCTGGATGGGGGCCTTGTGTTGTTTTCACCAGGTTCTGTTACCCAGAATTCCCTTCCAAACCTCAAATTTTGAAAGAAATCACATTTTCATCACATTTCTGTCATAGAAACTTCTGGAATCTGCGTGGATCCTCAAACTTTCACCCACCCTGAATTCCCCATAGTCTCCCGATAAAGATGGTATCCCACTTGTGTGGGTAG
The DNA here is from genome assembly GCA_963921515.1 of Calotriton arnoldi. Taxonomy (NCBI): domain Eukaryota; kingdom Metazoa; phylum Chordata; class Amphibia; order Caudata; family Salamandridae; genus Calotriton; species Calotriton arnoldi. Next base: position 113,481 of record CAWUFW010007915.1, on the reverse strand, counting down.
GCCTACTGCACTCCACAGGAAATGGCATGGAACACAACATGGACACATCACATTTTTGCAATGAAAACTGACCCTTTTGTGCAATATCCCTAGTTGTGGATGTTGAACCCCAGCTCAGCCGGGACCTAGGTTAACCTAGAAAACCTATACATTTTTTAAAACTAGACATCGAGGGGAATCTAGGATGGGGGCACTTGTGTGGTTTTCACCAGGTTCTGTTACCCAGAATCCCTTGCAAACCTCAAATTGTGAAAAAAAACACATTTTCCTCACATTTCTCTGATAGAAACTTCTGGAATCTGCGTGGATCCTCAAACTTTCACCCACCCTGCATTCCCCATAGTCTCCCGATAAAGATGGTATCCCACTTGTGTGGGTAGGCTTACTGCCCTCCACAGGAAATGGCACGGAACACAACATGGACACATCACATTTTTGCAATGAAAACTGACCCTTTTTTGCAATATGCCTAGCTGTGGATGTTGAACCCTAGCTCAGCCGGGACCTAGGTTAACCTAGCAAAACTATACATTTTTTAAAACTAGACCTCGAGGGGAATCCACGATGGGGGGCCTTGTGTTGTTTTCACCAGGTTCTGTTACCCAGAATCCCTTGCAAACCTCAAATTTTGAAAGAAATCACATTTTCTTCACATTTCTGTCATAGAAACTTCTGGAAACTGCGTGGATCCTTAGACTTTCACCCACCCTGCATTACCCATAGTCTCCCGATAAAGATGGTATCCCACTTGTGTGGTTAGACTCAGTGCCCTCCATAGGAAATGGCACGGAACACAACAGTTTTGCAATGGAAACTGACCCTTTTTTGCAATATGCCTAGCCGTGGATGTTGAACCCTAGCTCAGTCGGACCCTAGGTTAACCTAGCAAAACTATACATTTTTTAAAACTAGACATCGAGGGGAATCCAGGATGGGGGGCCTGGTGTGGTTTTCACCAGGTTCTGTTACCCAGAATCCTTTACAAACCTCAACTTTTGAAAAAAAACATTTTCCTCACATTTCTGTTATAGAAACATCTGGAATCTGCATGGGTCCTCAAACTTTCACCCACCCTGCATTCCCCATAGTCTCCCGATAAAGATGGTATCCCACTTATGTGGGTAGACTCAGTGCCCTCCACAGGAAATGGCACGGAACATAACAATTTTGCAATGAAAACTGACCCTTTTTTGCAATATGCCTAGCTGTGGATGTTGAACCCTAGCTCAGCCGGGACCTAGGTTAACCTAGCAAAACTTTACATTTTTTAAAACTAGATATCGATGGGAAACCAGGATGGGGGCCTTGGGTAGTTTTCACCAGGTTCTATTACCCAGAATCCCTTGCAAACCTCAAATTTTGAAAAACAGACCCACATTTTCTTCACATTTCTTTGATAGAAACTTCTGGAAACTGCGTGAATCCTCAAACTTTCACCCACCCTGCATTCCCCATAGTCTCCCGATAAAGATGATATCCCACTTGTGAGGGTAGGCCTACTGCCCTCCACAGGAAATTGCACAGAACACAACATGGACACATCACATTTTTGCAATGAAAACGGACCCTTTTTTGCAATATGCCTAGTTGAGGATGTTGAACGCTAGCTCAGTCGGGTCCTAGGTTAACCTACCAAAACTATACATTTTTCAAAACTAGACATCGAGGGGAATCCAGGATGGGGGGCCTTGTGTGGTTTTCACCGGGTTCTGTTACCCAGAATCCCTTGCAAACCTTAAATTTTGAAAGAAATCTCATTTTCATCACATTTCTGGCATAGAACCTTCTGGAATCTGCTTGGATCCTCAAACTTTCACCCACCCTGCATTCCCCATAGTCTCCCGATAATGATGGTATCCCACTTGTGTGGGTAGACTCAGGGCCCTCCACAGGAAATGGCACGGAACACAACATTTTTGCAATGAAATCTGACCCTTTTTTGCAATATGCCTAGCTGTGGATGTTGAACACTAGCTCAGCCGGGACCTAGGTTAACCTAGCAAAACAATATATTTTTTAAAGCTATACCTCGAGGGGAATCCAGTATGTGGGGCCTTGTGTGGTTCTCACCAGGTTTTGTTACCCCAAATCCCTTGCAAACCTCACATTTTGAAAAAAACCCACATTTTTTTCACATTTCTGTGATAGAAACTTCTGGAATCTGCGTGGATCCTCAAACTTTCACCTACCCTGCATTCCCCATAGTCTCGCGATAGAGATGGTATCCCACTTGTGTGGGTAGGCATACTGCCGTCCACAGGAAATGGCACGGAACACAACATGGACACCATACATTTTTGCAATGAAAACTGACACTTTCTTGCAATATGCGTAGCTGTCGATGTTGAACCCTAGCTCAGCCGGGACCTAGGTTAACCAAGCAAAACTATACAGTTTTTACAACTAGACCTCGAGGGAATCCAGGATGGGGGGACGTGTGTTGTTTTCACCAGGTTCTGTTACCCAGAATCCCTTGCCAAACCTCAAATTTTGAAAAAACATATTTTCATCACATTTCTGTCATAGAAACATCTGGAATCTGCGTGGATCCTCAAACTTTCACCCACCCTGCATTCCCTATAGTCGCCCGATAAAGATGGTATCCCACTTGTGTGAGTAGACTCAGTGCCCTCCTCACGAAATGGCACGGAACACAACAATTTTGCAATGAAAGCTGACCCTTTTTGCAAGATGCCTAGCTGTGGATGTTGAACCCTAGCTCAGCCGGGACCTAGGTTAACCTAGCAAAACTATATATTTTTTAAAACTAGACATCGAGGGGAATCCAGGATGGGGGGCCTTGTGTTGTTTTCACCAGGTTCTGTTACCCAGAATTCCTTTCCAAACCTCAAATTTTGAAAGAAATCACATTTTCATCACATTTCTGTCATAGAAACTTCTGGAATCTGCGTGGATCCTCAAACTTTCACCCACCCTGAATTCCTCATAGTCTCCCAATAAAGATGGTATCCCACTTATGTGGGTAGGCCTACTGCACTCCACAGGAAATGGCATGGAACACAACATGGACACATCACATTTTGCAATGAAAACTGACCCTTTTGTGCAATATCCCTAGTTGTGGATGTTGAACCCCAGCTCAGCCGGGACCTAGGTTAACCTAGAAAACCTATACATTTTTTAAAACTAGACATCGAGGGGAATCCAGGATGGGGGCACTTGTGTGGTTTTCACCAGGTTCTGTTACCCAGAATTCTTTGCAAACCTCACATTTTGAAAAAAACCCACATTTTCCTCACATTTCTGTGATAGAATCTTCTGGAAACTGCGTGGATCCTCAAACTTTCACCCACCCTGCATTCCCCATAGTCTCCCGATAAAGATGGTATCCCACTTATGTGGGTAGACTCAGTGCCCTTCACAGGAAATGGCATGGAACATAACAATTTTGCAATGAAAACTGACCCTTTTTTGCAATATGCCTAGCTGTGGATTTTGAACCCTAGCTCAGTCGGGACCTAGGTTAACCTAGCAAAACTATACATTTTTTAGAAATAGACATAGTGGGGAATCAAGGATGGGGGGCCTTGTGTGGGTTTCACCAGGTTCTGTTACCCAGAATCCCTTGCAAACCTCTAATTTTGAAAAAAAAACACATTTTCACCACATTTCTGACATAAAACTTCTGGAATCTGCGTGGATCTTCAAACTTTCACCCACCCTGCATTCCCCATAGTCTCCCGATAAAGATGGTATCCCACTTGTGTGGGTAGTCCTATTGCCCTCCACGGGAAATGGCATGGAACACAACATGGACACATCACGTTTTTGCAATGAAAACTGACCCTTTTTTCCAACATGCCTAGCTGTGGATGTTGTACCCAAGCTCAGCCGGAACCTAAGTTAACCTAGCAAACCTATACATTTTTGAAAACTAGACATCGAGGGGAATCCAGGATATTGAGACTTGTGAGGTTTTCACCAGGCTCTGTTACCCAGAATCCCTTGCAAACCTCAATTTTGGAAAAAAAACACATTTTCATCGCATTTCTGTGATAGAAACTTCTGGAATCTGCGTGCACCCCATCATCCTAATTGAGTGTTCATACAATTTGCCCTATATTGGGGTAGCACCCGTCAAAAGTAAAAAGGAGAAAATGAGTTGAATTGGAGAACATTGCAAGTATCCACACGAACGGAGTATAAATCTGGGTTCGACAAAGCAGTGGCGTTCAAAAGAGATGGAAACGGACTTTCAAATATGTAGATTTATTTTGAAATCAGCAATATTTAATGATTATTGTCATGACACTAATTATTTGTAAATGGACAAGGAGGAACTCGTAAAATGCAGATCACGTTTTAAAGCATGAGTATGTTGCATTGTGGGTAATGTAGTTTGTTTGACCGCTATAAACATTTATGTGGCAGGAAAATGTTAATTAATGGACCAATCAGGAGGGACAGGCTAGGGAGGTTGTGGTTAAATAAGGGTGGAATTGTGGGTAGTTTAAACATTTATCATTACGGAGATGACGAAGGAGTAAGTTGAATGACTGAAGCAGGTATGTGAAATTGTCGTATCGTTTATTTAGGCTGAGGGGTGAAAGTGTAGTGCGTGTTTTTGTTGTAATTATGTTGAATGATTGAGCGGGTTTTAATTTAGGAGTAGGTTCGGGGGAGAGCATGAATAACTTGAGATTGCTAGAGGAGAGATAATGGGGCTAGGAGTATTGTAGAGTAAATCACTTTAGATGGGAAGGGAGCAGGAGGAGTTGAATGATTTTGGAAGAGGAAGAATGAAAGGGATTTATAAGGGTGTGTGTGTAATAAATGGAGAGGGAAGAGGAGCATGAAGTGAGAGGGGTAGAGATGAAAGGGGCCTACGGGCAAGCGAGTTAAGTAAACGTTGCAAGAGAGGGAAGTGTGAACACGGAGGTTAAAAAGTAAGGATTACATAAGTCTGCCATATTAATTCCTATTGGTACATGGAAAGGGTAGATGTTTGAACTTACAAAAGAGAGGGGTTAAGGAGTTAAACAAAGGATATTGCTGAGAAGAGGGATCGGTCCGTTAAGCAAACAGAGGGTCATTATGTACATTGTTCATGAAGGGGCATATTGTAAGAAAAAAGGATGGGTTCTTAAGCAATAAGGTGTTTTGATATATGTATATACTGATTGATGTTGAGTAAGTAAGATGTTGCGTAATGGTATTATGGTAACAGTTGTTTGTTTTATTGTTATTTACAGTGTCCCCTGATGAAGGGCACTTGATGCCCGAAATGCATTGGGTTATTTAATAAATAAACACTGCTTTGGACGAACTTCTGCATTTGTCGTGTTTCAGCAAGAGGTCCGGATGGGCACAGCTTCAACATGAGAAACTTGGAAAAAGGCATAATATCCCGTGTGTGGATTCAAAGTATAAGTTGAATGAAATCAGAGGAATAAAAAGAATGGAATAGATGTTTATAACATGGATTAAAATGGAGGAAATTATGAATTTGTTGGCCAAAGAGGCGCAATTTCGCTGTGTGGTCGGTTTGGGGCAAGTGTATGCCCCAACCTAATCATGAAAGTTTGAGGATCCACGCAGCTTCCAGAAGTTCTATCACAGAAATGAGAGGAAAATGTGTTTTTTTTTTTAAACATTTGAGATTTGCACGGGATTCTGGGCAACAGAACCTGGTGAAAACCACACAAGGCACCCCATCCTGGATTCCCCTCGATGTCTAGTTCTAAAAAATGTATAGTTTTGCTAGCTTAACCTTGGTCCCAACTGAGCTAGGGTTCAACATCCACAGCTAGGCATATTGCAAAAATGGGTCAGTTTTCATTGCAAAAATGTGATGTGTCCATGTTGTGTTCCGTGCCATTTCCTGTGGAGGGCAGTAGGCCTACCCACACAAGTGGGATACCATCTTTATCGGGAGACTATGGGGAATGCAGGGTGGGTGAAAGTTTGAGGATCCACGCAGATTCCAGCAGTTTCTATCACAGAAATGCGATGAAAATGTTTTTTTTTTCACAAATTGAGGTTTGCAAGGGATTTTGGGTAACAGAGCCTGGTGAAAACCTCACAAGTCCCCCTATCGTGGATTTCCCTTGATGTCTAGTTTTCAAAAATGTATAGGTTTGCTAGGTTAACTTAGGTCCCGGCTGAGCTAGGGTTCAACATCCACAGCTAGGCATGGTGCAAAAAAGGGTCATTTTTGATTGCAAACATGTGATGTGTCCATGTTGTGTTCCCTGCCATTTCCTGTGGAGGGTAGTAGGCCTACCCACACAAGTGGGATACCATCTTTATCGGGAGACTATGGGGAATGCAGGATGGATGAAAGTGGAGGATCCATGCCGATTCCAGAAGTTTCTATCATAGAAATGTGGGGAAATTGTGTTTTTTTTTCAAAATTTGAGGTTTGCAAGGGATTCTGGGTAACAGAACCTGGTGAAAACCATACAAGGCCCCCCACCCTGGATTCCCCTCGATGTCTAGTTTTAAAAAATGTATAGTTTTGCTCTGTTAACCTAGGTCCCGACTGAGTTAGGGTTCAACATCCACAGCTAGGCATATTGAAAAAAAGGATCAGTTTTCATTGTAAAAATGTAATGTTTCCATGTTGTTTTCCGTGCCATTTCCTGTGGAGGGCAGTAGGCCTACCCACACAAGTGGGATACCATATTTATCGGGAGACTATGGGGAATGCAAGGTGGGTGAAAGTTTGAGGATCCACACAGATTCCAGTAGTTTCTATCACAGAAATGCAATGAACATGTGGTTTTTTTTCAAATTTTGAAGCTTGCAAGGGATTCTGGGTAACAGAACCTGGTGAAAACCACACAAGTCCCCCATCCTGGATTTCCCTTGATGTCTAGTTTTCAAAAATGTATAGGTTTGCTAGGTTAACCTAGGTCCCGGCTGAGCTAGGGTTCAACATCCACAGCTAGGCATATTGCAAAAAAGGCTCAATTTTCATTGTAAAAATGTGATGTTCCGTGCCATTTCCTGTGCAGGGCACTAGGCCTACCCACACAAGTGGGATACCATCTTTATTGGGAGACTATGGGAAATGCAGGGAGGGTGATAGTTTGAGGATCCACGCAGATTCCAGAAGTTTCTATCACAGAAATGATAGGAAAATGTTTTTTTTCCAAATTTGAGGTTTGCAAGGGATTCTGGGTAACATAACCTAGTGAAACCCACACAAGGCCCCTCCATCCTTGATTCCCCTCGATGTCTAGTTTTAAAAAATGTATAGTTTTACTAGGTTAACCTAGGTCCCGACTGAGCTAGGGTTCATCATCCACAGCTAGGCATATTGCAAAAAGGGCCAGTTTTCATTGCAAAAATGTAATGTGTCCATGTTGTGTTCCGTGCCATTTCCTGTGGAGGGCAGTAGGCCTACCCACACAAGTGGGATACCATCTTTATCGGGAGACTATGGGGAATGCAAGGTGGGTGAAAGTTTGAGGATCCACGCAGATTCCAGAAGTTTCTATCACAGAAATGCAATGAAAATGTGTGTTTTTTTTCAAATTTTGAAGCTTGAAAGGGATTCTGGGTAACAGAACCTGGTGAAACCCACACAAGGCCCCCATCCTTGATTCCCCTCGATGTCTAGTTCTAAAAAATGTATTGTTTTGCTAGGTGAACCTAGGTCCCGGCTGAGGTAGGGTTCAACATCCACAGCTAAGCACATTGAAAAAACGGTCAGTGTTCATTGCAAAAATGTGATGTGTCCATGTTGTGTTCTGTGCCATTTCCTGTGGTGGGCAGTAGCCCTACCCACACAAATGGGATACCTTCTTTATCAGGAGACTATGGGGAATGCAGGGTGGGTGGAAGTTTGAGGATCCATGCACATTCCAGAAGTTTCTATCACAGAAATGTGGGGAAATTGTGGTTTTTTTCAAAATTTTAGGTTTGCAAGGGATTCTGGGTAACAGAACCTGGTGAAAACCACACAAGTCCCCCCATCCTGGATTTCCCTTGATGTCTAGTTTTCAAAAATATATAGGTTTGCTAGGTTAACCTAGGTCCCGGCTGAGCTAGGGTTCAATATCCACAACTAGGGATATTGCAAAAAAGGGCCAGTTTTCATTGCAAATATGTGATGTGTCCATGTTGTGTTCCCTGTCATTTCCTGTGGAGGGCACTAGGCATACCCACACAAGTGGGATACCATCTTTATTGGGAGAATATGGGGAATGCAGGGTGGGAGAAAGTTTGAGGATCCACGCAGATTCCAGAAATGTGAGGAATATGTGTTTTATCCAGAATTTGAGGTTTGCAAGGGATTCTGGGTAACAGAACCTGGTGAAAACCACACAAGTCCCCCCATCCTGGATTTCCCTCGATGTCTAGTTTTAAAAAATGTATAGGTTTGCTAGGTTAACTTAGGTCCCGGCTGAGCTAGGGTTCAACATCCACAGGTAGGCATGGTGCAAAAAATGGTCGGTTTTCATTGCAAAAATGTGATGTGTCCATGTTGTGTTCTGTGCCATTTCCTGTGGAGGGTAGTAGGCCTATCCACACAAGTGGGATACCATCTTTATCGGGAGACTATGGGGAATGCAAGGTGGGTGAAAGTTTGAGGATCCACGCAGATTCCAGAAGTTTCTATCACAGAAATGCAATGAAAATGTGTGTTTTTTTTCAAATTTTGAGGCTTGCAAGGGATTCTGGGTAACAGAACCTGGTGAAACCCACACAAGGCCCCCATCCTTGATTCCCCTCGATGTCTAGTTCTAAAAAATATATAGTTTTGCTAGGTTAACCTATGTCCCGGCTGATAGGGTTCAACATCCACAGCTAGGCATATTGCAAAAATGGGTCAGTTTTCATTGCAAAAATGTGATGTGTCCATGTTGTGTTCCGTGCCATTTCCTGTGGAGGGCAGTAGTCCTACCCACACAAGTGGGATACCATCTTTATCGGGAGACTATGGGGAATGCAGGGTGGGTGAAAGTTTGAGGATCAACGCAGATTCCAGAAGTTTCTATCACAGAAATGCGATGAAAATGTCTTTTTTTTCACAAATTGAGGTTTGCAAGGGATTCTGGGTAACAGAGCCTGGTGAAAACCTCACAAGTCCCCCTATCGTGGATTCCCCTTGATGTCTAGGATTTCCCTTGATGTCTAGTTTTCAAAAATGTATAGGTTTGCTAGGTTAACCTAGGTCCCGGCTGAGCTAGGGTTCAATATCCACAACTAGGGATATTGCAAAAAGGGCCAGTTTTCATTGCAAATATGTGATGTGTCCATGTTGTGTTCCCTGTCATTTCCTGTGGAGGGCACTAGGCATACCCACACAAGTGGGATACCATCTTTATTGGGAGAATATGGGGAATGCAGGGTGGGAGAAAGTTTGAGGATCCACGCAGATTCCAGAAATGTGAGGAAAATGTGTTTTATCCAGAATTTGAGGTTTGCAAGGGATTCTGGGTAACAGAACCTGGTGAAAACCACACAAGTCCCCCCATCCTGGATTTCCTCGATGTCTAGTTTTAAAAAATGTATAGGTTTGCTAGGTTAACTTAGGTCCCGGCTGAGCTAGGGTTCAACATCCACAGTTAGGCATGGTGCAAAAAATGGTCGGTTTTCATTGCAAAAATGTGATGTGTCCATGTTGTGTTCTGTGCCATTTCCTGTGGAGGGTAGTAGGCCTACCCACACAAGTGGGATACCATCTTTATCGGGAGACTATGGGGAATGCAAGGTGGGTGAAAGTTTGAGGATCCACGCAGATTCCAGAAGTTTCTATCACAGAAATGCAATGAAAATGTGTTTTTTTTTCAAATTTTGAGGCTTGCAAGGGATTCTGGGTAACAGAACCTGGTGAAACCCACACAAGGCCCCCATCCTTGATTCCCCTCGATGTCTAGTTCTAAAAATATATAGTTTTGCTAGGTTAACCTATGTCCCGGCTGATAGGGTTCAACATCCACAGCTAGGCATATTGCAAAAATGGGTCAGTTTTCATTGCAAAAATGTGATGTGTCCATGTTGTGTTCCGTGCCATTTCCTGTGGAGGGCAGTAGTCCTACCCACACAAGTGGGATACCATCTTTATCGGGAGACTATGGGGAATGCAGGGTGGGTGAAAGTTTGAGGATCAACGCAGATTCCAGAAGTTTCTATCACAGAAATGCGATGAAAATGTCTTTTTTCACAAATTGAGGTTTGCAAGGGATTCTGGGTAACAGAGCCTGGTGAAAACCTCACAAGTCCCCCTATCGTGGATTCCCCTTGATGTCTAGGATTTCCCTTGATGTCTAGTTTTCAAAAATGTATAGGTTTGCTAGGTTAACCTAGGTCCCGGCTGAGCTAGGGTTCAATATCCACAACTAGGGATATTGCAAAAAAGGGCCAGTTTTCATTGCAAATATGTGATGTGTCCATGTTGTGTTCCCTGTCATTTCCTGTGGAGGGCACTAGGCATACCCACACAAGTGGGATACCATCTTTATTGGGAGAATATGGGGAATGCAGGGTGGGAGAAAGTTTGAGGATCCACGCAGATTCCAGAAATGTGAGGAAAATGTGTTTTATCCAGAATTTGAGGTTTGCAAGGGATTCTGGGTAACAGAACCTGGTGAAAACCACACAAGTCCCCCCATCCTGGATTTCCCTTGATGTCTAGTTTTAAAAAATGTATAGGTTTGCTAGGTTAACTTAGGGCCCGGCTGAGCTAGGGTTCAACATCCACAGGTAGGCATGGTGCAAAAAATGGTCGGTTTTCATTGCAAAAATGTGATGTGTCCATGTTGTGTTCTGTGCCATTTCCTGTGGAGGGTAGTAGGCCTACCCACACAAGTGGGATACCATCTTTATCGGGAGACTATGGGGAATGCAAGGTGGGTGAAAGTTTGAGGATCCACGCAGATTCCAGAAGTTTCTATCACAGAAATGCAATGAAAATGTGTTTTTTTTCAAATTTTGAGGCTTGCAAGGGATTCTGGGTAACAGAACCTGGTGAAACCCACACAAGGCCCCCATCCTTGATTCCCCTCGATGTCTAGTTCTAAAAATATATAGTTTTGCTAGGTTAACCTATGTCCCGGCTGAGCTAGGGTTCAACATCCACAGCTAGGCATATTGCAAAAATGGGTCAGTTTTCATTGCAAAAATGTGATGTGTCCATGTTGTGTTCCGTGCCATTTCCTGTGGAGGGCACTAGGCCTACCCACACAAGTGGGATACCAACTTTATTGGGGGACTATGGGGAATGCAGGGTGGGTTAAAGTTTGAGGATCCACGCAGATTCCAGAAGTTTCTATCACAGAAATGCGATGAAAATGTGTTGTTTTTTTCACAAATTGAGGTTTGCAAGGGATTCTGGGTAACAGAGCCTGGTGAAAACCTCACAAGTCCCCCTATCGTGGATTCCCCTTGATGTCTAGTTTTCAAAAATATATAGGTTTGCTAGGTTAACTTAGGTCCCGGCTGAGCTAGGGTTCAACATCCACAGCTGGGCATGGTGCAAAAAAGGGTCATTTTTGATTGCAAACATGTGATGTGTCCATGTTGTGTTACCTGCCATTTCCTGTGGAGGGTAGTAGGCCTACCCACACAAGCGGGATACCATCTTTATCGGAAGACTATGGGGAATGCAGGGTGGATGAAAGTGGAGGATCCATGCCGATTCCAGAAGTTTCTATCATAGAAATGTGGGGAAATTGTGTTTTTTTTTCAAAATTTGAGGTTTGCAAGGGATTCTGGGTAACAGAACCTGGTGAAAACCACACAAGTCCCCCCATCCTGGATTCCCCTCGATGTCTAGTTTTAAAAAATGTATAGGTTTGCTAGGTTAACTTAGGTCCAGGTTGAGCTAGGGTTCAACATCCACAGGTAGGCATGGTGCAAAAAATGGTCGGTTTTCATTGCAAAAATGTGATGTGTCCATGTTGTGTTCTGTGCCATTTCCTGTGGAGGGTAGTAGGCCTACCCACACAAGTGGGATACCATCTTTATCGGGAGACTATGGGGAATGCAAGGTAGGTGAAAGTTTGAGGATCCACGCAGATTCCACAAGTTTCTATCACAGAAATGTAGAGAAATTGTGGGTTTTTCTTTCAAAATTTGAGGTTTGGAAGGATTCTGGGTAACAGAACCCAGTGAAAACCACACAAGGCCCCCCATCCTGGATTCCTCGCGATGTCTAGTTTTAAAAAATGTATAGTTTTGCTAGGTTAACCTAGGTCCCGACTGATCTAGGGTTCAACATCCACAGCTAGGCATATTGCAAAAAAGGGTCAGTTTTCATTACAAAAATGTGATGTGTCCATGTTGTGTTCTGTGCCATTTCCTGTGGTGGACTCTAGGCCTACCCCCCACACAAGTAGGATACCATCTTTATTGGGAGACTATGGGGAATGCAGGGTGGGTGAAAGTTTGAGGATCCACACAGATTCCAGAAGTTTCTAAAACAGAAATGTGATGAAAATGTGTTTTTTCTAAATTTGAAGTTTGCAAGGGATTCTGGGTAACAGAACCTGGTGAAAACCACACATGTCCCCCCATCCTGGATTCCCCTCAATGTCTAGTTTTAAAAAATGTATAGTCTTGCTAGGTTAACTTAGGTCCCGGCTGAGCTAGGGTTCAACATCCACAGCTAATCATATTGCAAAAAAGGGTCAGTTTTAATTGCAAAAATGTGATGTGTCCATGTTGTGTTCCGTGCCATATTTCCTGTGGAGGGCAGTAGGCCTACCCACACAAGTGGGATACCATCCTTATTGGGAGACTATGGGGAATGCAGGGTGGGTGAAAGTTTGAGGATCCACGCGGATTCCAGAAGTTTCTATCACAGAAATGTGATGAAAATGTGTTTTTTTTCAAAACTTGAGGTTTCAAGGGATTCTGGGTAACAGAACCTGGTGAAAACCACACAAGTCTCCCGATCCTGGTTTCCCCTCGATGTCTAGTTTTAAAAATGTATAGTTTTGCTAGGTTAACATAGCTCCCGACTGAGCTAGGGTTCAACATCCACAGCTAGGCATATTGCAATAAAGGGTCCGTTTTCATTGCAAAAATGTGATGTGTCCAAGTTGTGTTCCATGCCATTTCGTATGGAGGGCACTACACAAGTGGGATACCATCTTCATTGGGAGACTATGTGGAAGGGTGGGTGAAAATTTGAGGATCCACGCAGATTCCAGAGGTTTCTATGACAGAAATGTGATGAAAATGTGTTTTTTTTTTTATTTGAGGTTTGCAAGGTATTCTGGGTAACAGAACCTGGTGAAAACCACACAAGTCCCCCCATACTGGATTCCCCTCGATGTCTAGTTTTAAAAAATATATAGTTTGCTAGGTTAACCTAGTTCCCGGCTGAGCTAGGGTTCAACATCCACAGCCAGGCATATTGCAAAAAAGAGTCAGTTTTAATTACAAAAATGTGATGTGTCCATGTTGTGTTCCGTGCCATTTCCAGTGCAGGGCACTAGGCCTACCCACACAAGTGGGATACCATCTTTATCAGGAGACTCTGGGGAATGCAGGGTGGGTGAAAGTTTGAGGATCCACGCAGACTCCAGAAGTTTCTATAACAGAAATGTGATGAAATCTTTTTTTTTTTTCAAAATTTGAGGTTTGCAAGGGATTCTGGGTAACAGAACCTGGTGAAAACCACACAAGCCCCCATCCTGGATTCCCCTCGATGTCTAGTTTTAAAAAATGTATAGTTTTGCTAGGTTAATCTAGGTCCTGGCTGAGCTAGGGTTCAACATCCACAGCTAGGCATATTGTAAAAATGTGATGTGTCCATGTTGTGTTCCGTGCCATTTCCCGTGGAGGGCACTAGGCCTACCCACACAAGTGGGATACCATCTTTATCGGGAGGCTGTGGGGAATGCATGCTAGGTGAAGGTTTGAGGTTCCACGCAGATTCGAGAAGTTTCTATGACAGAAATGTGATGAAAATGTGTGTTTTTTTTTTTTATTTGAGGTTTGCAAGGGCTTCTGGGTAACAGAACCTGGTAAAACCCACACAAGCCCCCCCATCCTTGATTCCCCTCGATGTTTAGTTCTAAAAAATGTATAGTTTTGCTAGGTTAACTGTGTCAAAGACTCGCAAGAGGTAGGTTCACAGTGAAGCTTTATTTAGCAAACCCATCCATCGTAGCGCTCTGGGCCAACTGACAAACCCAGAACCCTACAAAGTCCTGGTTCCACGTTAGAACGTAGAATGTGGAACTAGGCGATATCACACTTCTTCCCTTTTTCATTTGAAATAGATATTACAAAAACATTTCACACATTGCAGAAAGAAACTCATTTCAGAAAGAAATACAAACATGACACTTCTTCCCCTTACATAAAAAAACCAAACAGTATGTCAGAAATTCATAGTAATGTACAATTAACTTCTCACAAAATCATTAAGATAACTTGGGCTTTTGCAGACCCTAACACTTTTATGTGTAGGCTCAGATTCCACGCGCGAAAAGCCACCAACAGAAGACTCTGGTTCACAAGTGTTGTCACTGCTTGGTCTAACATCAACAACACGACTGTGATTCCAGATCCGACCATCGTTGGTTTTGACAGCGTTCTTGAACAGTTTCACCACACTCTTTACACCAGTGAACTTGGACCAGTTTTGACAACCTACTGGGACCTTAACCTTGACTTTGTCACCCACATTAAACTTTACAACCTTACCAGACCTGCGAGTGTCAAAATAGATCTTCCTTTTCTGTTGGTGAGCTAATTCCTTAACCCTCCACTCACCAATACCATTGTCCTTGAGACCTTTATCCAGAATCATCCACCCTGGACACATGATGGTATTCGGAGATCTTCCTTTGAATAACTCAAAAGGTGTCTTCCCAGTTGAGGAGTGCGGTGTAAATCTGTAAGCAGAAATGCGACTTTGTAACTCATCTCTCCAGTTTAAACAGTTGACTCTCGCCAGTTGTATGCTTCTTTCAACGTTTTGTTCAACCTCTCAATGGCGTCATTAGACTCGGGATGGTAAAGAGAGATTTTCTAATGTTCAATTCCACACTTCACTAAATATTCCTCCATTTCACGTGAACAAAATTGTGGGCCATTGTCTGATAATAAAGAACAAGGAAAACTTTCACGCTTGAAGATAGAATCCAAAAACTTAATTACACATTGTGTCGTGATATCTCTCGCAGAACTCACTTCAATCCACCGAGAGTATAAATCCAACAAAACAATCAAATAGGGAGTTTGATGTTCGCCATGAAGAGGACCAACAATATCAATAGCTACTTCATCCCAAGGACACATGGGTAATCTCCTACAAACCATGGGTGGTTGTCTGGGCTTAAGAACCTTGTCACTCAAAGAGCATGGAACACAATCACGCACAGCCCGTTCCACCATGAGATCCAAACCAGGCAACCAAAAGTCTTGTCTAATGCGTTCTTTGGTTTTTGAAATTCCCATATGTCCTTCATGAGCCATTTGAATAATGTTGTTCCTTAAACTCTCGGGTGGAACTAGCCTTGTGCCTCTGGTTAAAATGCCGTCAATGATTGCTAACTCATTAGACACTAACAACCAGGGCCTCTCAAGTCTGTTTCCCTTATTTTGTGACAACAATTCTATCACACCCAACATTTCTGAATCTTTCTTCAATTCTTCTTTCCATTCATCTTCTTTAATCGCACCTAAAGTGATATCACACACCCTTATTTCAAACTCATCCTCCATTCCTTCCTCACAACACGTATCAGTAGAGTTCACAGTGTCCACTAGACACGAGAGGCAGTCAGCAGACACATTTGAACTCCCAGGAATGTATTCAAAAACAAAATTATACTCCTGCAATGAGATTACCCACCTCCTGATCCTAGAGGAAATTGAGTCAAGACACTTTTTCTCAAAAATTTCTTTTAGGGGCTTGTGGTCCGACCTGACAATAAAGGAGGTACCCCAAACAAATTTCTTAAATTTGTTGAGCGCCCAAAAAATGGCAAGAGCCTCTTTTTCAATAATTGAGTAGTTCAGTTCAGCACCCCTCAGACATCTCGAAGCACACGCAACAAAATGCTCGTGACCATTTCTCAACTGAACCAGTAAGCACCCAAACCTTTATTGCTCGCATCAGTTATGACGTATGTCACATCTCCTGGTTTAAATGCATGTAAATTAGGGGCACTCTTGAGATCCATCTTAACTCCTGCAAACTCATCCTTACACACATCATCCCACACAAACTCAGTCTTCTTGCACAGTAAACTTCTGAGATTACACGTTTTATCCGCAAAATTTCTAATGAATTTGCTATAAAACTCAGCCATGCCCAAAAAGGAGGAGAGCTCCTCCTTTAAACACGGCTCTTTCAAATTCTCTATGGTGTCTACTAACTCTTTCTTGGGCCTGATGCCACTATGATATGTGGTGTCCAAGATAATCAACTTCAGTCACCCCAAATTTACACTTGTCGCGACGTAAAGTCAATCCTGCTATAAGAAATCTCTCTAGCACCTTTACCACTCTGCAATCATGTTCTTCAACGGTTCTACCATATATCAACACGTCATCTTGGTAACATCTGACACCGGGAATGCCCTTGATCACATCATTCATGATCCTCTGAAAAACAGATGCAGCTGACACTAAACCGAAAGGCATCCTCAAGAACTTAAATGCGCCCATGGGAGTTATGAATGCAGTCAGCTCCTGTGAGTTCTTATTAAGGGGCACCTGGTGATATGCTGATGCTAGATCTAAGGTACTAAAATAACAAGCACCTTCCAATGTCGAAACAATTTCGTCAATGTTAGGAAGTGGAAACCTGTCCACCACAACCTCCTTGTTGAGAGCACGAAGATCCACACATAAACGAATCTCATTGTTGGCCTTTCTCGCTACAACTATGGGAGCCAACCACCCTGTAGCCTCTACAGGCTCTATCACACCAGTGACAAGTAACCTGTCAATCTCTTTTTGAACCGCCTCTTGCACACTGATGGGAATTCTCCTGACCTTGGCTGCAATAGGTTTAGCACCAAGCTTGAGTTTAATCTGATGACTATATCCTTTTAAACACCCTAATGTGTCTTTAAACAAGCCCTCAAACCTCTTTACAAACTTGCTGTCCACATTCTCAACTGACTGTACTTGCACAGGAGGATTACCATTAGGATTAAGAATGATCCCCAGACGTGCTTGATGAGTCCAACTCAGCAAATTGTCCCCTCTTTCTGCCACATAAATCTTCACATCCGTGAACTTCCCATTGCATTCCACACAACTCTGAAAATAACCTAACATTTTTATTGGGGTTCCACCATAGCCTGTAGGCCTTACATCAGATTTCAATAATTTTATTTTAGACGAAAAATCCCTCTCAAAGGCCTCCTTAGAGATAAACGTCAGGGGAGAGCATGAGTCAAATTTAATCTTTAACATCTCCTACCTTGACCCACACCACACTCATTCACCTGAAAACTGACTTCTCTCACCTCATTCTTGCTGTAAACTCTTTTGCGAAAACGGCAGTTCTTTGTAAAATGACCCCTTTTTCCACAAGAGCTACAAACTACCTTAAGAGCAGGACATTCTCTCGCATTAGCTTTGTGTCCAAATTTTCCACAGCGATAACACGTACCCTGAAACGCCATAACCCCTTTCTTTTCATGAAATGCACTTGCCACCTTATTTTCTTCTTCTCTACCCTGGTTATTAACGGTGTCGGACCTATGTACCACATGACACTCAACCTCCTCTACTTTCTCAACAGAAACAGAAGATTTTCCCACTTTGCTCAACTCATTTACACATTTAAGCATGTGTTCCACACGTTTAGCAATAATCATTACTTTGCTCTAAAGGCGGCTCATCCTTAAGCCAAAGCTCTTCCCTTACTTTATCACTGCTGCACCTTAAAACAAATTGATCACGAATTCTCCCACCAAATTTACAACTTGAAGCTAATTTCCTGAGAGCAGTCACAAATTCCTCCACTGTTTCCTCTTTCCCTTGCTCTCTCAAACCAAAGTAATATCGCTCCATAATGGTGCTTACCTTGGGCAAATAATGTATATCTAGTTGCTTGATACAAATCTCATATTCATTTAACCCCCTTTGCACTGCGGGACTCAATTGTGGCAAATTTTCTAACACCTTTTGCCCTTCTCCCCCTAAACAGTGAAGTAATAGTGCTTGTTTCCTCTCCGCAGTCAAATTAGTACCACAAACTCTTGCATAATTTTCAAATATTTTCCTCCATTTTTGCCACTTCACTGGAGGTTCTCCAGGATTTGTCAAAAAAAATGGAGGTGCGGTTACGTTTTGCATTTTCACCACCCTTCTACGTGAACTTTCCCCTCTTTTTTTATGTTTCACTTTTTATTTTTTTTTACATAAATTGATGCATTCAAAATAAATTAGTAAACTAATTTTCTGACCCAGAATGAAAATTCCTACTAAAAAATTTTTTTAAGATAAAGTCTCGCAAACTTTCAGAATATAAGGTGACCTTGTCACCGTGATGACGGCCAGAAATGTCACAAAACGAATGCACCCATGGCCATAAACACAGTATTCAGAGGTGTGCTTGTCACTGTGATGCCAAGCCTGAAAAAGCAATTTAAAGAAAGTTCCAAACCTATCTCAAAAGTGTTAGGTGAATCAAATCAGAAGATAAACCTGAAACTTCAATATGGCTGCCGACGTCCTCACACCAACATTAGGCCCTCTCCCGGTGGGAGATTGAGCTTGTATCTCCGATCTTTGTTCGATCTACTATTGGTCCTGTTTCTTTGTGAGATGGAGCTCAGGGTACATGCGCGTCATCTACGCTGAACCACGGGACAGCGTCTCGCCTCCTTTGAACCCGCCGCCACTTCCAGGCACAAACTCCACTAATTGTCGCTCCGCTCGTGCTCCGCTCACTGTCCTGTGACCCTTTTTTGTAACATGCCTAGCTGTGGATGTTGAACCCTAGCTCAGCCGGGACCTAAGTTAACCTAGCAAACCTATACATTTTTGAAAACTAGACATCGAGGGGGATACAGGATAGGGCGACTTGTGTGGTTTTCACCAGGTTCTGTTACCCAGAATCCCTTGCAAACGGACACATCACATTTTTGCAATGAAAACTGACCCCTTTTTGCACCATACCTAGCTGTGGATGTTGAACCAAAGCTCAGCCAGGAACTAAGTTAACCTAGCAAACCTATACATTTTTGAAAACTAGACATCGAGGGGGATACAGGATAGGGCGACTTCTGAGGTTTTCACCAGGCTCTGTTACCCAGAATCCCTTGCAAACCTCAAATTTTGGAAAAAAACACATTTTCATCGCATTTCTGTGATAGAAACTTCTGGAATCTGCGTGGATCCTCAAACTTTCACCCACCCTGCATTCCCCATAGTCTCCCAATAAAGATGGTATCCTACTTGTGTGGGTAGGCCTTCTGCCCTACACAGGAAATGGCACGGAACACAACTTGGACACATCACATTTTTGCAATGAAAACTGACCCTTTTTTGCAATATGCCTAGCTCTGGATGTTGAACCCTAGCTCAGTCGGGACGTAGGTTCACATAGCAAAACTATACATTTTTTAAAACTAGACCTCGAGGGGAATCCAGGATAGGGGGCCTTGTGTGGTTTTCACCAGGTTCTGTTACCCAGAATCCCTTGCAAACCTCAAATTTTGAAAAAAAAAAAAAATTTCCCCTCATTTCTGTGATAGAAACTTTTGAAATCTGCATGGATCCTCAATCTTTCCCCAACCCTGCATTCCCCATAGTCTCCCGATAAAGATGGTATCCCATGTGTGTGGGTAGGCCAACTGCCCTCCTCAGGAAACGGCACGGAACACAACATGGGCACATCACATTTGTGCAATGAAAACTGACCCTTTTTTGCAATATCCCTAGTTGTGGATGTTGAACCCTAGCTCAATCTGGACCTAGGTTAACCTAGCGAAACTATACATTTTTTAAAACTAGACAGGATGGGGGGCCTTGTGTGGTTTCCACCAGGTTCTATTACACATCTCATTTTTGCAATAAAAACGGAACTTGTTTTTCAATATGTCTAGCTGTGGATGTTGAACCCTAGCTCAGGCAGCACCTTCGAAAACCTAGCAAACGCATACTTCTTTTAAAACTAGATAGGGAAGCATTTGTAGTTACTACATGAATCTGGATGCAACTAATCACTGTTTGATCTAAAATAAGCGTGATAAGCCCTGCATAGGGAAATACACATATTTTTATGAAGGGATGTATTTGTGGTGAATATATGAATCTGGATGTAACCAATCAATATGTAGATTAGGAAAAGGGCTGAATAGGCTTGTTTGAGCTCAAACAGTGATGAGTTACATCCGGAGTTTATATCCTCACAACAAACGCATCCAGTAGTAAAATATTCATAACAAAGGCATTCCTTGAATGTAGATTTGGAAAAGGGCTTAGAACGATTGTTTTAGCTCAAACAGTGATTAGTTACATTTCGATGCATATTTTCGCCATAAATGCCTAACCTTACTTGTATTTCCGTATGTAGGAAAGATAGGGAGAGATGCTGAAAATGCTTGTTTTAGCTCATGCACTGTTACTGGGGTACCCTAGTATACTGTACACCATGTACCCAGAGGCCTCCCATGGGCTAAAGCATGTATTATGCACCCCTGAGAGACCTGGCAAAATGAAACCTCAGGTCTGCGACTGCAGCCTACTGTTTGCACCACTTACGAGAGATATAGGTTCACTATATCTAGATATATCCCTACACCTAAAACTTTATAAGTCAACCCTATAGCAGGCCATAACAATCCTAAAGGCAGGGTGCTGGGTTGTACGTGAGAGGGTGCTCAAGTGTTGAGAGACCATTCTCCCAGGCTATACGTGATACTGCCAGACATATAGTTAGAGGTGCATTATAACCTCGCCGTAAATGCTATTTCAAACACCTTGGAATCATACCTCCACACCAGTAACTGGTATGGGACGTATGATTCCTCTCCTCAGAACCGACGTTCTGAAGCCTTACAACACAAAATGGAAGCTGCCAGCCACAGACACGAGTCTGCCCTCCTGCGGCAGAGCCAAGCTCGAGCAGAGGAAGGTCAGACTATAGGTATGCTCAGACAGGATTTAGTGTATTGGGGCTGGGTGGGTATACTGTCTCCATGCCAGAAAATCTGCACGAGGGGCACATTTGGTGTCCCTGTGCATAGTCCAGCTCAAACCAGTTCTGGGAGCCATTTGGTTCTGTTCTGGTACAAAACTGGACACTCCCCTAGGAGGGTCCCTACAATCTGTCCAACCCTTTCCCATGGGTATAAAATGGGTTTCCTGGCTACAGGAGATTAGATTTTACGGGGACAAGATTCTGCAAGTAGATACCACTACACTTCGACCGTCTGGACACGCTTTTTATTCTGGACCTCCCTTGGGCTCGACTTCAACTTCCCTTGCCGTCCCCAGTCTCGCGACTTTCC
Organism: Calotriton arnoldi; assembly: GCA_963921515.1. Taxonomy (NCBI): domain Eukaryota; kingdom Metazoa; phylum Chordata; class Amphibia; order Caudata; family Salamandridae; genus Calotriton; species Calotriton arnoldi. Next base: position 92,077 of record CAWUFW010007915.1, on the reverse strand, counting down.
GTGATTCATACAGGCTCTGTGCTGGACCCTGTGGATCTGGAGATCAGGCACCGTAACGCTTCTGACTGGTTTGCTGATCCTGAGCTCCTGTGGACTCTGAAGGCTCCAGCCCAGGCTCCAGGAGGTGGTTTTCTGAAGGTCTTCGAGGTTGAGCTGCCCTCTCACTATGAGCCTCAATTCATTCCGAAGGAAAAACGGGAAGGAAAGAGTGTAAGTGCCTCCGGCGGCAAGCAGCTGCTCAGCTAGCGGCCGCCATGTTCTCCTCAAAGACAATCTTTCTTAACCATATATGTATTTTCGGAATGAATTGAGGCTTTTTTTTTCCTGGTGGTTCTTCTTCCTTCCTTCTTCGACGGAGTTTCTCCGGTTGAGGTTTACGGGTGCTGGTTTTCCCCCCGCTGGAAGTGTGTGCCCACTGACTTGCTGCGCTGGTCTGCTGCCTCCCTAGAGCTCAGGAGGGGGTGCAGAGCAGCGGCTCGCGGGCTCCTCCGGGTCGGCACGGGCAGAGGCAGCACAGGATGACTTTCTCTGTCGGAACAGCCCAGTGCGCTACAAACTCCGGAGGGTTTACTTCAGATACAGCATCTGGGAGAGCTGAAACAGCGTTCATTGTTGCGAGGTCAGGTGCAGTGGTGGCAAGGGGAAGGATTCCAGGTTAACACTGCTCCAGTTTCTGCTGCATTGACCACGGAGGGGGGGAGGCTCGTGTTCACTTCCTTGCAGCCACCACATTTAATAACACCTGCTCAGACACTGGAGGGTCAGGGGGAGTGAGAACACCATAAATACCACCGGCAATTGCAGTCCTAATACCGTGCCCATAACATCTGGCAATAAGAAGAGTAAAGGGCGTGGTAGTGGGGTACGGGGGACTGCAAAGGCCAAGAGTAACAAAACCTTCCAGGGGGGGAGAAAAAGTGGTGTTGGCTGTAATGACATTGGTAGTGGCAGCACACCTCAGGAAAAGGAGGTGAAGGAGCGTACATCTTTGGATAGAGATAGCATCTCTACATTTCAATACTGTGAAGTAAAAGGTAGGACTGTCAAAGCGAGGAGAGCAAAAAACCAACTTCTAGATTCAAGAACCAAGATTACTCCTTCTCTGTGGTCTTATTTTAAGGTGCAGTTAGATGTAATCGAACAAGGAGAGGCACTCAGAAGACGCTCGAAAGGGTAGTCGGAGCTACCCCTAATTCTGGAAAGAATGGAAGCGGCAGGTAGCTCGTATAGAGCTGGGCAGATCTCTCAAGAAATGGTAGCAACAGATACTGTAGCAGCCACTGCAGCGGCATTGACAGCTCCGATAGCCTTAACAACTGTAAATATGGTTTCGGACTTAAATAAGACACTTCCACATAGAGCAAATGCCGAGGCTCCAGCTAGGTCAGATAATTATAGCACAGAAGGAGCAGAAGTCCAAAAATCCGTGGATCAACAGGAGATTGGTGGTTCCTCAGTGGCCTCCCAGGAAGCTCTTTTTTCCTCCTTAGTGGTGAATTAAAGAGAGGCTTTTCAGTCTCCGAGGCAAAACAAGGTGAGATTCGGCTCTTCTGCGAGACGCTGGATAAGAAAATTGATCTCCTGAACTCTAGGACAGAGGTGTTGGAAAACTCTGTAGGAGAAATTAGAGAAAGTTAGGAGCGGCTACAACAGAAATAACACTCCTTAAGAAAGAGGAAGTAATGTTTCGGGACAGACTTGAGATGTTAGAAAATAACTCACGGATGAACAATTTACGTCTCTTAAATGTCCCGGAGGGGAGTGAAGGGAAAGATATTAAGTGCTACCCTTATAAAAGAGTCTATTCAGATCGAGGAATCAGTTGAGGATTTGAAGAAAGACATACAGAGGATCCACAGGGACCCTTTCCAGAAACACCCTAACCAGACAAAACCGAAGAAAATCCTTATAAACTTCCTTACGTTCTCTCTGAAGGAGAAGATCCTTAATTGTGCCCTAAAGCAAAGATCCTTGAAGTCTAGAGATTTTGCTTATGAAATTTGTTCTGATCTGGCCCGAACAGAATCGATGATTTTAAGAGACTCTGTGCGGTTGCCCAGTTGAGGTTTCCTGCACTTCTGAAAGTCATGCACAACAATAGGACAGTGCAGGAGGCAGACAAGCTTCTTGAAAGCCTGGGTAGAGCTACAGCCACTAAATAGCTGAGTGAAAATGTTTAAGAGATTCCTATATACCTATCGGCTTCCTTCACGTTAATCAGATTTGAAAAAATAAATAAATAAATAAGATTAAAAAAAATGCATAATGCAATGCACAATACACTTAACCGCCAATCACGACTGGGTTTATCTTAAAGACGAGGGAGACACTTCTTGTACAACTAGCCTCATAGGGGATTAGAAATGGCGTGTTCTCTTCTCAGAGCCTTAGTTTTCAGTTCTTTTATGTAATGTAATGAAGGATGGGTGTAGGTTGCCCTGGCAGGCAGAAACTGGACTAGTAGTCCAGGTAAATGGGGGTAGGGTTCTCCAGGGGTGGGGCAAGGAGGGGAGGCTTGAAGGGAGAGCACAGGGTGGGGAGCATAGGGGTAGAAAAAGAAAAAAAAAATCCTCATTCGCCTTTTAGGTTGGTGTATGCACTGTTGCTATGTTGGGCCCGGGTTTGGTACTCCGGCATATTCGAAGTTCTGTTGCTTGAACCGCCATGACCTTGATGCAGTTTTTATCTTGGAATGTCAATGGGTTGCGAGTTAAAAGTAGGAGGGCAAAAATGTTGCAATATCTTAGAGACTTCCGGCACAGGTTATCATCCTGCAGGAAACGCATCTCCTAAAAGAGGAGTTGGTTGCAATCTTTAGTAAAGTAAAGTGGGTGGAACATGTTATTGGTACTAATCAGAGCAGTAGTAGGTGTAGTTATCCTGGTTAAAAAAAGCCAATGTACGTGTTCTAAAAACAATGGTAGACCCAGGTGGCAGGTGGGTTATTGCTGAATTGTCCATTCAAGGTTTCCGAATCGAGAAGTCCCTTCTGCCCTGAAAACTATTTTTTCAAACTTGCTCGATTTTCCAGAACCAATTAACATGGCTGGCGATTTTAATATAGTTTTAGAGGTGAGCAGTCAAAATATCAACATTTTAATGTCGATATACCAAAATATCGAAGGTATAAAATATCGATGTTTTGCATATCGACATCAAAAATTTCGATATTGGTATGTGTAGTAAAATATCGAAGTACAATATATCGAATGTCATAATATCGTGTTAAAATATCGATAAAGTGTAGTATTGTGTTATTTTTGTATATTTTGTAATATTTTGTATACAAGTGTTTTAATATGTTATTTGGAATGTATTAAAATTATGTTTTTTATATTTTAAGTAATTTAATTTAGCTTTTATATATAATTTTACGAGCAGGATGTTGGGTTTATAGGGGATAAGGGTGGGGAGTGTTTTAAAAATATATATTATAAATTAAATATTATTACATCTTTCAAAAAAAATTGAATTTATTTGTAAAAAAGGAAAAATAATATTTAAATTTAAATTTGAAAATGTATTTTAAGAGCGGGATGTTGGGTTTATAGGGGATAAGATTTGGGAGTGTTTAAAAATATTTATTTAAAAAAAATATTTTTTTTTTTTAAATTTAGAATTTATTTTAAAAAAAAAGAAAATGTATATTTAAATTTAAATTTGATAATTAATTTTAGGAGCGGGATGTTAGGTTTATAGGCGATATGGGTGGGGAGTGTTTTATAAATATATATTTTATATTAAATATTATTAAAAAAAAATAATTGAGAATTTATTAAAAAAAATATTTATATTTAAATTTTAAATTGAAAATTAATTTTAGGAGGGGGTTGTTGGGTTTATATGGGATAAGGGTGTGGAGTGTTTTAAAAATATATCTTTTAAATAAAATATTATCACAATTTTTAATAAATTTGGAATAAATTCTTAAAATAAAATATAATATTGAAATCTAAGGGGCCCATTACGATGTCGGGCGGAAGCACTACCGCCGTGCTGTCGGATGCAAAAACCACCAGTTACCGTCCGCCCGCCGCGGCCCACACGCCCACCCAATTAGGATTCGAAAAGTCAGCCAAACACCGCCCGTAAGCCAGCGACGCCGTCCGCCATCAAAGTGCGCCCGTTCATGTGACACACCGACCGACGAAATCACGTACCGCCCGGCGTATAAATTACGATGCCGCAACCAAACTGCTCTCCCGGCTAAGAGACACCGCATGAGATACGAAGGCGGAAACTCGACCGCTGAGTACGGACACCAAAGAGGCGGTCCCCCCGAGCATGAATCCAGCAGGCCCTCCCCATGCTCTACCTGATGCAGAACCTAGGAGTCAACGCACCGCGGCGACGCAGGTAGGCAGACACACAACAAGGGCAGGCAAACCCCGCACACAGTGCCAGGGTGGAAAAACTGTACATGGCCCCCCCCAGACAGCCCTGCGTGGACACGACACATCCACCACTGCACCCACAAATGTCACACCGGGCAAATTGAAACAACTCGTAACAACCGGGCACACACTACCTGGGACCAGGAACTAACGTCCCCGTCACGGCACCACAGCGCAGTGGCGAAGACGCAGCCACACATGCGCACAATGCAGAGGCCAACGGCAGCGCCATGTATGCGCCGCACACAAACAACACAGGGTCACAACCAAACACCACACACACCAGCCCCACCCAGAATGCACATGTCACGTCGCATTCCTGCCTCAGTCATGTCCCCAACCGGCAACTCATAGTTGCCAACCTGACGTCACACAACTGACCCGAACATGTGAGTGATGTCACGCCAAATTAGGACACACCCCTGTGTGCAAAACATGGCGAAGCACACAGCGGCGGCAACATCACCCAGCAGAATATGGACCCCGTCGGCAAAGGTACGCCAGTACCACACAGAAACACCGATACCACCCTGCACCCAATACCAAGACATGCAATACGTAACATCAAAGATCCCGGGGACCGACAATAGGTGGCTCCAATTATAACACCCACACACAAGGCCCAACGTATAGCGGAAACGCAGCGTGCCGCCCACACACGGGAGAGGAGATAGCACTGAATGGCCTTCCATACCCACACCGAAACCACATCTCAACTATTCAAGCATGACAATACAGTCATTATCCCCCCAAAAAAGCCTAACAGAGGCATGCAGAGGAAACCGTCCACTGGGCAGATAGCGCACAACACGAAAGAAAATTTCGAACGGAAAAAAGAAATAATACCACTCCCCCAAGTGGTTCACATGCAAGTTATCTGGAAGGAGTCAGACACCACTGACCTTGACCATTCATAGAAGCATGTGGGATGAGGGCCTGTGTCCTCCGCACAAGCTACCATAACCCAAGTCCTGCCTCCGTATGACCATTACAGAATTCCCAGCAACGTCGGAGGTTGCACTCTGCAGACTGCACAGACAGCCGGAGCACGCCATCACATCGCCCTGTAGCAAAATGGCACTTGCACCACACCTACCCAACTACGCCGGACAGATGAAGCTGTACAAACATAACCTGCTACAAATATTGGGCTGTAAAAATCTGGCTTTGCTGAACGTAAGTTACCGAGTAACTTACTGCATCGCATTGTTCAGCTGCATCATCCCCGTCTTCTACTGTCGGAGGTGTCCCTTCCACTGTCCTGTGGATTTATGTCTCTCCAACCTGGCATGTCCAAAGGCGGACCTGGTACAACTGTTCAACCCCCTGGACGGACGTCCACGACAGGATCTGTTCAGTCTATGGGGGCATGGTGTATGTGGCTGCAATCAGACCCACACTGCAATGGGACCACTGTGCCTCCACACGACGTATTCTGGATCACAGTTTCATCGAATGTCATCCAACATGTCCCATCAGGCTCCTACAGGGACAACTTACGACGAACACCTTGACAGCCACCATCCGCTTCATTTGATGGCATCCATGTTTACCACCAATGCCATGGAAGCCCTGCTGGAAGGTATCGCATACCTGACAACCTGTCAATTCGTCGGGCCCCGACGCAATACCCCCAATTGAACAATGATGTCCTACACCGTACCCATGCTTGGCTTTCGCACGGACTGGGCAGTTAGCTGTACAACAACTATACCATACAACTTGCAACAAACACCACACCATCAACTCCACTGCCATGATATCGGATATTTTCGGGACATGCACTCTGTTTCTCACCACATCCAGTAACTCTGCATGAACAGAGGGAGGCAGAGGTATGGGATTTGTGTATGGCAACCACATGGACAAAACTGCACGTACAACTATGCCATAATATGTATCCTGCGCCCATGAACATATGCACCGGTCAGTGGACAGTAATCGGTCTGCTGTAGTATGTGAGAGCTGTCACCTCACCTTCCTCTGAACTTCCGTGCCAGGACTTTTGCATGGACAACAGCTGCCTGTGCATGCGCTGGCTTCTCAGATGCAAACGCATATTGGGGTGAGCGAGGGGAGGCCATGAGGACAGGTTAAAATATTACTGTTTGACTTTCATTTAGTATAAGGAATTACCCTGATTTGGTCAGAAAAAGACGTGTCTCGTGTGTATTGCAACTAGTAGATAAGCCGATAAACTTCACATATCTTGCATGTAGCCCCGCACCTAGCCCCGCCCACTCGACACATTTAAATGAGTACCTGCACCACATTCTTCCCATTCGAAGCACTGACTGGGGGTGACAACCATTGGACAGTCTGGTGTAGTCCACCCACGCGTACATGTGGGCCCTCCATGATCCATGTCACCTGCGGCAAAGTGATGTCATGGGCAATGATGGAAGTGAGGAGAGCTGTCTGCCCCATGCACAGATGGCGCATCAGATCAACAGACCCAGCACTGAGGGCAGCAGGGTTCACATGTGCAGGTAAATAAATTAAATAAATCCACCACATGGGACTAGTTGTGTTAAGGAAAGTGTATTATTCATCCGGGTGTGGATGCACACAGCGTTTGCTTAAATACCCCTCACACACCAAAAGGGCCCTTGGTGTCATGCTTCATCATAGGGGTCTTCCCGTCCCGCTGCGGGACGGGGCGTGCTACGACCTACGACTACGCAGGGGTATTTAAGCAAACGCTGTGTGCATCCACACCCGGATGAATAATACACTTTCCTTAACACAACTAGTCCCATGTGGTGGATTTATTTGATTTATTTACTAAGTACTAGAGGAGGATGTATCCGCCATAGTGTCCGTGCATGACACTACCTCTTCACTCCCTCATTTTATTATATAAAGTCACATGTGCAGGGGCAGCTGTGCCTGGTGTGAAGGCACATGCATATAGACAGCACATCGAGCAATGTGTAGTCTGCCCACATCTACTGTCCATTGTCAGGCGGACCTAGAAATAGATGACAAGGCAACACATCTGTGTGGGTGTACCCACTGTGACCAACACTGCGCAACCATCAACGTACTCGCCCTGTGCATGGCCCACCCCGCAACGGAGGTCACATTCAGTGCCACTATCTCACACACACATCCCTATCATGAGGCATGGTGTGTCCAATCGACAGGGCTGAGTTAGAGCTTATCCAGAGTGTCCTGAACAGGAGACACATGTAACCCTGTAAGTCTGTGTTGTCACCTACTGGCATTGTGCAGTCAATGTGCAGGCCAGGCCTGCTGGGACTGAGAAGGGCAGCCCGAGAGCTCACATACCCCTGCCACCTGCAGTCAGCATGGTGAGCAGTGCATGTTTGAACCCCACAGGCTCTGACTCATAGTGCTGCGGATCAACGACATGTGTCTCCCACATGCACTCCCACACACACTGCAGTTGTCTCTCACACACAACTTTTGCAAGGAATAGCCATGTGCAGTGTGCGTGGAGCTCGGAATCCAGGATCTCCAGCTCCTCGCTGGTGAGTGGACCTGGAGTATCCTCAGCATCATCGACGTTAAGGTGGACAGGTGGCAGCAGCAGGTGTTGTTGAGGGATGCCAGGCTGCAGTCCCAGGTAGCTGTGGTAATGCCGGTCTCACTCCCACACTCATATAGCCCCCTGGGGCAGTTTCAGTGGGTCCAAGCTGCTGCAATTTGTGTACCATGTCTGCCAGCTTCAATTGCAGATGATGGCCTGCTCCCAGCTGGCCCGGGACGCTTACCTCCATAGTGGAACACGCAGGGTGCAACCGCGAGGGTCATTGGAGTTGGCCATAAAGGCCTGGCCCATGGCGGGTACAGTCCGCTGATGCCATGTGCACCACACAGTATAATGTGCGCAATGCATCTGCAGGTGTGGCCATGATTTGTGTGTGGGAGCAGGTCCACAATGGACAGGGCCACAACATGCTGTGTGCATGGGCAGGGACTGCCAGTGCCCAGCCTCCACATGTCTGTTGGCATATCATGTACACATTGGCATGGGATATGCATATGCACACACATGCCATCTTTCACTATGTACATCTGCCACTTGGCACGTGCAACGTTACGTGTCACTTGTGATGTGTATTTGAAATCACACAGCTGTGTTGTCATGGAGTTGTCAATGTGTACACCTGTCAATGTTTCTGGAGGTGTGATCCATACAGTGCTGTACATAGGGTGCAGTAGGGACATCAATGACTGTCTCATATCCCCTCGTGCAACAGGTCCCACTTGTTTTTGCTGCTCAGCCTGTGTCCATAGCGTTGTTGGTGTGTGCCATACTCACCCAGCCTCGGAAGCAGTGTCATGCACAGCAGCTAGTTATGTTGCCGTGGTGTTGCCGCTTGACAAATATGCAGTCTGATACCATCAGCATGCCTTACAAGTTATTAAGGCCTAAATCCCCATGTGCATGCTCATAGCAATGGTGTGTGTCACTGCTCATTGCTATTGGTAAGGGGACCTGTGTAAGTTTATTGTGGCTGTGCTGTCCCTACTTGTCAGCTGTTCTGTGATTCAATTGCTTGGTCAGTCAGTTTTGTTTTGTGTATGTGGAAATGCTCTGTGGCGTGTTGCTTTGACATGTGTCCACTTCCATCTTTCCTAGGAGGAGACCAAACATACATCGCCCCTACCAATTGCTGTCAGACATGGAGGATGTGGAGGTAATCCGGAAATTCCGTCTGGACCGACCCACCCTGCATCGCCTATGTGCCTTGTTGGAACCCTACCTCCGTCCTCGCAGGGTGTATCCAACTGCATTTACCCCCACGGCTAAGGTGATGGCTGCACTGCATTTCTTCGCCACTGGGTCATTCCAACACACAGTGGGCAGTGGAGGTGGGATGTCCCAGCCCATGTTCAGCATGGTGCTACGGGATGTACTGTCAGCTATGATGCTGTACAGGAACAGGTACATCCGATTCCCCATGGCTCGTGAATTGGTGGCAGTGAAGGGTGCTTTCTATGCCCTTGGACAGATCCCCCACGTTGTTGGTGCAATTGATTGCACCCATGTTGGCCTTGTTGCACCACAGGCCACGGAGCACATCTACCGCAATAGGAAGCACACACACTCCCTGAATGTGCAAGTGGTGTGCCTTGCGGACATGGTCATTTCCACGTGTGTGCGAAGTTTCCAGTATCGGCCCATGACTCGCACATCATGCGCAACAGCATCCTACCACGTCTGATGACCAATCTGCAACCGGACCGTGCTTGGATTGTTGGTGAGTATGTGGACTCGTGTGGCGTGCTGGGTGTGCGATGCTGTCTTGTGTCCAGTTGGAATTGCAACGATTCTCTGTGTCCCTCACACCCAGGTGACTCTGCTTACCCGAATGGACCTTGGCTGCTCAGCCCATTACGTCATCCTCGGACCCCAGCTGATGACCGCTACAATGAGGCACATGGGAGGGCCAGACGTGTGGTGGAGCGGACCTTTGGCCTCCTCAAGTCCAGGTTCAGTTGCCTGGACCGCACCGGGGGCGCACTGGCGTACTCCCCACAGAAGGTGTGCCAGATAGTAGTGGCTTGCTGCATGCTGCACAATCTGGCTATTCGCAAGCAGATCCCCCTAATAGTGGATGACGGTGATCACATGGCAGTGTGGGTTAGGATCGTAGTCCAAGTCAATGTAGTAGGTGGTCAAGGTGGCTGGCTGACTCACTGGCGTTTGGTGCGTGCGAAGTCCTCTCTGGACACCTGTTTCCTCTTCGGAAGGCCCCTTCCACGTTTGGAAGGGGAGGGTGTGTTGGTGTGCTGCTGGTGGTGGCTGAGGCGTGCTCACTCACTGTGGACGCGGGGGAACGCGATGCTGCACGACCCTGCACCACAGCAGGTGGTGGTGGAGGTGGTGTTGCTTGCCTTGCTTGTGCCCTCACCATCACCACCAGCTGGCCCATGAGGTCCACAAGTTGGTCCATACGGGTCACGAATTGGTCCATATGGGCGTCCATGGACCTCAACACCCCAAGGACCTCCTGTGTGTCGGTAGCCGACCTGGCCCATTGTCCTTGGGCCTCTTCATAGGCCCCAAGGACTCTGGCGATTTGCGGCAGGGCTTGGCTCCCAGGCACAGATGGCGTTGGCCTGACCCTGCTCCTCCCACCAGTACTGCTGCCACCGACCTGCCCACTAACCACATTGCTCACCACGGTCCTCGCTCTGGCTCCCAGTGTGGACCCCGACGGCCGGGCCACCCCTTGCGCTGGGGCTGTGGCCAGGGATGACGTGGTGGTGATGGTTGCGGCAGTGGTGGTGGTTGCGGCGGTGGTGGTGGTTGCGGCGGTGGTGGTGGTCGCAACGACCGTGGCAGCAGGGGTCTGCACCAGTCGGTCCGCAGCCCTGGGTGATGGGTTGGTGGGTAGGAGGGGCCCTGGGGAGCGGTTGTGCCTGCCACTCCAGATGGGCCTGCTGGGTGGTCCTCGTCCAAAGAAGTTTCCAGCTCCTCTACATCCGTGAGTCCGGGTCAGGGGCTTGCGGACTGGCTGTGCTGGCTGCTGTCTCCCTCTCCAGCATCCAGCAGTTCGGCACCTGTGGGGAGAATGAGGTAGGTTATTGTGTTGCACCTAGCAAAGTATGTATTGGTTGTCTGACATTCACAGTTCGTGCAGTGTCGTGCACAGGTTTCCCAGAGGCGTGTGTGTGGATGTACGATGTGTGTATGCCTGGGCAAGGCAATGGAACTGTGTGATGTGAACATGTGGCATGGGACGGATTAGCAATGCCGATGGGTGTGTGTTGCTATACTCCTACATTTTGTGGCTCGGGTGTATGCGGGCTCCAGACCCATCGACGATATTGAGGTGAAATATGGTTTTGGGGTTCAAATGGAACGCTTAGAAATGCAGATGGCAAAAGGGGGTACAGCCCCCTCAACGCTTTTGGGTTGAAATATGGTTTTGGGGTTCAAATGGAATGCTTAGAAACGCAGATGGCAAAAGGGGGTACAGACCCCCTCAACGCTTTTGAGGTGAAATATGGTTTTGGGGTACATACTGTGAGTTATGGGTGCAGAACGTGACATGTGTTCTGGCAACATGACAGTGCATAGACAAAGGAGTGTGTCTGTCTAACATACCCGGCATATCTGCTCTCTGTTATCATTACATTGGACGCATTGTTGTGAGTGCGTGATTGTTGTGTGCCACACGACGTATTGCAGATGGCCAAATCCTTGGTGTGCGTGCTGCCCTCGGACATGTGCATCAATGCAGTGCTCTTGGGGTGTTGACTATATTATGTATGTTGTTAATCACAGTGTGACGTGCGCTTCAGTCACTGCAGGCACATTATTTGTCATGGGCAGGTATCTTTGCATAACTACTGTATGAGGGCCAGTTGGCTGACAGATGAGATGGATGATATGTTGAATGTGCATTGTGTGCCTGTGTGTTTCATGGGTCCAGTGGTGTTTATGTGCATTATTGTGGTTCCACGCTGTTACTTCTAGTAAGGTTTGTCTTACATGGGCGTTGTTGTACGATGTGTGGGTAACAGGCAGTAAGGACTACATGGACAAGACTTCAATGGTGTTGCTGATGTGTGTGATGGGTGGCACAGTGCCTGCCGTGTGGGTCTGTACTCCAGTGGGACTTGTGCATGCAGATGTGGCTCCTTAGGTGTTGCTGTATTTGTGATGGGTCATGTGGGGTATGACTCTGTAATACATGTCTGTGTGCACATTGGTCACATGATTGTGACAGGGAGCAGTGCTGCGTGTTCCTCTGCTACGTGACATGTCCCATGTGTTAGTCGTAATACAGTCCTCATGCCTACAGACACCCCGCCCTGTACAGTTTTTCACCTACAGGTTGTTTTTGAGTGCGCAATGCAATGGATGCCACATGCTTATGGGAGGGAGGGGTGCTCTATGTTGCTGGTCTGTGGGAGTGGGGGCGGTGTTGTGAGTTGTGGTGATGGCTTGACACCCACAGAAACCCCTGCATGTAGGGTGAGATATCTACCTGTCGGCTGCAGGTGTGCACTGCAGTGGCTGACACATGGGTGTGGGGAGTGCTCCACCTTGCTGCGCTGTAGGACTAGGGGCCTGGTGTGTGTTGTACTTCAGCTGTCCCCCCTCCCACCCACTGCCTTTGTGTTGCGGCTACTTACCTGTTACTTGTCGGTTAGTGCAGCTATGGCTGATACATGGGTGTGGGGAGTGCTCCTTCTGGCGCTTCTGGAGTACAAGGGGACCTGGTGGGAGTTGCGGTGCTGGCTGACTGTACACATGCCCCCATGGTTTTGTTAGTTGGTAGCTTTGGGCTGTTGCATGTGAGTGATGTCTTGTGTATTGTGTACTGGACATGGGGGTGTTTGTCCCTCGGAGCTATGGCATAGTGGTAGTGCATGTGAGTACATAGCGGTGTGCTGGTATACGTTTGTTTGTACTTACCAGCCTCCACTCCCCCTGGTAATCCGGTGAGGATCTCCGGATGTATGATGACTCGCACCTTCTCCTCCCACGCCTTGAAGGTCTTGAATAGCGCAGGATTACCTCCGCCAGTCCTGGCAGCCAGCTGCCGATTTTTGGCCTCCTTTTTTTTTACCACGCTTTTCAGGTCGTTCCACCTTTTGGTGTTTTCGCCTCTGTTGTGTGGCACGTTCCCGACTGCATTGACCTGGTCTATGATCCTGCTCCACAACCGGTTTCTGGTGGCTAGTGGTGTCTGTTAGACCTGGTTCCCATAGATTTGTGGGTGCACCTTGACGATCTCGTCGACCATGACCGTCAGCTCAGTGGAAGTGAACTTGGGCATTCTGTGTGATGCCATGGTGTGTGTTTTGGTGTTTGTGGTGCTGGTGCGGTGTGTGGTGTGTGATGTGCAGGGGGTTTGTGGGGCCGGTGTTTGGTGGTGGTGGTGATGGGTGTGATAGGTGCGTGTCTGTGGTGTGCTGCTGTCCTTTCTGTCTCACTGTGTTATGTGCTCTCGTCCTCAGTTTGTAATGTTGCAAGGGGTTGTGGTCTGTGAAGGGGCTGCTTTTGTACTTACCTATGTGGGTGTGTCATGATGGTCTGTTGTTGTGGCTGGTGTTCTGGGATTTGTAGTTTATTTGTTTGTCCAGGGCGGTATGTTTTCGCGATGTGTACTGTGTTTGGGTATTTGTGCGTGGGTTGCTGTGTGGACTTGTTGGCCAGGTCCGCGGATGGTTTCTGTGCAGGGTCTTGGCCGCCAGGGCTTCCGCCGTGTCCATTTTCATCACTGTTGTTTACGCTGGCGGGCGGTGTATTTGTGGATTTGCCGCGCTCATGTCGGTGCGATCCTAATTTCACGGCCGGTGTCTCGGTCGTCAGGGTGGGCGGTTTTGGGTTGTCGTGCGTATTTGCGTCCATGGCGGACGGATGGACTTCGACTCGGACATAGATGGGCGGTAAATTTTGTGTTTTTTCCGCCGCGGGCGGTTTTCGAGTCGCGGCATCGTGATTGCTCGGTCGGTATTCACACAGTGTAGACGGGCGGATTTTTACCACTATGGTGGATGGCGGATTTTATACCGCCCGGTATCGTAATGGACACCTTACTTTGTTAGTTGTATATTTTTGGGGGCTTTTCTGTAGTTTGTTAGATTCCTCTAGAGTTTCCTGTAGTGGTAATATAAAATAGAAAGAAGATAATTTATAGGTTATGTATATTATTGTATATTATTGATTAAAGTTTTTTACTTTTAGTATTATTTCTTTTAATTTAGTTTACTTACTTTTGATAGAGTTAATTACTGGGTATATGTTGATCTTCTTATATCTGTAGTTGAATTCCTGTAGAGTTTCTCCTTCTTTAGTTTTCTTTCTTTTGGGTGTGGAATAGGAATGAAGTTTAACTGTTATATAGTGTGTTGGATGTTGTAATTTCGATTTTATTGGTTAGTTTGAATTTGCAATTTTTCTATTGGTTAATTTGTATTTTGTTTAAATGATTTGGTAGCTAGTTTCCAAATAAGCAAAACGTTAATTAGTAGTAAGTTATGTATAATTTTGCATATATTTTTAAATAGCTTTTGTTATATATTATATTATATAATTGAATAGTAATAGTAATATTTAATATTATTAATGTTTAATGTAGTAATGTTAATAATATTTAAGTAATTTTCTTGTTGTGCTAATTAATTTTTTTATGTAGTAAAATTGTTATTGTTATTTATTAATTTAGTATTTTAATTATTTTTATGTCGTTTTATTTTTATAATAGTTTTATATAGTCGATATATTTAGTTTTACGATATTAGTGTTGTCAATATTTTTGTGTACGATATTTTTTACCTAGTTAATGTATTTTAATGAAGGTCGATATTTTAGAATTTTGATAAGTATGTTAGCGATATTTGTGAAATTGATATTTATGTACTTCGATATTGTATCCTCGATATTTTTGTAATTTTTTAAATAGGTATATGATATCGATATTAATGTTATCAATAATTTTGTATCGATATAATTGTAGCTCGATAATATGTCTTTCGATATTTTGTCAGTGATTCAGTTTTAGACCCCTTACTTGACAAATCTCCAAGTAGTAGAACAAATGTGTTGTCCAAGTCTCGGGTGTATCTGCAAACAATGATGGCACAGTCGGGACTATGTGACGCCTGGAGGGAAAGGTCTAGCTCGCAGTTAGGTGTCTCCTTCTACAACAACAAGTACAGACATAAGTCAAGGATTGACTATTTTTTAGTGAGCCATGATCACTAAAAGATTAGTAACATCGGATACCTGACTCCTCACCTGTCGGACCATGCGGCTGTTTGGTTGGATTTGGGCTTAATAGGGAAGGATCAATCAAGGGTATGGACGTTTGATCGTTCATTACTTCTAGATGACCTTGAAGTAAAGTATCTATTTTCAGAAACAGAGTGCTTCTTTGATACTAATATTGGTTCGGCCGAAATCTCAGTAGTATGGGAGGCTTGGAAGGCTTGTTTGAGAGGCTTGGTCACAAGTAGGGTATGTTATAAGAACAAACAATAGAGGAGGTGGCCCAGATGGAGTCTGAGATGAAGAAAATAGAGTTGAGTCTGAATAGAGAGAGTGTCCCTGAAAAGCGGCAAGAGTATATGGCGAAATTAAAAACCTTGAAAGATCACTTAGATACCACCATTCAGTTGAGGATCACAAAAAAATGGGAGGCTAGCAAAATGGCCCACTTTGAATATGGAGAGGAGCTAGCAAACTATTAGCATGGAAAGCCAAGTCCGATAGGATGCAAAATATAATAATACAAATAGATAGTGAGGATAACACCTCTTCAGTATCCACAGATGAGGAAATTGGAAAAGCCTTTCTTGTTTTTTGGTCAGGAATTATATAAAGAAGACAGAGTAGTGGACGGAGTCTGTGCTATGGACTGGTTAGATGGAAAATTGTTTGCCTCCCTAAATACCCTTCAGCGAGAACATTTGGAGAGGGATATATCCGAGCATGAGGTTAGGAAGGCCATTTCCGCTTGCAAGAGAGGTAAGGCCGCAGGGCCTGATGGGCTTCCTGCGGAATTGTATAGATCTTTGGAAGATGCCATAATCCCGATTATGACTGTACCTTTTAATAACATACTATCAGAAGGGGCTAGTCCTCGTGCTTCATGGGGGGAAGCTACCCTCATTAATTTTGAAAGCTGAAGAGAATCTGGCAAACTGATCACTAGAGGTACCAGACAGGGCTGCCCACTCTCTCCGCTTCTTTTTGATTTATATATTGAGCCTATTGCTCAGTGTCTAAGGGATGAGCCGAGTATTACATCATTCAGGTTTGGCGCGTGGGAGAGGAAGTACGCGGCTGACGTCTTGATTCTGTCATCTGAATTAGAGACGTCTTTTCGTCAGGTCATTAGACTTGCACAAGATTTTGGGTAGGTCTCTGGCTATGAGGTGAATGCAGAAAAGGCGGAGGTCATGGCGTGGAATTTGCCGGAGTGCCAATATCAGACGAAGAGTGAGATGAGATATCTGGGAGTCAGGATAGTACAGAACATAGACAAGATCGCTGGGACTAATCTTACTAACATCTCTAAGGATTGTCAGAAACTATGAAGTCCTGGGTCCATCTCCCACTGACCATTTTAGGCCGGATTAACTTAATTAAAATGATCATATTACCGAAAATTACATTTCTCTTCAACAACATTCCCTTACATTTTGAAAAACAGGCGATTGATAAGCTATAGCAAGCTATCAATTCATTTGCTTGGGCATATAAGGCCACAAGGATAGCATGGAAGAAGCTTAGGCGTAGGAGGGAGAAAGGGATCTTCAGTACTATGCCTGGGCCTTTCAACTATCATATTCCAGGATGCTCCTGAAATCCCCAGATAACACAGATAGGGGAGTCATGTTTTCTGCTATGATTGAGGTGGTGCCACTGGAGGGGTTTCTTTTTAAATATGGTATCCAAAAATACTTCAAAAAGATCAGGTTGAAAGTTCTTTTGGCAGCGGCCCGAATGTGGGCCAGAATTAAGCAATGTACCGGCCTGAATTAATTTTCAAGTTTAGCCCCCTTGTGGGATTTGCCAGGGGCTCCAGAATGTCTAAGAGACAAGTTAGCCATACCACTCAGAACAGCTGGGCTTACTGTGTGGAGAGATTTGACTTTTGAGGGGTCACTTTTACCATGGGCATCCCTACCAGGTCTAGGTCTAAATACTTACAGCTGCAGAGTTGGTCACAGAATCTTAAAAAGCCGATAGGAATACTGAACACTCTAGAGGAGCAACTGGTTCTAAGACCAGGGGGAAGCAAGGAGGTGTCTTTCTTCTATTGGTCTATAGAGGAAGCCGTAGATGGAGATTTTAAATTGGCGGAAGAATTGTGGAAAACCTCCATGCCAGATGAGAATTGGGAGAATTTGTGGCAGATTTCTTTCCAAACCTGCCTGGCTTAGGAGGAACCAATACTTCACCACTCATAGAGCCTATTTATCTCCAGCAAGACTTTCTAAAATAACTAATGACCCCCAATAAGCTGCAAGAAATGCGACCTAGCAAACACGTCTGATATACATATCTTTAAAGATTGCCCTGAGCTAATAGAATTTTGGGATAGAGTAGGGGCAACTTTAGCTGACATTGTGGGAACCCCTGTTCAGATTTCTCTCACTCTGATCATTTTTGGAATAAGCAGTGAAAGTATAGGTTCTATAAGGGGTTTTCTATTTTATGCAATTTTGCTGGCAAGGAGAGAAATTTGCAGGAAATGGGTAGAGGCCATACCCCCCATGCATTCAGAATGGTTGTCCTCTTATATAGGACCTCTAAGATAGATCTGGGTAGACTGCAGAATAGTAAGAGGAAAGCAGTGTGGGACTGTCTGCTCAATTGGTCTCTGTGTTAGTCTTCCTGGGGCTGGTTTGATTTGATTTGGGGTGGGTGGAGTCTAGGGTCTTAAATTTGTTTTTCTATTATTAAATTATTTTTTAGATCCTATGATTATGCCTCTCTGGAAACTCTCAGGCTAAGGTAGGGCCTAGCTCCTTTCGCCCAGTTTCCATTGTGTACAGGCCCGTACGAACAGCCTTCGGTCATAATCCATCTGAAGAGAGTGAGATCTTTTTCCCTGCTACAAAGGGGTCAGCGGCATTTTGGGGGTTATGGCATACCAGTAGGCGGGCACTGTCCCAGGTCTTTAACTCGATTGCTTACGTCTCCTTGAAACCGAGAAATGGTATTGACTGCCCACCTAATGTAAACTGTGGTCTGAGGCGAATGAGGATAAAAAAAGAAAGATTGTCTTTGTTGCAAATATATGATCTCTGTAAATAAAAGATCACTGTTTAAGCTGAAACAAGTGTTCTCAGCTCTTTTCCCACACTACTTAGGAAATATATATATGGTTATGAGAGGAATCATTTGTTGCGAATATATCAATCTGTATGTAATAACCGTACATGAGCTTTAACAAGCGTTTTTAGCATGTCTTCCTAATCTACATACGAAAATGAAGTAAGGTTAGGAAGGGATGTTTTTCTGGTGAATATATGATCACTGGATGTAATTAATCACTATTTAACCTAAAATAAGTGTTTTCAGGGGAGCTTTAACAAGCGTTTAACAAGCGTTTTCAGCATCTCTTCTTAATCTACATACGAAAATACAAGTAAGGTTAGGAAGGTATGCATTTCTGGCGAATATCTGATCACTGGATGTAAGTAATCACTGTTTGGAGCTAAAAGAAGCGTTTTCAGCCCTTTTCCTCACCTACATAGGGAAATACACATATGGTTATGAAAGGATGCATTTATTGTATTCATATTACCTCTGGATGTTTGAGTGAGCGAAAAGAAGCGTTTTAAGCTCTTTTTCTCATCTACTTAGGAAAATATATATTTGATTATGAAAGGAATCATTTCTTGCAAATATATGAATCTGAATGTAACGAATCACTGTCTGGGCTAAAACAAGCGTTTTAAGCCCTTTTCTTAATCTACATACGAAAATACAGATATGGTTAAGAAAGATTGTCTTTCTTGCAAATATATGATCTCTGGATCATATAGTCATATATTCAGCCAGAAATGCATCCCTCCCTAACCTTACTTGTATTTTCAAATGTAGATTAAGAAGAGATGCTGAAAACGCTTGTTAAAGCTCATGTACGGTTTCGTTACATACAGATTCATATATTTCCATCAAATCAATCCTTTCATAACCATATATGTATTTTACTATGTAGATGAGGAAAAGTGCTGAGAACGCTTGTTTTACCTAGCTCAAATAGTGATTAAATACATCCAGAGGTATTATGCATACAACAAATGCATCCTTTCATAACGATATGTGTATTTCCCTATGTAGTTTAGGAAAAGGGCTTAAAAACACTTGTTTTAACTCAAACAGTAATAATTTATTTATAGGGATCATGTTTGCAATAAAGATAATCTTTCTTAACCATATATGTATTTCCCAATGTATTATGGAAAAGGGCTGAAAACACTAATTTTAGGTTAAATAGTGATTACATACATCCAGTGATCATATATTCACCAGAAAACCATCCCTTCTTAACCTTACTTGTATTTTCGTATGTAGATAAGGAAGACATGCTAAAAACGCTTGTTAAAGCTCATGCACGGTTATTACATACAGATTGATATATTTGCAACAAATGATTCCTTTTATAACCATATATATATATTTCCCTCAGTAGTGTGGGAAAAGGGCTGAGAACGCTTGTTTTAGTTAGCTAAACAATGTGAGAAAGTGCCAACTTTCTTGCATGGTATGCCCCCACTTTTTGCTGAATTGCTGATGTGCTTTGACTGAGTATGCCCTGGGCTCCTGCCAACCAGGTACTCAGGGCCTGTGTTTCCTTCCCTAAAACTGCATTGATGCCTACACCCAATTGGCATCCCTGGCCACAGGTCAGCCCCTGGTAAATGGTACCATGGGTACCCAGGGCACTGTGACCAGGGAAGGCCCCTAAGGGCTGCAGCACTTGTTCTGCCACCCTTAGGGACCCTGTACCTTTACACACACACACTGCCTTTGCAGGCTACGTGCAGAACAAAAGTGAAGAGTCGACATGGCACACATCCCTGTGTGCCATGCCTACAAACCACTGCCCTGGCCTAGGTCGGCCACCCCTCTGGCTGGGTGCACTATGCCAGTGGTGAGGGCACAGAGGCATGAGCCCTGTGCCCCTACAGTGCCCAAGTCCATTCTTGGGTATTATAAGTGCAGTGCTGCCATTAAGAGTATATGGTGCTGGGAGTCTGTCATTACGAACTCCACAGTTCTGATGCCAGTGTGGGATTTAATGTAAAACGCACTCCAGAGGGCATCTTAGAGATGCCCCCTGAAACCAACCCGACCTCCAGTGTCCGGACTGAGTGGTTGCCCAGGCTGCCACCACCAGACATGTTTTTGCTCTCAAGGGCCTGAAACAATGCACATCCTGGGGCGTGGTGCCAAAGCCTCCTCCCCCAGGATGGGCAGGGGAAGCTTCAAAGGCCTGCCGCCTTTTGAGCTTCCCCTGACCATTTGCTGCTCCCAACAAACTGGTCCCCACTGGTTCTACCCCCACTTCTGGTGGGAGAACCAGCGGGAAAACCAGAGGCAGGAAATGGGTTGTGCCCACCTTGCCTCCCCTAAGGTGGGGGAGGCAAGGTGAAGCACAAACCCGAGTCCCCACCATCTTGAGGATGGGGGGACCCAGCCAACCAGGGACAGGCTCCTGCCCCCCTCCCACTGGAGAGTGGCAGAATAGGGGGTGTACCCACCCCAGGGAAGGGACCCATTGGTCCCTGCCCATACCTACCTGTAACCACCCCTAAATTCAGTATTTAGGGGTTCCCTGAACCTTCCTTCCTCAGATCCAGATTCCAAAACAAGAAAGAAGATCAAGAAACAAGAAGACCTTCCGTGCAGCTGCTAACAAGAGGAAGACACCAACTGCTTTGGCCCCAGCCCTACCGGCCTGTCGACCCTCGAACCTGCTCCTGCTAAACCCCAGCGCCTGCAGTGGTCAGCAACCTCAAGAACCCCAGAGGACCTGACTGCCTTGTGACTCTAACTACCTGGGACTCCCACGAGCAGTGGTACTGCTCAAAAGCAAGTAACCTATCTCTGGTGCCAACCAGGAACCGCGAATCCAGCGCACACTGCACCCGCCGAGCCTGGCCTGTGCCCGAGTGGAAAAAGACCACGAGGACGTCCTCCTGGCATCTGTGACCCAGAATCCAGCACCTAAGGACCCTCCTCGACGATCCTGACGACGCCTGCAGCCTCAGAACCTGGGCCCCCTCCAACCACGACCAACCGAGGGTAAGATTTCCAACGCCTAAAACACCCCTGCACCCGATGCCCCACGGCCTCCTGTGCCCAATTCCTGGGTGCCTACCCTTCCTACAGCTTCCCAACTTAGCTCTCGAAGTGGTGGTCGCACCTGAAGAATCACTGTCCCCGAGCTTGCAGCCTTTGTTCATCACGCAGCTTTCCCATTGAAAACCAATGGGAGCCTGACGGCCCAAAAGCCCACTGCACTCGGCCACCCCAGTGCCACTGAGGGTGCACCCACTACCCTGTTCGACTTCCCCACTTGCCCTGAGTAAGTGACTAGGAGCTTTGCTCCCACAGCCGAGTGGTCTACCTGCCAGCAGTTACCAACCCAAGGCCCCTGCCTGCCATAGGATAACATTAGGCCTACTCACTCTGTACCCGGCCACCCCTGTGCTGCTGAGGGTGTAACAACTGTACTTACCTGACCCTGGGGGACCCCTGAGTCTATGCCCAGAACCTTAACTCTGCCAGTTGAGTACTTACCCAAAAAACGATAACTCACTTTTCTTCCATAGGGTAACATTGACTGGTTTCACTTGGAAATTCTTCTAAGTGTGGAGTTTTGAAACTTTAAAATATTCACCTAGAATCAACTGAGTAACGAAAACGGAAATACTCACCTGCTATTAGGAGAGATCCCAGTGCTGGATCTTGGTGCCCAGCAGTGACCCTGAAAAGTAATCACAACGTTACTTACCGCTAACTCAATTTTCTTCCATAGGGATCCATTGACTGGTTTTCTGTGAAATTTCGTGTCCACTTTTGAAATACCAAAATATTGCTTATAAATCACAACAGTAACGAATTCCAATTTACTCAGCTGTTATCAGGAGAGACCTCAGTGCTGCATCTTTTAGTCCAGTACTGACCCTGAAAAGTAATTTTAATCGTACTTACCAGTAACTTGAAATTCCTTCTGTAGGATATCATTGCCTGCTTTTTGCTAAAAAAGTTTCTGTGACGATTTCTGAATCACCCACCCTGCATTCCCCATAGTCTCCCAATAAAGATGGTATCCCACTTGTGTGGGTAGGCCTACTGCCCTCCACAGGAAATGGCACGGAACACAACATGGACACATCACATTTTTCTAATGAAAACTGACCCTTTTTTGCAATATGCCTAGTTGTGGATGTTGAACCCTAGCTCAGCCGGGACCTAGGTTAACCTAGCAAACCTATACTTTTTTTTAAACTAGACATTGAGGGGTATCCAGGATAGGGGACATGTGTGGATTTCACCAGGTTCTGTTACCCAGAATCACTTGCAAACCTCATATTTTGAAAACAAAACACATTTTAATCACATTTCTGTCATAGAATCTTCTGGAATCTGCGTGGATCCTCAAACTTTCACCCACCCTGCATTCCCCATAGTCTTCTGATAAAGATGGTATCCCACTTGTGTGGGTAGGCTGGTGCCGTCCACAGGAAATGGCACGGAACACAACATGGACACATCACATTTTTGCAATGAAAATTGACCCTTTTTTGCAATATGCCTAGCTGTGGATGTTGAACCCTAGCTCAGTTGAGACCTAAGTTAACCTATCAAACCTATACTTTTTTTTAAACTAGACATCGAGGGGAATCCAGGATAGGGGACATGTGTGGTTTTCACCAGGCTCTGTTACTCAGAATCACTTGCAAACCTCAAATTTGGAGAAAAAAACACAATGTCCCCACATTTCTGTGATAGAAACTTCTGGAATCTGCGTGGATCCTCAAACTTTCACCCACCCTGCATTCCCCTTAGTCTTCTGATAAAGATGGTATCCCACTTGTGTGGGTAGGCCTACTGCCCTCCACAGGAAATGGCACGGAACACAACATGGACACATCACATTTTTGCAATGAAAACTGACCCTTTTTCGCAACATGCCTAGCTGTGGATGTTGAACCCTAGCTCAGAAGGGACCTAAGTTAACCTAGCAAACCTATACATTTTTTAAAACTAGACATCGAGGGGAATCCAGGATAGGGGGACTTGTGTGGTTTTCACCAGGTTCTGTTACCCAGAATCCCTTGCAAACCTCAAATTTTGGGAAAAAAACACATTTTAATCACATTTCTGTGATAGTAATTTGTGGAATCTGCGTGGATCCTCAAACTTTCACTTACCCTGCATTCCCCATAGTCTCCCAATAAAGATGGTATCCCACTTGTGTGGGTAGGCCTAGTTCCCTCCACAGGAAATGGCACGGAACACAACATGGACACATTACATTTTTGCAATGAAAACTGACTCTTTTTTGCAATAGGCCTAGCTGTGGATGTTGAACACTAGAATAGTCGGGACCTAAGTTAACCTAGCACAACTATACATTTTTTAAAACTAGATATCGAGGGGAATCCAGGATGGGGAGCCTTGTGTGGTTTTCACCAGGTTCTGTTACCCAGAATCCCTTGCAATTCTCAAATTTAGAGATAAAAAGACACAAATTCCCCACATTTCTGTGATAGAAACTTCTGGAATCTGCGTGGATCCTCAAATTTTCACCCACCCTGCATTCCCCATAGTCTCCCGATAAAGATGGCATCCGACTTGTGTGGGTAGGCCTACTGCCCTCCACAGGAAATGGCACGGAACACAACATGGACACATCACATTTTTGCAATGAAAACTGACCCTTTTTGCAATATGCCTAGCTGTGGATGTTGAACCCTAGCTCAGCCGGGACCTAGGTTAACCTAGCAAAACTATACATTTTTTAAAACTAGAGATCGAAGGGAATCCAGGATGGAGGGACTTGTGTGGTTTTCACCAGGTTCTGTTACCCAGAATCCCTTGCAAACCTCAAATTTTGAAAAAAACTCACATTTTCATCACATTTCTGTCATAGAAATTTCTGTAATCTGCGTGGATCCTCAAACTTTCACGCACCCTGCATTCCCGATAGTCTCCGAATAAAGATGGTATCTGACTTGTGTAGGTAGGCCTAGTGCCCTCCACAGGAAATGGCACGGAAGACAACATGGACACATCACATTTTTGCAATGAAAACTGTCCCTTTTTTGCAATATGCCTAGCTGTGGATGTTGAACCCTAGGTCAGTTGGGACCTAAATTAACCTAGAAAACCTATACATCTTTCTAAACTAGACATAGAGGGGAATCCAGGGTGGGGGGCATTGTGTGGTTTTCACCAGGCTCTGTTACCCAGAATCACTTGCAAACCTCAAATTCTGAAAATAAAACCACATTTTCATCACATTTCTGTCATAGAAACTTCTGGAATCTGCGTGGATCCTCAAACTTTCACCCACCCTGCATTCCCCATAGTCTCCTGATAAAGATGGTATCCCACTTGTGTGGGTAGGCCTAGTGCCCTCCACAGGAAATGGCACGGAACACAACATGGACACATCACATATTTGCAAGGAAAACTGACCCTTTTTTGCAATATGCCTAGCTGTGGATGTTGAACCCTAGCTCATTTGGGACCTAGGTTAACCTAGCACACCTATACATTTTTTAAAACTAGACATCGAGGGGAATCTAGGATGGGGGGCTTTGTGTGGTTTTCACCAGGCTTTGTTACCCAGAATCCCTTGCAAATCTCAAATTTTGGAAAAAAAACACAATTTCCCCTCATTTCTGTGATAGAAACTTTTGAAATCTGCGTGGATCCTCAATCTTTCCTCAACCCTGCATTTCCCATAGTCTCTCGATAAAGATGGTATCCCACTTGTGTGGGTAGCCCTAGTGCCCTCCACAGGAAATGGCACGGAACACAACATGGACACAACACATTTTTGCAATGAAAACTGACCCTTTTTTGCAATAGGCCTACCTGTGGATGTTGAACCCTAGCTCAGTAGGGACCTAGGTAACATAGCAAAACTATACATTTTTTAAAACTAGACATCGAGGGTAATCCTGGAGGGGGGCCTTGTGTGGTTTTCACCAGGTTCTGTTACCCAGAATCCCTTGCAAATCTCAAATTTTGGAGAAAAAAAACCACAATTTCCCATTTCTGTGATAGAAACTTTTGAAATCTGCGTGGATCCTCAATCTTTCCTCAACCCTGCATTTCCCATAGTCTCTCGATAAAAAAGGTATCCCACTTGTGTGGGTAGCCCTAGTGCCCTCCACAGGAAATGGCACGGAACACAACATGGACACAACACATTTTTGCAATGAAAACTGACCCTTTTTTGCAATATGCCTAGCTGTGGATGTTGAACCCTAGCTCAGCCTAGCAACCGTAGTAACCCTAGGTTAACTTAGCAAAACTATTTATTTTTTTAAAACTAGAGATCGAGGGGAATCTAGGATGGGGGGCTTTGTGTGGTTTTCACCAGGCTCTGTGTCCCAGAATCACTTGCAAACCTCAAATTTTGAAAAAAAAAACACATTTTCATCACATTTCTGTCATAGAAACTTCTGGAATCTGCGTGGATCCTCAAACTTTCACCCACCCTGCATTCCCCATAGTCTCCCGATAAAGATGGTATCCCACTTGTGTGGGTAGGCCTAGTGCCCTCCCCAGGAAATGGCACGGAACACAACATGGAAACATCACATATTTACAATGAAAACTGACCCTTTTTGCAATAGGCCTACCTGTGGATGTTGAACCCTAGCTCAGTCGGGACCTAGGTTAACGTAGCAAAACATACATTTTTAAAACTAGACATCGAGTGTAATCCTGGAGGGGGCCTTGTGTGGTTTTCACCAGGTTCTGTTACCCAGAATCCCTTGCAAATCTCAAATTTTGGAAAAAAACCACAATTTCCCCTCATTTCTGTGATAGAAACTTTTGAAATCTGCGTGGATCCTCAATCTTTCCTCAACCCTGCATTTCCCATAGTCTCTCGATAAAGATGGTATCCCACTTGTGTGGGTAGGCCTACTGCCCTCCACAGGAAATGGCACGGAACACAACATGGACACATCACATTTTTGTAATGAAAACTGACCCTTTTTTGCAATATGCCTAGTTGTGGATGTTGAACCCTAGCTCAGCCGGGACCTAGGTTAACCTAGCAAACCTATACTTTTTTTAAAACTAGACATTGAGGGGTATCCAGGATAGGGGACATGTGTGGATTTCACCAGGTTCTGTTACCCAGAATCACTTGCAAACCTCATATTTTGAAAACAAAACACATTTTAATCACATTTCTGTCATAGAATCTTCTGGAATCTGCGTGGATCCTTAAACTTTCACCCACCCTGCATTCCCCATAGTCTTCTGATAAAGATGGTATCCCACTTGTGTGGGTAGGCCTAGTGCCGTCCACAGGAAATGGCACGGAACACAACATGGACACATCACATTTTTGCAATGAAAATTGACCCTTTTTTGCAATATGCCTAGCTGTGGATGTTGAACCCTAGCTCAGTTGAGACGTAAGTTAACCTATCAAACCTATACTTTTTTTTAAACTAGACATCGAGGGGAATCCAGGATAGGGGACATGTGTGGTTTTCACCAGGCTCTGTTACTCAGAATCACTTGCAAACCTCAAATTTGTAGAAAAAAACACAATGTCCCCACATTTCTGTGATAGAAACTTCTGGAATCTGCGTGGATCCTCAAACTTTCACCCACCCTGCATTCCCCATAGTCTCCTGATAAAGATGGTATCCCACTTGTGTGGGTAGGCCTACTGCCCTCCACAGGAAATGGCACGGAACACAACATGGACACATCACATTTTTGCAATGAAAACTGACCCTTTTCGCAACATGCCTAGCTGTGGATGTTGAACCCTAGCTCAGAAGGGACCTAAGTTAACCTAGCAAACCTATACATTTTTAAAACTAGACATCGAGGGGAATCCAGGATAGGGGGACTTGTGTGGTTTTCACCAGGTTCTGTTACCCAGAATCCCTTGCAAACCTCAAATTTTGGGAAAAAAACACATTTTAATCACATTTCTGTGATAGTAATTTGTGGAATCTGCGTGGATCCTCAAACTTTCACTTACCCTGCATTCCCCATAGTCTCCCAATAAAGATGGTATCCCATTTGTGTGGGTAGGCCTACTTCCCTCCACAGGAAATGGCACGGAACACAACATGGACACATCACATTTTTGCAATGAAAACTGACTCTTTTTTGCAATAGGCCTAGCTGTGGATGTTGAACACTAGAATAGTCGGGACCTAGGTTAACCTAGCAAAACTATACATTTTTTAAAACTAGACATCGAGGGAAATCCAGGATGGGGGGCCTTGTGTGGTTTTCACCAGGTTCTGTTACCATGATCCCTTGCAAACCTCAAATTTTGAAAAAAAAACACAATTTCCCCGCATTTCTGTGATATAAACTTCTGGAAACTGCGTGGATCCTCAAACTTTCCCCCACCCTGCATTCCCCATAGCCTCCCGATAAAGATGGTATCCCACTTGTATGGGTAGGCCTACTGCTCTCCACAGGAAATGGCACGGAACACAACATGGTCACATCACATTTTTGCAATGAAAACTGACCCTTTTTCGCAACATGCCTAGCTGTGGATGTTGAACCCTAGCTCAGCAGGGACCTAAGTTAACCTAGCACAACTATACATTTTTTAAAACTAGATATCGAGGGGAATCCAGGATGGGGAGCCTTGTGTGGTTTTCACCATGTTCTGTTACCCAGAATCCCTTGCAATCCTCAAATTTAGAGATAAAAAGACACAAATTCCCCACATTTCTGTGATAGAAACTTCTGCAATCTGCGTGGATCCTCAAATTTTCACCCACCCTGCATTCCCCATAGTCTCCCGATAAAGATGCATCCGACTTGTGTGGGTAGGCCTACTGCCCTCCACAGGAAATGGCACGGAACACAACATGGACACATCACATTTTTGCAATGAAAACTGACCCTTTTTTGCAATATGCCTAGCTGTGGATGTTGAACCCTAGCTCAGCCGGGACCTAGGTTAACCTAGCAAAACTATACATTTTTTTAAAACTAGAGATCGAAGGGAATCCAGGATGGAGGGACGTGTGTGGTTTTCACCAGGTTCTGTTACCCAGAATCCCTTGCAAACCTCAAATTTTGAAAAAAACTCACATTTTCATCACATTTCTGTCATAGAAATTTCTGTAATCTGCGTGGATCCTCAAACTTTCACCCACCCTGCATTCCCGATAGTCTCCCAATGAAGATGGTATCTGACTTGTGTAGGTAGGCCTAGTGCCCTCCACAGGAAATGGCACGGAAGACAACATGGACACATCACATTTTTGCAATGAAAACTGTCTCTTTTTTGCAATATGCCTAGCTGTGGATGTTGAACCCTAGCTCAGCAGGGACCTAAGTTAACCTAGCACAACTATACATTTTTTAAAACTAGATATCGAGGGGAATCCAGGATGGGGAGCCTTGTGTGGTTTTCACCAGGTTCTGTTACCCAGAATCCCTTGCAATTCTCAAATTTAGAGATAAAAAGACACAAATTCCCCACATTTCTGTGATAGAAACTTCTGGAATCTGCGTGGATCCTCAAATTTTCACCCACCCTGCATTCCCCATAGTCTCCCGATAAAGATGGCATCCGACTTGTGTGGGTAGGCCTACTGCCCTCCACAGGAAATGGCACGGAACACAACATGGACACATCACATTTTTGCAATGAAAACTGACCCTTTTTTGCAATATGCCTAGCTGTGGATGTTGAACCCTAGCTCAGCCGGGACCTAGGTTAACCTAGCAAAACTATACATTTTTTTAAAACTAGAGATCGAAGGGAATCCAGGATGGAGGGACTTGTGTGGTTTTCACCAGGTTCTGTTACCCAGAATCCCTTGCAAACCTCAAATTTTGAAAAAAACTCACATTTTCATCACATTTCTGTCATAGAAATTTCTGTAATCTGCGTGGATCCTCAAACTTTCACCCACCCTGCATTCCCGATAGTCTCCCAATAAAGATGGTATCCCACTTGTCTGGGTAGGCCTAGTGCCCTCCACAGGAAATGGCACGGAACACAACATGGAAACATCACATATTTACAATGAAAACTGACCCTTTTTTGCAATAGGCCTACCTGTGGATGTTGAACCCTAGCTCAGCCGGGACCTAGGTTAACCTAGCAAAACTATACATTTTTTTAAAACTAGACATCGAGGGGAATCTAGGATGGGGGGCTTTGTGTGGTTTTCACCAGGCTCTGTTACATAGAATCACTTGCAAACCTCAAATTTTGAAGAAAAAAAACACATTTTCATCACATTTCTGTCATAGAAACTTCTGGAATCTGAGTTGATCCTCAATCTTTCCTCAACCCTGCATTTCCCATAGTCTCTCGATAAAGATGGTATCCCACTTGTGTGGGTAGCCCTAGTGCCCTCCACAGGAAATGGCACGGAACACAACATGGACACAACACATTTTTGCAATGAAAACTGACCCTTTTTTGCAATATGCCTAGCTGTGGATGTTGAACCCTAGCTCAGCCTAGCAACCGTAGTAACCCTAGGTTAACCTAGCAAAACTATTCATTTTTTTAAAACTAGAGATCGAGGGGAATCCAGGATGGGGGGACTTGTGTGGTTTTCACCAGGTTCTGTTACCCAGAATCCCTTGCAAACCTCAAATTTTGAAAAAAACTCACATTTTCATCACATTTCTCTCATAGAAATTTCTGTAATCTGCGTGGATCCTCAAACTTTCACGCACCCTGCATTCCCGATAGTCTCCGAATAAAGATGGTATCTGACTTGTGTAGGTAGGCCTAGTGCACTCCACAGGAAATGGCACCGAAGACAACATGGACACATCACATTTTTGCAATGAAAACTGTCCCTTTTTTGCAATATGCCTAGCTGTGGATGTTGAACCCTAGGTCAGTTGGGACCTAAGTTAACCTAGAAAACCTATACATCTTACTAAACTAGACATAGAGGGGAATCCAGGGTGGGGGGCATTGTGTGGTTTTCACCAGGCTCTGTTACCCAGAATCACTTGCAAACCTCAAATTCTGAAGAAAAAACCCCACATTTTCATCACATTTCTGTCATAGAAACTTCTGGAATCTGCGTGGATCCTCAAACTTTCACGCACCCTGCATTCCCCATAGTCTCCTGATAAAGATGGTATCCCACTTGTGTGGGTAGGCCTAGTGCCCTCTACAGGAAATGGCACGGAACACAACATGGAAACATCACATATTTGCAAGGAAAACTGACCCTTTTTTGCAATATGCCTAGCTGTGGATGTTGAACCCTAGCTCATTTGGGACCTAGGTTAACCTAGCACACCTATACTTTTTTAAAAACTAGACATCGAGGGGAATCCAGGATAGGGGACATGTGTGGGTTTCACCAGGCTCTGTTACCCAGAATCACTTGCAAACCTCAAATTTTGAGAAAAAAACACAATGTCCCCACATTTCTGTGATAGAAACTTCTGGAATCTGCGTGGATCCTCAAACTTTCACCCACCCTGCATTCCCCATAGTCTTCTGATAAAGATGGTATCCCACTTGTGTGGGTAGGCCTACAGCCCTCCACAGGAAATGGCACGGAACACAACATGGACACATCACATTTTTGCAATGAAAACTGTCCCTTTTTTGCAATATGCCTAGCTGTGGATGTTGAACCCTAGCTCATTTGGGACCTAGGTTAACCTAGCACACCTATACATTTTTTAAAACTAGACATCGAGGGGAATCCAGGGTGGGGGGCATTGTGTGGTTTTCACCAGGCTCTGTTACCCAGAATCACTTGCAAACCTCAAATTTTGAAAAAAAAAACACATTTTCATCACATTTCTGTCATAGAAACTTCTGGAATCTGCGTGGATCCTCAAACTTTCACCCACCCTGCATTCCCCATAGTCTCCCGATAAAGATGGTATCCCACTTGTGTGGGTAGGCCTAGTGCCCTCCACAGGAAATGGCACGGAACACAAAATGGAAACATCACATATTTACAATGAAAACTGACCCTTTTTTGCAATAGGCCTACCTGTGGATGTTGAACCCTAGCTCAGTCGGGACCTAGGTTAACGTAGCAAAACATACATTTTTTAAAACTAGACATCGAGGGTAATCCTGGAGGGGGGCCTTGTGTGGTTTTCACCAGGTTCTGTTACCCAGAATCCCTTGCAAATCTCAAATTTTGGAAAAAAAACACAATTTCCCCTCATTTCTGTGATAGAAACTTTTGAAATCTGCGTGGATCCTCAATCTTTCCTCAACCCTGCATTTCCCATAGTCTCTCGATAAAGATGGTAATCCCACTTGTGTGGGTAGCCCTAGTGCCCTCCACAGGAAGTGGCACGGAACACAACATGGACACAACACATTTTTGCAATGAAAACTGACCCTTTTTTGCAATATGCCTAGCTGTGGATGTTGAACCCTAGCTCAGCCTAGCAACCCTAGTAACCCTAGGTTAACCTAGCAAAACTATTCATTTTTTTAAAACTAGAGATCGAGGGGAATCCAGGATGGAGGGACTTGTGTGGTTTTCACCAGGTTCTGTTACCCAGAATCCCTTGCAAACCTCAAATTTTGAAAAAAACTCACATTTTCATCACATTTCTGTCATAGAAATTTGTGTAATCTGCGTGGATCCTCAAACTTTCACGCACCCTGCATTCCCCATAGTCTCCTGATAAAGATGGTATCCCACTTGTGTGGGTAGGCCTAGTGCCCTCTACAGGAAATGGCACGGAACACAACATGGAAACATCACATATTTGCAAGGAAAACTGACCCTTTTTTGCAATATGCCTAGCTGTGGATGTTGAACCCTAGCTCATTTGGGACCTAGGTTAACCTAGCACACCTATACTTTTTTAAAAACTAGACATCGAGGGGAATCCAGGATAGGGGACATGTGTGGGTTTCACCAGGCTCTGTTACCCAGAATCACTTGCAAACCTCAAATTTGGAGAAAAAAACACAATGTCCCCACATTTCTGTGATAGAAACTTCTGGAATCTGCGTGGATCCTCAAACTTTCACCCACCCTGCATTCCCCATAGTCTTCTGATAAAGATGGTATCCCACTTGTGTGGGTAGGCCTACAGCCCTCCACAGGAAATGGCACGGAACACAACATGGACACATCACATTTTTGCAATGAAAACTGTCCCTTTTTGCAATATGCCTAGCTGTGGATGTTGAACCCTAGCTCATTTGGGACCTAGGTTAACCTAGCACACCTATACATTTTTTAAAACTAGACATCGAGGGGAATCCAGGGTGGGGGGCATTGTGTGGTTTTCACCAGGCTCTGTTACCCAGAATCACTTGCAAACCTCAAATTTTGAAAAAAAAAACACATTTTCATCACATTTCTGTCATAGAAACTTCTGGAATCTGCGTGGATCCTCAAACTTTCACCCACCCTGCATTCCCCATAGTCTCCCGATAAAGATGGTATCCCACTTGTGTGGGTAGGCCTAGTGCCCTCCACAGGAAATGGCACGGAACACAAAATGGAAACATCACATATTTACAATGAAAACTGACCCTTTTTGCAATAGGCCTACCTGTGGATGTTGAACCCTAGCTCAGTCGGGACCTAGGTTAACGTAGCAAAACATACATTTTTAAAAACTAGACATCGAGGGTAATCCTGGAGGGGGCCTTGTGTGGTTTTCACCAGGTTCTGTTACCCAGAATCCCTTGCAAATCTCAAATTTTGGAAAAAAAACACAATTTCCCCTCATTTCTGTGATAGAAACTTTTGAAATCTGCGTGGATCCTCAATCTTTCCTCAACCCTGCATTTCCCATAGTCTCTCGATAAAGATGGTAATCCCACTTGTGTGGGTAGCCCTAGTGCCCTCCACAGGAAGTGGCACGGAACACAACATGGACACAACACATTTTTGCAATGAAAACTGACCCTTTTTGCAATATGCCTAGCTGTGGATGTTGAACCCTAGCTCAGCCTAGCAACCCTAGTAACCCTAGGTTAACCTAGCAAAACTATTCATTTTTTAAAACTAGAGATCGAGGGAATCCAGGATGGAGGGACTTGTGTGGTTTTCACCAGGTTCTGTTACCCAGAATCCCTTGCAAACCTCAAATTTTGAAAAAAACTCACATTTTCATCACATTTCTGTCATAGAAATTTGTGTAATCTGCGTGGATCCTCAAACTTTCACCCACCCTGCATTCCCAATAGTCTCCCAATAAAGATGGTATCTGACTTGTGTAGGTAGGCCTAGTGCCCTCCACAGGAAATGGCACGGAAGACAACATGGACACATCACATTTTTGCAATGAAAACTGTCCCTTTTTTGCAATATGCCTAGCTGTGGATGTTGAACCCTAGGTCAGTTGGGACCTAAGTTAACCTAGAAAACCTATACATCTTTCTAAACTAGACATAGAGAGGAATCCAGGGTGGGGGGCCTTGTGTGGTTTTCACCAGGCTCTGTTACCCAGAATCACTTGCAAACCTCAAATTCTGGAAAAAAACACATTTTCATAACATTTCTGTCATAGAAACTTCTGGAATCTGTGTGGATCCTCAAACTTTCACCCACCCTGCATTCCCCATAGTCTCCTGATAAAGATGGTATCCCACTTGTGTGGGTAGGCCTAGTGCCCTCCACAGGAATTGGCACGGAACACAACATGGACACATCACATATTTGCAAGGAAAACTGACCCTTTTTTGCAATATGCCTAGCTGTGGATGTTGAACCCTAGCTCATTTGGGACCTAGGTTAACCTAGCACACCTATACATTTTTTTAAACTAGACATCGAGGGGAATCTAGGATGGGGGACTTGTGTGGTTTTCACCAGGTTCTGTTACCCAGAATCCCTTGCAAACCTCAAATTTTGAAAAAAAAAAAACATTTTCATCACATTTCTGTCATAGAAACTTCTGGAATCTGTGTGGATCCTCAAACTTTCACCCACCCTGCATTCCCCATAGTCTCCCGATAAAGATGGTATCCCACTTGTGTGGGTAGGCCTAGTGCCCTCCACAGGAAATGGCACGGAACACAACATGGAAACATCACATATTTACAATGAAAACTGACCCTTTTTGCAATAGGCCTACCTGTGGATGTTGAACCCTAGCTCAGTCGGGACCTAGGTTAACGTAGCAAACTATACATTTTTTAAAACTAGACATCGAGGGTAATCCTGGAGGGGGGCCTTGTGTGGTTTTCACCAGGTTCTGTTACCCAGAATCCCTTGCAAACCTCAAATTGTGAAAAAAACATTATAATCACATTTCTGTCATAGAAACTTCTGGAATCTGCGTGGATCCTCAAACTTTCACCCACCCTGCATTCTCCATAGTCTCTCGATATAGATGGTATCCCACTTGTGAGGGTAGGCCTAGTGCCCTCCACAGGAAATGGCACAGAACACAACATGGACACATCACATTTTTGCAATGAAAACTGACCCTTTTTTTGCAATAGCCCTAGTTGTGGATGTTGAACCCTAGCTCAGCCAGGACCTAGGTTAACCTAGAAAAACTATACATTTTTGAAAACTAGACATCGAGGGAAATTCAGGATGGGGGACTTGTGTGGTTTTCAACAGGTTGTGTTGCCCAGAATCCCTTGCAAACCTCAAATTTTGAAAAAAATCCCACAATTTCCCCACATTTCTGTGATAGAAACTTCTGGAATCTGTGTGAATCCTCAAACTTTCCCCCACCCTGCATTCCCCGTAGTCTCCCGATAAAGATGGTATCTCACTTGTGTGGGTAGCCCTAGTGCCCTTCACAGGAAATGGGCACGGAACACAACATGGACACAACACATTTTTGCAATGAAAACTGACCCTTTTTTGCAATATGCCTAGCTGTGGATGTTGAACCCTAGCTCAGTCGGGACCTAGGTTAATCTAGCAAAACTATACATTTTTTAAAACTAGACATCGAGGGAAATCTAGGATGGGGGGCCTTGTGTGGTTTTCACCACGTTCTGTTACCATGATCCCTTGCAAACCTCAAATTTTGAAAAAAACCCACAATTTCCCCGCATTTCTGTGATAGAAACTTCTGGAATCTGCGTGGATCCTCAAACTTTCACCCACCCTGCATTCCCCATAGTCTCCCAATAAAGATGGTATCCCACTTGTGTGGGTAGGCCTAGTGCCCTCCAGAGGAAATGGCACGGAACACAACATGGACACATCACATTTTTGCAATGAAAACTGACCCTTTTTTGCAATATGCCTAGCTGTGGATGTTGAACCCTAGCTCAGCAGGGACCTAGGTTAACCTAGCAAAACTATACATTTTTTAAAACTAGACATCGAGGGGAATCCAGAGTGGGGGGCCTTGTGTGGTTTTCACCAGGTTCTGTTACCTAGAATGCCTTGTAAACCTCAAATTTAGAGAAAAAAAACACAATTTCCGCACATTTCTGTGATAGAAACTTCTGGAATCTGCGTGGATCCTCAAACTTTCACCCACCCTGCATTCCCCATAGTCTCCCAATAAAGATGGTATCCCACTTGTGTGGGTAGGCCTAGTGCCCTCCACAGGAAATGGCACGGAACACAACATGGACACATCACATTTTTGCAATGAAAACTGACTCTTTTTTGCAATATCCCTAGCTGTGGATGTTGAACCCTTGCTCAGTCGGGACCTAGGTTAACCTAGCAAAACTATACATTTTTTAAAACTAGACATCGAGGGGAATCCAGGATGGTGGGACTTGTGTGGTTTTCACCAGTTTCTATTACCCAGAATCCCTTGCAAACCTTATATTTTGAAAAAAAAAACACATTTTCATCACATTTCTGTCATAGAAACTTCTGGAATCTGCATGGATCCTCAAACTTTCACCCACCCTGCATTCCCCATAGTCTCCCGATAAAGATGGTATCCCACTTGTGTGGGTAGGCCTACTGCCCTCCACAGGAAATGGCACGTAACACAACATGGACACATCAGATTTTTGCAATGAAAACTGACCCTTTTTCGCAACATGCCTAGCTGTGGATGTAGAACCCTAGCTCAGCAGGGACCTAAGCTAACATAGCAAACCTATATTAACTACTGGCGGTCGCCAGTAGATAGTTATAGTTAGGACCTATTATCCATAGGAAATTCATAACATTCTATTCCTAATAACTTTGGCGTCGTTTGACGAATCATCGCAAAATTTTCAAAACTAGTGGGGTGCTCCGGTCCGCTCCTGTATTGAAAGTTTCGGGCTGATTCATCAACCGGGGACCGAGAAAATAGGGGGGTCGCAAAACATGTTTTCTCCATGTTAATTCCCATAGGAAATTTTAGCCACGGCTACAGCCCAAACTGCTGAACGGAATTACACCAAATTTTGCAAAAAGGTTCAGAAAGTGACCTTTTTTTTAAATGGTGTAAATCCGTTCAGTAGTTGCGGAGAAATTAAAAGATTAAGAGTGAAAAAATCAATTTCCCATAGGAAATTTATGCAAGGCTACAGCAAAAACTGCTGAATGGAATTACACCAAATTTGGCAAAATGGTAGTGCTTGGTTCAGAAAGCTCCCTTTTTTAAAATGGTGTAAATCCGTTCAGTAGTTGCTGAGAAAATCCAAAATTAAAGTTTCAATATCTATGGCCGCGGTGGATCCGCGCACCCTCCCGATCACGAGCTGCATGCTAATTGGCTGTCAACACTCCAAACCGGGAATTGTTGGCAGCCATCTTGTTCCTCGGTAGAACCGAGGCACAAGAAAGCAGTAAAACAACAACGCAAAACGCATTGTTTTTTAAAAATCAGCAAAAAAAGCGCTGGGTGCGCGGATCCTGCCGATAAAAAAAAAAAACGAAGCCCGGGCTCCCGGGCTTTGTGGTTAATTGGCCCCCGGGTGGGCCAAGTCCCGGGGGCATGCGGGGGATCATTAATAATTATATGGGGGGCCTCTAAGGCCCCCCCAAGCCCCGGGGACCGCCACCCCCCGGGGCTTTAAACAAAATGGTGTCTGGCAGTATCACGTATAGCCTGGGAGAATGGTCTCTGAACACTGGAGCACCCTCTCACGTACAACCCAGCACCCTGCCTTTAGGATTGTTATGGCCTGCAATAGGGGTGACTTATAAAGGTTTAGGTGTAGTGATATATCTAGATATAGTGAACCTATATCTTTCGTAAGTGGTGCAAACAGTAGGCTGCAGTAGCAGACCTGAGGTTCCATTTTGCCTGGTCTCTCAGGGGTGGCATAATACATGCTTCAGCCCATGGGAGGCCTCTGGGTACACCGTATACTAGGGTACCCCAGTAACAGTGCAAGAGCTACAACAAGCATTTTCAGCATCTCTCCCTGTCTTTCCTACATACGGAAATACAAGTAAGGTTAGGCAGGGATGAATTTATGGCGAAAATATGCATCTAAATGTAACTAATCACTGTTTGAGCTAAAACAGTCGTTCTAAGCCCTTTTCCAAATCTACATTCAAGGAATGCCTTTGTTATGAATATTTTACTTCTGGATGCGTTCGTTGTGAGGATATAACCTCCGGATGTAACTCATCACTGTTTGAGCTCAAATAAGCCTATTCAGCCCTTTTCCTAATCTACATATTGATTGGTTACATCCAGATTCATATATTCACCACAAATACATCCCTTCATAAAAATATGTGTATTTCCCTATGCAGGGCTTATCACGCTTATTTTAGATCAAACAGTGATTAGTTGCATCCAGATTCATATAGTAACTACAAATGCTTCCCTATCTAGTTTTAAAAGAAGTATGCGTTTGCTAGGTTTTCGAAGGTGCTGCCTGAGCTAGGGTTCAACATCCACAGCTAGACATATTGAAAAAAAAGTTCCGTTTTTATTGCAAAAATGAGATGTGTAATAGAACCTGGTGGAAACCACACAAGGCCCCCATCCTGTCTAGTTTTTAAAAATGTATAGTTTCGCTAGGTTAACCTAGGTCCAGATTGAGCTAGGGTTCAACATCCACAACTAGGGATATTGCAAAAAGGGTCAGTTTTCATTGCACAAATGTGATGTGCCCATGTTGTGTTCCGTGCCGTTTCCTGAGGAGGGCAGTTGGCCTACCCACACACATGGGATACCATCTTTATCGGGAGACTATGGGGAATGCAGGGTTGGGGAAAGATTGAGGATCCATGCAGATTTCAAAAGTTTCTATCACAGAAATGAGGTGAATTTTTTTTTTTTTTCAAACTTTGAGGTTTGCAAGGGATTCTGGGTAACAGAACCTGGTGAAAACCACACAAGGCCCCCATCCTGGATTCCCCTCGATGTCTAGTTTTAAAAAATGTATAGGTTTGCTAGGTTAACTTAGGTCCAGGCTGAGCTAGGGTTCAACATCCACAGCTAGGCATGTTGCAAAAAATGGTCAGTTTTCATTGCAAAAATGTGATGTGTCCATGTTGTGTTCAGTGCCATTTCCTGTGGAGGGCAGTAGGCCTACCCACACAAGTGGGATACCATCTTTGTTGGGAGACTATGGGGAATGCAGGGTGGGTGAAAGTTGAGGAT
This sequence comes from Calotriton arnoldi, assembly GCA_963921515.1. NCBI lineage: Eukaryota > Metazoa > Chordata > Amphibia > Caudata > Salamandridae > Calotriton > Calotriton arnoldi. The sequence goes on along the minus strand of CAWUFW010007915.1, from coordinate 53,527 downwards.
CCACGCAGATTCCAGATGTTTCTATCACAGAAATGTGGGGAAATTGTATTTTTTTTCAAAATTTGAGGTTTGCAAGGGATTCTGGGTAACAGAACCTGGTGAAAACCACACACGTCTCCCTATTCTGGATTCCCCTCGAGGTCTAGTTTTAAAAATGTATAGTTTTGCTATGTGAACCTACGTCCCGACTGAGCTAGGGTTCAACATCCAGAGCTAGGCATATTGCAAAAAAGGGTCAGTTTTCATTGCAAAAATGTGATGTGTCCATGTTGTGTTCCGTGCCATTTCCTGTGTAGGGCAGTAGGCCTACCCACACAAGTAGGATACCATCTTTATTGGGAGACTATGGGGAATGCAGGGTGGGTGAAAGTTTGAGGATCCACGCAGATTCCAGAAGTTTCTATCACAGAAATGCGATGAAAATTTGTTTTTTTCCAAAATGTGAGGTTTGCAAGGGATTCTGGGTAACAGAGCCTGGTGAAAACCTCAGAAGTCACCCTATCCTGTATCCCCCTCGATGTCTAGTTTTCAAAAATGTATAGGTTTGCTAGGTTAACTTAGTTCCTGGCTGAGCTTTGGTTCAACATCCACAGCTAGGCATGGTGCAAAAAGGGGTCAGTTTTCATTGCAAAAATGTGATGTGTCCATGTTGTGTTCCGTGCCATTTCCTGTGGAGGGCACTAGGCCTACCCACACAAGTGGGATATCATCTTTATCGGGAGACTATGGGGAATGCAGGGTGGGTGAAAGTTTGAGGATCCACGCAGGTTCCAGAAGTTTCTATCACAGAAATGTGGTGAAATTGTGTTTTTTTTCAAAATTTGAGGTTTGCAAGGGATTCTGGGTAGCAGAACCTGGTAAAAACCACACAATCCCCCCCATCCTGGATTTTCCTCGAGGTTTAGTTTTAAAAAATGTATAGTTTTGCTAGGTTAACCTAGGTCCCGACTGAGCTAGGGTTCAACATCCACAGCTAGGCCTATTACAAAAAAGGTTCAGTTTTCATAGCAAAAATGTGATGTGTCCATGTTGTGTTCCGTGCCATTTCCTGTGGTGGGCACTAGGCCTACCCACACAAGTGGGATATCATCTTTATCGGGAGACTATGGGGAATGCAGGGTGGGTGAAAGTTTGAGGATCCACGCAGGTTCCAGAAGTTTCTATCCCAGAAATGTAGGGAAATTGTGTTTTTTTTCTCCAAATTTGAGGTTTGCAAGGTATTCTGGGTAACAGAACCTGGCGAAAACCACACAAGTCCCCCTATCCTGGATTCCCCTCGATGTCTAGTTTTAAAAAATGTATAGGTTTGCTAGGTTAACTTAGGTCCCTGCTGAGCTAGGGTTCAACATCCACAGCTAGGCATGTTGCGAAAAAGGGTCAGTTTTCATTGCAAAAATATGATGTGTCCATGTTGTGTTACGTGCCATTTCCTGTGGAGGGCAGTAGGCCTACTCATACAAGTGGGATACCATTTTTATCGGGAGACTATGGGGAATGCAGGGTGAGTGAAAGTTTGAAGATCCACGCAGATTCCAGAAGTTTCTATCACAAAAATGTGGGGAAATTGTGTTTTTTTAAAATTTGAGGTTTGCAAGGGATTCTGGGTAACAGAACCTGGTGAAAACCACACAAGGCCCCCATCATAGATTTCCCTCGATGTCTAGTTTTAAAAAATATATAGTTTTGCTAGGTTAACCTAGGTCCTGACTTAGCTAGGGTTTAACATCCACAGCTAGGCATATTGCAAAAAAGGGTCAGTTTTCATTGCAAAAATGTGATGTGTCCATGTTGTGTTCCGTGCCATTTCCTGTGGAGGGCACTAGGCCTACCCACACAAGTGGGATACCATCTTTATTGGGAGAATATGGGGAATGCAGGGTGGGTGAAAGTTTGAGGATCCACGCAGATTCCAGAAGTTTCTATCACAGAAATGTGGGGAAATTGTGTTTGTTTTCTCTAAATTTGAGGTTTGCAAGGTATTCTGGCTAACAGAACCTGGCGAAAACCACACAAGTCCCCCTATCCTGGATTCCCCTCGATGTCTAGTTTTAAAAAATGTATAGGTTTTCTAGGTTAACTTAGGTCCCTGCTGACCTAGGGTTCAACATCCACAGCTAGGCATGTTGCAAAAAAGGGTCAGTTTTCATTGCAAAAATGTGATGTGTCCATGTTGTGTTCCGTGCCATTTCCTGTGGAGGGCACTAGGCCTACCCCTACAAGAGGGATACCATCTTTATAGGGAGACTATGGGGAATGCAGGGAGGGTGAAAGTTTGAGGATCCACGTAGATTCCAGAAGTTTCTATGACAGAAATGTGATGAAAATGTGGTTTTTTTTTCAAAATTTGAGGTTTGCAAGGGATTCTGGGTAACAGAACTTAGTGAAAACCACACAGGGCCCACCATCCTGGATTCCCCTTGATGTCTAGGTTTAAAAAATGTATAGTTTTGCTAGGTGAACCAAGGTCCCGGATGAGCTAGGGTTCAACATCCACAGCTAGGCATATTGCAAAAAAGGGTCAGTTTTCATTGCAAAAATTTGATGTGTCCATGTTGTGTTCCGTGCCAGTTCCTGTGGAGAGCACTAGGCCTACCCACACAAGTGGGATACCATCTTTATCGGGAGACTATGGGGAATGCAGGGTGGGTTTAAGTTTGAGGGTCCACGCAGATTCCAGAAGTTTCTATCACAGAAATGTCGGGAAATTGTGTTTTTTTCTCCAAATTTTAGGTTTGCATGGGATTCTGGGTAACAGAACCTGGTGAAAATCACACAAGGCTCCCATCCTGGATTCCCCTTGATGTCTAGTTTTAAAAAATGTATAATTGTGCTAGGTTAACCTAGGTCCCGACTGAGGTAGGGTTCAACATCCACAGCTAGGCATATTGCAAAAAAGGGCCAGTTTTCATTGCAAATATGTAATGTGTCTATGTTGTGTTCTGTGCCATTTCCTGTGGAGGGCAGTAGGCCTACCCACACAAGTGGGATAACATCTTTATCGGGAGACTATGGGGAATGCAAGGTGGGTGAAAGTTTGAGGATCCACGCAGATCCCAGAAGTTTCTATCACAGAAATGTGGTGAAATTGTGTTTTTTTTCAAAATTTGAGGTTTGCAAGGGTTTCTGGGTAGCAGAACCTGGTAAAAACCACACAAGCCCCCCCATCCTGGATTTTCCTCGATGTCTAGTTTTAAAAAATGTATAGTTTTGCAAGGTTAACCTAGGTCTCGACTGAGCTAGGGTTCAACATCCACAGCTAGGCCTATTACAAAAAAGGTTCAGTTTTCATTGCAAAAATGTGATGTGTCCATGTTGTGTTCCGTGCCATTTCCTGTGGTGGGCACTAGGCCTACCCACACAAGTGGGATATCATCTTTATGTGGAGACTATGGGGAATGCAGGGTGGGTGAAAGTTTGAGGATCCACGCAGGTTCCAGAAGTTTCTATCCCAGAAATGTAGGGAAATTGTGTTTTTTTTCTCCAAATTTGAGGTTTGCAAGGGATTCTGGGTAACAGAACCTGGAGAAAACCACACAAGTCCCCCTATCCTGGATTCCCCTCGATGTCTAGTTTTAAAAAATGTATAGGTTTGCTAGGTTAACTTAGGTCCCTGCTGAGCTAGGGTTCAACATCCACAGCTAGGCATGTTGCGAAAAAGGGTCAGTTTTCATTGCAAAAATATGATGTGTCCATGTTGTGTTACGTGCCATTTCCTGTGGAGGGCAGTAGGCCTACCCACACAAGTGGGATACCATCTTTATCGGGAGACTATGGGGAATGCAAGGTGGGTGAAAGTTTGAGGATCCACGCAGATTCCAGAAGTTTCTATCACAGAAATGCAATGAAAATGTGTTTTTTTTCAAAATTTGAGGTTTGTAAGGGATTCTGGGTAACAGAACCTGGTGAAAACCACACAAGGCCCCCCATCATAGATTCCCCACGATGTCTAGTTTTAACAAATGTATAGTTTTGCTAGGTTAACCTAGGTCCCGACTGAGGTAGGGTTCAACTGCCACAGCTAGGCCTATTGCAAAAAAGGGTCAGTTTCATTGCAAAAATGTGTTGTGTCCATGTTGTGTTCCGTGCCATTTCCTGTGGAGAGCACTAGGCCTACCCACACAAGTGGGATACCATCTTTATCGGGAGACCATGGGGAATGCAGGGTGGGTGAAAGTTTGAGGATCCACGCAGATTCCAGAAGTTTCTATCACAGAAATGTCGGGAAATTGTTTTTTTTCTCCAAATTTGAGGTTTGCAAGGGATTCTGCGTAACAGAACCTGGTGAAAACCACACAAGGCCCCCATCCTTGTGCTATAATTGTGCTAGGTTAACCTAGGTCCCGACTGAGGTAGGGTTCAACATCCACAGCTAGGCATATTGCAAAAAAGGGCCAGTTTTCATTGCAAATATGTAATGTGTCTATGTTGTGTTCTGTGCCATTTCCTGTGGAGGGCAGTAGGCCTACCCACACAAGTGGGATACCATCTTTATCGGGAGACTATGGGGAATGCAAGGTGGGTGAAAGTTTGAGGATCCACGCAGATTCCAGAAGTTTCTATCACAGAAATGCAATGAAAATGTGTTTTTTTTCAAAATTTGAGGTTTGTAAGGGATTCTGGGTAACAGAACCTGGTGAAACCCACACAAAACCCCCCATCCTGTATTCCCCTCGATGTCTAGTTTTAAAAAATGTATAGGTTTGCTAGGTTAACTTATGTCCCGGCTGAGCTAGGGTTCAACATCCACAGCTAGGCATGTTGCAAAAAATGGTCAGTTTTCATTGCAAAAATGTGATGTGTCCATGTTGTGTTCTGTACCATTTCCTGTGGAGGGCACTAGGCCTACCCACACAAGTGGGATACCATCTTTATCGGGAGACTATGTGGAATGCAGTGTGGGTGAAAGTTTGAGGATCCACACAGATTCCAGAAGTTTCTATCACAGAAATGCAATGAAAATGTGATTTTTTTTCAATATTTGAGGTTTGCAAGGGATTCTGGGTAACAGAACCTGGTGAAAAACACACAAGACCCCCCCATCCTGGATTCCCCTCGATATCTAATTTAAAAAAATGTATAGTTTGGCTAGGTTAACCTAGGTCCTGACTTAGCTAGGGTTTAACATCCACAGCTAGGCATATTGCAAAAAAGGGTCAGTTTTCATTGCAAAAATGTGATGTGTGCATGTTGTGTTCCATGCCTTTTCCTGTGGAGGTCAGTAGGCCTACCCATACAAGTGGGATACTATCTTTATCAGGAGACTATGGGGAATGCAGGGTGGGTGAAAGTTTGAGGATCCACGCAGATTCCATAAGTTTCTATCACAGAAATGTGAGGAACATGTGTTTTTTTTTTTAATTTAAGGTTTGTAAGTCATTCTGGGTAACAGAAGCTGGCAAAACCACACAAGGCCCCCCAAATCTAGATTCCCCTCGATGTCTAGTTTTAAAAAATGTATAGTTTTGCTAGATTAACTTAGGTCCCGACCGAGCTAGGGTTCAACATCCACAGCTAGGCATATTGGAAAAAAGGGTCAGTTTTCACTGCAAAAATGTGATGTGTCCATGTTGTGTTCCGTGGCATTTCCTGTGGAGGGCAGTAGGCCTACCCACACAAGTGGGATACCATCTTTATCGGGAGACTATGGGGAATGCAGTGTGGGTGAAAGTTTGAGGATCCACGCAGATTCCAGAAGTTTCTATCACAGAAATGTGAGGAAAATGTGTTTTTTTTTCTTCAAAATTTGAGGTTTGCATGGGATTCTGGGTAACAGAACCAGGTGAAACCCATACAAGGCCCCCCATCCTTGATTCCCATCGATGTCTAGTTCCAAAAAATGTATAGTTTTGCTAGGTTAACCTAGGTCCCGACTGAGCTAGGGTTCAACATCCACAGCTAGGCATATTGCAAAAAAGGGTCAGTTTTCATTGCAAAAATGTGATGTGTCCATGTTGTGTTCCGTGCCATTTCCTGTGGAGGGAAGTTAGCCTACCGACACAAGTGGGATACCATCTTTATCGGGAGACTATGGGGAATGCAAGGTGGGTGAAAGTTTGAGGATCCATGCAGATTGCAGAAGTTTCTATCACAGAAATATGAGGAAAATGTGGTTTTCTTCAAAATGTGAGGTTTGCAAGGGATTCTGGGTAACAGAACCTGGTGAAAACACCACAAGGCCCCCATTCTGGATTCCCCTCGATGTCTAGTTTTAAAAATTGTATAGTTTTGCTAGGTTAACCTAGGTCCCGACTGAGCTAGGGTTCAACATCCACAGCTAGGCATATTGCAAAAAAGGGTCAGTTTTCATTGCAAAAATGTGATGTGTCCATGTTGTGTTCCGTGCCATTTCCTGTGGAGGGCACTAGGCCTACCCCTACAAGAGGGATACCATCTTTATAGGGAGACTATGGGGAATGCAGGGAGGGTAAAAGTTTGAGGATCCACGCAGATTCCAGAAGTTTCTATCACAGAAATGTCGGGAAATTGTGTTTTTTTCTCCAAATTTGAGGTTTGCAAGGGATTCTGGGTGACAGAACCTGGTGAAAATCACACAAGGCCCCCATCCTGGATTCCCCTTGATGTCTAGTTTTAAAAAATGTATAATTGTGCTAGGTTAACCTAGGTCCCGACTGAGGTAGGGTTCAACATTCACAGCTAGGCATATTGCAAAAAAGGGCCAGTTTTCATTGCAAATATGTAATGTGTCTATGTTGTGTTCTGTGCCATTTCCTGTGGAGGGCAGTAGGCCTACCCACACAAGAGGGATACCATCTTTATCGGGAGACTATGGGGAATGCAAGGTGGGTGAAAGTTTGAGGATCCACGCAGATTCCAGAAGTTTCTATCACAGAAATGTGGTGAAATTGTGTTTTTTTCAAAATTTGAGGTTTGCAAGGGATTCTGGGTAGCAGAACCTGGTAAAAACCACACAAGCCCCCCATCCTGGATTTTCCTCGATGTCTAGTTTTAAAAAATGTATAGTTTTGCTAGGTTAACCTAGGTCCCGACTGAGCTAGGGTTCAACATCCACAGCTAGGCCTATTACAAAAAAGGTTCAGTTTTTATTGCAAAAATGTGCTGTGTCCATGTTGTGTTCCGTGCCATTTCCTGTGGTGGGCACTAGGCCTTCCCACACAAGTGGGATATCATCTTTATCGGGAGACTATGGGGAATGCAGGGTGGGTGAAAGTTTGAGGATCCACACAGATTCCAGAAGTTTCTATCACAGAAATGCAATGAAAATGTGATTTTTTTTCAATATTTGAGGTTTGCAAGGGATTCTGGGTAACAGAACCTGGTGAAAAACACACAAGACCCCCCCATCCTGGATTCCCCTCGATATCTAATTTAAAAAAATGTATAGTTTGGCTAGGTTAACCTAGGTCCTGACTTAGCTAGGGTTTAACATCCACAGCTAGGCATATTGCAAAAAAGGGTCAGTTTTCATTGCAAAAATGTGATGTGTGCATGTTGTGTTCCATGCCTTTTCCTGTGGAGGTCAGTAGGCCTACCCATACAAGTGGGATACTATCTTTATCAGGAGACTATGGGGAATGCAGGGTGGGTGAAAGTTTGAGGATCCACGCAGATTCCATAAGTTTCTATCACAGAAATGTGAGGAACATGTGTTTTTTTTTTTAATTTAAGGTTTGTAAGTCATTCTGGGTAACAGAAGCTGGCAAAACCACACAAGGCCCCCAAATCTAGATTCCCTCGATGTCTAGTTTTAAAAAATGTATAGTTTTGCTAGATTAACTTAGGTCCCGACCGAGCTAGGGTTCAACATCCACAGCTAGGCATATTGGAAAAAAGGGTCAGTTTTCACTGCAAAAATGTGATGTGTCCATGTTGTGTTCCGTGGCATTTCCTGTGGAGGGCAGTAGGCCTACCCACACAAGTGGGATACCATCTTTATCGGGAGACTATGGGGAATGCAGTGTGGGTGAAAGTTTGAGGATCCACGCAGATTCCAGAAGTTTCTATCACAGAAATGTGAGGAAAATGTGTTTTTTTCTTCAAAATTTGAGGTTTGCATGGGATTCTGGGTAACAGAACCAGGTGAAACCCATACAAGGCCCCCATCCTTGATTCCCATCGATGTCTAGTTCCAAAAAATGTATAGTTTTGCTAGGTTAACCTAGGTCCCGACTGAGCTAGGGTTCAACATCCACAGCTAGGCATATTGCAAAAAGGGTCAGTTTTCATTGCAAAAATGTGATGTGTCCATGTTGTGTTCCGTGCCATTTCCTGTGGAGGGAAGTTAGCCTACCGACACAAGTGGGATACCATCTTTATCGGGAGACTATGGGGAATGCAAGGTGGGTGAAAGTTTGAGGATCCATGCAGATTGCAGAAGTTTCTATCACAGAAATATGAGGAAAATGTGGTTTTCTTCAAAATGTGAGGTTTGCAAGGGATTCTGGGTAACAGAACCTGGTGAAAACACCACAAGGCCCCCATTCTGGATTCCCCTCGATGTCTAGTTTTAAAAATTGTATAGTTTTGCTAGGTTAACCTAGGTCCCGACTGAGCTAGGGTTCAACATCCACAGCTAGGCATATTGCAAAAAAGGGTCAGTTTTCATTGCAAAAATGTGATGTGTCCATGTTGTGTTCCGTGCCATTTCCTGTGGAGGGCACTAGGCCTACCCCTACAAGAGGGATACCATCTTTATAGGGAGACTATGGGGAATGCAGGGAGGGTAAAAGTTTGAGGATCCACGCAGATTCCAGAAGTTTCTATCACAGAAATGTCGGGAAATTGTGTTTTTTTCTCCAAATTTGAGGTTTGCAAGGGATTCTGGGTGACAGAACCTGGTGAAAATCACACAAGGCCCCCATCCTGGATTCCCCTTGATGTCTAGTTTTAAAAAATGTATAATTGTGCTAGGTTAACCTAGGTCCCGACTGAGGTAGGGTTCAACATTCACAGCTAGGCATATTGCAAAAAGGGCCAGTTTTCATTGCAAATATGTAATGTGTCTATGTTGTGTTCTGTGCCATTTCCTGTGGAGGGCAGTAGGCCTACCCACACAAGAGGGATACCATCTTTATCGGGAGACTATGGGGAATGCAAGGTGGGTGAAAGTTTGAGGATCCACGCAGATTCCAGAAGTTTCTATCACAGAAATGTGGTGAAATTGTGTTTTTTTTCAAAATTTGAGGTTTGCAAGGGATTCTGGGTAGCAGAACCTGGTAAAAACCACACAAGCCCCCCCATCCTGGATTTTCCTCGATGTCTAGTTTTAAAAAATGTATAGTTTTGCTAGGTTAACCTAGGTCCCGACTGAGCTAGGGTTCAACATCCACAGCTAGGCCTATTACAAAAAAGGTTCAGTTTTTATTGCAAAAATGTGCTGTGTCCATGTTGTGTTCCGTGCCATTTCCTGTGGTGGGCACTAGGCCTTCCCACACAAGTGGGATATCATCTTTATCGGGAGACTATGGGGAATGCAGGGTGGGTGAAAGTTTGAGGATCCACGCAGGTTCCAGAAGTTTCTATCCCAGAAATGTAGGGAAATTGTGTTTTTTTTCTCCAAAATTGAGGTTTGCAAGGGATTCTGGGTAACAGAACCTGGCGAAAACCACACAAGTCCCCCTATCCTGCATTCCCCTCGATGTCTAGTTTTAAAAAATGTATAGGTTTGCTAGGTTAACTTAGGTCCCTGCTGAGCTAGGGTTCAACATCCACAGCTAGGCATGTTGCGAAAAAGGGTCAGTTTTCATTGCAAAAATATGATGTGTCCATGTTGTGTTACGTGCCATTTCCTGTGGAGGGCAGTAGGCCTACTCATACAAGTGGGATACCATTTTTATCGGGAGACTATGGGGAATGCAGGGTGGGGGAAAGTTTGAAGATCCACGCAGATTCCAGAAGTTTCTATCACAAAAATGTGGGGAAATTGTGTTTTTTTTTTAAATTTGAGGTTTGCAAGGGATTCTGGGTAACAGAACCTGGTGAAAACCACACAAGGCCCCCCATCATAGATTTCCCTCGATGTCTAGTTTTAACAAATGTATAGTTTTGCTAGGTTAACCTAGGTCCCGACTGAGGTAGGGTTCAACTGCCACAGCTAGGCCTATTGCAAAAAAGGGTCAGTTTCATTGTAAAAATGTGTTGTGTCCATGTTGTGTTCCGTGCCATTTCCCGTGGAGAGCACTAGGCCTACCCACACAAGTGGGATACCATCTTTATCGGGAGACTATGGGGAATGCAGGGTGGGTGAAAGTTTCAGGATCCACGCACATTCCAGAACTTTCTATCACAGAAATGTGGGAAAATTGTGTTTTTTTTCTCCAAATTTGAGGTTTGCAAGGGATTCTGGGTAACAGAACCTGGTGAAAACCACACAAGGCCCCCATCCTTGTGCTATAATTGTGCTAGGTTAACCTAGGTCCCGACTGAGGTAGGGTTCAACATCCACAGCTAGGCATATTGCAAAAAAGGGCCAGTTTTCATTGCAAATATGTAATGTGTCTATGTTGTGTTCTGTGCCATTTCCTGTGGAGGGCAGTAGGCCTACCCACACAAGTGGGATACCATCTTTATCGGAAGACTATGGGGAATGCAAGGTGGGTGAAAGTTTGAGGATCCACGCAGATTCCAGAAGTTTCTATCACAGAAATGCAATGAAAATGTGGTTTTTTCAAAATTTGAGGTTTGCAAGGGATTCTGGGTAACAGAACCTGGTGAAACCCACACAAAGCCCCCATCCTGTATTCCCCTCGATGTCTAGTTTTAAAAATTGTATAGTTTTGCTAGGTTAACCTAGGTCCCGACTGGGCTAGGGTTCAACATCCACAGCTAGGCATATTGCAAAAAAAGGTCAGTTTTCATTGCAAACATGTGATGTGTCCATGTTGTGTTCCGTGCCATTTCCTGTGGAGGGCACTAGGCCTACCCCTACAAGAGGGATACCATCTTTATAGGGAGACTATGGAGAATGCAGGGAGGGTGAAAGTTTGAGGATCCACGCAGATTCCAGAAGTTTCTATCACAGAAATGTCGGGAAATTGTGTTTTGTTTCTCCAAATTTGAGGTTTGCAAGGGATTCTGGGTAACAGAACCTGGTGAAAACCACACAAGGCCTCATCCTGGATTCCCCTTGATGTCTAGTTTTAAAAAATGTATAATTGTGCTAGGTTAACCTAGGTCCCGACTGAGGTAGGGTTCAACATCCACAGCTAGGCATATTGCAAAAAAGGGCCAGTTTTCATTGCAAATATGTAATGTGTCTATGTTGTGTTCTGTGCCATTTCCTGTGGAGGGCAGTAGGCCTACCCACACAAGTGGGATACCATCTTTATCGGGAGACTATGGGGAATGCAAGGTGGGTGAAAGTTTGAGGATCCACGCAGATTCCAGAAGTTTCTATCACAGAAATGCAATGAAAATGTGTTTTTTTCAAAATTTGAGGTTTGCAAGGGATTCTGGGTAACAGAACCTGGTGAAACCCACACAAAGCCCCCATCCTGTATTCCCCTCGATGTCTAGTTTTAAAAAATGTATAGGTTTGCTAGGTTAACTTATGTCCCGGCTGAGCTAGGGTTCAACATCCACAGCTAGGCATGTTGCAAAAAATGGTCAGTTTTCATTGCAAAAATGTGATGTGTCAATGTTGTGTTATGTACCATTTCCTGTGGAGGGCACTAGGCCTACCCACACAAGTGGGATACCATCTTTATCGGGAGACTAGGTGGAATGCAGTGTGGGTGAAAGTTTGAGGATCCACACAGATTCCAGAAGTTTCTATCACAGAAATTTGATGAAAATGTGATTTTTTTTCAATATTTGAGGTTTGCAAGGGATTCTGGGTAACAGAACCTGGTGAAAAACACGCAAGGCCCCCCCATCCTGGATTCCCCTCGATATCTAATTTTAAAAAATGTATAGTTTTGCTAGGTTAACCTAGGTCCTGACTTAGCTAGGGTTTAACATCCACAGCTAGGCATATTGCAAAAAAGGGTCAGTTTTCATTGCAAAAATGTGATGTGTGCATGTTGTGTTCCATGCCTTTTCCTGTGGAGGTCAGTAGGCCTACCCATACAAGTGGGATACTATCTTTATCAGGAGACTATGGGGAATACAGGGTGGGTGAAAGTTTGAGGATCCACGCAGATTCCATAAGTTTCTATCACAGAAATGTGAGAAACATATGTTGTTTTTTTTTTTAATTTAAGGTTTGTAAGTCATTCTGGGTAACAGAAGCTGGTCAAAACCACACAAGGCCCCCCAAATCTAGATTCCTCTCGATGTCTAGTTTTAAAAAATGTATAGTTTTGCTAGATTAACCTAGGTCCCGACCGAGCTAGGGTTCAACATCCACAGCTAGGCATATTGGAAAAAAGGGTCCGTTTTCACTGCAAAAATGTGATGTGTCCATGTTGTGTTCTGTGGCATTTCCTGTGGAGGGCAGTAGGCCTACCCACACAAGTGGGATACCATCTTTATCGGGAGACTATGGGGAATGCAGTGTGGGTGAAAGTTTGAGGATCCACGCAGATTCCAGAAGTTTCTATCACAGAAATGTGAGGAAAATGTGTTTTTTTTCTTCAAAATTTGAGGTTTGCATGGGATTCTGGGTAACAGAACCAGGTGAAACCCATACAAGGCCCCCATCCTTGATTCCCATCGATGTCTAGTTCCAAAAATGTATAGTTTTGCTAGGTTAACCTAGGTCCCGACTGAGCTAGGGTTCAACATCCACAGCTAGGCATATTGCAAAAAAGGGTCAGTTTTCATTGCAAAAATGTGATGTGTCCATGTTGTGTTCCGTGCCATTTCCTGTGGAGGGAAGTTAGCCTACCGACACAAGTGGGATACCATCTTTATCGGGAGACTATGGGGAATGCAAGGTGGGTGAATGTTTGAGGATCCATGCAGATTCCAGAAGTTTCTATCACAGAAATATGAGGAAAATGTGGTTTTCTTCAAAATGTGAGGTTTGCAAGGGATTCTGGGTAGCAGAACCTGGTGAAAACAACACAAGGCCCCCAATTCTGGATTCCCCTCGATGTCTAGTTTTAAAAATTGTATAGTTTTGCTAGGTTAACCTAGGTCCCGACTGAGCTAGGGTTCAACATCCACAGCTAGGCATATTGCAAAAAAGGGTCAGTTTTCATTGCAAAAATGTGATGTGTCCATGTTGTGTTCCGTGCCATTTCCTGTGGAGGGCACTAGGCCTACCCCTACAAGAGGGATACCATCTTTATAGGGAGACTATGGGGAATGCAGGGAGGGTGAAAGTTTGAGGATCCACGTAGATTCCAGAAGTTTCTATGACAGAAATGTGATGAAAATTTGTGTTTTTTTTTCAAAATTTGAGGTTTGCAAGGGATTCTGGGTAACAGAACCTAGTGAAAACCACACAGGGCCCACCATCCTGGATTCCCCTTGATGTCTAGGTTTAAAAAATGTATAGTTTTGCTAGGTGAACCAAGGTCCCGGATGAGCTAGGGTTCAACATCCACAGCTAGGCATATTGCAAAAAAGGGTCAGTTTTCATTGCAAAAATGTGATGTGTCCATGTTGTGTTCCGTGCCATTTCCTGTGGAGAGCACTAGGCCTACCCACACAAGTGGGATACCATCTTCATCGGGAGACTATGTGGAATGCAGTGCGGGTGAAAGTTTGAGGATCCACACAGATTCCAGAAGTTTCTATCACAGAAATTTGATGAAAATGTGATTTTTTTTCAATAGTTGAGGTTTGCAAGGGATTCTGGGTAACAGAACCTGGTGAAAAACACACAAGGCCCCCCCATCCTGGATTCCCCTCGATATCTAATTTTAAAAAATGTATAGTTTTGCTAGGTTAACCTAGGTCCTGACTTAGCTAGGGTTTAACATCCACAGCTAGGCATATTAAAAAAAAGGGTCAGTTTTCATTGCAAAAATGTGATGTGTCCATGTTGTGTTCCGTGCCATTTCCTGTGGAGGGCACTAGGCCTACCCACACAAGTGGGATACCATCTTTATTGGGAGAATATGGGGAATGCAGGGTGGGTGAAAGTTTGAGGATCCACGCAGATTCCAGAAGTTTCTATCACAGAAATCTGGGGAAATTGTGTTTGATTTCTCTAAGTTTGAGGTTTGCAAGGGATTCTGGGTAACAGTACCTGGTGAAAACTACACAAGGCCCCCCATCCTGGATTCCCCTCGATGTCTAGTTTTAACAAATGTATAGTTTTGCTAGGTTAACCTAGGTCCCGACTGAGGTAGGGTTCAACTGCCACAGCTAGGCCTATTGCAAAAAAGGGTCAGTTTCATTGCAAAAATGTGTTGTGTCCATGTTGTGTTCCGTGCCATTTCCTGTGGAGAGCACTAGGCCTACCCACACAAGTGGGATACCATCTTTATCGGGAGACTATGGGGAATGCAGGGTGGGTGAAAGTTTGAGGACCCACGCAGATTCCAGAAGTTTCTATCACAGAAATGTCGGGAAATTGTGTTTTTTTTCTCCAAATTTGAGGTTTACAAGGGATTTTGGGTAACAGAACCTGGTGAAAACCACACAAGGACCCCATCCTGGATTCCCCTTGATGTCTAGTTTTAAAAAATTTATAATTGTGCTAGGTTAACCTAGGTCCCGACTGAGGTAGGGTTCAACATCCACAGCTAGGCATATTGCAAAAAAGGGCCAGTTTTCATTGCAAATATGTAATGTGTCTATGTTGTGTTCTGTGCCATTTCCTGTGGAGGGCAGTAGGCCTACCCACACAAGTGGGATACCATCTTTATCGGGAGACTATGGGAAATGCAAGGTGGGTGAAAGTTTGAGGATCCACGCAGATTCCAGAAGTTTCTATCACAGAAATGCAATGAAAATGTGTTTTTTTTCAAAATTTGAGGTTTGCAAGGGATTCTGGGTAACAGAACCTGGTGAAACCCACACAAAGCCCCCCATCCTGTATTCCCCTCGATGTCTAGTTTTAAAAAATGTATAGGTTTGCTAGGTTAACTTATGTCCCGGCTGAGCTAGGGTTCAACATCCACAGCTAGGCATATTGCAAAAAAGGGTCAGTTTTCATTGCAAAAATGTGATGTGTGCATGTTGTGTTCCATGCCTTTTCCTGTGGAGGTCAGTAGGCCTACCCATACAAGTGGGATACTATCTTTATCAGGAGACTATGGGGAATGCAGGGTGGGTGAAAGTTTGAGGATCCACGCAGATTCCATAAGTTTCTATCACAGAAATGTGAGGAACATGTGTTTTTTTTTTTTAATTTAAGGTTTGTAAGTCATTCTGGGTAACAGAAGCTGGTCAAAACCACACAAGGCCCCCCATCCTTGATTCCCATCGATGTCTAGTTCCAAAAAATGTATAGTTTTGCTAGGTGAACCTAGGTCCCGACTGAGCTAGGGTTCAACATCCACAGCTAGGCATATTGCAAAAAAGGGTCAGTTTTCATTGCAAAAATGTGATGTGTCCATGTTGTGTTCCGTGCCATTTCCTGTGGAGGGAAGTTAGCCTACCGACACAAGTGGGATACCATCTTTATCGGGAGACTATGGGGAATGCGAGGTGGGTGAAAGTTTGAGGATCCACGCAGATTCCAGAAGTTTCTATCACAGAAATGTGGTGAAATTGTGTTTTTTTTCAAAATTTGAGGTTTGCAAGGGATTCTGGGTAGCAGAACCTGGTAAAAACCACACAAGCCCCCCCATCCTGGATTTTCCTCGATGTCTAGTTTTAAAAAATGTATAGTTTTGCTAGGTTAACCTAGGTCCCGACTGAGCTAGGGTTCAACATCCACAGCTAGGACTATTACAAAAAAGGTTCAGTTTTCATTGCAAAAATGTGATGTGTCCATGTTGTGTTCCGTGCCATTTCCTGTGGTGGGCACTAGGCCTACCCACACAAGTGGGATATCATCTTTATCGGTAGACTATGGGGAATGCAGGGTGGGTGAAAGTTTGAGGATCCACGCAGGTTCCAGAAGTTTCTATCCCAGAAATGTAGGGAAATTGTGTTTTTTTTCTCCAAATTTGAGGTTTGCAAGGGATTCTTGGTAACAGAACCTGGCGAAAACCACACAAGTCCCCCTATCCTGGATTCCCCTCGATGTCTAGTTTTAAAAAATGTATAGGTTTGCTAGGTTAACTTAGGTCCCTGCTGAGCTAGGGTTCAACATCCACAGCTAGGCATGTTGCGAAAAAGGGTCAGTTTTCATTGCAAAAATATGATGTGTCCATGTTGTGTTACGTGCCATTTCCTGTGGAGGGCAGTAGGCCTACTCATACAAGTGGGATACCACACAAGTGGTGCTCCACGACTGGTGTCATTATGGGTAAACTGGACAATAAACAGGCCAAGATCACCTTTGAAAAACGCACCACACGATTACAGGAAATGGAGTCGACTCCGGTTACTGTGGTGCCTGAGACGCAGCTAGAGCCCGAACAGGAGGAGGACATCAAAACTATGTTGCGAGAGGTCAAGGCCAGCCTGCGAGATATCGATTCCAAGTTGGATTCCCTGGTGCTCCGCATGGACCACGTCTCACAACGAGTAGATCAGCATGAATCCCGTATTGATACATTGGAGACCAGAGTATCGGATTCAGACGACCGTCAAGTTGAAACGCATGAGCGTCTACTCCACATGGACAAGGTGCTGGACGTAATTAAAGCGCGAAACGAAGACCTTGAAGCGAGGTCACGCAGAAATAACGTCCGTATAACGGGTATACCAGAATCCACAAACATCGCAAAGATGGAGCACTACATTGAAGGGTTACTACGCGAACTGTTTGGGTCTGGCCTATCGGAGATGTTCCTGGTGGAAAGAGCACACCGCACCCTGGGACCCAGGCCCTCCCCCGGTGCCCAGCCGTGGCCAATACTGGCTAGGCTTTTGAACTACAGAGACAGGGAAACTATTCTGCGGCTGGCCCGGGAGAAGGGGGACATACAACAACAGGGTAATCAAATTGCTTTTTACCCGGACTTTACGCAGGCGGTCCAGGCCGCACAACGAGAATTCATCCCAGCCAAGAAACTCTTCCAAAAGTCTGGCACAAAATATGCGATGTTGTACCCTGCAAAGCTCAGAGTCCAGACAGGAGACAAACCTATGATATTCACGGAGGCAAGTGCAGCTTTGAAGTTTGCGAAACAGATGGCGAGAAAGCAGCAACTGAGGGATTCGGCAGCTGCAGCCTCTCCGAGTAGCCAGCTAAGTGACAATGACTGATGTATTTGTATGATGGATAATTTATATGTGGCGCGGTACGCGGCCCGCAGCCCCAAGTCCCTCTAGGTATACTAACTATGCACAGTTCAAATGCTCTGGTAGTAAGTAATTTCTACTCGGCCACCCTGTTGCTTCCGAGACAGGGCAGTTTGCCGGCAAATCTTCGCCCCTTGGGATGATTCCCCCTAGCTCTGGGTTCTCAGGGCCTCTGTTAGACATGGGATGTTCAGGGTCTACACAACCTGATTGGGGGGTTGGTGTGGGAGGTGGGTGGGTGGGGGTTATTGCTGTTCTTCTGTTATGATGTTTGATACAGTACAAATCATGTTTCCTGTTGCATCTGCCCTGGATGGTCAGCGTTCCGCATGCACATCCTATATACACACCACACTCTCTATAGGACTATCAAACAGCTGGAGTTCCACTCAGGGCCGCTATGGGGGAGGGATGGGGGGCAGGTGGGGTGGGCGGGGTATTGTTAGTTTTTGTTTACTGCAGTGCACAACCTATTCTTTAATGGCTATTTCGTATATATTGCATACTTGTCATCACCAGAATGCGCCACCGTCTGCCGGGGAGAGATACTGCAGGGAGCCACGGAGAGTACACCTCATGGGGCATGACACAGATCAACGCGGAGACAAATCTTCCCATAGATCTCAATGTCCAAATTGACCTGGATCACGTGGAATGTGCGCCACGCACATGCCACCTAAATGACCACAGAAAGTCACGGCTGGTGCAGTCATACCTAGTGAGGCATACTGCGGATATAAGCCTCCTACAGGAGACCCATTTGAAAAGTACTGCCTGTGATAGATTGAAATACACCAGATGGAGCGAGATACATACATCATGCTACTCTAACTATTCCAGAGGAGTGGCCACATTAATTAGACGGGGAATCCCCTGGCAAACGGACAAGGTAGTCAGTGACCCTGAAGGGAGATATTTATTGTTACTGGGGACACTCTTTCACCAAAAGGTTCTCATTGCAAATATTTACGGACCCAATGTAGATGATCCCACTTTCTTCCAGCAGATATGGCACCACATACAGTCCATGGGAGACGCAGCGTTAATCTGGGGCGGGGATTTCAACACTGTACTGTCGCTTGAGGAGGACAGAGTTGGCACCTCACGCACGCACCACCCACAGGCTGCCGCGGTATTGAGGGGACTGATAGCTGACTACCGTCTGGTTGATACATGGCGGGTGTTTCATCCCAACGCCCGGGAGGGCACATGCATCACACAGCAACATAAGGCTTGGTCACGGCTGGACTTCTGGCTCACATCCCAAGACCTCCACTCCTGGGTGAAGGAGGGGACCCATCATGCACGCACCCTGTCAGACCACTCACCGGTCACTCTGACTTTGCAGGTACCCAAACCCTACATTCAGCCATTTACGTGGCGCCTGCCGCCTAATGCTCTACTAGATGCAGCCTTCAAGGAGGAGATTCACACGCAGATTACAGACTACTTTGAACACAATGTCGGTTCAGTGGAGACAGCTGGCGCGCTTTGGGAGGCATTTAAGCTGGTCATCCGGGGGCACTGCATAGCGGGGCAGACCAGGGTACTTCGTGACATTCGAGGTAGTCTGAGCAGGCTTGACTCAGAACTGCACGCTCTGGAGGCACAATATTACACCACACCTTCAGCCACAATAATGGGGCGGATCCGTAGTAAACTTACAGAATATCAAGAAGAGGCAGATAGGGAGGTAAAATTCCTACACAAACACGCAACAGCGCGTAGATATGGAGAAGGAGACAGGCCGGGCAAGACGCTCGCAAATCTTTTGCGCCCACCCAGGGGCTCCACTTTCCTCACGGCACTTAGCACCCTAGGGTTTACTCTCCACCGGATATTCTCGCCACTATGAGGGATTTCTATGTACAATTATATACCTCCCAGGTAACTCCAACAGACTCAGTCCTTGAGGCCTACTTCGACTCAATAGAGTTGATATGGTTTAGTAGAGTACATCGAGAGTACCTCGACATACCATTCACTGTTGAGGATGTGCGTCAGGTCATTGGAGGTCTGCGGGCAGATAAGGCACCGGGCGCAGATGGCCTCACCGCAAAATTCTATAAAGAGTACTCTGAGTTACTCGCCCCTTATCTCCTGGCGGTATACCAAAAGGCACTGCAGACGGGAGCCCTTCCTGGCTCGATGCGCAAAGCCATTATAATTACTCTTTTAAAACCTGACAAGGACCCCCTGCAATGTGACTCTTATCGTCCACTCTCACTAATAAACCTAGACACCAAGATCTTCGCCAAACTTTTGGCCACTAGACTGCAACCCCTGTTACCAATGATAGTACGGCCGGACCAATCTGACTTCGTGCCGGGCAGATCAACATCCCACAATTTAAGAACGCTATTTGGGCTACTGCACTACCTCGCCCCCCACGTATCCGCGATTGCGGCGCTCTTAGACGCCACTAAGGCGTTTGATTCGTTGGAGTGGGGGTTCCTGTTCCCCTTCTTAGAAGATTAGGCCTAAGCCCACTTTTTATCCAGCAAATTCAACTTCTTTACACACGACCCACAGCGCGGTTACGGGTAAATGGACTGGTCTCGGAGCCAATAGACATAGACATTACACGGGGCACTAGGCAGGGCTGCCCTCTGCGCCGCTATTATTCGCGATTGCGACAGAACCACTGGCAGCTCGACTGCGGCAGCACCACACAAACAGGGGGATTGGATTCACAACAAGGGCACTTACTGTGTCGATGTACGCGGACGACATCACTTTATATATGGTAAACCCAAAGGAAAATTTATCGCCCATGACACGTGAGGTTGTGCGATATGGTGGACTCTCCGGAGTCAACATAAACTGGAGCAAGTCCATAATTCTCCCGCTCACGCCCGGAACCCAGGCCTTTGAGACCGACTATCCGATAGGGTGGGCGTCGGGCCCGATTCGCTACCTGGGAGTATGGTTCAGCAGTAACCTGCAGGAATTGTGGTCAGCCAATTATGGCAGGGTGGTGGACTGGATTGAAGAGAGGGTAAAAAGATGGAAGTCCCTTCCCCTTTCTCTTGCCAGCCGCATAGCAGTGGCCAAAATGATTATACTGCCGAAACTATTATACCTCTTTGTGAATATTCCTTTTCCACTCACGGACAGCCTAGGATATCCTGGGAGGTATTGACACTTCCACAAGCGCAAGGCGGAATGGCAGCCCCGGACTTTGCCCTCTACGCTTAGAGTGCACAGGCACAATTCTTACACTTCTGGGTGCACCCCACACCCTTCCAGCCTCACGTTGCAATCGAACTAGATAGGGCTGCCCCTCTCCCATTGTCCACAGCCCTATTTAGCCCATATAAGCGTCCCCGCGACGAAATTGATACGGTGCAAGTCATGAGGTGGGCATGGGAGGGTCTTCGCAAACGGGCACATTTAGACATATTGTACGCGCCGTCTATGCCGCTCCCGAACAATCCACTGATCCCCCCGCTCCTGGAATCCAGAGCACAGAACTGCTTGGCCACGCATAATATAAGGAAAGGAGGGGATCTCTACCCTGAAGATACTTTCCTCACCCTACAGCAACTATGCGACACCACACCATCCTCAGCGCTCGATATGTTAACATATTATCAGGTCCGCGCATCCTGCAAGAGCAACTTCCCTACATTTCCGGAACCGCCGCCAAAGCTGCCGGCACTGGAAAATATATTATTGGTGGAATCGGGCCGGAAACTCATATCTCGCATTTATAACATTACCCAGAAAGAATCTCCGATTATTCACCCTACCTCTCGCAGGGCTTGGGAGGAGGATATGGGGGAAAACTTAACAGATAAGCAGTGGGAGCTCAGCTGTAGACAGATAGAGAGATTATCGTCCAACTACCGCCTCCGGCTCATTCACTTTAAGTATCTCCACCGCCTCTATCGCACACCCATACAATTACATAAGATGGGGTTACGGGAGGATGATGGATGTTGGAGGTGCGGTGCCCCCCGGGCGACCTTTTTACATTAGGCATGGCAGTGTAGACCGATAGCAAACTTCTGGATCAACATACTGCAACATGTTAAAGCCATCACCAGGTTGGATCTGCCCTGCACGCCACTGGTATGTTTATTGGGAGTCATGGAGGCAGTGCCACCTAAATTACGTAAATTACCTGAAATGCTACTTTTACTGGCCAAACGACAGGTGGCTATACACTGGGGGGCAACCCTGCCGCCCACGAAGGTGACATAATGCAGGGCATGGCTGACAACTTATTGGGAACTTTTGCCAACAAGATCTCGCCCTCGAGATGTGTGGGAACCTTTTGTGAATTGGTTAAATTCTGCTGATGCAGAGGACTTGTGATATAACAAGAATGCAATGTATCCCATATGCTTTTGATTTCAGGATTGTGATTCACAGTAATACTTGGTGATGTATGTTATGTATAATCCTCCCTAATGTAGTTGATGACAAGTAATATCCTTTGCTTCAGTTGGTGTCATGGCGGGCCTCATTTGAAGGAACTGTAATGGAGTTTCGTATTGACAGGTAGACTTGATGACCGGTAGTGCACAGCATCTTATGTTAATGTTGTACATTTTATGAGAAATGCCAATTAAAAAAAAAAAAAGAAAACAACGAGGGTTTCCGACACCACTTGACCCCCTATGCACCCGGCTCCTCTGGGATAGGTAACAAGGGTACCTCGGTACTCACAAGGGTGCTGGCCTTAGAACCTTCTATGTTCCAAAGGGTTTGCTTGAAGTCCTCTCCGAAGTGTCCTTAAACTGTAATTTTCCAACCGCGACTTTCCCATAGAGTTGTACGGAGCTCGTGTCTGTGTTGCACCCATTCTTCGTGGGCTCCCTGTATCACTCCTTTGGGTGGTTCCTTGGGGTCCCAGTGATTCTACGTGCTCTAGGCACTGTGTCTAGTGAAGTCGTTGTTGTTATATCATTTTTTTAGTATATGGTTCGGTCTCCCCCTGGAGCCTGCTGTGTATTGTGCTGTCGTTGTTGTTATACCATTTTTTTAGTATATGGTTCGGTCTCCCCCTGGAGCCCGCTGTGTATTGTGCTATTTACTGTTATTCTATTGATTAAGTATTGTGTGCCTTGTGCTTTAATCTCATAAAGAGGTTAGTAGATGGGGTTTAGTAATAAATACATATATTTTATATAACACTTGTGTGGTTCTCCTTTCATTTGATCATTCAGGAGGTTCTGATCTGGTACAACAAGCTGCTTTACATTCCATCAAGACTTAGCCTGAAGGTTGCTCTCCATGGCTACCACAAGGATAGCTTTCATAAAGGTCATCTTTAACCTAATCACCATAAGGGTCGTTTGGACTGGTACAGGGTGCCCACTTTAATTCGTGGACAGCATATACCAGACCAACTTCTCACATTGGTGTGCAGCGGTTGGATTCAAGCTTGCTATTGTTTTACCAGATAAATCTCATTGAGTGATTAACTGAAAACCACTAAAGGTATTAGGTACATATAATACATCAAGATTAGAATAAGTAAGATCTACTGAACTTGGAGTTGGGTAAGTCAAGGGTCTAGCACACTCTTTCTCCAACTCAAGAGAGTTTAGTTCCCACTAGGTTAGGTAGGTGCCTACACCACAAAACACTAGTATGTCTTCTAAAGGAGAAGCCAGTGGCTCTCTGCCAACTAGGTATGACCATCTCTCATTCCAGGAATTGAGAAATATGTGTACATCTAGGAAGCTGAGGACAGGGAGAAGTGCAAGCACCCAACGTTTCATAGAGATGTTGCTCTTAGATGACCTCAGAAAGACCCCAGGGTCTGATGAAGTAGAAAGAGTGGGTGGGACAGGAGGTGAGGACAGAGCAGGAGGTGAGGACAGAGCAGTAAGTGAACACATCTTTGATCTGGAATCAAACCCTGCCCAGGAGGATCAAAATGATTCCAACCTGGAAAATCCAACTCTTCCTTTAAGTGGAGGAGAAGGCCCCAGTGGCCCTCTCTTTACTCCACCAGGAAGAGTACAAAGTTTGCCTAGAAGATCAAGATCTCCCTCTGTGGAGTCTAATCATTCAGGTATTTCTGTAGGGACCTCTGCCTCTCATAGAAGAGAATCCTCTTATGATAAGAAGTGCCAATTACTAGAGTATGAGAGAATCAAACTCAGGCTCAAGAAGGAGCAATTGGCCTTAGACAGGGAATCCCTAGAACTCCAGACAGTGTCCAGGATATTGGGACTAGAGTCCCATGGTGGCAGCAACAGTGTCCGAAGATTGGGACTAGAGTCCCATGGTGGCAGCAACAGTGTCCAACAGTGTCCCTAGAACTAGAGAGTATTCTCATGATCATAGGAACCTGAACAAGATTGTCCCTCCCTATCAGAGTGTGGATGACATCTAAAAATGGATGACTGTACTTGAGAGGGCCTGTAAAGTACAGAGGGTCCCTCAAGAGCAGTGGGCAGCTATCTTGTGGCTCTCCTTTGCTGACAAAGGTAGAGATAAGCTCCTCACTGTGAGAGAAGAGGATGCTGACAATTACTCAGTCCTGAAAAGTGCTCTCATAGAAGGGTTTGGCTTAACCACTGAACAGTACAGGATTAAGTTCAGAGACACCCAGAAGACACAGACCCAGGACTGGGTTGACTGTGTAGATTGTGCTACTAAGGCTCTGAAAGGCTGGTTACTTGGCAGTACAGTGTGTGATTTTAAAGGATTGTACAATTTAATTATGAGGGAGCAGATCCTTAATTGTCAAAATCAGTTGTTGCACCAGTACCTGGTGGACTCTGATCTGACCTCCCCCCAAGAATTGGGAAAGAAGGCAGACAAATGGGTCAGAACCAGGGTGAAGCAGAAAACTCAGAACCAAGGTGGTGACTCTAAGAAGCAAGGTTATAAAACCTCTGATAAGGGTGGGGAGAAGAGTAAAGACCAGAAGTCTTCACAAGGGCCCCAAAAGTCTTCATCTGGGGGGGGAGTCACAATCAAACAAGGGTAAAGGCAAAAAGAAAACTTGGTGCTATATCTGTAAGGATAAGACCCATTGGACAAAGGATGCGGATTGTCCAAAGGCCAATAAATCTACTCTAACCACCACTGCCCCTAAGGCAACTGTTCCCCCTAGTTCAGTTCAAAGTGGTGGTACACAGAATAAGGGTGTAGTAAGGTTAACCCTGGGATCTGAGGTGGTTTCTGGCCTAGTCAGAGTTCCAACTCAGGCTGTGTTAGTCTGTGACGAAGGCATGGATATTGCCTCCTTATTTGTCAGTCCCAGTAATCTGGGCAAATACAGACAACAGCCTTTGATCAATGGTAAGGAGGCCATGGCATTCAGGGACACAGGTGCAAGTGTCACAATGGTAACAACAGA
The DNA here is from genome assembly GCA_963921515.1 of Calotriton arnoldi. Taxonomy (NCBI): domain Eukaryota; kingdom Metazoa; phylum Chordata; class Amphibia; order Caudata; family Salamandridae; genus Calotriton; species Calotriton arnoldi. The sequence continues at coordinate 28,974 of CAWUFW010007915.1, read as the reverse complement.
TCTTGTGGCCCATGAACAAATCATACTTGGTGAGATGTACCAAGTGACCAATGCAAGCAATGTCAGGACAGACCATTCCTTGGCAGTTGTGAATTTCACCTGGGGAGGTGGGATAACTGGCCATAAGAAGATTGTGGTAAGTGCAGGCCTCCCTGATGAATGCTTATTGGGCAATGATTGGGAAACTTCAGCTTGGGCTGAAGTAGAACTCAGGACACATGCAGAAATGCTGGGCATCCCTGCAGATGTGTTTGCCATGACTAGGTCACAGGCAAAAATGTCTTCCACTGAACAGGCCCTGGAACCTGGAATAATGGACCAGGTGCCTTCCAAGAGAAGGAGCAATAGGGGTAAGGCAGCGTCTTCCTCCCTGCCTCAGAATACAGATCAGTCTCTTGAGGGAGATGATCTTAGTCCTGAAGGAGGAACTTGAACCTGATCAGGTTGAGTTCTTTGGGACGGGGGCCCTTCCAGGGTAGATCTGAGCCAGGAGCAACTGAGCTGCCCCTCTCTTGAACCCCTCAGACAGCAAGCTGCTGCTGAGGCTGCTGGGAGTGCCAGTGGGTCCCACAGGATCTACTGGGATGATGGACTCATACTCAGAGGGTAGAGACCCCAAACCTGGTGCCACTAGGAGGTTGGTTATACCTCTGAACTTTAGGGGCTTCCTATTGACACTGGCACATGACATCCCATTAACAGGATACTTAGGCCAAAACAAGACCTGGGACAGACTTGTTCCTCACTTTCATTGGCCTCATATGTCAGAGGACACAAAGGAGTTTTGTCGCTCCTGTGTCACTTGCCAAGTCAGTGGTAAGGCAGGTGGCACTACAAAGGCCCCTCTGATACCACCACCTGTGGTGGGGGTTCCCTTTGAGAGGGTGGGGATTGCCATTGTTGGTCCCATGGATCCTCAAACTGCATCTGGGCACAGATTCATGCTAGTGGTGGTGGACCATGTCACAAGGTATCCAGAGGCAATCCCACTTAGGACTACCACAGCTCCTGTTGTGGCTAGAGCCCTCCTGGGAATATTTTCCAGGGTGGGTTTTCCTAAGGAGGTAGTATCAGACAGAGATGCAAACTTAATGTCTGGTTACTTGACTGCTATGTGGAAGGAGTGTGGAGTAAATTGCAAATGTACCACCCCTTATCACCCACAATGCAATGGGCTAGTTGAGAGATTCAACAAAACCCTCAAGGGCATGATTAAAGGTCTCCCTGAAAAGCTCAGGCATAGATGGGACATCCGTTTGCCCTGCCTTCTCTTTACCTACAGAGAGGTTCCTCAGAAGGGGGTTGGTTACAGCCCTTTTGAACTTCTGTTTGGACATCCAGTTAGGGGTCCTTTATGTCTAGTGAAGGAGGGATGGGAGTTACCTCTCAAACCCCCTAAACAGGATATTGTGGACTATGTACTTGGTCTCCGCTCCAGGATGGCTGAATACATGAAGAAGGCATCCAAAAACCTTTAGGCTAGCCAGGAATTGCAAAAGGCCTGGCATGACCAAAAGGCTGTGTTGACTGTTTATCAGCCAGGACAGAAAGTATGGGTGTTGGAGCCTGTGGCCCCAGCAGCCCTCAAGACAAGTGGAGTGGCCCTCATACAATCATTGAGCAGAAGGGAGAGGTTACCTACCTGGTGGACCTTGGAACTCCCAGGAGCCCCCACAGGGTGCTCCATGTGAACAGGTTCAAACCATATGTTGACAGGGCAGACATGGGCTTGCTCATGGCTACTGATGAGGGACAGGAGGAAGAGAGTGATCCACTCTATGACCTGCTTTCACAGAACCCTGATGATGGTTCAGTTGATGGTGTAGCCTTGGCAGGCAGCCTCACTGACCAGCAGCAAACTGATTGTTGGAAAGTCCTCAATCAGTACAGACATATGTTTTCACTGACTCCAAGTCAGACTACCTGGTGCACTCATGAAGTGGACACAGGTGACAGTCTGCCTGTTAAAAATAAGATTTACAGGCAACCTGACCATGTCAGGACTGCATCAGGACTGAAGTCCAGAAAATGTTGGAGCTGGGAGTAATTGAGCCCTCAGATAACCCTTGGGCTAGTCCAGTAGTCTTGGTACCAAAACCTCACACCCAGGGTGGTAAGAGAGAGATGAGGTTCTGTGTTGACTACCGGGGTCTCAATGCAGTCACTAGGACTGATGCCCATCCAATAGCCAGGGCAGATGAATTTATATATAATTTGGCCTCAGCCAAGTTTCTGAGTACATTTGACCTGACAGCTGGCTACTGGCAAAGCCAAAAACAGCATTCTCAACCCCTAGTGGGCACTACCAATTTGTGGTGATTTCCTTTGTCTTGAAGAATGCACCTGCCACTTTTCAAAGGTTGGTGAACAAAGTCCTTACAGGCCTGAAAGCCTATAGTGCAGCTTATCTAGATGATATTGCTGTCTTTAGCTCCAACTGGGAGGATCACCTGGTCCACCTGAGAAATGTTTTGAAGGCCCTGCAAAAAGCAGGCCTCACTATCAAGGCCACCAAGTACCAGATAGGGCAGAGTAAGGTTGACTACCTAGGCCACCTTGTGGGTGGAGGTCAGGTTCAACCATTGCATAGCAAAATAAAGACCATCATGGACTGGGTTGCTCCCACTACCCAGACTCAGGTCAGAGCTTTCTTGGGCCTGACTGGGTATTACAGGAGGTTTGTCAAAGGATATGGATCCATAGTGACCCCTTTGAATGACTTAACTTCGAAAAGAATGCCTAAGAAAGTTCAGTGGGCCACAGGGACTCACAAACAGTCATGAGGCTTGATACTGAAAATTAGCAAAAGTCGCTAATAGTAAGCACTTCTAGCAAGTTTTGCTAACTTTTCAAATAGCTCAGACTGGATATCAGAGACACTGTTTGAATGCACAAGACATAAATACACTTGTTAGAAAGGTCAGATCTGATGCTTTCATGTGATCTATATACCTTTGGTACTATCTGAAGTTTTTTTTCAGCTTCTAGCCAAGGGAAAAACCTGAAATCGTACCCGATTTTGAGCACCTTGGGCAGGGTGGAAAAAGTGACTTTGCCCGCCTTAAACCGAAAAACTTCAAAAAGTCACACATGGAGGCCATAAATGGGTCTTAGACACTCCTGCCAAGTCATCTTTGGTATACTATGGGGTCCTGGGGTCCAGAACTAGAAATGTGACGTGACTCTGAGCTCTATGGCCTATAATGGATAAAATGAGTTTGACACCAAACACCTCAAAATGTCACAAATAGGAGTCAGACATGGATACACTGGCACTTTGACCGTCCACCTCGGGAGAACTGACTATAGAGACAAACATCGATTTGAGAAGAGACTCAAGTGAAACAGTTACCTTTATCTGTAGGATCTGTGAAGAGGGATCCTCTTTCTCTCCTGCAAACTTTATTCCCATTAATGAGGCTTCTCCTATAAAGGTCCATTTCCATCTATTTGCTGTATCGCAGCCTGGACATTACCTGCATAGTGTCATTGACTGAAATTGAAAGGATGATGCACTGTATGATAATAAATAGAAGGCCAAGCATTTATAAAGGACTGTCTACAAAATTCTAATCAAGACATCCCCAGATTTTTTAATTGAATCTACAAGCAAACCGGGTCCTGAGGAAGGTGGTTGTTTCCACTGAAACGCGCGTAGACCGCAAACTACGACCACAATTTACTTTCAGATTAGAGAACTGGGAGAATTTTATCTCCTATAATTGGTGTATTTTGGAAAATAACTACATTAATTTGTTTACAAACACCGTATAATCCACCACAGGGTCAAAAGATTCGTTTTTTCCGTTTTTTATAGATTGTTGTTGTAGTTGGTTTGCATGAATGAGAGTGTTTGATAGTATGTCAGTGGTTTTGAATGAATTAGGCTAGTGAGATTTTTACATAGGTTGTTTTTTATATGGGATGTCTAATGTGCTAAATTCATGTCTGTAAAAGTATTATGATGAAATGTTAGAATAATCAAAATCATTGGATGTGTTATATACATGTAATTGTGTGAATCTTAGAGATACGAATATATTTTTCAAATTTAAATAAAAAGGAATTTTTTCTAAAAAGATATACTGTTTATTATGCTGTTTGCAAATCTACCTAGTTATGGGGTTTTTAAATAAATGCACGTTGGAGAAGGGGTTTCTTTGGTAACTTGAACCTTGACAGGTCGTTTGTCAAATTAAATAGGTCAGTCTAGAGGTATACACTAATTTTAAATCTCTTTATACAATTTTATATTAAGAATAAATCTGTTATATTTTAATTCATGTTTCGTGCACGACATTTCATTTTTTTGGTGTTTTTTGTAGGAATGTCTGGTTTATGACTGGGTATCCTGGTACGCCATAAGGTCATCATTTACTATGCTTTAAAAGTTAATACAATTAAATATGTAATGAAAAATGTGTTGAAAAATGCATTGGTTTGGCCTTTCTGACTCCAAAATTTTCTTGGGAGAGAGCCCATCAAACCCCCCTAGTAGTGGTCAGGCTCACTCACTGTGCTTGCTCGCTACACACCGTATCGGGGCTGGTCTCACTTATACTTTGTGCTCTCTGATTCACTACTCTTATGTCTGTTTTTGGTGCTCTCTGTAAGAATGTCTATGGGTACATATGACTGGGTAACCTGGTGCTCTTTAAGGTCAATCATCTACTATTTACTGTGCTTTGAAAGTAAATACTATTAAATATGTAATGAAAAATGTGTTGTAAAATGCACTGTTTTGGTCTTTACTTTTCCAAAATTTTCTTGGGGGGAGACCCCCCCCCCAAGCCCCCTTAGTAGTGGTCGAGCTCGCTCGCTCCGCTCGCTGCGCACCGGACAGGGGCTGGTCGGGCTAAATCTGCCAGGGCTACTTTCAGTTCCCAGTCCGGCCCTGACCTGGAGGCTGGGAACTGGGCCCTAGCCACTCTTGCTATATCACCTGAGATATATTATGAGGTCCTGGTGGCCACAGGGACCCACAAACAGTCATGAGGCTTGATACTGAAAATTAGCAAAACTCGCTAATAGTGAGAACTTCTAGCGAGTTTTGCTAATTATTCAAATAGCTCTTACTGGATATCAGAGACACTGTTTGAGTGCACAAGACATAAATACACTTGTTAGAAAGGTCAGGTCTGATGCTTTCATGTGATCTATATACCTTTGGTACTATCTGAAGTTTTTTTTCAGCTTCCAGCCAAGGGAAAAACCTGAAATCATACCCGATTTTGAGAACCTTGGGCTGGTTGGAAGAAGTGACTTTGCCCCCCTTAAACCGAAACACTTCAAAAAGTCGCACATGGAGGCCATAAATGGGTCTTAGTCACTCCTGCTATCTCATCTGAGGTATACTATGGGGACCTGGGGTCCAGAACCAGAAACGTGACGTGACTCTGAGCTCTATGGCCTATAATGGATAAAATGAGTTTGACACCAAACACCTCAAAATGTCACAAATAGGAGTCAGACATGTACCTGGAGGCTGGAAATGGGCCCTAGCCACTATTGCTATATCACCTGAGATATATTATGGGGTCCTGTTGTCCACAGGGACCCACACACAGTCAACAGTGTTGATACTAAAAATTTGCAAAACTCGCTAATAGTGAGCACTTCTATTGAGTTTTGCTTCTCCTTTCATTGTTGGTAATCCTTTGTTGGAGTCCGAGTGTGAGCTCTTAAAATACATATTTTAGCTCCTTTGCCTCTCCTATCACTGTCCATTGAGATAGATATATTAGTTTATACGAGGTAGATATATTAGCTTGTCTGGTTTGCCGACATCTGTACAGGGACTTCAATGACTGGTTAAACCCTTTCCCTTATGTCTCCTTCCCCTCAGCGCAGGCTTGTGCTTGCTCCGGACAAGCCAGAGAACGAAGGCCGAGCCATAGGGTCCAGTTACGCAGGGTCCAGATTGGACTAAAAGTACCGAGCTCAATCATCCAACTCAACAATCGTTTTTTAGGGTATGAAGTGTTTCAGCTCAGGTTATGCCCAAACTCACTGGAAAAAGCACCAAAGCTTGCCAGTGCACCTTCCAGAAGCATTGAAATTGCAACTGCAATTTGCTTTCAACTTCTACAAAATGCTCAAGACTGCGACTCTGATCCTCAATACCATGAGATGAGTCACGTCCTATCTTTAATTTTGTGTGCCATTCCATGTTGTCCTCAGCATTGGTAGAGTGAGCATTGTCGTCTCCATTCATGGTTGGTTATCCTTTGTTGGAGCCAAAGTGTGAGCTCTTAAGATAGATATATTAGCTAATTTGCCACTCCTATCGCTGTCCCTTGAGGTACATATATTTGCTTATATGAGGTAGATATACAAGGTTGTCTGGTGCACCCTGCAGCTAGGCAGCGACTCTAACGAATGGTAAAACCCTTCCTTTTTTGTCCCTTTCTAGTAAGCGCAGCCTTGCTCCAGACAAGCCAGAGAATGAAGGCTGAGCAATAGGGTCCAGCCAGGACTAAAGGGAACAGGGTTCAATCTTCCAAGTGAGCAATCAGGTTTTTAGGACATGAAGTGGTTTCAACACCAGTCATTTCGTGGTCTTAAGTATCAGCGTCAGAGTCATGAGTATTTTGTGGAACTTTAAAGCGATTTGCAGTAGCATTTTCAATGCTTCTGGAAATGGCATGGGCAAGCTTTGGTGCTTCATCAGGTGAGTTTGGGCACGACTTGCTTCCCGTCTTTGATTTTCTGTGCCATTCCATTTTGTCCTCCGTGTCGGCGGAGTGAGTACTGGCTTCTCCTTTCATTGTTGGTAATCCTTTGTTGGAGTCAGAGTTTGAGCTCTTAAGATAGATATTTTAGCTCCTTTGCTTCTCCTATCATTGTCCATTGAGATAGATATGTTAGTTTATACGAGGTAGATATATTAGCTTGTCTGGTGGTCCTACAGTTGTACAGGGAATGCAACGACTGGTAAAACCCTTTCCCTTATGTCTCCTTCCCCTCAGCGCAGCCTTGCTCCGGACAAGGCAGAGAACGAAGGCCCAGCCATAGGGTCCAGTTATGCAGGGTTCATATTGGACTAAAAGTTACCAAGCTCCATCATCCAAGTCAAGAATCGTTTTTTAGGGTATGAAGTGGTTTCAGCTCAGGTTGTGCCCAAACTCACTGGAAAAGGCACCAAAGCTTGTCCGTGCACCTTCCAGAAGCATTGAAATTGCAACTGCAATTTGCTTTCAAGTTGTACAAAATGATCAAGACTGCGACTCTGATCCTCAATACCATGAGATGAGTCACGTCCTATCTTTAATTTTGTGTGCCATTCCATGTTGTCCTCATCGGTAGAGGGAGCATTGTCGTCTCCATTCATGGTTGGTTATCCTTTGTTGGAGCCAAAGTGTAGGTGTAGGAAGGTGGAATCTGACTACATGGTTACCCCCACTTTTTTCCTGGTGTTTTGCTGGTTTTTGACTAGTCTGACTGGGATCCTGCTATTCAGGACCCCAGTCTATCTGCTTTCTCCCTAAATTGGTTGTGTTATGTACTTTAGGTACACTCCAGATTGGATACTGGGGTACCCTTATAAGTCCCTAGTATATGGTACACCATGTACCCAGGGCATAGGTACCACAGAGGCCTCACAGGGGCTGCAGCATGTAGTGTGCCACCCCTGAGGGACCATTCAAACTGACACCACAGGTCTGCTACTGCAGCCTGTGTAAGGTGGTGCATGCACCCCTTACTTAGATATAGGTTCACTACATCTATTCTAAATCACTACACATATAAACCTATCAGTCACCCCTATGGCAGGCCTTATCAATCCTGAAGGCAGGGTGCTGGGTTTTATGTGAGAGGGTGCTCCTGCATGAGCAGAGCCCCTCTGCAGCCTGCGGAACCTATTTTCCGAGGTTGTCTGATGCAGCCAACCATAAATATTTAAGTGCATTATAACCTCGCGGTAAATGCTAGCTTTAAAACGGCTGCTTAGAAACATGTCGTGTTTTGTGTCAATCACCTTGAAATCATACCCCCACACCAGTTACTGGTGTGGGAGGTATGATTCCTCCCTTGTAGTACCACTACTATGGGGCACCGGTCTAGCCCGTACCAGCTTTCTCGACCTGGGCAGCACAAAATGGATGCTGCCAGCCACAGACACGAGTCTGCCCTCCTGCTGCTGAGCCAAGCTCGAGCAGAGGAAGGCCTGACAATAGGTTTCCTGTCACACAGGCTTTAGTGTATTTGGGCTGGGTGGGTGCACTCAAAGTGCCAGAAAATCTGCACTGGGGGCACATTTGGTGTCCCCGTGCATAGTCCAGCTCAAACCAGTTACAGGAGCCATTTGCTCCTGCACTGGTGCGAAACTGGACAAAGGACATGGGTGTAGCCACCCCTCTGTCCATACCCTCCCCTAGGTGGGTCCCCAGAGTTTGTCCCACCCCTTCATTGGGTATAAAGTAGGAACCCTGACTACAGGACTTTGGATTTTACCTGGACTAAACTCTGCTACAGAAACCAAGTACTTCGAAGATCTGCACGACGCTGGACGACTGAAGAAATCTCCCTTGGAGTAAAGGAGTTACTCCCCTGCAAGGCAGGCACCTAAACGCATCTAACCGGTTTGCATCTCCCGAGCTCCTGAGGACTCCGAAGATTTCTGCAACACAGGAGGTGGGTTCCCGAGATCAGAGGTTGATCTGCGCTCTCAGCAATTCTGAGGCCCGTATCCCGCGTGGGGACCGTGCAACCCGTACCCTGTGCACCGTGTTCTTTTGCAGCAGCACATGCTTTTCGGCGATCCCTGAGGCTGTGCTTTGGGCTACTTGTAGTCCTGACCCCGAGCAGTAATTCCACTGAAGATTTCCTGCCTACACTCCACGAGTGTTCCGCGGGCTGGTATTTTTTGTGATTCAGCTCAAGGTCCCTTCGCGATCCCTGGTCCATTGGCCTGTGGGTCCCTGTGAAGCTAACTTTGACTTTCTGTGGGCTTTCCTGGTTGCTCCAGACGTGCCCTGACTCTCCATAGCTTTGAGAGTCCTCAGGACCTTGCCGGTCCTCACCGAAGCTTATTTCCTCCGCCAGTGTGGGTTGCATTTGCCAAGGCTTGTTGGTGTTCAATCCGGACACTGACCCCTCAGCACTCGACATCCTTTGTGGGACACCTCACCTCCAGACTTTGGTCATCATTGAAGTCTCCTGGTCCCCGTGGCTGCAGAGTCAAGCATCACCTCCTCACACCTGAAGCACCCGACATCGGTGGGCATTCGTCTATCGTGCCCCGGGTCACCCTGAAGTGACCCAGACTCTGTCCACTCTGCTTTCAGGTTATTCTGACCTCGGATCCAGCCTTTGATTCCACCGGACACTTCATCTTCCCGGCGGCAGCACTTTTCCGCATCACGCCATTGAAAACGACGAAGGTTTCCGACATCACTTGACCCCTATGCACCCGGCTCCTCTGGGATAGGTAACACGGGTACCTCGGTACTCTCAAGGGTGCTGGCCTTAGAACCTTCTATGTTTGAAAGGGTTTGCCTAAAGTCCTCTCCGAAGTGTCCTTAATCTTTAAAATTCCAACAGCGACTTTCCCATAGAGTTGTACGGAGCTCGCGTCTGTGTTCTCACACTGCACCCGTCCTACGTGGGTCCCCTGTGTCACTACTTTGGGTGGTCCCTTGGGGTCCGAGCAATTCTACGTGCTCTAGGCACTGTGTCTAGTCAAGTTGTGGTTGTTATACCACTTTCTTAGTATATGGTTCGGTCTCCCCCTGGAGCCTGCTGTGTATTGGGTTATTTACTGTTGTTCTAGTGATTTAATGTTCTGTGCTTTGTTCTCTAATCTCATAAAGAGGTTAGTAGAGAGTGTTTAGTAATAAATACATATATTTTATATATTCCTTGTGTGGTTCTCCTTTCATTTGGTCATTCAGGAGGTTCTGATCTGATAAAACAGGCTGCTTTACATTCCTTCGAGACTTAGCCTGAAGGCTGCTCTCCATAGCTATTACTAGGATAGCTTTCAATAAAGGTTGTCTTTAACCTAATCATCAATAAGGGTCGTTTGGACTGGTGCAAGGTGCCCACTTTAATTAGTGGACAGCATATACCAGGCCAACTATAAAGATAGATATATTAGCTCATTTGCCACTCCTATCACTGTCCCTTGAGGTACATATATTTGCTTATATGAGGTAGATATACAAGGTTGTCTGGTGGACCCTGCAGCTATGCAGCGACTAACGAATGGTTAAACCCTTCCTTTTTTGTCCCTTTTCTAGTAAGCGCAGCCTTGCTCCAGACAAGCCAGAGAATGAAGGCCGAGCAATAGGGTCCAGTTACACAGGGTCCAGATTGGACTAAAAGGAACTGGGATCAATCTTCCAAGTGAGCAATCGGCTTTTTAGTGCATGAAGTGGTTTCAGCACCAGTCGTTTCGTGTTCTTAAGGATCAGCGTCACAGTCCTGAGCATTCTGTGGAACTTTAAAGCGATTTGCAGTAGCATTTTCAATGCTTCTGGAAATGGAATGGGCAAGCTTTGATGCTTCATCAGGTGAGTTTGAGCACGACTTGCTTCCTGTCTTTGATTTTCTATGCCATTCCATTTTGTCCTCAGCGTCGGTGGAGTGAGTACTGGCTTCACCATTCATTGTTGGTAATCCTTTGTTGGAGTCGGAGTGTGAGCACTTAAGATAGATAATTTAGCTCCTTTACCTCTCCTATCACCGTCAATTGAGATAGATATATTAGTTTATACGAGGTAGTTATATTAGCTTGTCTGGTGGGCCTACAGTTGTACAGGGAATGCAACGAATGGTAAAACCCTTTCCCTTATGTCACCTTCCCCTCAGCGTAGCCTTGCTCCGGACAAGCCAGAGAACGAAGGCCCAGCCATAGGGTCCAGTTACGCAGGGTCCAGATTGGACTAAAAGTTACCGTGCTCAATCATCCAAGTCAACAATCGTTTTTTAGGGTATGAAGTGGTTTCAGCTCAGGTTGTGCCCAAACTCACTGGAAAAAGCACCAAAGCTTGCCTGTGCACCTTCCAGAAGCATTGAAATTGCAACTGCAATTTGCTTTCAAGTTTTACAAAATGCTCAAGACTGCGACTCTGATCCTCAATACCATGAGATGAGTCACATCCTATCTTTAATTTTGTGTGCCATTCCATGTTGTCCTCAGCATCGGTAGAGGGAGCATTGTCGTCTCCATTCATGGTTGGTTATCCAAATGCCTCGTCATCTAATTAGTGACGCGCATGAATGGATGAACGAGATTCCCACTGTCCCTACCTACTATCTAGCGAAACCACAGCCAAGGGAACGGGCTTGGCAGAATCAGCAGGGAAAGAAGTCCATGTTGAGCTTGACTCTCGTTACACCAGTGCAGCTTTGGCTCCACTGGTGCAGCTTCTCAGACTTGAGGCGTTGCACCAGTGGAGCACAAAAGAGAAACTTTTTAATAAAGGTATTTAAAACTAATTGGAGATATACATTATCTGTAGAATATTATAAAGCCTCAGAAATTATGTATTTTTTTCATTTTCCACCATTTTTGAGCGTTTTGGAACACTTTGAAACGCTGGTGCAGCTTTGGGAATTTGATGATTATTTTGATCAGAGATACTCCTAAAGTGTTTAAAATTCATGTGGGATGTATCCAAGATACTGCAATTACACCTATATAGTTTTTAAATGATTTTGATGTATTAAAATTTTGACCTCAATAAGAGGGGAAAGGTTGAACTTTTACCCCGCTCGGAGTTCCATGACTTCCGTGACCTTGTCCCCCTGAAATTTAAAATCGCATTTTCAAAGTAATTTGTAAAACTATTCATTCCATGTCATTCAATATGTGTTTAGCATGCTATTGGGCCACTGTAGCACTTTGTTTTTTTCATTTTTATCTATTTTTGACCGTTTTTGAACACTTTGATGCACCAATGATGTATTTGGACTTAGTCAGTTTTTGCTTCATGGAGACTTCAACAGCGTTAGAAATTCATTTCGGAGGTGCACAGAACAGTGCAAATGCACTTTTATAGCATTCAGGACACTGCAATTACACCTATATAGTTTTAAAATGATTTTGATGTATTAAAATTTTTGACCGCCATAAGGGGGGGGTTGAACTTTTACACCGCTCAGAGTTCCATGACTTCCGTGACATTGTCCCCCTGAAATTTAAAATAGAATTTTCAAAGTAATTTGTAAAACTATTCTTTCTATATCATTCATTATGTGATTAGCATGCTATTAGGCCACTGTAGCACTTTGTTTTTTTGCATTTTTATCCGTTTTTGAACACTTTGATGCACCAATGACATATTTGGACTTAGTCATTTTTTGCTTCAGGGAGACCACAAAAGTGTTAGAAATTCAATTCGGAGGTACACAGAACAGTGCAAATGCACTTATTTAGCATTCCCAGACACTGCCGTTGCAGCTATATACTTTTTAAATGATTTTGTATTAAATCTTTTTTTGACCTCTCGAAGCACATGGAGTACCATAGCCTTCCGTTGAAGAAGTGACTCTGTCCCCTGAACACCTAAAAATGTGACAAATATTACTAAAACAGGTGTCTGGATGCAAGAATTGGGCCCTAGGCGCTGCTGCTACATCATCTGAGGTATAATATGGGTTCCTAATGTCCACAGGGACCTACAAACTGTCATGAGAGTTGATACCGAAAATTAGCAAAAGCTGTCCAAAAATCTTTTTGACAAGATTTGCTAATTTTCCACATAGCTCATAATGGATATCGGAGTCACTTTGTGAGTACCCAGGACCTAGATATACTTGTTAGAAAGCTTAGCTATGATACTGTGAAGAGGTGTATGTGCCTTTTGGACTATATGAAGGTTTGTTTCACTTCCAGCCAGGGGATAAACATGCAATCGTACCAGACTTGGAGCCCTATAGTCTTGTGTAGAAGAAGTGAATTTGTCCCCTGAACACCTACAAATGTTATAAAAATTACTATAACATGTGACTGGATGCTAGAATTGGGTCCAAGGCACTCCTGCCATGTCATCAGAGGTATACTTAGGGGTCCTTGGGATCAAGACCTAGAAATGTGACGTGACTGAGCTCTATGGCCTATAATGGAAAAAATGAATTTGACCCCAAACACCTCAAAATGTCACAAATAGGAGTCAGACATGTACCTGGAGGCTGGAAATGGGCCCTAGCCACTCTTGCTGTATCACCTGAGATATACTATAGGGTCCTGGTGGCCACAGGGACCCACAAACAGTCATGAGGTTTGATACTGAAAATTAGCAAAACTCGCTAATAGTGAGCACTTCTAGTGAGTTTTGCTAATTTTTCAAATAGTTCAGACTGGATATCAGAGACACTGTTTGAGTGCACAAGACAAATACACTTGTTAGAAAGGTCAGATCTGATGCTTTCAAGTGGTCTATATACCTTTGGTACTATCTGAAGTTTATTTTAAGCTTCCAGACAAGGGAAAAACCTGAAATCGTATCGGATTTTGAGCACCTTGGGCTGGGTGGAAGAAGTGACTTCGCCCCCCCCCCTTAAACCCAAACTTCAAAAAGTCACACCTGGAGACCAGAAATGGGTCTTAGACACTCCTGCTATGTCATCTGAGGTATACTATGGGGTCCTGGAGTCCAGAACCAGAAATGTGATGCGACTCTGAGCTCTATGGCCTATATTGGAAAAAATGAGTTTGACACCAAACACCTCAAAATGTCACAAATAGGAGTCAGACATGTACCTGGAGGCTGGAAATGGGCCCTAGCCACTCTTGCTATATCACCTGAGATATATAATGGGATCCTGGTTGTAGGAGAGTAGGATCTGCTTCTTATAGTTACCCCCACTTTTTGCTGATGTATCACTGTTTTCAACATAGACTGAGTGGGATCCTGCTATTCAGGACCCCAGTCTATCTGCTTTCTCCTCTAAATTGATTGCACATACTTTAGGTACACTCCAGATTGGATACTGGGGTACCCTTATCACATCCTAGTATATGGTACACCATGTATGTACCAAGGGCATAGGTACACCAGAGGCCTCCCAGGGGCTGAAGCATGTATTGTGCCACCCCTGAGAGGTCATTCAAAATGACAACACAGGTCTGCCACTGCAGCCTGTATAAGGTGGTGCCTGCACCCCTACTTAGATATAGGTTACCTATATCTATTCTAAATCACTGCACATATAAACCTATCAGGCACCCCTATGGCAGGTCTTATCAATCCTAAAGAGAGGGTGCTGGGTTTTATGTGAGAGGGTGCCCCTGCATGAGCAGAGCCAGTCTGCAGCCTTCGGAAACTATTTTCCGGGGTTGTCTGTGATGCAGCCAACCATATATATTTAAGTGCATTATAACCTCGCGGTAAATGCTAACTTTAAAACGGCTGCTTAGAAACATGTGTTTGGTGTCAAACACCTTTGAATCATACCTCCCCGCGTATGATTCCACCCTTCTAGAGGGACTTATGTGAAACACCGGTACACCCGGTACCAGTTTTCTCGACCTGGGCATCACAAAATGGATGCTGCCAGACACAGACCGAGTCTTCCCTCCTGCTGCTGAGCCAAGCTCGAGCAGAGGAAGGCCTGACAATAGGTTTCCTGTCACAGGGAGGGTGACCACCTCCCAGACAGGCGCGAAACTGGCCAAAGGACATGAGTGTAGCCACCCCTCTGTCCTGACCCTCCCCTATGACCTGTTTGCATCTCCCGAGCTCCTGAGAACTCCGAAGATTTCTGCAACACAGGAGGTGGGTTCCCGAGCATCTCTGAGGTCGATCTGCTCTCTCAGCAATCCTGAGACCAGTATCCCTCAAGACCGTGCAACCCGAACCCCTGTGCACCATGTACTTTTGCAGCTGCATATGCTTTTTGGCGATCCCTGAGGCTGTGCATTGGGCTATGTGTAGTCCTGACCCCGAGCAGTATTTCCACTTAAGATTTCCGGCCTCCACTCCACGAGTGCTCCGTGGGCTGGTAGAGGTCCAATCGCGATCCCTGGTCTGTTGGCCTGTGGGTCCTAGCGAGGGTCACTTTGGATTTCCTTGGGCTTCTCTGGTTGCTCCAGATGTGCCCTGACTCCACATAGCTTGGAGAGTCCCCAGGACCTTGCTGGTCCTCACCGTAACTTGTTTCCTCTGCCCGCGTGAGTTGCCTTTGCCAAGGCTTGTTGGTGTTCAATCCAGACACTGACCACTCAGCACTCGACATCCTTTGTCGGACAGCTCACCTCCGGACTTTAGTCGTCATCTGCGTTTCCTGGCCATCATGGCTGCAGAGTCAAGCATCCTATCTTCACACCTGAAGCTCCCGACATAGGTGGGCATTTGTCTACCGAGGCACCGGTCACCCTGAAGTGACCCAGACTCTGTCCCCTCTGCTTTCAGGTTCTTCTCACCTTGGATCCAGGCTTGGATTCCACCGGACACTTTTCATCTTCCCTGCAGCAGCACTTCTTCGCATCATGCCATTGAAAACGACGAGGGTTTCTGACACCACTTGACCCCCTATGCACCCGGCTCCTCTGGGATAGGTAACAAGGGTACCTCGGTACTCACAAGGGTGCTGGCCTTAGAACCTTCTATGTTCCAAAGGGTTTGCTTGAAGTCCTCTCCGAAGTGTCCTTAAACTGTAATTTTCCAACCGCGACTTTCCCATAGAGTTGTACGGAGCTCTTGTGTGTTGCACCCGTTCTTCGTGGGCTCCCTGTATCACTCCTTTGGGTGGTTCCTTGGGGTCCCAGCGATTCTACGTGCTCTAGGCACTGTGTCTAGTGAAGTCGTTGTTGTTATACCATTTTTTTAGTATATGGTTCAGTCTCCCCCTGGAGCCTGCTGTGTATTGTGCTGTCGTTGTTATGCCATTTTTTTAGTATATGGTTCGGTCTCCCCCTGGAGCCCACTGTGTATTGTGCTATTTACTGTTATTCTATTGATTAAGTACTGTGTGCCTTGTGCTTTAATCTCATAAAGAGGTTAGTAGATAGTGTTTAGTAATAAATACATATATTTTATAAAACACTTGTGTGGTTCTCCTTTCATTTGATCATTCAGGAGGTTCTGATCTGGTACAACAAGCTGCTTTACATTCCATCAAGACTTAGCCTGAAGGTTGCTCTCCATGGCTACCACAAGGATAGCTTTCATAAAGGTCATCTTTAACCTAATCACCATAAGGGTCGTTTGGACTGGTACAGAGTGCCCACTTTAATTAGTGGACAGCATATACCAGACCAACTTCTCACATTGGTGTGCAGCGGTTGGGATTCAAGTTTGCTATTGTTTTACCAGATAAATCTCATTGAGTGATTAACTGAAAACCACTAAAGGTATTAGGTACATATAATACATCAAGATTAGAATAAGTAAGTTCTACTGAACTTGGAGTTGGGTAAGTCAAGGGTCTAGCACACTCTTTCTCCAACTCAAGAGAGTTTAGTTTCCACTAGGTTAGGTAGGTGCCTATACCACATAACACTAGTATGTCTTCTAAAGGAGAAGTCAGTGGCTCTCTGCCAACTAGGTATGACCATCTCTCATTCCAGGAATTGAGAAATGTGTACATTTAGGAAGCTGAGGACAGGGAGAAGTGAAAGCACCCAATGTTTCATAGAGATGTTGCTCTTAGATGACCTCAGAAAGACCCCAGGGTCTGATGAAGAAGAAAGAGTGGGTGGGACAGGAGGTGAGGACAGAGCAGGAGGTGAGGACAGAGCAGGAAGTGAACACTTCTTTGATCTGGAATCAAACCCTGCCCAGGAGGATCAAAATGATTACAACCTGGAAAATCCAACTCTTCCTTTAAGTGGAGGAGAAGGCCCCAGAAAGAGTACAAAGTTTGCCTAGAAGATCAAGATCTCCCTCTGTGGAGTCTAATCATTCAGGTACTTCTGTAGGGACCTCTACCTCTCATAGAAGAGAATCCTCTTATGATAAGAAGTGCTAGAGTATGAGAGAATCAAACTCAGGCTCAAGAAGGAGCAATTGGCATTAGACAGGGAATCCCTAGAACTCCAGAGAGTTTCCAGGATATTGGGACTAGAGTCCCATGGTGGCAGAACAGTGTCCGAAGATTGGGACTAGAGTCCCATGGTGGCAGCAACAGTGTCCAACAGTGTCCCTAGAAATAGAAAGTATTCTCATGATCATAGGAACCTGAACAAGATTGTCCCTCCCTATCAGAGTGTGGATGACATCTACAAATGGATGACTGCACTTGAGAGGGCCTGTAAAGTACAGAGGGTCCCTCAAGAGCAGTAGGTAGCTATCTTGTGGCTCTCCTTTGCTGACAAAGGTAGAGATAAGCTCCTCACTGTGAGAGAAGAGGATGCTGACAATTACTCAGTCCTGAAAAGTGCTCTCATAGAAGGGTTTGGCTTAACCACTGAACAGTACAGGATTAAGTTCAGAGATACCCAGAAGACACAGACCCAGGACTGGGTTGACTGTGTAGATTGTGCTACTAAGGCTCTGAAAGGCTGGTTACTTGGCAGTACAGTGTGTGATTTTAAAGGATTGTACAATTTAATTATGAGGGAGCAGATCCTTAATAATTGTCAAAATCAGTTGTTGCATCAGTACCTGGTGGACTCTGATCTGACCTGCCCCCAATAATTGGGAAAGAAGGCAGACAAACGGGTCAGAACCAGGGTGAAGCAGAAAACTCAAAACCAAGGTGGTGACTCTAAGAAGCAAGGTTCTAAAACCTCTTATAAGGGTGGGGAGAAGGGTAAAGACCAGAAGTCTTCACAAGGGCCCCAAAAGTCTTCATCTGGGGGGGTCACAATCAAACAAGGGTAAAGGCAAAAAGAAACCTTGGTGCTATATCTGTAAGGATAAGACCCATTGGACAAAGGATGCGGATTGTCCAAAGGCTAATATATCTACTCTAACCACCACTGCCCCTAAGGCAACTGTTCCCCCTAGTTCAGTTCAAAGTGGTGGTACACAGAATAAGGGTGTAGTAGGTTTAACCCTGGGATCTGAGGTGGGTTCTGGCCTAGTCAGAGTTCCAACTCACGCTGTGTTAGTCTGTGACGGAGGCATGGATATTGCCTCCTTATTTGTCAGTCCCAGTAATCTGGGCAAATACAGACAGCAGCCTTTGATCAATGGTAAGGAGGCCATGGCATTCAGGGACACAGGTGCAAGTGTCATAATGGTAACAACAGATCTTGTGGCCCCTGAACAAATCATACTTGGTGAGATGTACCAAGTGAACAATGCAAGCAATGTCAGGACAGACCATTCCTTGGCAGTTGTGAATTTCACCTGGGGAGGTGGGATAACTGGCCCTAAGAAGATTGTGGTAAGTGCAGACCTCCCTGTTGTATGCTTATTGGGCAATGATTGGGAAACTTCAGCTTGGGCTGCAGTAGAACTCAGGACACATGCAGAAATGCTGGCTATCCCTGCAGATGTATTTGCCATGACTAGGTCACAGGCAAAAATGTCTTCCACTGAACAGTCCCTGGATCCTGGAATAATGGACCAGGTGCCTTCCAAGATAAGGAGCAGTAGGGGTAAGGCAGTGTCTTCCCCCTTGCCTCAGAATACAGATCAGTCTCTTGAGGGAGATCTTAGTCCTGAAGGAGGAACTTGAACCTGATGAGGTTGAGTTCTTGGGGACAGGGGGCCCTTCCAGGGCAGATCTGAGCTAGGAGCAACTGAGCTGCCCCTCTCTTGAACCCGTCAGACAGCAAGCTGCTGCTGAGGCTGCTGGGAGTGCCAGTGGGTTCCACAGGATCTACTGGGATGATGGACTCTTATACTCAGAGGGTAGAGACCCCAAACCTGGTGCCACTAGGAGGTTGGTTATACCACTGAAGTTAAGGGGCTTCCTATTGACACTGGCGCATGACATCCCATTAGCAGGATACTTAGGCCAAAACAAGAACTGGGACAGACTTGTTCCTCACTTTCATTGGCCTCATATGTCAGAGGACACAAAGGAGTTTTGTCGCTCCTGTGTCACTTGCCAAGTCAGTGGTAAGGCAGGTGGCACTACAAAGGCCCCTCTGATACCACCACCTGTGGTGGGGGTTCCCTTTGAGAGGGTAGGGATTGACATTGTTGGTCTCATGGATCCTCAAACTGCATCTGGGCACAGATTCATGCTATTGGTGGTGGACCATGCCACTGGGTATCCAGAGGCAATCCCACTTAGGACTACCACAGCTCCTGTTGTGGCTAGAGCCCTCCTGGGAATATTTTCCAGGGTGGGTTTTCCTAAGGAGGTAGTATCACACAGAGATGCAAACTTTATGTCTGGTTACTTGACTGCTATGTGGAAGGAGTGTGGAGTAAATTGCAAATGTACCACCCCTTATCACCCACAATGCAATGGGCTAGTTGAGAGATTCAACAAAACCCTCAAGGGCATGATTAAAGGTCTCCCTGAAAAGCTCAGGCATAGATGGGACATCCTTTTGCCCTGCCTTCTCTTTGCCTACAGAGAGGTTCCTCAGAAGGGGGTTGGTTACAGCCCTTTTGAACTTCTGTTTGGACATCCAGTTAGTGGTCCTTTATGTCTAGTGAAGGAGGGATGGGAGTTACCTCTCAAACCCCCTAAACAGGATATTGTGGACTATGTACTTGGTCTCCGCTCCAGGATGGCTGGATACATGAAGAAGGCATCCAAAAAACCTTGAGGCTAGCCAGGAATTGCAAAAGGCCTGGCATGACCAAAAGGCTGTGTTGACTGTTTATCAGCCAGGACAGAAAGTATGGGTGTTGGAGCCTGTGGCCCCAGCAGCTCTCCAAGACAAGTGGAGTGGCCCTCATACAATCTTTCAGCAGAAGGGAGAGGTTACCTACCTGGTGGACCTTGGAACTCCCAGGAGCCCCCACAGGGTGCTCCATGTGAACAGGCTCAAACCATATGTTGACAGGGCAGACATGGGCTTGCTCATGGCTACTGATGAGGGACAGGAGGAAGAGAGTGATCCACTCCCTGACCTGCTTTCACAGAACCCTGATGATGGTTCAGTTGAAGTTGTAGCCTTGGCAGGCAGCCTCACTGACCAGCAGCAAACTGATTGTTGGAAAGTCCTCAATCAGTACAGACATATGTTTTCACTGACTCCAAGTCAGACTACCTGGTGCACTCATGAAGTGGACACAGGTGACAGTCTGCCTGTTAAAAATAAGATTTACAGGCAACCTGACCATGTCAGGACTGCATCAGGACTAAAGTCCAGAAAATGTTGGAGCTGGGAGTAATTGAGCCCTCAGATAGCCCTTGGGCTAGTCCAGTAGTCTTGGTACCAAAACCTCACACCCAGGGTGGTAAGAGAGAGATGAGGTTCTGTGTTGACTACAGGGGTCTCACTGGGACTGATGCCCATCCAATAGCCATGGCAGATGAATTTATAGATAATGTGGCCTCAGCCAAGTTTCTGAGTACATTTGACCTGACAGCTGGCTACTGGCAAATCAGATTAGCTGAGAATGCAATGCCAAAAACAGCATTCTCAACCCCTAGTGGGCACTACCAATTTGTGGTGATGCCCTTTGGCTTGAAGAATGCACCTGCCACTTTTCAAAGGTTGGTGAACACAGTTCTTACAGGCCTGAAAGCCTATAGTGCAGCTTATCTAGATGATATTGCTGTCTTTAGCTCCACGTGGGAGGATCACCTGGTCCACCTGAGAAATGTTTTGAAGGCCCTGCAAAAAGCAGGCCTCACTATCAAGGCCACCAAGTGCCAGATAGGGCAGAGTAAGGTTGAATACCTAGGCCACCTTGTGGGTGGAGGTCAGGTTCAACCATTGCATAGCAAAATAAAGATCATGGACTGGGTTGCTCCCACTACCCAGACTCAGGTCAGAGCTTTCTTGGGCCTGACTGGGTATTACAGGAGGTTTGTCAAAGGATATGGATCCATAGTGACCACTTTGAATGACTTAACTTCCAAAAGAATGCCTAAGAAAGTTCAGTGGGCCACAGGGACTCACAAACAGTCATGAGGCTTGATACTGAAAATTAGCAAAAGTCGCTAATAGTGAGCACTTCTAGCGAGTTTTGCTAATTTTTCAAGTAGCTCAGGCTGGATATCAGAGACACTGTTTAAGTGCACAAGACATAAATACACTTGTTAGAAAGGTCAGATCTGATGCTTTCATGTGATCTATATACCTTTGGTACTATCTGAAGTTTTTTTTCAGCTTCTAGCCAAGGGAAAAACCTGAAATCGTACCCGATTTTGAGCACCTTGGGCTGGGTGGAAAAAGTGACTTTGCCCCCCTTAAATCGAAAAACTTCAAAAAGTCACACATGGAGGTCATAAATGGGTCTTAGACACTCCTGCCATGTCATCTGTGGTATACTATGGGGTCCTGGGGTCCAGAACTAGAAATGTGACGTGACTGAGCTCTATGGCCTATATTGGAAAAAATGAGTTTGACACCAAACACCTCAAAATGTCACAAATAGGAGTGAGACATGTACCTGGAGGCTGGAAATGGGCCCTAGCCACTCTTGCTGTATCACCTGAGATATACTATGGGGTCCTGGTGTCCACAGGGACCCACAAACAGTCATGAGGCTTGATACTGAAAATTAGCAAAAGTCGCTAATAGTGAGCACTTCTAGCGAGTTTTGCTAATTTTTCAAGTAGCTCAGGCTGGATATCAGAGACACTGTTTGAGTGCACAAGACATAAATACACTTGATATAAAGGTCAGGTCTGATGCTTTCATGTGATCTATATACTTTTGGTACCATCTGAAGTTTTTTTTCAGCTTCCAGTCAAGGGAAAAACCTGAAATCGTTCCAGATTTTGAGCACCTTGGGCTGGGTGGAAGATTTGACTTTGCCCCCCTTAAACCGAAACACATTAAAAAAAAAAAAAATCACACCTGGAGGCCAGAAATTGGTCTTAGACACTCCTGCTATGTCATCTGAGGTATACTATGGGGTCCTGAACTAGAAATGTGACGTGCCTCCGAGCTCTATGGCCTATAATGGAAAAAATCTGTTTGACACCAAACACCTCAAAATGTCACAAATAGGAGTCAAACATGTACCTGGAGGCTGGAAATGGGTCGCAGCCACTATTGCTATATCACCTGAGATACATTATGGGGTCCTGTTGTCCACAGGGACCCACACACAGTCAATAGTGTTGATACTAAAAATTAGCAAAACTCGCTAATAGTGAGCACTTCTATTGAGTTTTGCTTCTCCTTTCATTGTTGGTAATCCTTTGTTGGAGTCAGAGTGTGAGCTCTTAAAATACATATTTTAGCTCCTTTGCCTCTCCTATCACTGTCCATTGAGATAGATATATTAGTTTATACGAGGTAGATATATTAGCTTGTCTGGTTTGCCAACATCTGTACAGGGACTTCAATGACTGGTTAAACCCTTTCCCTTATGTCTCCTTCCCCTCAGCGCAGGCTTGTGCTTGCTCCGGACAAGCCAGAGAACGAAGGCCCAGCCATAGGGTCCAGTTACGCAGGATCCAGATTGGACTAAAAGTTACCGAGCTCAATCATCCAAGTCAACAATTGTTTTTAAGGGTATGAAGTGGTTTCAGCTCAGGTTGTGCCCAAACTCACTGGAAAAAGCACCAAAGGTTGCCCGTGCACCTTCCAGAAGCATTGAAATTGCAACTGCAATTTGCTTTCAAGTTCTACAAAATGCTCAAGACTGTGACTCTGATCCTCAATACCATGAGATGAGTCACGTCCTATCTTTAATTTTGTGTGCCATTTCATGTTGTCCTCAGCATCGATAGAGTGAGCATTGTCGTCTCCATTCACGGTTGGTTATCCTTTGTTGGAGCCAAAGTGTGAGCTCTTAAGATAGATATATTATCTAATTTGCCACTCCTATAGCTGTCCCTTGAGGTACATATATTTGCTTATATGAGGTAGATATACAAGGTTGTCCGGTGCACCCTGCAGCTATGCAGCGACTGTAACGAATGGTAAAACCCTTCCTTTTTTGTCCCTTTTCTAGTAAGCGCAGCCTTGCTCCAGACAAGCCAGAGAATGAAGGCAGAGCAATAGGGTCCAGGTACGCAGGGTCCAGCTAGGACTAAAGGGAACTGGGTTCAATCTTCCAAATGAGCAATCGGCTTTTTAGGGCATGAAGTGGTTTCAGCACCAGTAGTTTTGTGGACTTAAGGATCAGCGTCAGAGTCATGAGCATTCTGTGGAACTTTAAAGCGATTTGCAGTAGCATTTTCAATGCTTCTGGAAATGGCATGGGCAAGCTTTGGTGCTTCATCAGGTGAGTTTGGGCACGACTTGCTTCCTGTCTTTGATTTTCTGTGACATTCCATTTTGTCCTCAGTGTCGGCGGGGTGAGTACTGGCTTCTCCTTTCATTGTTGGTAATCCTTTTTTGGAGTCGGAGTTTGAGTTCTTAAGATAGATTTTTTAGCTCCTTTGCCTCTCCTATCACTGTCCATTGAGATAGATATATTAGTTTATACGAGGTTGATATATTAGCTTGTCTGGTGGTCCTACAGTTGTACAGGGAATGCAACGACTGGTAAAACCCTTTCCCTTATGTCTCCTTCCCCTCAGCGCAGCCTTGCTCCGGACAAGCCAGAGAACGAAGGCCCAGCCATAGGGTCCAGTTACGCAGGGTCCAGATTGGACTAAAAGTTACCGTGCTCAATCATCCAAGTCAACAATCGTTTTTTAGGGTATGAAGTGGTTTCAGCTCAGGTTGTGCCCAAACTCACTGGAAAAAGCACCAAAGCTTGCCCGTGCACCTTCCAGAAGCATTGAAATTGCAACTGCAATTTGCTTTCAAGTTCTACAAAATGCTCAAGACTGCGACTCTGATCCTCAATACCATGAGATGAGTCACGTCCTATCTTTAATTTTGTGTGCCATTTCATGTTGTCCTCAGCATCGATAGAGTGAGCATTGTCGTCTCCATTCATGGTTGGTTATCCTTTGTTGGAGCCAAAGTGTAAGTGTAGGAAGGTGGAATCTGACTACATGGTTACCCCCACTTTTTTCCTGGTGTTTTGCTGGTTTTTGACTAGTCTGACTGGGATCCTGCTATTCAGGACCCCAGTCTATATGCTTTCTCCCTAAATTGGTTGTGTTATGTAATTTAGGTACACTCCAGATTAGATACTGGGGTACCCTTATAAGTCCCTAGTATATGGTACACCATGTACCCAGGGCATAGGTACCCCAGAGGCCTCACAGGGGGCTGCAGCATGTATTGTGCCACCCCTGAGAGACCATTCAAACTGACTCCACAGGTCTGCTACTGAAGCCTGTGTAAGGTGGTGCATGCACCCCTTACTTAGATATAGGTTCACTATATCTATTCTAAATCACTACACATATAAACCTATCAGTCACCCCTATGGCAGGCCTTATCAATCCTGAAGGCAGGGTGCTGGGTTTTATGTGAGAGGGTGCTCCTGCATGAGCAGAGCCCCTCTGCAGCCTGCGGAACCTATTTTCCGAGGTTGTCTGTGATGCAGCCAACCATATATATTTAAGTGCATTATAACCTTGCGGTAAATGCTAACTTTAAAACTGCTGCTTAGAAACATGTCGGGTTTCATGTCAAACACCTTGGAATCATACCCCCACACCAGTAACTGGTGTGGAAGGTATGATTCCTCCCTTGTAGTACCACTACTATGGGGCACCGGTTTACCCGGTACCAGCTTTCTCGACCTGGGCAGCACAATATGGATGCTGCCAGCCACAGACACGAGTCTGGCCTCCTGCTGCTGAGCCAAGCTCGAGCAGAGGAAGGCCTGACAATAGGTTTCCTGTCACACAGGCTTTAGTGTATTGGGGCTGGGTGGGTGTACTCTTAGGGTGCCAGTAAGTCTGCACTGGGGGCACATTTGGTGTCCCCGTGCATAGTCCAGCTCAAACCAGTTACAGGAGCCATTTGCTCCTGCACTCGCGCGAAACTGGACAAAGGACATGGGTGTAGCCACCCCTCTGTCCTGACCCTCCCCTAGGTGGGTCCCCAGAGTTTGTCCCACCCCTTCCTTGGATATAAAGTAGGAACCCTGACTACAGGACTTTGGATTTTACCTGGACTAAACTCCTCTACAGAAACCAAGTACTTCGACGATCTGCACGACGCTGGGCGACTGAAGAAATCTCCCTTGGAGTAAAGGAGTTACTCCCCTGCAAGGCAGGCACCTAAACGCATCTAACCGGTTTGCATCTCCCGAGCTCCTGAGGACTCCAAAGATTTCTGCAACACAGGAGGTGGGTTCCCGAGATCTCTGAGGTTGATCTGCGCTCTCAGCAATTCTGAGGCCCGTATCCCTCGTGGGGACCGTGCAACCCATACGTACCCTTGTGCACCGTGTTCTTTTGCAGCAGCACATGCTTTTCGGCGATCCCTGAGGCTGTGCTTTGGGATACTTGTAGTCCTGACCCCGAGCTGTAATTCCACCGAAGATTTCCTGCCTACACTCCACGAGTGTTCCGTGGGCTGGTATTTTGTGATTCAGCTCAAGGTCCCTTCGCGATCCCTGGTCCATTGGCCTGTGGGTCCCTGTGAAGGTAACTTTGACTTTCCTTGGACTTTACTGGTTGCTCCAGACGTGCCCTGACTCTGCATAGCTTTGAGAGTCCCTAGGACCTTGCTGGTCCTCACCAAAGCTTATTTCCTCCGCCAGCGTGGGTTGCATTTTCCAAGGCTTGTTGGTGTTCAATCCGGACACTGACCCCTCAGCACTAGACATCATTTGTGGGACAGCTCACCTCCGCACTTTGGTTGTCGTCATCTCCTGGTCCCCGTGGCTGCAGAGTCAAGCATCACCTCCTCACACCTGAAGCACCCGACATCGGTGGGCATTCGTCTATCGTGCCCCGGGTCACCCTGAAGAGACCCAGACTCTGTCCCCTCTGCTTTCAGGTTCTTTTCACCTCGGATCCAGGCTTGGATTCCACCGGACACTTTTCATCTTCCCGGCAGCAGCACTTTTCCGCATCACGCCATTGAAAACGACGAAGGTTTCCGACATCACTTGACCCCTATGCACCCGGCTCCTCTGGGATAGGTAACACGGGTACCTCGGTACTCTCAAGGGTGCTGGCCTTAGAACCTTCTATGTTTGAAAGGGTTTGCCTAAAGTCCTCTCCGAAGTGTCCTTAATCTTTAAAATTCCAACAGCGACTTTCCCATAGAGTTGTACGGAGCTCGCGTCTGTGTTCTCACACTGTACCCGTCCTACGTGGGTCCCCTGTGTCACTACTTTGGGTGGTCCCTTGGGGTCCCAGCGATTCTACGTGCTCTAGGCACTGTGTCTAGTCAAGTCGTGGTTGTTATACCACTTTCTTAGTATATGGTTCGGTCTCCCCCTGGAGCCCGCTGTGTATTGGGTTATTTACTGTCGTTCTAGTGATTTAATATTCTGTGCTTTGTTCTCTAATCTCATAAAGAGGTTAGTAGAGAGTGTTTAGTAATAAATACATATATTTGATATATTCCTTGTGTGGTTCTCCTTTCATTTGGTCATTGAGGAGGTTCTGATCTGGTAAAACAGCCTGCTTTACATTCCTTCGAGACTTAGCCTGAAGGCTGCTCTCCATAGCTACCACTAGGATAGCTTTCAATAAAGGTTGTCTTTAACCTAATCATCAATAAGGGTCGTTTGGACTGGTGCAAGGTGCCCACTTTAATTAGTGGACAGCATATACCAGGCCAACTTCTCACAGTAAGCTCTTAAGATAGATATATTAGCTCATTTGCCACTCCTATCACTGTCCCTTGAGGTACATATATTTGCTTATATGAGGTAGATATACAAGGTTGTCTGGTGGACTCTGCAGCTATACAGCGACTGTAACGAATGGCAAAACCCTTCCTTTTTTGTCCCTTTTCTAGTAAGCGCAGCCTTGCTCCAGACAAGCCAGAGAATGAAGGCCGAGCAATAGGGTCCAGTTACGCAGGGTCCAGATAGGACTAAAAGGAACTGGGCTCAATCTTCCAAGTGAGCAATCAGCTTTTTAGTGCATGAAGTGGTTTCAGCACCAGTAGTTTCGTGGACTTAAGGATCAGCGTCAGAGTCATGAGCATTCTGTGGAACTTTAAAGCGATTTGCTGTAGCATTTTCAATGCTTCTGGAAATGGCATGGGCAAGCTTTGGTGCTTCATCAGGTGAGTTTGGGCACGACTTACTTCCTGTCTTTGATTTTCTGTGACATTCCATTTTGTCCTCAGTGTCGGCGGAGTGAGTACTGGCTTCTCCTTTCATTGTTGGTAATCCTTTGTTGTAGTCAGAGTGTGAGCTCTTAAGAAAGATATTTTAGCTCCTTTGCCTCTCCCATCACTGTCCCCTGAGATAGATATATTAGTTTATACGAGGTAGGTATATTAGCTTGTCTGGTGGGCTGACAGTTGTACATGGACTTCAATGACTGGTAAAAACCTTTCCCTTATGTCTCGTTCCCCTCAGCGCAGTCTTGCTCCGGACAAGCCAGAGAACGAAGGCTCAGCCATAGGGTCGAGTTATGCAGGGTCCAGATTGGACTAAAAGTTACCGAGCTCAATCATCCAAGTGAACAATCATTTTTTAGGGTATGAAGTGGTTTCAGCCCAGGTTGTGCCTAAACTCACTGGAAAGAGCACCAAAGCTTGCCCGTGCACCTTCCAGAAGCATTGAAATTGCAACTGCAATTTGCTTTCAAGTTCTACAAAATGCTCAAGACTGCGACTCTGATCCTCAATACCATGAGATGAGTCACGTCCTATCTTTAATTTTGTGTGCCATTTCATGTTGTCCTCAGCATCGGTAGAGTGAGCATTGTCGACTCCATTCATGATTGGTTATCCTTTGTTGGAGCCAAAGTGTGAGCTCTTAAGATAGATATATTAGCTAATTTGCCACTCCCATCGCTGTCCCTTGAGGTACATATATTTGCTTATGTGAGGTAGATATACAAGGTTGTCTGGTGAACCCTGCAGCTATGCGGTGACTGTAACGAATGGTAAAACCCTTCCTTTTTTGTCCCTTTTCTAGTAAGCGCAGCCTTGCTCCGGATAAGCCAGAGAACGAAGGCCCAGCCATAGGGTCCAGTTACGCAGGGTCCAGATTGTACCAAAAGTTACCGAGCTCAATCATCCAAGTCAACAATCGTTTTTTAGGGTATGAAGTTTGTTTCAGCTCAGGTTGTACTCAAACTCACTGGAAAAAGCACCAAAGCTTGCCCGTGCACCTTCCAGAAGCATTGAAATTGCAACTGCAATTTGCTTTGAAGTTCTACAAAATGCTCAAGACGAAGACGAAGACGGAAAACATGGCGGCGGGCTGATGCCGGTCGCGGGAGCTCCCGGATAGATCAGAGAGGAAACTTTAATCAGAGAAAATAGAAAAAACTCACCAAAAGGTTTGCAAAGTGAAACGAATGAGACGCTAAAGTAAGGAAGTTTACCTGGCGAAGGAGCTGCGGAATCCATATGGGCACGGACGCAGTGAGCCATCGGGGGATCTGGTGCTGGGGAGCTGCCCTTTGGCAGAGGTCTCACGCGGTCGACTGCTTTTGCCGGCTTCCGGGGTGGATGTGGTAGAAGCAGCACAGGACGGCTGCGCCCGGGAGATAGACAGCATGCTGATGGCTCCAGTGGTTTGGTGCTAGGCTTCCATGGACAGAAGGGGTGTCCCGGTGCAGCGGTGAAGAGAGCAGGAGAGAATAAGAAGGAGAATGAGACGCAGCTTCTGAATGAAAAGGAGGTACAGCAGGGGCATATGGAAAAGGATCTCCCCCCACAGGTACTTTTTCCCTCTAGGATTTTCTCAAAGGAAAATCTGGGGGCAGAGAGTGCTGGAGCAAATATTGAGCAGGCCGCTAGAGAGAGGGTCAATATTGGTAGTACCTCGGTAGATAGAGAGCCTCAAGTACCGCAAATAATGAACCGGTACCAATTGCGGTCGGTCCCTGTGAGAAAAGGAAAAAATGGGAGAACAAAGGAGTTGATGGTGCGGGAGACTGTAGTTGTGTCCCCTGTAAAAAAGGTGCCTAAAGGGGGAGGGGGAAACAAAGAGGTGCGGGTCT